>JAKCOX010000017.1:10404885-11604885 GCA_022605575.1 Laterallus jamaicensis coturniculus | reverse complement strand
ATTCAGGCAAAGTATTTCATGTTAGCTAGTTCGAGCTCCCCCTTGTCTTTGAACGTATACACACTTGTAGTTTGGATCAGAGTCAAGGGGTAACTGAGTCTGCGCAAAACAGAAGGTTACATGCGGTGACGAAGAGGAGCCATCTGACTTCATCCCCACAACCCTCAACGACCACCACCAAACAGCAGTACGCAGATGCAGTTGGGAGGAGTTTATGGAAGTGACTTCTTGGGATTAATTTTAATACAAAGCCGGCCAGGTTATGAATATGTATAGGTGTATGAAGTAACCTAATGAGTAAGTATCATTGAACTGTATTTAAGGAAGAAGTGTCATGTTGGTGTGCACATCTGTGGTGGAGCCCTGTACACACAGCACTTTAATAAACATACCTTCTTTATAATTCTTTGTGAGTTGTGAAATCAGTTTCTGCGCATCACCTCCAAAAGTTTCTAGGTCCCCACTAGTGATACCATTTCTAATGTTTGTGCAGATCCACAGAGGTGTTTTCACATCAGGTTGTATTGACACCCCGTGTCGAGGCAGCCAGGGGTAGCAATCTCTGCTGTCATCTCTCCTCTCCTCATGGGCTTGAGCCCATAAACAATTGGCAGGTGGCCCTTGCATTACATTGAGCCATGTCCATGAATTCCTGGGTGTTGAAGGAAATTCAAAACCCCATCGTGTGTTTACTGGTTGCAGGTACCTCAGGCCCGAGCGCTCTCCCCAGTCGGGCTCATTCTCAGGTCGTGTATCTGCCCATGGGTGTCTGGAGCATGGCTGCTGGAAGGATTGGGGGTGTTTGCCTCTGTGTCCCAAAGTCTTACCGTGCCGACAAAGGGGAACATAAGAACAATTTAGGTTCGAAATGGAGGTTCGATTTAATGTATTCTGAAAAGACCACTTCCGCTCAGCCTCCCCAAATGATAGACTTACTCTGGTTCCAGAGCCAATCTCAGGGGGCGGCGGCGGGCGGTCAGGGGGCGGCTGTGTCCTGGGTGTTCTACCTGCGGGGGATCCCTGCTCAGAAGTGACCGGGGGAGCGGCGCGCTGGTGACCCGGGCTTCATTAAAGGCATTTTCATTAAGCACTGGGGTGCGGTGGTGATTGCAGCACCACCGCGAGGACAGGGAGCGCTGCGGAGCGGGAAAGGGGGGGAGACCCCCGGTGCGATCACCTGGGGGGGCGGCAGCGGGATGGGCAGCGTCACGTCACCGCCGGTGTCGGCGGCAACGGGAGCATGACGGCGGAGCGGGACCTGGCGCCCGGCGTGGTGCGGGCGCTGAACAGCAAGCTCTACGAGAAGAGGAAGGTGGCGGCGCTCGAGATGGAGAGGAGAGTGGAGGGAGGAGGGCGGGAGGGGGGCTGCCGGGAACAGGGGTCACCGGGGCCGAGGCGGGGGGGAGTCCTGGGAGCACCCAGGATGGGGCTCGGATGAGGCCGCGGGGCTGTTTTAAAGGCGATCACATTCCTGCAGCCTTTGAGTCAGCGCTTGGAAGTGCTCACTGCTTTGTTTCTGCTCCTCCTGCCCAGAACACGAACACGTCCACCAGCAACGCGTCAGGTGGCAAGGAGGGCTCCGTCAGGAAGGGATCTACAAAGGAGCAGCCAGACTCTGTTGCAAGGGGCAGGGGAGAGAAGAAAAAGCAGAGCAAGAGTTCAAACGATTGTTTACTCGATGTTCAAACGATTGTTTACTCAATGTTCAAACGATTGTTTACTCAATTGCTCAAACGATTGTCAGTTCAACCAAGCGTGAAAAGTTTTAAGGGACTTGTATGAGGAGACCTGCCTAAAGGGGGGGAAACCAATCAACGGAGGGCTACGGACCTTCATTGCAACAATCACCGGGAGTCAGAAGTTCCAAGCACACACCCCCCTTAGCAACAACTGGCAGAAGTTTCGGGAGCCCCCTGGCAATCGCTCACACATGCGCAGAATAACAGTAGGTTCGAGAACATGATGAAGGCAAGACTATAAAAGAGGGGGCCGAGAAGCACGAGGTGTGGCAGTTGGTAGCAGTGGACCCTCCCCTCCTCTCCCCTGTCACCCAGCGCTGAAATTTTGCCTATACCTTGCTTGCTAGAATTAATGAAAGTCTGATTGGTTAAATCTTAACGAGTCTCGACTTATTACAATTTGGTGCCGTGACTCGGATGCAACCTGGACGACAGGATTTATGGCACTACCGAGGGGGCGTCCCGCCTGTTAATTTAGGCGGCCTTGGTGGTCCGACTCCTGCCTCGGTTGCACCGACGAACCTAAATTCAAGGTATAGGGCAAAGGAAGGCCGGTCGACCCTTTAAACTTTGTGCACAAAGGTCCGGACGAAGACGCAGGACGCGTGAGTATTCGTGAAAAGGGATCCGTTCGGTCGGGGTCGGGGATCCTGGAGGCGTGTGTGTGAGAGGGGGACTGCTAGTCCGGATTCCCCAAGCGAGTGCGGACCCTCAGTAGTGTGGTTCTCATTGCCCGCGAGGGCGTGAGCCACGAACCAGGGGAAGCGTTTGGATAAAGTGTCGTGTGAGGGCGCTCCAGAAGATGGGACAGAGAAAAAGCAAGCCTCAAGTTCCATATAGACTCCCGCGGGTGCCTAAAAATAGCCCGCTGGGATTTATGTTAGATAACTGGGAGCTGTACCCTAGTAGGGGGGACAAGGATAAGTCAAAAATGATTTTTTATTGTATAGTTGCAGCGCAGACGCAGTTGGAGGAGTTTATGGAAATCACCTCTTGGGACTCGTTTTACTACGAAGGGACAGGTGATGAGTATGTGTAGGTGTATGAGGTGACCTGATTGCGGACGGGGATGTGGTATAAAAACGCTACACACTCTGACCCAAAAGTGTGCCTGCTTTGTTAGGTCACCCGCTCTGGGGGCTGTGGTGGTCTCCTGCCCCTGGCAGCGGGCGGCTGGCTCCCGGGTGTTCTACCTGCGGGGCATCCCCGCGGAGAAGTGACCGGGGGGGGCGGCGCGCTAATGACCCGGGCTTCGTGAAATGCGGTTTCATTAGGCGCTGGGGTGCGGTGGTGATAGCGGCAGGGGGCGCTGCGGAGCGGGGAGGGGTGGGGAGGGGAGGGACGCTCGGTGCGATCACCTGGGGGGGCACCGGGGCGGGCGGCGTCACGTGACCGCCGGTGTCGGCGGCGGGGCCATGAACGCGGAGCGGGACCTGGCGCCCGGCGTGGTGCGGGCGCTGAACGACAAGCTCTACGAGAAGAGGAAGGTGGCGGCGCTCGCGATGGAGAAGTGAGCGGCGGGGGGACTGGCGGAAACCGGAGGGGCACCGGGGCCGGGGTGGGGGAGAGTCCCGGGCGGGGCTGGGGCGGCGGGAGCCGGTTCTGGAGCCTGGGGCACAGAGAGGGGTCCGGCCTGGCTCCCGGCGGCGGCTGCTGCTTCTTTGGCTGCGGGTCCGGGGGAACGGGGCGCCCCCGGAGCACCGGGGGAAGGGGCCATCGCTGGGGCATCGGCACGGCCCTGGCGCGGGCATCGCCCGGGGTGACCTCGTCAGGCTGGGGCGGGGGACGGTGCCCGGGCAGGAGGGGCCCCCGGGTGCCGCCCATGTTCCTGTCCCACCGGTGACTGGCGCCCCTCTCCGAAGCCGGAGCTGCCCCCTGCCGGCAGCGGTGCCGAGAGCCCCTTGCAGAGCCCAGCCTGCCCCCAGACCCCCAGTGCTGTTACACCACGCTGGGTGCAAGAAATCCCTGGTAGGTGTTAATTGGGGAGCACCTAGTTGGGAGCAGCACCATCTCTTGGGGCCGGATGTCTCCATGCCCGGCCCTGACCGTGGCGCTGGACGTGAGAGTCCCACTGGACCGCGGTCGGGTCAGCACCCGTGCCCATCATCCCAAACCCATCATTCCTCACCCATCGTCCCACCTCAGAGCATCATCCTGCACCCATCATCATCCCAGGCCCATCATCCTGCCCAGGCTCGACCCCTGGCCTTTAGCCTTGATTTTGACCTTTCAGAGTATCCCAGGTCAAAGAGGCCCCTCGCCACAGCTGCATCCTCTCTATTGTCACCCCTATGTGCCCCCTGCACCTCTTCTTGCTGCATTGGCATGGGTCCTGCCTGCTGGTCGGGCCCCCAGCTTTGCCTGGGAAGGGCTTGTCCCCTCCATGGGCACTGCAGAGGTGCCCAGCATGGGGCTGGGAGCCATGGTGATCCCAGCTGGAGCGTGAGTTTGGGGTGGGAGATGTGGCCAAGGGGAGTAACTGCCGCTCAGGGCAGCCAGGGAAGGAGCTGCTGTGCTCAGGCATCGATGGGGGACGCGGGAGGGACATGGTGGGGGGTGGGAACTGTGTGCTCTGAACCTGGAGGGTGAAGCTGAGCAGCGGAGAAAGCCGGCTCTGGGAAGGGCTGAAGCGCTCGCTCGGGTACAAAGCCAACTTCTTCTTGTGTCCAGCCCCTTCTTCCCATCAGCGTGTCTGGTTTTCTTCCAGATGAAGAGCCGGGGATGGGGATGAAGAGCCAGGAATCTTGGAGTGACTGTGCTGGCTGGAGCGGGCTTACGTGTCTGTGTGTGTTGGAGTGTGGCTTGTGTGTTAAATAGCTCCAGTAATGAGCTCTTGAGTTTCTGGGGAGGGGCGAGTATCCTGCACGGAAGCCTCCTGGGCTGTTCCGTGAAGCCTCGCGCTGCCTTAGAGGGTGTTTTCTAAACGAAGTGGCGTGCGAAGGGGCTGCGGGGGTCTGAAATATTGGTGCTGGGGGTGTATGCGCTTGGCACCCATTCCCCACCAAATCACTGGCCCATGCCAAGGGGCTCTCTGCCATCGTCCTGCGCCGTGTCGGGGCTGAACTCCTAGGCTGGGAGTTTGTGGGTGGTGTAGGAGGTGTCCGGAGGGCAGCTATCCACCGTTGACATGAGCAGTGGGAAGCTTTGGTTTGGCTTTTAGGGGCTTTTGGGTGTTCCTCGTTTCAGTTTTGCTTTCTCTGGTGTCTGAAAAATCCCTGTTCCAACAGCTGTGGGGTGCCGGGTGTTCATACAGGCAGGACCTAAAGCCCTTGTGTGCTTTCCTGTTCTCTCCACAGGCTGGTACAAGAGTTCATGGCTCCGAACAATGTGTCTCAGATCAAGCACGTGATCCAGATCCTGTCGCAGGAGTTTGTGCTCTCCCAGCACCCCCAGAGCCACAAAGGGGACTCATTGGCCTGGCCGCTCGCTCCATCCCCCTGGGCAAGGGAGGTGCAGCTGGCGGGTTGCGGTGGAGAACTGGTGGCTCCTCCTGGGTCGGTTCGATGGTTGCTTAGTTGAGGTAAGCGAGCAGTGCGAGGTGTTGAGCTTGGCAGATGTTTTGCTTGCTGAGCGCCCAGCTTGCTCAGTCCCATTCTGGAGGTGTTTATATCAGTGCCCCTTGCATGGGAAGCCGGACGCTTTCTGCCCCGGTTGAGGCCTTTCCCTCTAATTTCCCTCTCCTAACCAAGAACAGGCCCATTTAGCTGCCCCCAGGGCTACGCTAGAGCGTAGCGTGCAGCTGTATGTTGTTGCTCTCCTCGTGGAAGAGGCCGTAGGGTGAGAGTCCCTTGCACAATGTGGCCGTCCCCATGGCGCAGGGCAAGTCTTGCCTGGGGGTTTCCTGTCACCAGGAGCATGAGGCGCTGCTGCCACCGATGGCCATGCTCTTCGCAGGTCTAGTTAGCGAGGCAGGAGCCGTTGAGGGGACATATGGAGAAGATGAATGGGTGGCGTGTTCTGTTGGGTGATTACCTTGTACTTTGCAGTCCCAGGGCACAGAGTTTGAGGTGTCCTGGGCTGATTCTTACTGAAATACCAGCAATGCTTCTTGTGAAGCAGGGTTTCATCTCCAGGGACCAGATTTGGAAGGGCTGTTACTTGCCATCTCATGCAGAGGCAGTTTTCCACTCAGGGGGAAAAATGGGTTCTGTTTCCTACTGACAGAAGCATCTGGGGCCTTGGAAACGACTGTGAGGGATTTGAGCAGAACTCGGGGAGTGCCAAGCAACAGAGCCTGTTGCTTAGGGGGCCTGCTGTGGTTTGCATGTGGGTGCCAGCCTGTACAGAGAGCCAGGCTGGCGGGCAGGAGATGCCAGCAAGGCAGTGAGGTGGTTGAACTGGGCTCTGAGCTATCATCAAGTGAGCAGAGGAGAGAGGATGGTCCCTTCCGAGGGCAGCGCTGGCACTGCTATGGGCCTTGATTTACTGGGGAGTTTTTAGGGTATGTTGATGTCTACTGGGTGCTGTGACGTGTTGCTAAAAAAAAGTAACATGGTCCCGATGTCCAAAAAAGAGTAAACAGGGTGGGGGGGGGGAAAGGGTTGATGCAAGTTGGGAAGCCCAAGGTAGCAGAGATGAGGTGCTGGGGGAGGGAAAATAGTGCTCGAAGTGCTTACAGCAGGAGCTGCGGTTGTAAATCCACAGCGCATGGAGCTCTGGCAGAGCCTTGGAAGGGAGCTTGGTCCACCTCGCCTTCAGCTGAGAGCTGGAGTTTATTAAAAGAAGGAAGGAGAAGGTGTAACATGAGGCTCCTGTTACTTCTCTCTGCTGTGGTGGAGCTTTTGTAATAAATGGTGGGATGGCAGTACCGAAGTGATAAAATACAGAGGGGCGGTATAAATAAAGGTGCCGGGTGAGGCTTCCTGGGGAGCAAGGCTTGATTTAGAAAACGCTCAGCCACCTAGCGGCGGGCTGGAGGGGCAAGAGATTAGGCCTGGAGATAGTTCTTCTCCTTTCCTGGCTTCCGTGAGATGCCGTTCCTATGGAAGTTACAGCTAAGCTCCGGGCCGGCAGGCGGGGCTGGCTGGGCGTTGCCACCCGGGGCGTTGCCCGCGTCCCGCCGTTGCCATGGGAACGTGTGTGCCCATGGTCACGTGTGTGTCCGTTGCTTCATTGCCAACGGCAGCAGCCCGGCTGGTGGCCGCGTTCCGGCGTGTGAGTGTCCCCATGCCCCCCCGGGAGAGGGAGGGGGGAGATACTGGTGCCCAAACCCGCGTTCTGGGGCCGGTGGCTGCGTCCCGTCCCCCCGGGCTGAGCTCCGGAGGTGCGGCCTCGGGAGGGGCGGGGGCGGGCGGAGCGCCGGGGCTGGGGGGTGGAGCGGTTTGGGGTGACTGGCACAGCGTGCCCGGGGGAGGGTGAGCTGGGTCCTGCCCGAACTCTGTCCGGCCGTGGTGCTCCCCCTCGTGCCGGGTAGGCTTCCCTGCAAGGAGGCGCTCTGTTTGGGAGGGAAGGAGGGGGGGAGGCTGCCGAAGGAGCAAAGCGGGGCTCTCATGCCGGGCTAGAGGAGCCCGGACGCGGCAGCATTTTGTGTCGGGGCCAACCCCCTCCACCTGTCCCCCCCAGCTGCCCGGTTCTGCTGCCATCAGAGCAGACTTTCCAGCCCAAGGTCTCTCCCCCGCCGTGGGATGCAGGTGTGGAGGGGCTGGAGGCTGCTGGTCCTGCCCTCCTCTTCTTGTTCACGGGGTTTTGGGTGTTTGTGCCTTAAAGCTCAGTGTTGCCACGTGTAAATGAGGGTTTTGGTGCCTGAAGGGTGGGGAGTAACTGGGTGAAGTATCTGTGACACCTCAGGGTTACCACAGTGCTGGAGTAGGACAGCAGTAACCCAGGAAATAGGGCCGGTTGTCTGTTCTGGCAGCCAGTAATGTGTGTGTGCGCTGGATAACTGGGTATGAGGCTGGAGCCTGCCGAGGTGAGGCTGGGGGTGATGCTCCTGCTTTTGGCTGTTTGCCTGTCTCCAGTTTGGCATCTTTTAAATTCAACTGCTGTTTGTTTTGCCAGAGGTTCAAACTCCTTAGTGAGAACTGGGCAGAGATGCGCGGAACTCTTGTTGAGAAGGTTTTGAAGGTTGAGATTAAAAGAGTTTGACTTGCACTGGGGTTTGCGGGAACATTTTGGGTGAGCGGGCTGATACCAGAGCTCTGTGAGTGACAGCAGTGTTCAGGATGTGGACGTGGCGTAGCTGTGGGCTGTGAATTGATGCCACAGAAGCTGGGATGTGGTTCAGAAAGGGAGAGAGGATGGCTTTTAGAGATGCTGGTGGTGCCCCGTGTTCCAGCTTAGGTGTGCGGTTAAAGGGGAGATAATCAAATCCTTGTGTGGCAGCAGAGCCGTGGCTGCTGTGCACACGCCTGAAGCCCCTGGGCAGTGCAGAATTGTTCACTTCGTGCTTTTAGCTGTGGGCTGCTGTGGGCCCAAGCGTTTACTCTGGGCTAGGGTAAGATACCACCCCTGGAAACAGTCTGATAGCCTGTGTCTGCCTATGAGTTCCATGAGCTTTGGCTCTAGTCTAGACAGAGGCCACTACAGAATGGCAGCGCTTCGCTAACGCGCTCCTCGGCCCGACAGAGCCAGCTCTGAGCCCGCTCAGGCCACTTGGTCCCAAGCTGGGGATCCTGAAATAGTCCTTTCGGCTCCTGTTTTTCCACTCCGAGGTCTCTCGCTGTGTGGAAGCTTTGGTGTGTTGCCAACCAAAATGAAACGTGGTCCCGATGTCCAAAAAAGAGTAAACAGGCTGGGGGGGGGGAAAGGGTTGATGCAAGTTGGGAAGCCCAAGGTAGCAGAGATGAGGTGCTGGGGGAGGGAAAATAGTGCTCGAAGTGCTTACAGCAGGAGCTGCGGTTGTAAATCCACAGCGCATGGAGCTCTGGCAGAGCCTTGGAAGGGAGCTTGGTCCACCTCGCCTTCAGCTGAGAGCTGGAGTTTATTAAAAGAAGGAAGGAGAAGGTGTAACATGAGATTCCTGTTACTTCTCTCTGCTGTGGTGGAGCTTTTGTAATAAATGGTGGGATGGCAGTACCGAAGTGATAAAATACAGAGGGGCGGTATAAATAAAGGTGCCGGGTGAGGCTTCCTGGGGAGCAAGGCTTGATTTAGAAAACGCTCAGCCACCTAGCGGCGGGCTGGAGGGGCAAGAGATTAGGCCTGGAGATAGTTCTTCTCCTTTCCTGGCTTCCGTGAGATGCCGTTCCTATGGAAGTTACAGCTAAGCTCCGGGCCGGCAGGCGGGGCTGGCTGGGCGTTGCCACCCGGGGCGTTGCCCGCGTCCCGCCGTTGCCATGGGAACGTGTGTGCCCATGGTCACGTGTGTGTCCGTTGCTTCATTGCCAACGGCAGCAGCCCGGCTGGTGGCCGCGTTCCGGCGTGTGAGTGTCCCCATGCCCCCCCGGGAGAGGGAGGGGGGAGATACTGGTGCCCAAACCCGCGTTCTGGGGCCGGTGGCTGCGTCCCGTCCCCCCGGGCTGAGCTCCGGAGGTGCGGCCTCGGGAGGGGCGGGGGCGGGCGGAGCGCCGGGGCTGGGGGGTGGAGCGGTTTGGGGTGACTGGCACAGCGTGCCCGGGGGAGGGTGAGCTGGGTCCTGCCCGAACTCCGAGAGAGACTCCGAGGTCTCTCACTGTGTGGAGGCTTTGGTGTGTTGCCAACCAAAATGAAACGTGGTCCCGATGCCCAAAAAAGTGTAAATAAGGGGGGGAGAAGGTCCTTGCGTGGAGAGTGGGCGTTGGGTTGATGAAGCAGGAAGGGGTCTGGTCTGATCTTGTTCATGCTTGGGGCAGCCGTGGTCCTTGGGCTGGAGGTTGGTGTAATAACCATGAGCAGGTGTCAAGGTCGGGCACAAAGTCGTGTGGGGTCAGCTGCTCTTCCTGGATTTTCAAATCCCATTGTTGCTCCTTCCAGATTAGCTGAAACATGGCTACCAACAGCATTTATCGAACCAATGTGATTTCCGGATGGTCTGGTCACCTCCAGAGCAGAGTGGTAACACCTCCTAATAGAAAGATCGACCACAAGCCAAAGGAGTGTGTAAGTGTAAGTACCTGCTGTGGCCAGATAGGAGCTGTGGTAAGGCTGGAAACCTTCCCTGTGTCCTTCCTCTGCCTGCCCCTCCTGTGTAACCGCACTGTGAAGATACACACCACCACCCCATCTCTTTGCTGTCATGCTTCTGTTGGAGGTGGCCATCAAGGTGCAGTGGGAGATGGACTGTGGGCTGAAAGTCCAGAGTCTTGTCTGAATGCGCTGCCGGAACCCGGTTAACGGGATGTCCCAGGCAGTGCACTGGAGGAGCTGAAGCACTGGGGTGCTTCTACCCATCTTCTTGGTGAGGGCAGCAATATCTTCTGCCACGGAAGCATACTTGCAGGTGCTGCTCCGACCATACCTGCCCTCCCAGCAGCTGGGGTTGTGGCGGGGCTGCTCAAACTCTGCCTGAAGACTTGAGAGACGTGTCCAGTCCCACCTAGAATGGGGTGCAAACCACTTCTGTCACGAGTGTCATCCTGGGTGGAGCGCAGATCCAGCCCTTGAAACAGCTGTGGAGTTGGGGCAGTTCCTCCTTCCCATCCGTGACCGTGGGGCAGTTCCTCCTTCCCATCCATGAATGTGCCTTTTGCTGACCAGGGCTCACTTTAGTGGAGATAACCTCGTCGTGGAGGTATCTCTGTATGCTTCTGTGGAGGGGGCTGTGAGGCCAGAACAGAGAGAAAAGAAGGGCTAATTGAAAAGATAACTAAAGCTTGGACCTAGCCAGCTCCACCTCAGTCTTGGCACAGTGCTGCTTTTCTGCTGTCCTCTGATTCACCTGGCAGTGACATCTCCACACGCCAGTCGGTTGTGAGCATTGTGCAAGGATGCAGTTAGGGGGTTTCTGATGACTCCTCCCCACTCCTTTCAAAGGCCACTGCCTGAATCCTGCAAAGCGAAAGGGGAAACAAATGCCTGAAGAGGAGAAATCCTCAAACATGTCACATCAGATGATGAAGGAGACGCGCAGGGGACAGAGCTGCTTGGTCAGAGCACGTGTGTTCCGCTCCACATCGTTCATTGACCGATGTTAAATATTTCAGCGGGGAACTTTGGGGACTTCCAGAACTATCCTAGTGGCTGTGGTGACAAATGATTTATCAGTGGTGCTTGAACAAGAAAAGCCTTTCTGAACAGAGGTGTTTCTGCAGCTCTTGTTGGTGTTTTGTGTTTCAGCAGACTCTCTCTGCCCTCCGGAAGGAGATCTCTCTCACCCCGGCGCAGAGGCTGACCAGGACCAGGGAGACGAGGCGGACCCCGATTCTTCCGCCTCTGGACACGAGCAAAAGCTCATGTCATAAGGTAGACCTTTTCCTGCCCTTTTCCTTGCTGTTTGATGAGATGCTTGAAGATGGTGCATGCTGGTGGCAGGCTTGCCTCCAGCTTCTCTAAATACCTCGGTGACAAGGACCGCTCGGTATGACACTGCCCGGACGGGGTTACTGAGGGGGTCTGTGGAGCTGAAAATTGCCAGCGAGAGACCCGTAACGAATGGGTTAGGGATTGCCTGGGACAGCATGGGAGGCTGAGAACGTGTCAGATGAGTGCAGGCAGAACTGGCAGCGTGCTGCAGCTACCGGCTGCAGCGTGACCGTGACGTCTGGGGACAAGTGGGAGACCTGCCTCTGTCTTTTGGGTGTGTGCAGTGCAGCTGGAAGAGGGGAGACAAGGCAGGGAGGACTTATCTCTGAGGAATGCCTCCGCTCCCTAAGGGTTTGCTGCTCATGCATGTTCTCAGCCATGCTTCTGCAGCGGGATTAAATAATGCTGCACTAGCAGAAGAATAGGGTGAAGAATCCGTTTAAACTCCTGGAGGAAGGAAATACCCAGTGGAGTCTTGCTCAAAGCGCTCAGTAATGCTGAGAACAAAGCAGAAGCTCGTCACCATCCAGCACTTGTATCGCTTGGCTCTTCTCTAACTGCTGTTACTTGCCTTTCAGCCTGTTCTTCTCACTGGTTTCTAGGTTCTGCATCAAAGATGATGTTTGGGGATGTGTGGGACACGGAGTACAGATCATCCCAAAATTGTTTCCTGTGGTGTCTCATGTAAATTCTCAGGTTTCCCTTGCTCTGTGGGTGCTGGTGGCTCTCACAGGGCGTGCTCTGGAGCTGTGTGACCACACTAGCCACAGGGTTCTGCTGGAGATCAGCACTGCCTTGCGTTTTAGAGAAGGAAACGTGGAGAAACACCCAAAAGAGCTTCTTAGCTTGAGCCTGTTCAGCGTGGGGCTCTCCTCTGTGAATCTTTGTCCCAGCCCCTGAACCTCTCTCTGCTCTCTTTCATCTCCAGTTCTCAGCAGTGGACGTGGACCGGAACTTGTTGCAGCCTTTTCCATCAGAGGTTGTATTTCGGAGCTACGTCCCCCACAAGGTCTTCAAAGCGCCACTGGTTCTGAAGAACAATGACAAGGTGAGCGCTGGGACACGGAGCTTTAGGGCTATGCTGGAAGACACCAGTGTAATTCCCGTGGTGTAGAGCATAGTGGGTTAGGCAGCACACCCAGAATCAGATGTCTCACAGCCTTTGTTTTACAAGATGGTGGAAACCTTCCCATTGCTCCTCAGAGTCTGGTGGGACCTGACCCAAAGGAGCTTTCCTAGTCAGCATCCTTCCTCCTGGGAGCTCTGGACTGATGGCTGTACAGTCCTTACCTTACAGACCTCAGGATGGACAAGGTCCTGGTAGGTCTTTGGTTACCCTTGGTTTCTGGCTGGGCATCTCCACCTCTTGCAGCCTGTTTCACTGCCTTTGTGCAGCTTGCTGTCAAAGCGCAGGGGCTGAGCCTTCTCTGCTTGATGCCTGAATAAGTTACAATTAGTGGCATTAGCACGCCAGGAAAGGGGCTGTGAAACAGCAGCAGAAAGGCACTGGCTTAGCAGAAGCGGTGGGAGGCCTTTGGGTGCTGCTTGGAGCTCCTGCTAAGCTTAATTTGGGTCCGACGTGGCGCTCTGCTTTCCCTTTGGAGAGCCCCAGCGCATCCAGTGCTAGGTGCTCCTGAATGTCTCTGCCTTTCCTTGAATACAGACCCCAGGAAGTTGGGAAGGGAAAAGTTGAGAAGTGTCAGGAGTTTCGTTCCGCTGTAAAGAGGCACCCTGAGACCTTTGGGATTTCACCAGGGGACACATGTGCTCGAAGGAGGCGTGTGCCAAGCTTAGGCTGGTGGGAAGAGACAGGAGGGAGGAAAGGAGCCCAGTGTGGAAGGGCTTTTGGAGAGAGCGTTGGACGAGCAAGGGTTGCTCTTGACGCCAAGTACACTGGAAGCAGGGGAAGGTCAGAAACAGAAAGGTGTAATTAAAGGCTCTGCTTTGTAACAAAGGGTCGTCTGGCTTTCCGTCACTTTGGCAAGTTGACTGCTCTCATCTTCTGCATCAGCCCTTCCTTGTAGAGTATAGTGCTTCTCCTCTGCTTCTTCACAGCCCCCTTTGAATTCTCTCAGCCTTCTCCTTGTGTCTTGGGGTGTCTCTGCCCTCCTGTGTTTCCCCTTTGGCTCTTCAGGTTTGCTTTTATTCCCAGTAAGGCTAGAGTGTTTGTGGTCTCCTCTTGCTGGTCTGTCCACGTGACTCTGTAGCACCGCAGCATGACCACCCCTCTCAAACCCAGTATGTTAGAAGTGAATTTCTTCCTTCTCCCGGTATAACACATCCTGGTTTGCCTCTAGATAACGTATTCTCCTCTAGAGATGTGACGGCATGGATGTGTGCAGGCAGGTTCCTTGGGACTGTGGTCCCTTCACAGCGGGATGTTGTCCTACTACCTCAGGCCTGGAGCAATTCAAGCTCAGCCTCGTGTGCCTTTGGAGCTAAAAGTGCTTTGGAAAGGTGGTTAAGGAAGGATGTCAGCAGGGCATGGCCAAGGCTGCTCTTCCCGTGCTTCCATGCGTGCCTAGATCACAGTTTCATGTCTTTCCCACAGGTTCCTCGGCTGGTGAAGGTCGCTTTGGAGAGCTCCCCTTATTTCAAGTTGGCCAGGCCCAAGTGTGAGCCCTACAAGTTAGCACCTGGACTGGCTTTGACTTACCATATCATTTTCACCCCTGAGGAGAACAAGGTGAGACTGGAGGTCCCAGGAGGTTGATGCCTTCAGGGGAACGTACAGGGCTGGGTTCAGAACAGGGCATCGGGTGGGGGTTTGGAGGAACTGTTGTTTTCACAGGCTTGTGCTGGATTTAGAACTGTGGGAAGTGCTTTTTTCCCATGGGGAAGGTCATAGGCTGGAGGCTCTTAGACATTTCAGACTGTTTTTATCCTTCAGTGTTGGCATGTTTAACATCTGCTGACTCCAGGATGGAGTCTGCAACAAGGACTATTGAAACCTGGTGTCACCTTTGTGTGTGTCATGTTGGACACAGTAGTGAGACAGCTGAACGTCATCTCCTGCAGTGCTCTAGGCTGTGGTCAGGCAGTCTGCAGCTACTCACGGCGAGGTACTTCTGTAGATGACAGAGACATCGGCCTGAAAGAGCGTGTGCAGTCAAAGCTAGGGCATCTAACTCCGAGGCAGCTGGTGGTTCTGCACCAGGCCGGAGCTGTGAGATCTCTTTGGGCATAGCTGTCTTCTTGTTGTCTTCTTGCTGCTTGGGTTTAGTTCAACGGTTTGTCTACAGCATGGCTGTAGAAAGCTGGAGGGGAGCGGGCCCCTGGTCGCTTGCTTCCCATGCTGGTGAAATAAGCTGTTCCTTTGTAGAGACTGAGAAATGATTTCACTTGGATCATATTTAGAGCAAGGATTGCGTTAGCCTAGGGCAGTTCTGCAAACTGCTCCGGTGAGGCAAGAGCCTGATCTCCCCAAGGAAAGCTTTGTGAAGCACACCGGTGCCTTTTAAAATGTGATTTATTAGTATTAATTAGCATTTGGTTTTGGGGTGGAAGAGGTAAATTGCTGCCCGTGAAGGGCCAAGTGCTGCTCTTCAAGCCCAGCGAGGCGGCAGAGCACCCCCTGAGCATCACTGCAGGTAGAAGTGGGGTGAGCGATCCCCTGAGAGCCCCCATGGCCGCTGCCAGGTCCTTTGTCTTGCTCCCAAACCGGTGAGCATGTGGCACTGGGAGCTCTGTCCTCGCACAGCTTCTGTGGAATCCAGGTGGTTTCGTGCCCCTTGCTGGGGGGTTGTGCAGGGCATTAGGAGAGGGACATGTGCTGGTCGCTGAGCAGAGTTCGGATCCCGCCCAGCAGCACCTGGGCATTTACATGGCAGGATCAGAACTTAGTACAAGTGGAGCGGTTTGTCTTGTGCTGGATGGGGGGGGTGAGTCAGGTACCGGGGGCATCACTGGCACGATCTGTCAAAATCCTTGGCAGAGAGGTGGGCTCAGGGAAATGGCTCTGTAAAACCACCTGCGTTGGGCTTGTGGTTACTGGCGTGCAGGATTACTTGCTGGTTAGCAGTTGTAAGCCTTCCACAACTGCCTTTGAGCATCCTCTGCCTCTCTGCTGCTTGCGATCCACAGGCAATTGTGGATAACCTGGCGAATGGGAGATGCAGGTGCATTCTCTGACCTGCTGTCAGGGTTGGCGAGGGCTCCTGGTGCAGACTTGGCTTACCTAATTCTCTCGGTTTTGGTCTTCCCTGGAGAAAGTCTGACTTGAGCCAAGTAATTCCTGATTCCCCAGAGTAAAACTACCAGGAGCAGGTGAGGTGGTGGTGGCTGAGATGCCGTGTGCCACAGAGCCCTTTTGTGAAAAATGAGCAGTCTCTCTGTTGTCCCTCGGTCGTTTGGGAACGTGCCTGGACTGTCAGAGAGGAAATAAACAGCTGCCACATCTCTACGTTTATTGGCACTTGCTGCATAAATATGACATGCTAATTTTTCTGCTGGGCAATGTTTCCAGTGAGTTGGAAATTGCTGCTTCTGATTGACATGGTTCTGGTTTCTGGCTCCAGCTGTACAGTGTGGGTGTTCCCGTGCCACTCCGCGGGTCCTTCGCATCCTGGTCTGACAGCCTCTGCCTAATTGGAAACCAGTGTGGAACTGGGAAGCAAACATTTGGGCAGGAATGCGTAGGTTTGTCCATCCTTCAGGCTTATTAATGATCTTAAAGGGCAGAGGATGCAAGGAGCTTTATCAGATCATGGCACAGCTTACTCAGTTGTCTCTCTGTGCTCTTCCCACTGTGGCGATTCAGGCCAGACAGATGCAGCCTGTGAGGTTTGCACAATTCATTCCCGACGCTGAGCAGAGGCTGAATTAATGCTCTTTGATTAATATGGGATGTGACAGGCCGGCGGGTTATTGCATGACAGAAATGAACTGCTTGAAAATAGAGCCCGGCCCCGCTAGATGCTTTGTAGCACAGAGAAACTGTTCCAGAGAGTCTTTTACAGTGACTCTGGAGGGGTGGGAAAGGGGCAGAAGATGGAGGCGAATGGTCCTGTGCAAAAGGAACTCGCGGTGAAGTATTTGGGATGGCTTCTACGTTGGTCGCCTGAGTGTCACTGGGTGTGAACTGGAAGGCCGGTGGTGATGCTGGGAAGGCCAGAGCTGGTTTGAACCAGTCCGAGGGTTTGCGGTTGTGAAGTACGAGGCTGTAAGCTGGTCCCAGCCGTCCCCGTAGGTTGGGAGCTTTGCTGAGCTGAGCTTTGCACAGGAAGTGATGTCCCAGGGCGTCCCGGGAGAAGGGGGCTCAGCCGGTGGCAGGAGGCAGCTTTCTCAAGGTCATTGTCTCTGAGGCCAAATCTGTGTTCCTTAGCCTTGCCTCCATGTATGTGGAGAAGTTGTAGAGCCCCTTCCTGCGCCTCAAGTGGCTCCAGGAGAGCTGGAGAGGGTCTGGTGCGCAGGGCAGGGAGGGCCAGGCCCGGGGGAATGGCCTTTTGCTGCAGGAGGGCAGCTGGAGAGGGGCTGGGAGGCAGAAATCCTTCCTGGGGATGGGGGAGGCACTGGCACAGGGTGCCTGGAGAAGCTGGGGCTGCCCCTGGATCCCTGGCAGGGTTCAAGACTGGGTTGGATCGGGCTTGGGGCACCCTGGACTGGTGGGGGGTGTCCCTGCCCATGGCAGGGGGCACTGGGGGGCTCTGAGGGCCCTTCCAACCCACACCAATCTGGCGTTCTCTGATGTCCCCATCCTTGATCACTGCTATCCCAGTGCCCCTCGCCGGGGAAGGCTGCCTGTGTGGGCTTCTGGTGGATTTATTCCTCAGGCTCTTCCCTGCAGATCCCTTTGCTCCTCAGCAATGACAATGACTTGAAAATTATTTCCTTTTATTTCCTTCAAATACCTCCAATTGTTGGAAGGGTTTTTTTTTTCCTTTATCCCCCTGCTGCTCTGAATTCTGGGCATCCTCCTCTGTCCCCCTGGCATCTGGCAGGGAGGGATCAGTAAATAGGCTGTGCTGAGGCATGGTAAGGCACGCAGCTCTCCTTGGGTTTCCAGTGCCTTTGGTGTGGCCAAAATACCAACAAAGAAATTAGGAAATAGGGTTCTTGGCTGGCTATAATGCAGTTTGTGAGTCTCTGAACAGGCCAGGACGTGAAGTACCTGGACAACTGGTGCTTTAAATTCACATAGGCTGCCCACAGCTTTTATTTTAGAGGGCTTAGGCTGCCAGATTGAGGACAGCATTGTTAATTCAGAAGGACTTGCTGGAGATGAAACGGTCCCCTGATATGTGATGCTCAATCCTGCAGTTCCCTTCCTGGTGTTTTACCTTCCAAACATGAGACTTGAAAGCCCTTCTGGAGTTGCCAGTGTGGATATTTGGGGTGTCTAGGGGAATGAAATGGATCATTTCCTTCTTTGTTCTTTTTACACCTCGGGTGTGCCCCTGTATGTTTCTGGAACCTTCAACCCCGGCTGGGCAAGCAGCGAGGAGGCACTGTGTTGTAGCTCTATGTCTGTGCCTTGCCTGCCTGCCTGAAGTCCCTTCGAGGCTCAAAGAGGACAGGGATGGGAGTAGGAAATCCCAAGCACAGAGGAATCTGAATGGGCTCTGGTGAGGGCCTAGGACAAGGCTGCCAAGGAGGGGGTTGAGTCACCGCCCCTGGGTGTGTTTAAAAGAAGGGCAGATCAGGTACTTAGGGCTATGGTTTAGCACAGGACAGGAACAGTTAGACTTGATGATCTTAAAGGTCTTTTCCAACCTTGTGATTCTGTGATTTCACCAATGGCTGGTGGCAAAGTCCATCCAAAACTGTACCTGAGCATCCCCCACCAAGCTTCAGCGGGGTCACTGGGATGGAGTTAGTGCCGTGGCACAAGCGGGTGTGGAGCGGTGCTGGAAGCAGGTCCTTGTCTCTGCTGCAATACCTTCTGTGGGATTACTGTGTTCCGGTGCCTCGGCAGCAACATATCAGGTGACTTGGTCTGGTTCTGCCAGCTCTCTGAGGAGGCAGCTGGATCTGTGGGGCCCTCTCCTCTCTGCAGGGTACCAGTCCTGTCCCAGTTGTGCTGCTGGAGGGAAAGGTCGTTACAGAAAGAAGTGCTGTTATGTTATCGAAGGGTCCTGTTAGTGGTGGGAAGCAGCGGTTTTCCTTCTGCCAGGGACTGAACGTACCATGATTTGTTCCTTCCCCTCAGGATTACTCCCACCAGATCACCTGTGTCACAGACAGGGAACAGTTCATTGTGCCGATCCGAGCTATCGGTGCCCGAGCGATCCTGGACTTCCCCTACCAGCTGAACTTCTCCACCTGTCCGGTCAAGTACAGCACCCCGAAGACTCTGCTGGTTCGTAATATTGGTAACCGGGAGGCCCGCTACTCCATCAGCACTCAGAGGTAAGGGGCCTCACTTTATTTGCTCAACAAAATGTGTGTGAGTGTTTTTCTTCCAGAGCTCTAGAGCAGCAAATTTTGCTGCCCGGAGCTTGCTCTGACACGGGCTTCCCGCAGCGTCCTTCAGGTGTCTCCTCCCACTCCAGTGGATCCCTTCACAAGCGAGGGTCGCCAGTCATATTTCTGGGCCCCTGTGTTCTGGGTTGCTGCTGCTGGCCGCTGTTTGCTCCTTGTACAAGCGAGCGGCCGGGAACTAGACTGCAAAAGAGCCCCAGATCTCCCGCCACAGTCCTGACGCATGTGTGTCTCTGTTGCAGCCCTTTCTCTGTTGATCGCTCCGTCGGGACGCTTGGCATCGGTGACACCATGCAAGTAACGGTGGACTTCCACCCGCTGAAGACTGGGGATCATTACGGTTCCCTGCTTGTTCACTACGACACGGGTGAGTGTCCTGTCTGTGGGTCTGTGTCCTTCAAAGCAGAGCAAGGCAGAACTTCCTTTGCAAACTACTTCTAAACCCTTTTATTTCAAACCCTCTGTGTAGTTTGGTGCTTAGAAGGGCAAAGGCTGAGTCCGTCCTTATTCTGTCTGTCCGGTGTCCTGCCCATCCGTGGGTGTTGCCTGCTGTCAGGATGGTGGCCACCACCCTACACCCCTGTGACAGTCATTTGCCATCATTCCCTGTTGTCCCAATCACCCAAATTCCCTCGCTGGGTGATATCTCCCAGCTTGACCACCAAGAAAAGTGAGAAATAGCTGGTGTTTAGGAGTTGTTAGAGTGCATCCCCCTCAACAGGAAGGAGAATGCTTTGGGAATCTTGTTTTCCTGGGAGCTGCTGGGGTGGAGGAAGGATGAACCTTGAATCTCCATGATGACGTGCGTACGCGTTGGGTGAAGTTCCATTCTGCCCCAGTGCTGTATTTGGTTCTGTAAGCGTAACGTGGGGGGTTCCCTATGGGACGCTGTCCCATGCCCACTGTCTCTTACACACACTGTACTGGAAGGGGTAAGCACTCGTATTGGTTTGGAAAGGGTTCTGCCCAAGGCTGGTGGGGGGTGAGCTTCGCTTGGGGCTGCGTGACTAAGGGGATGTGTAAGGGGTTCCCAGAGCTGGGCTGGAGGTGCAGAAGCAACTCAGATCCCATAGAAGGAAAGGAAGCCATCCAGAGAGATGTTGACAGGCTTGAAAGGTGTGCCTGGGTGAGCCTAATGAGGTTCAATGCATCAAAGTGAGAGGTACTTGGGCTGGAGGAATCCCAGACACCTAGAGACTGGGAGAGGAGCTCCTGGGGAGCAACCCTGCTGAGAAGGACCTGGGGGTTCTGGTGGGGGAGAAACTTCCCATGAGCTGGCAGTGTGCTCCTGGGGGTGTTCAAGGCCGGGCTGGATGGGCCCTGGGCAACCTTGTGTAGCTCCAGGCCTGGAGGTTGTTGGCCCTGCCTGTGGCAGGGGCTTGGAGCTCTGTGATCCTTGAGGTCCCTTCCAATCCAGACCATTTGATGATTCCATTCTATGCTAGCACCCAGAAACAGTAACATCCCCAGCAGATGCTCCATGCTGGTAAAGGAGGTGGTGGATTGATGCTGGGAATTGTGGAAGGAGAGTCACTTCTCTGCTCAGAGCTCCCGAAATCCTCCCTCATGCTACGCTCCTGTCTCCCAGAAGTACCCGGTACAATAGGATGGGTGGGCTTCAAGAGCTGGGACCTGATGCTGTGCTTGTCTGGGGGAGCTTGCTGTGCCCGCTGGACCTTGCAGCAAGGTGCTGCAGCATGTTTCTAGTCCCGGAGATCTGTCGTGTGGTGGTGAAATTCCTCTGTACTTTGTGTTTTTACCCTCCCCCCCTCAGTCACCGCATCCCTTGGGGTCTATTTGTCAGCACAGGAAACTTCAGTAATTAGCAAAGCCCCCGGAGCCTGTGCGTGGCTGCTGGGCTCGGTGCAGTGAGATGCTTTTATTGCTGCCAGGAATAAGAGCCGTTCTGCAGCTCATTTTCTGTCGGTGGCTCGGTGAGGCCATAACGCAGGAGCAAAAGCCTGGGGGCAGGATCTCGCTGTCTGTGAGGGCAGAGATCAGTCAGGACTCTGCTGTGAAGTTTAGGAGATGAGTATCCAAGCCGAGCCAGCCCTGGAGCAGGAATGTCCACTCCATTACCGTTCTGTCTCCCCTCGATGCGGAGCCCCAGAAAGCAGCTTCCCCAGACCAGAGGTGGCATGTGGCTCAGGAGTCCTCCTCGGTGGGTTTGGTCCTGCTGGAAGCCCCCAGCCTCGTGCTAAGAGCCCGATGAGGATCCGTCTGGGTGTCTGACAGATGAATACCCCCTTTTCCCTCAACAGAGCATACGGGAGTGCTGATAGATCCCTAGCAGGAGCTCTCCTAAAGCTCTCTGCTGGTTTGCCGAGGCTCAGAGCATCCTCTGTGGCTCTGCACAGCCAGGGCGAGGGAGGAGGGAGAGCTCAGCCTCAGCTCCTCCGTTGATTACTTCAAGAGCAGGCAGAAGATGCAGGCAGCGCCTGCCTCCAGCTCCATGCTTGTCAATCAGATGGAATTTTCCTGGACTGGGTTAATTGCTGTCCCTGTAGGAAGTGGATGAAGTAATGTCTCCCCTCCTGAGCCCTAGGGAGCAAAACTTGTTCTCTGCCCCATTGGGGTTCTTCCTGCACAGGAGGAAAGAGAGCGGCTGCAGACGGGTCTCCAGTGCGGTGCTCGGAGCGCCGGAGAGCTGCCATGATGTGTGGGTTGGGCTGAGCAGTGTCTGTCTGCGGGAACAGTCTCTACAGCTGCTGCCTGCTCCAGGCTGAAGGAGTGGGCTTGCAGGACAGTGGTGGGCAGGCTGGTGTGGGCCGTGCCCCGCCAGGTTCATTTTGGTGTACCTTCACGGACCCACAGGAAGCGAGGGCACTGCTTCTATAAAACAGGGAAGCTCTTGTCTGCATCCCATCCTGCCATGGGCTGTCGCTTTGCTCCTTCCTCTGCCACCTCCTTTTCTGGCCCACACCCTCCAGGCATCTTTGGTGGGGATCAGTGCGGGATTGGGAGAGACTTGACACTGGTGGTGGTCCTGGAGGAGATGCTGGGTGAGCTGTGGCTGAGGCGGGACTCCCCTGGGAATGAGGTGTAATAAAAGCTGTACCCCTTTCTTCTGTGACCTGAGGCTCGCGGTGTTCCTCATACTTCCATCGGTAAGTGAGAGGAGTAAAGACTCCCCTTTGCTTTCTTCCAGGTGAAAATACTAACACAGCCCTTTATGGAGTGGCTGTAGATGGCAACATCAGGCTAGACAAGAAGTCTGTGACCTTTGAGAACACCTACATCACGCTGTCGAACCGCAGATCTGTGGTCATCCACAACCGCAGTGCCATCATAGCCCACTTCCAGTGGAAGGCTTTTGCCACGCAGGAGGCGGAGGATCAGCGGAAGAAAAGGTTCGTTTCAAAGGTTCCTTTTGTTAGGTACACTGCCCAAGGGGAACGCTACCGTATGGCCTTGAGGGGGGTTGTTGCTTTTAGGACAAGTCAGCCATCCATGGCATCAGGGTGGGTGTCCCTGGGCTTTAGGGTAAGTGCTGGTGAAGTGCTGTGCTGGTGCTTCTCATCCTCCTCTGCCTCCCCCAAGCATCTTTGTGGTAGGAGAAGCCAGTTGAAGATGGAGATGGATTTCCCATTGGTTGTGTGCAGCAGCTTTGAGCCGGGTCGCTCTCCTGAGGGCTGCTGACTTGCATAAGACCCCTCTTAGCTTACAAGCGTGGAGTAAAACTACCTGCAGTATGATGATCTGTTCCGTTTGAGGTGCCATGCCTGGGGCCAGCCCTTTGCCCAGCCACCCCTGTTCCTTCCCAAGCACTGCTGCCCCTGTGCTCGCACACCAGTCCCTGCAAAGATGCTGCTTGATTAAAGGAGCTGTTTGGTTTGTCTCTCCCCGTGGCTGCAGGCTGTGTTACAGGCTGCAGAGGCAAGGACGGTGCACGCTGGACCCCATGAGTCAAGATTGCCTTTCCCTCCTCTCCTCCACCTTCCCCGACCGGAGCACCAAGGTGCAAGGAAAATCCCTGTTTTCCTCCAACGGGATCTTCAGCATTGAGCCAGCGGTAAGCGATAGCTGTGAAACCTCCCTTTCTCTTCTTCCTCCTCCTCTTCCTCCCTGAATGAGATCGCTCAGCAGATCCCTGCTTGATGTGCCGGGAGGAAACGTCAGGTTTCTGGTGAGGCCAGGAGAGCTGGTGGCAAAAAGTGTTTCCCAACTCATGACAGGCACAGAGAGCCTGCCTAAAGGTGGGCTTTGCTCCCAGGGCAATAAATGAAGAGCTGCCTAAGCGTCCTGACCGCGTTCAGAGGGATGGAGCCTTATATGTAAAGGCACACCTTCCAGGGGGTTAACGAAGGGTGTGGGACCATGTCAGTTGAGATGCTGACTGGAAGAGTGGTGCCCTCTGTGGGAAGGAGGGCAAATTCAGTCCCCCTTTAATCACAGAAATACCAGTCCTCACCTACCCTGGGCTTGTACCAGCCCTGAACCTCCCTTCTGGTGCCATCAGGAGCCTGCATGCGAGACCGGCAGGTTCAGGTGGGCTTTTTGAGCTCAGTCACACCTGGGTACAGCAGCTTGCTTAGTTATCTTGCTCTTCCATTTACGCGAGCCAAAGCTCGTGGTTTAATCCTCAGAGCCCCAACTCTGAGTTTGTGCCTGGTCTGGCATGAGAAAAGGTGAACCTGCTTTGTTTTAGGGAAGGGGATGGTGTTTTCTTATCACCCATGTAGGGTTGAGAGCCACCAATGTAGAGCTGCGGTTTCACACCACTGCAGCTGGGGGCAGCATGATGTGACCAAGAGGTCATGTCAGAGCAGTAGGAAGCTTGTAGAGAGCGGGACCTGATCAGTGGAGCGTTCGGAGCATCCTGCGGTGCACCAGAGCTGGTTGTGGGGTGTCACCCAGGGCTCCTGCTTAGTGACAGTTGGACTAGGTCACCACAATGTGCTCAACGCGCTCCTGTGGGGCGTTTAAGGTGAGGTCCAGAAATCCATCTGCCCACAGAACCGAGTCCTGGTTCTTCCCGTAGTGACATATGGATGTGAAGAGTAGCCAGGTTCTTTTGAGTGGACACCTCTCCTAAATGACTATGTTGATGTTATGGCATTTGGTCCAGGGCTCACTACAAGTGGGCTACTGCACAAATCTCTTCCCCTTGTGTCTCTGCCAGCATCAGCAACCTTATGGTTTCCATGAATTCTGTTATGGAAGAATCAGTTTTGCTCCAGAGTTTTGCTCATGTCTGTCTTCTTCCCCGAGATGGGGCTGTCTGGACGTCAAACCATAGTTAAGATTTTTTCCTCTTTGAGAATCTAAAACTCCACTGACTTCCATGAGTCTTCTCTCCAGTGATGGGCCCCCGTAGCCTTCTCTCCGGTGATGGGCCCCCGTAGCCTTCTCTCCAGTGATGGGCCCCCGTAGCCTTCTCTCCAGTGATGGGCCCCCGTAGCCTTCTCTCCGGTGATGGGCCCCCGTAGCCTTCTCTCTGGTGATGGGCCCCCGTAGCCTTCTCTCCAGTGATGGGCCCCTGTAGCCTTCTCTCCGGTGGTGGGCCCATAACCTGTAGCTCAGGCAGAGGCATTTCTTGCTACCTGAATCTGCTGGAGAGGGTCCCTGAAAGCTGGGATAGACCTTTCAGGCCAAAAGTGGCTTCTCTCTTCCCACCTATCGCCCGTGGTGCCTGAGAGCACCCTGCAGAAATAATCAAACCCTTGTGACGGGTGGCTAGAGGGAATACTTGCTTGCAGGGGTTAGGAAGCTGATGGAGGGATGTTAGTCTGGGAGAGGCTTTGTGGGGTTTGGGCAGGCATCTAGGGAAGAACAACCCCAGGTACCAGTACAGGTTGGGGACTGGCCTGTTGGGGACCAGTGTAGGCGAGAGGGACCTGAGGGTCCTGGGGGACAGCAGGATGACCGTGACCAACAATGTGCCCTCGTGGCTAAGAAGGCCGATGGCATCCTGGGGTGTATTAGAACGGGGTGGTTAGGAGGTCAAGAGAGGTCCTTCTCCCCCTCTACTCTGCCCTGGTGAGACCCCACCTGGAATACTGTGTCCAGTTCTGGGCCCCTCAGCTCAAGAAGGAGGTAGAACTCCTTGGAAGGTCCCAGCACAGAGCCACAGAGATGATGGGGTGGAACATCTTCCTTATGAGGAGAGGCTGAGGAAGCTGGGCCTCTTTAGCCTGGAGAAGAGGAGACTGAGGGGTGACCTCAATGTCTATAAATATGTAAAGGGCGAGAGCCGGGAGACTGGAGCCAGGCACCTCTCAGTGATGGCAGCGACAGGACAAGGGGCAGTGGGTGCCAGCTGGAGCACAGGGGGTTCCATGTGAATGTCAGGAGGAACTTTGTCACTGTGAGTGTGACGGAGCCCTGTGACAGGCTGTCCAGAGAGGTTGAGGCGTCTCCTTCTCTGGAGACATTGAAACCCCCCTGGATGCATTCCTGGGGGATTTAGTCTGGGTGACCCTGCTCTGGCGGGGGGGGGACTGGATGAGCTTTCGAGGTGCCTTGTAACTCCTAAGGGTCTGTGAGTCTGTGACTGCCCGGCACCTCCGAAGCGATCCTGCTGGACTCGCTGGAGTGTGAGCTAGGCTGGTTGCTTTGTTATAGCCCTAATTTAACAACATGCCTCTCCCAGGTGCCAGGAAAGGTCAGGGACTTGGGAAGTTTTTCGTAGCTGCTTCCAAACTCCCTTATAAATATTGTTGATCAGTGTTACTCGCTCTTTGCTCTTCCCTGGTGCTCTGAATATCGTCTTATGGGGCCACAGTTGGAACGAAGAGATGTGACGTTTGAAGGTAAATGGTTTGCTGTCTGTTTCTGTTTTAGGAGGGAGAGATTTGGCCAAATTGTTCAGCTGAAATTAGTGTGACCTTTAAGCCTCAAGAAGCCAAAGTCTATCAACAAGCGTTCTTCTGCGACATCTCAGGTATGGCTCCTCTCTCCTCCTGCTCTTGCCTGTGGTGGGGAGGAGCCTGGTTGAGTGATGGCTCAATTAGAAAGCAGCCCAAGGGGCTGGTCAGAAAGGAGAAACCAGCCCAAAGGCATATCTCCCAAGGGAAGGGTTCTGTATCTTCCTCTGGATCTTCTTGGACTGATCCCTGCCAGCCCCAAGTCGGAGACTAGAGCCTGGAAAATCTGGGCTCAGAGGGAATTGCTGTACTGACATTGAATTCTCTCCCCAGGCTGTGAGAGCAGGCTGCCCCTGTGCGTCAAAGGGGAAGGCATAGGGCCTCGACTGCGCTTCAGCTTGGAGCAGCTGGACATAGGGAAGGTTTTCATTGGAGCAGCGCACAACTACGAGGTGAGCTGTGTGAGCTAGCAGGGCTTGGGCTGGTGCCTGATGGCTCCTTGTGGGATTTCTGGCAGCTCAGGAGTTGTGAGCAGGGGGTATTTGATGTACAAGTCAGCTCCTGGGGGTTCCACGAAGTCCAGATACTTCTGGTGGGGTCGGAAAGGTGAGCATGTTGCTCAGGGAGCCCTCATCTCTGCTTTTGGGCAACTGCCTTGAGAGCAGGTGGGAGGTGTCATACAAACCCCCCGCCAACCCTGCGACACCTGAAAGCAACGCTGGGCCAAAGGGAGAAGTACTGGGAGGCTCCTGTTTGTGCCCTGGATGTGACATGTCTTGGTACTCCAGCTGCTGAGAAGTAGCTGGAACAAACTTCTGGTGTTTGAACTGGAGCCCGTTGCCAAAGGGATTCGGTTGGGCACGATGGAAAGCTGGATCGCCTCCTGGCCCAGAGCTGGCCTGAGTCAAGCAAACAGGGAGCATTTCCCCTTTGCCAAGCTGTCTCACACGATTCAGACGTGATGCGTGTCTCTAAGAGCTAAGTGCTTCTTGAAATGAGGCAAGGGAACTTTCTACATCTATATATATGCCTCCCCCTGGCTGCTGTCAAGCCTTCTACAAAAAAATAAAGCAGAGCAAGTGAGAGAGGCAGCAAACGAGGCAATCCATCATGCCAGACACTTCTGAATGCTGGACTCTGGGCAGGGAATGACACATGAAGGTGTTTTCTTATCAAATCTTGTGCGCTGTCAGCACTTTCAGTGCTGATACTTTATTCATTCTCTACACATCAATTTGTTGTTCTCCTTACTTGAGAAGGTGGGACTAAGTACAGGGTGCTTTTAGTGCTGTCCTAAGCAGCTAGACCAGATGTAAACCCCAGCTCAGTGTTCGATCCCTATGTACGAGGTGTAACCAAGGTGTAAAACACATGAGAGGAGGAAGGTTTCAGGTTACCACCGTGGAGTTTGGGTACATGGATGTTTTCAGCGGCAGCTGCAAAGTTCAGGAGATCAAGGATGCTTCTGTGCTTCTGTCTGGGTTTTGTGATGGGTTCTGCAAGGACAAGTCCCAGCTCTGTGCCAGCGGGACAAAGCCAGAGGTTCTGTGGTGTTATCGCCACTTTGCCAGGAAAAAACCCAAGGCAGAACTTGTCCCGTTGTGTTACCTTTGACTTCTGCCTTCCAGGTGTTCATTGTTTAGTTAGAAAGCAAATGGGTCTTCTCTAACAAAGGAAATGTCCTTATGTGTTTCCATTGGTTCCTTCTCACTGGTGCAGGTGGTCCTGTATAACAAAGGACTCATCCATGGTGTCTTCAGCTTGGTTCCTGCAGCTACAGCTCTGGGCTCTTGCTTCACCTTTCTCCCCAGTGAGGGTGAGATTTTGCCAGACAATCTCCAAGTCATCCAGATCTCCTTCAGTTCCACCATCCTGGGGACCTTCATAGAAGAATTCAAGTTCAATGTGAATGGATCCCCTGAGCCTGTGACCTTGACTATCAGGTGAGTGGGGAGGATACAGGAGCTTACTGGGCAGGTCTGGAATTATCTCTGGGCAGTCATCTGCCACCTGCCTCATTTTATGGCAAAGCAGAGAGAAAAAGGTGTTGTGGGAGGTCTTGACATGGGCATGCTTGGTTAAGAGCTGAGACTTTTTAACCTTGGCTTCAGTTTGAACCTTGCAACCCAAGGGAGATGACCTTCCCTCCTATGCCCTCAGTATACCCAGTTTAACTCTGAAAGTCTTGGATGCCTTTGGGAAGCACCTTGGCCTTCATGGTGGAGCTTTCCAGGATACTCTTTGCACGGAGTTTGGCTGTAACAGGTTCCTTTTGTGATCCTTCGACATCCCGGTGGGATGACCCTGGGGCTGTAAGTGACTACCCATGCTGGGAAATGTTTAACTGGAGCTTGTACAGGAAAGGTGTGGAGATGCCTGCTGCCCAGGGTGGGTAGCAGGAGCTGGTAGCTCCTTCCCCCTTGGGTTGCGGCAGGCGTGTGATGGGCTGTAGATGGGCCTGGGATGGGTCTGTGAAGTCCCATGTGAAGGCACAGCAAGGCTCAAAGCGCTTTGGAGACCCTTGAGCAAGGGGCCAGCCTGAGTGATTCTGTGTTTTAAAATCCTCTGTTAACAATGCACCCAACCCAGGTAGGAGCAGGCGCAATGTCATCCTTCGTGCTCCTACGTTGGGACAAGGTGTCCTCCCGGCTCCTCTGCGCTGCCTCCTTCCTGCAGCTGGAAAACCGCTGATGCAGGAGGCAGGGAGCTCTCTGAAGCAAGAACTCAGGCATCATCCCTTTGGCCGATGCTGTTGCAGAAGATAACCCTCACCGAGCTAAGGGGGGAAAGAGAAAAGGCTGATGATAAGAGAGTCAAAGCTCCTTTCTCAGGCCCGCAGCAGCATATAAACTTGTCCCAGTGAATCGTAACCATGGGCTGGTGGGATAGTGTGGTGTAGGCAGGCAAGCTGTGGGGCTGGCTGTGCCTCCTTGGCCAGCAGCCTTCTGCTAGATCAAGGTAGTCAAGAAATGAAGGGAATCTGCAGTGGGTTTTGCCAGTGAAGCAAGAGAAATGGGTAAAAAAGGAACAAGAAGGTTATTGCTTGAAGAGAGAGAGGGGAGCAGGTCTGACCTTGGTGGGGAAACGATTCCCTTGGCTCAGTGTTTGCAGGGAGAGCGCTGCTTTGTTTGGAAATGGAGAGGGAACATTTCACAATCAAATAATTCCTTCTCCTCTGTCCCTCCCTCAAATTGGTCACAGAATGTTATTGCATAAGCAGCTTTCTCCTTGATCAGGGGCAGGTTTTGCTTGTAAAGATGCGCTGATCTCAGGTAGGAAAGAGCTGTCACAGCGGGGTGGCTGTGTGCTGGCTACCCTGTGGCCAAATGAAAGGGTCCTGGTGTCCCCACTGGTGCCCTGGCTTGCCAACATATCCTTCTCTTCCCCGGGGCTGCCCTGCCCCATTCAGCCTGGCCCTGAGCTCCCTGCAGACCTCGAAAGAGGGTTGCTAGTTCTTTTTTGTTTCTTTGTTTGTTCTCCACTCTTGTGCTCCTCCCTTCCTGGATGGTGGGTCCGGTGCATCCCGTCTGATGGACCCCAGCATCCCTGCCTGCTCCCGCACCCCTGTCCCCCAGCATGATTGCCATTGCGGTCCAGTGCTCCCCGAGATGGCACCTGCCTCCTTGGTGGAGTCAGAGCTGGGCTCGGTTGTCATCAGCCATGAGAGAAATTCATGAATGGTGTGTGGCTCCAAGGACCGATTTCAGGCAGCGTTGTTGAGTTTCAGAGTTTGGAGCTGATTTTAGGGATGGGAGAGGAGGTGTGGTGGGTTCAGGGCCCCATGTTTGGCTTAAGATATGTTGTTCTTGGCTGTGTCAGTGGTGACAAGCTGATACATTCCTCTGTGGAATTGTTGCTGATCTTGTGGTCAGTGGGTGTCCGGGTGCTGCCCTGGATTCTGATAATTGTGTGGATCCAGATCTCCCCAGAAGATGCTCATGCACTCAATGGAAATGCTGGCTCCAGCTGAGAAGGAGGGAACGTGAGGAGGTTTACTTCACTGAGTCCACTTTTGTGTGGGCATCTCTACCCCTGCGTTACAGATGGGGAAGCTGAGGCACAGAGCCATCGCTTGTTTGGGGCCCTTCATTGAGCCAAGTTGGGGGCATAGCCTTGCCCTACCCTGCCTGACACGATGTCCTAAGCCACATCTGAGAGCTGCTGGCTGCCTCCTGTCCCCATGGATGAGGGCAAGGGTGTGAGGGGCTGGTTTGAAACCTACTGTGGTTCTGACACTGGCTCTTACCTGCCTGAGCATCAGGGAGAGCTGAAAGCTTTGTGGTTCTCTTTAACCCAGCCACTGCCTTGTCTGTCTGTCCTCACAGTGGCTGTGTCATCGGACCGACGTTCGACTTTGACGTGCCTTCCCTCTGCTTCGGTGACGTCTCCTTCGGTGAGTGCGCCCTGGGCTTGGACTGCGGGCCGAGAGGTCCGTGCGTTACCAGAATGGGGTGCTTGGAGCACCCAGAACGAATGTTCCTCTGCAGCAGCAGCCTTCAGGGTGTTAAAAGCAGGACTGGCACCCTTGGCAGCAGAACGGCTGCGAGGGTCCTCATCCCTGAAGGGCTCCAGGGATGGGAGGTGTGGTGGGGAGAAGGGTAACGCTGGGCATGGGGAGAAGGGTGATGGAGCTGTGAAGCAGCCTGGAACTGCTCTGGATAAATGTTGGGAGGACAGGAGCCATACATTCCCCTGCCCCTTAATGTGAAATGTTAATTAGTGCTGGGAGGGCACCTCATTATCACCTACCTCGTAATATGCCCAAGCCATAGCTCTGCGCAGGGCACTGATGTCCATGGGGACATGGGCTCCTTCCCTGTGTCCCCCCCACCCTGAAAGCCCCCCTCTGCTGTGACAGTGCTGTTGGCTGAGCATCCAGAGCTCCATTGAAATGCAGATTCTGGTTCTCCATCTCTGCTTCACAAAAGGCTTTTTACTGAGATGATCTGAAGTTTTAAATGGGAAATGATTTGTGGATTGATGGACGGGCTATTACGGTGCTGGGCCTGGGATGCCTCTGTGTTTTCATGCTGTTCATGGACTTTTAAAGAAAACTCATTACCTTTGGGGAGCGGCTTCCTCCCCGCCCTACAGCACCGCTCTGCCGCTGCTTTGTTCCTTCCCATCCCACCTGGTGGTATCGTTTTAATAAGGCAGCTGAAGGCAGCAACTAGGTTTTTGCTTCTTTCAGCCGTGCCGCTAACGGTTGTCTGCATCTGACGCCTTCGGTCTCATTTGGGACCGTGGAGTCTGTGTTGGTCCTTTTTGGGAACCTCCCTACTAGAGGTAGGCATGGCTGACTGACCCGCCGTGGCTGCGGTTGGGTTTCCTCCTGGTTGGTGTTGAAATAATGCTTGGAAGCGAGTCGTGGGAGATGGCTCCTCCTTAGAGAGCTGGCCAGCCAAACCAGATGTCTTCTCCTGAGCTGGTCTCCTGCCTCTGCAGAACATCTCCACTGCATGGGGTTATGCCGCTGGTGTCAGAGCTTTTTGAGCAGTCATCAAACGCCCCGTTCATTAGGGAAGGTGAGACACGGCTTCTGCTGATTTCTCAGCTGGCGTCAGGCTCAGCTGCTGCCAAGTGGCCTGTAAATCCTCACGGGCTCCGTCTGGTCGCCCCAAAACAGGAGATGCCGTAAGGACCCAGCTAGCGAAACTGCATCAGAGGGCTTTGCATTGGGCTGTAGTTCCCCATTTCATTCATCCTTTCTTTTACTGCAGCTCCTCCTCGGTGCCAACCTGCTCCTATGCAATGCAAGCCACGGGGGCTATTCATGAGAAGTTTTGTAGATCCGATTCTCAGAGTAAATGCTCTGTCTGGCTGCTCACTCCTACGTGAGACTTAACTGGTGCTGGTGTCAGGGCAGCTGAGAGAGAAAAACACGTGGCATTGGGCATCAGAGCTGCCAGGGAGGGATCTCCATCACCAGTCTGGCACAGAGCTTCCATGGCAATTAATTCCTTGCCAGGCTTCTCAATTAGCTGCAGTTCAGATTGAACAGAGCCAAAGTACAGGCACGGTTTTACCATGAAGGGCTGCTCACCCCAGGAATCGTGGGATAACAACAGGTACATAAATCCCTCTGTGTGTCTATTCCTCAGGCTTCCCTCGCACCTTGTCCTGTCGCCTCACCAACACCTCCTTGGTGCCCATGACTGTCCACCTTCGCATCCGCGGGGACGGCTCAGGAAAGCCCAGCGTTACCAGTGTTGCCTGGCTGTCGAACAACGATCCTCAGTCCTGGAGATGGGGAGTTCAAGGTTGCATCAGACCAACTGAATTTACGATAGAGCCTTGCAGCGGGACCATCCCCTCCCTGGGATTCATGGATATCCAGGTGTGGGGAGAATCTGTCCGGCCGTGCTTCAGCAGATGGAGCTGAAGCTTCACTCGTGGGGAGGGGCTGAGGTGGGGTTTAGTGATGGGAGGGAGTTGGATGCGCTTTTGTTGTCTGGGTTGGTCCAGGATGTTTGTGAAGGGGCATGGGTTTGTTTCCAGAATCATCCGCTGAGCATCCTGTGCCCTACAGTCAGGCGTGGAAGCCACGTGCGTGTTTGAGCGCTGCGTGGAGCCATGGCTTTGCCTTAACCGTGGGCAGAGGAAGGATGAGGACAGCGGGTGGCCGTTAGAGAGATGCCCTTGTGTAAAGCAATTTGCTTTTCTTCCCAGATTTGTTTTCCCTCTCCTGGTGAGCAGGAGGAGCTGCATTCACTGCAGCCATCCCCAGGGGGAGCTGAAGCAGCTCTGCCAGGCGTGACCTGCGCCCATCTTCTGGGGCCGTTTGCATTTGGTCCTGGCTGTAAAGCTGAACTCGCTCGGTTCGAGGCAGCGCATTGCACCAGGATTTACGCTGTTGTAGCTGAGATTAAAACCGAAATGAACTTTAATACAGTGGTGGGTAGAGCAGCTGTCTAATTAGGCTTTAATTCAGCTTACACATGCCTGGTTAACCACACGGGGTATTGAACCAAGCAGATGCTGTCAGGAGACCTTTATTTCTCTCAGACTGTGCTCTGCACATGGACCAGCAGAAGGATTAGGGCAAAATCCTCCTCCATACCATGGAACGAGAATCAGGGGATGCCACATACGGAACGATGGTTTTCAGGGGTGGTGAAGGTCTTTGACGCTCTTCTCTGTCACCAGGTCACCCTGTGCTCCAACACGGCAAAGAACTACGAGCTGGCGCTGGTGGTGGATGTGGACGGTGTCGGCAAGGAGGTGCGGGCACTGCTCGTCACAGCCAGGTATCGGCGCGTCCTCTCTCCTGGTGCATCATCTGTCCTCCCCTCACGCTAAGGCCAGCTCCAAAGGAGAAACATTGCTTAATGAGTTGGTTAAGTAGGACTTTGAAAGCAGCCAGTGTTGAGGAGCATCTGTGCTCACCAGACAGGCATGGTCCCCAGCCTTTTCCTAATTCTATTAATTAGATTAATTATAGGTCTATTTCTTTGGCGTGTGAGGTGTAACAGACTTCCAAAGGGCTGTCTCTCTCCTCCTTCCTGCAAGCAGTGGGGGAGAACTCGTGCTGGGTTGCCACCAAAGCACAGTGTTCCTTTGGGATGTGATGAGTAGCCTGGTGTCTGGCTGGCTTAATGAAGGCAGGTGCTAACAAGGAAGGGGCTTAGGCCTGGACTGGTGCAGGAAAAATAACAGCAAGATCTTCCTAAGGAGAAAGAGGATCCTTGATGCTGAGGGAAGCTCAGGTTTTGCCGCTTCCCTCTGGTCCTTTTGAGCATTTAAGCCAGAAGTCCTTCCTGCTGCAGCCAGGCTGGATCCCGCTGTGCTGTGGGTGTCGGTGTCAGTACCAGTAGGATGCAGCTCACTGGTGCTTTTCTGCCGTCCGGTCAGTGCCTGGGCTGTGATTTTATTTCTAATAACCACCCACTGTGTAAGACAGGGGCTGGCTCTGACCTTCCATCACTGAGACAAGTGGTTGAGGCTCTTCAGGCTGCTTTTTTGGAGAGGAGGGAGTAATTTCTGCTGAGATATTGGGCCATGATGAGTGCTGGTCCTCAGTGGGAAGACTCCCCCAGAGCTCAGGGCTTGCTGTGGGACCGTCAGGAAGGTCTTTGTAGGCCTCCTGTGGCCAGAATCCCCCTCCCTGGGACAGGGCACAGCGCTGTGCTGGGGCACTTAACCATGCTGGCAAGGGTCTGCGGTGCTGAGCCCCCGAGTTTGCCCCTCCTTCACAAGAGGTGGATGAATCAAAGGGAATACAGGAAGCTGAAGGCAATTTATTGCTGTCGGAGTAATAAATGTCTGTCTGACCGTGACAAATGTGTTCCGCTCCGCTGCGCCCTATTCAAGAAGGAAACAAATTCTACGTTCTCTCAGTATCTCTAATTCCCTTTGGGACATCTCTTTGCCTAGATGCGTAGTTCCTCAGCTGGAAGTGCTGCAACCCACCGTGATGTTTGGCTGGTGCTTCCTAAACTTCCCGTACCAGCAGCCACTGACCCTTGTGAACAAGAGCCACCTTCCAGGCTGCTACAGGCTCCTTCCTCAGGTTTGGCATGGCATCTGCCCTCAAAAGTTATCCAGGGGTTTATTAAGGGGGTGGAAAATAATAACAAGGGGCAGGGGGTAAGACCTTGCTGGTTTATATTCAGATGGGTTCTTGTTTTCGGCCAACCTTGGGGTGTAGAGGAATGCCCTCTCCTCCCGAATATAGACTTTGGAAAGCAGTTTGTATTTTAGACTTTGGGTTGATTTTCTGCAGGGTGATGAAAAGCTGCTGTGAGGAGGCTGCTGGCATGGGAGTGGGTGTCTGTGGGTGCAGCAGCTTTTGGACCCCCTTGGGATGCGAAGCCCATCCCGGTCTCCCAGCTGGGTTCCGATGGTAGATGTTAAGGAGTTCAAGTTTCCTCGGAGGTTGCTCTGAAGTTGGGTTTGATTCTGTCCCTTACAGGAGCATAAGCAGGGTGATGCTGTGCTGTACTACAGCCCCGCGCCCTCTGGGATCATCAAACCTCGCAGCTCTGTCAGTATCCCATTGGAGCTGGAAGTCCAGAAGTTGGGACGTCAGTCTGCTTCTGCTTTGCTCGCTGTGCTTGGGAACAAGAAATCCCCATTGGTGAGTCTTTGGGGTTCCTAATTCCTGGGATCCTTCCCGGGGCTGCAGAATGCAGCCAGGGTGGACAAGGAAAGAAGGGATTCGTGGTACAAGCAACAGCCAAGGTCTAGAAGGGAGGAAGGGTGGTGGGACTTCTTGGGCAGGTGACAGTCTGAGAGTCTGATGTGGCACATAATTACGGATATGAGAGACAGGATAATGAGCGCAGTCTGCAAGCCGGCACGGTCCCTGCGGCTCAGACTCTGCTGCCTGATGAGGTGAGCAAGCTGAGTGAGAAACCACGCTGAGAGCTTGGCCCATCACATTGAGAAGTATCCGTCATATCTCTGCGTAAAGCCCTGTGCGTCTCCACACCCCTGGCATCTGCAGCGCAGGGACTCTTCCTTTTTCCAGCCAAGCTTGCCTTAAGTATTTGCCTTTGGAAGTGAACGTCACCTTCATTTTCCTTGTGCTTCAGCTGGAGGAGCCCAGCTCTCCCTTGAGGCCCGTGAAGTCAGTCTTTAACATGCAGCCTTTACATTCCCTCACTGCGAGCGCGTGTAGACGCTTCCCTGGATGTACTGACCGCAGGGATGGGAGTTTCTAGCCATGGGGCTGTGTTCTCCCTGTTTCTTATAGCCTAAGCACAGTAGTGGATCATCTGGTTTTTAGTGCTGTGAGAAGGTAGCTCAGCACAGGAACCCGCGTTCCTCCTCCCACGGCCTCTGTGAGAAGAAAACTTGGGGGTCTCAGGCTCTGGAGAGAAAATCCTGCTTGAGGGACGGAATGAATAACGAATCTCTTGTTCCTGTAGTACTGGGAGTGCGCAGAGGCAGCACCGAGAGGCAGCCAACGGATGAGATCTGTGCTCCAAAGAGCCTGCCTTGCTGGGGGCTCACACTGGTTTTCAGGGGGCAGCTTTGTGGGGGATGCGAAAGAAGTTACTAGCCAAGTGCAGCTGTCTGGAAGTTATAGAGGACAGTTTGGCGCAAGATCCTGCGGGAAAAGGAGCAGGAGCAGGCATGGGGTAGAGGGGGGAGAGCTGAGCGAGGGGGAAAAAGCAAGTGTAGGAAGCTGGTTTTCTTTATCCCCCAGTAATGGGAGCCTGTGGCTTCCTGATGGGATCACTCTGGATCCCATGCTTGCTCCGGGCCTTCTGCATTGCTGTTACAAGACTGCAAACTTCTGACAGCCGTAAACATCCCCTAGTCTAGTGGTACCCTGAGAGCCATCTCATCTTTAAACTTTCCCTTGTCTTTGTTTTTTTTTAATCTTCCCTACCTGGAGCAGGACATCAACTTGGTGGCCACCGGAGCAGGACCAGTTGTCCATGTGCATCCCAGCGAGATCAATTTTGGCAATATCCAAGTTCTGGAAGACGCTTCCCGCACTTTCTGCCTCTCCAACCAGAGTGTTATCCCTGCGTCCTTCCGGGCAGAGGTGGTAAGTATCTGTGGGGATATTTCCTAAGAAAAATGATGGGACTTGATTTTTGAACGTGATGTTTCCATGTCGCTGTCTGAGAGAGCGAGTGAGGCATTCCACCGCAGCGCAGCAAGAGGAGCCCAGAGCTGGGGGACCCCTCACTAAGCCAGGGAGTTTTCCTGGATGGTTGAGCAGAAATGGATCCCAGGTCCTTTTCCCAAGTTCTGCCTTTAGATTGTGTGAGGTATTTTGCTCTGAGCTGTATTTTTGGAGCTCTGAGATGAAGAGAACCTCGCAGCCTTTTTCTCCTGAAAGGAGCATGGGTTTCCTGACCATCTCCCTGTTCTCTCTGCATTTGTATCAAGCTCCTTCTGGTGATGAAGACCATTGCTCTGCTGCCAGCTTGCTCCCTGTGAATGTGGTTTTAGGGGGACCGGGGGGTTCAGCGCCCTGATTGCCCCATCTGTAAAGGGCAATCTAGGAAAAATGAGAGGAAGAGAGTGCTTGGGAAGCCGGGGCCGTGCCCACAGGGCACAGCTGGCAGGTTTCTTCCTGCTTGTTTCTTCACCGCCCCAATGTAAATGTTCAGAGCTGGGTTTTCCAAAGCAGAGGGTGTCGGGGCACCTTGCTGCCGCTGAAGATCAGTGGGAACGGAGTGCTTCAGTCTTGGGGGGGCTGTTGGGAAGCACTGCCCAACTCTTGGGGAAAGAAGACTTTGGGCATCAGGATTTTGCTCAACCCATTTGGCAGAGTTTATCCTTCAGGCTCTCGGCCGTATCTGCTGGCTGCGTGGCTGCTGCGGTGGGGTTTGAGCAGTCCTGGCCTTGAGCCTTTGCTCAAACCTGGCTGTGGTTTGCCTTGGTGTGCTCTCCCAAGGGGAGGTTGGAGGGGAATAAAGCTTCTCCCGAGGATGAGCATCTCTTGGGCTGGGCAAAACCAGGTTAAGGAAGTGGGTCTGTTAAAGGAGGGTGCAATATAAGCTCCTGCGTAGTTGCTGTTTCCAGACGCTTGGATTTAGGGAAACGAAGCCTTTATGTATTTACCCTCATGTCTTTAGTCCTTTCTCCTGCACCCCAGAAGAGATTAGGGTCTGTGGTGTCCGTGCTCACTTAGTGTCTGCCGTGTCTTACAGGCTGGCAAACCCTCGTGCTACAGGATTGAGCCCAGTAAAGGAGTGATCCCCCCCGAGACCAAGGTGGCTGTGACTGTCATAGCAAACTTGGATGACAATGAAAAATTCAAGGACAAGGTGATCGTGTCCATAGAGAACAGCCCCAGCTGCAACGTCCTTATCCAGGCTTTTGGCATTGGCACCACCATCATCACGGACAAACCGCTTGCTCCAGAGCTCAACTTGGGCCCCCACTTAAGGTAAGTTATCTCTCTGCTCTGGGCTCTGCCCTGGGTCCAGCACAGAGAGAGGAGTTCTGCTGAAATCCTTCGGGCTGGTTCTCCTCCAGCACTCCCAAAACCTGGCTCAGTGCCACTGAAGCCCCAGGAACTCCTTTAGAAACATTCTCTGGGTGGTTTTCAAGTCTTTAGATACCCTGAGAAAGTCACCGAGCCGGACACCAGTTGGGAAATCGGAGGCTGTGGAGTATTGTCTGGCAGCAGCAGAGAACCTTGGCAGTAGCTTGTTAGCAACTCATCGCTTAAATTTCCGGTGCTGTTTGGTTTCCCTTCTGCCGCAGGGAGTCCTGGAGGAGCAGCAGAATTTGTCTTTGCCCTCTATCATCTGCGAGCTCGCTATCTCTCTCCTCTCCCCTGCCAGGCTGCTCTTTATTAGATGTAGATGCTCTTTCCTCCCTTCTCCTGCCTGTTTTCCTCGCTGTCTCCTCTGCCAGCTGCCGCAGCTCGGAGCAGCCGTGGTGAGACCTCAGGGTCTCCTGAGGTTGGGTTGGGGCATTCCTTGGAGAAGGAATCACCTTCTACCGGTGCCTGTTCCCTTCCCTGCCCAAAGAGGGTCCACACTTCTCCCATACCGTAACCTTTAGTTAGAGCCAGCAGGTTAATCCTACCTTAAGCATTTAGAATAGAATTTAGGGGTACAAATACGCACCCACAAGACATCCACATCAGCAGGGATGCTTGTGCAGCGTGTCCTGTGCTCCATGTGGCCACAATTGAGCTGCACAACACAGAGGACAAGGCTACTGAGGTTCATGTCCTCTGCCCCCGCTTCACCTCCTGGCCTGCGGGTTGTGGAGCTGCTGGGCTGTGACCGAGTGAGCTGAGGTGGGACCGGGGAGCATGGCAGATGAGTTGGGCTTTCCCAGAGCTGTGAGTTCTGCTCTGAGCTTTCCCCCGCTGCTGTCCGCAGCATAAACCGTTTCCTGCCCAGCTCGGGCCCGTCGTTGTTGAGCAGCCTGTGGCCAGGGCTGGTCTGTTCTCTGCTGTTGCTGCTGCATTTACCTTCCGCTGCGTGCAGCAGACACGCGGTTTGCAAGCTCATCCTTCATCCCGCGGAGAGACACCAACTGTTCCAGGAGCTGCTCGTTTCCTGGCCGTGCTCAGATTTATAGAGGGTAAAATAATTCCTCCAACCTGGCCTGCAGTTAGTGTTCCTTGATGTGAAGGAATCAGTCTCCGTGGAGTATCCATTTGGCTTTCTATCGAGCTTGAGTTCTTCTTCTCTTGTCGCTCTGGTTCCTCAGCCGTTCCATATGGTCTTACTGCTGTGCTCGTGTTGGGGAAACATTGCTTGATCCCATGTTCTCCAAGCGCATCTGGCTTCCCACAATACAAAACGAGCTTCAGTGTTCAGCCCAAAGCTGATACGTTGGGGGTGAGGAGTCAGGTGCTCCCTAAGGGATGGGAGGGACGGGGGGGAATGACTGAGATGCTGATGTCCTTTGTGAAGCTTTTCCTTGCACTACGCAAACAGACTGGCTGCTGATAAACTTAGGGGCAACTAGGGTCTGGCTCTTGGTGTAGCTTTGAGCTGGGTCAGCGGTTTTGGAGGTGGCTTTGTTGCTGGGTGCGCGGTCAGATAAGGCTAGCGGGGCACTGAAGCCAGGTGGGTGCTGGGAAGAGGCAGTTCTTGAGCCATTTTCCATCTCTGCTTCTCTTCTAGCCTGGATCCCTGTTGTTACTTCTTCAACATAACGAACAAAGGACGACGCATGCATCGGCTCTATTGGAGTACTGAAGGTTTCCCCACATTTCCCCGTCGTGATCATCTCTCCGCCATCCAAACCAAGGGCAAGGGTTCCTCCCGGAACCCCAAACCTGCCAGTCCCGTGTTTAAGCTTCAACCCCTGACAATGGAGCTGATGCCGGGCCAGACTGTGGAGATGACTTTGGAAGGCTTCTCCAGCACTCCCCAGGTGAGGTCCCCCACGGGTGCTGAGCTTTCCCCATGGGGTCACCTCCACTGGGGCTTCTCCTGCAGCCCCTTGACTTCTCCCTGAGAAGATGAACCAGTGCTTTCAAGAAAATATCTCAACGCCTCGAGTTACCATGGCAGCACCGGTTGCTCTCCTTGCTGGCCACCATCAGTTACCAAGCCTTTTTTTTGGGGTGTTTCTATAGCTACCATCAAGCCAACTCGCCCATACTGAAATAAGGGCTGAAGGAAGGGCAGAGAAAATAAGTCAGGCTTTAGCCTAGGAGCAGAGGCAGGGAGTCGATTGAGAAACTCAAGATAATTTCTTTGGGGGAAGCAGGGAGTGAAGCAAACGCCCTGGGAAGGGAGGGGAGCGTCTAGGAGCAGCGTTATTTTTCCTCTGTAGACAAACATTGGCAGAGGGCTTGCTTAGAGCCCAGTCTTGCAGGAGAACAACGAGCGCAGTGTGGCAGCCGGAATGATGGGAGTGATGTTCCCCATGGGGGAAGCTGCTCCCAGGGATCATCAGAATTGACAGCTTGACTTGTATCAGTATTTCCATAACAGCTCACCCCAGGCTCTCAGCTGGCCCCGTGTCCCAAGGGCGATCAGGTCCGTCAGCGCCCTTGGATAGCAGCTCAGAGCGGGGGTAACTCAGCAGGATCCTTGGGTCTTCTTCTTCCTGGTCCCTTATTTCCAGGGAAAACTCGGTAGAGGAGCTCACAGCTAAGCGTGGGGTGCATTCTCTGGCTCCAGGCCCACTGGGCACAGTTGTTTAGACGAATGTGGGAATGGGTTACCCAGCAAGGCTGTGGAAGCCCCTGGATTTCTGGCAGGGTTGAAGGCCAGGTTGGATGGGGCTTTGGGCAGCCTGGTCTAAGGGAGGGTGTCCCTGCCCATGGCAGGGGTTTGGAACTAGATGATCTTTGAGGTCCCTTCCAACCCAAAGCCTTCTGTGAGTCTATGAATGCCAGCACATCACAGCTAAAGCAGGGGATTCTCATGTGAACTGCCAGCCCTTCTTTCCTGGGAAGATTTCTCTAGAACCAGCTCTAGGAGAGCCCAGTCCATTCTAGGCATGAGCGAGCGAGCCCCTCTTCACCTACGGGCAGGCTGGCTGTTGGGGATATTTTTCAGGCATCATGCTGAGCAGCAGGGCACATGGAGGCGATAACCGTTTGCGGGGGTGATTATTCCAGTTCCACCTGACTTTGTGGTTGTCTTTTGTGGACATTGGGGTGTGTAGCACTAAGGATTTGGGGAGAGCAGAATAAGTAGGATGCAGCAGGAAGAGAAGACTAGCAAGGAGACCAGTGACTGTAGCTTTATGGCAGTGTAATACTTGTGGAGGGTTGATGGCCAAGATCCCATGGCATGGGCTTTATCCAGGCTGTCAAACTCCTTCTATTTCCACGGCTTGCAAATTCGTGTTTTCTGGGCACCCTGCTGTCACTGGGTGGGTGACGTGTGACTCTTGCCCACAGGTAGTGAAGGAGCGGCTGCTGTGTCATGCCGTCGTGGGGAACGAGGTGAAGAAGAGACAGATAATGCAGGTGGATGTCATGTGCGAGTTCATTGCTCCCATCCTGCAAGTGTCCTCCAGAGCAATCGCTTTCCGAGTGGAGAAGGTAGGTCTCTGGGCTGGGTCCTGGTGTTTAATAGCGTGGCTGAGGACTGAAAGCCCACCGAGGGGTGTGATGGCCTTCAAGGAAGGAAGTTTAACAACATCTCCAAGTCCTCGGGGCTTTGTTGTTGGTTTGAGCGGGACCAAGCTATTGCCATCAACACTGAGATCATTATTTCTCCCCTGTGGGGTTGGGGACTGTCTCTCCAGCTTTGTCTCTCCTTACTTGAGCTGGAGGCAGAATCGAGCTGCTGAGCCCAGGGCCAGGTGTGTGGGTCCCCCAAGAACAGCATGTGCCTCGCACAGCCATCCTCCTGTGTTGGGACTGGGGCGGGAGAACAGGTTGCTGTAGCCGAGCGATGCCAAATGCCCTCCTCGCCCCCCAGCCCCCCGTGAGGTGCTCTGTGAGCAAAGGGACCGTGTTTTTAGAGGTGGGACTGCTTAACTTCACCGAAGTACAGTTGAGTTGCCAGATATTTTGCCTGGGACACTGAGGTCGCTTCTCGAGAGATACCGGTTTCTGTACTGGGTGTGAAGTCAGGTTTGGGGTGATCCTCCAAGGCACGGTGATATCTGAATGGGGAAGCTGAGAAAACCTGAGATTGCTGTCAGCTCCTCAGGCTGATGAGGAAAACCCGCTGTCTGTCATCTGTGTTTGCCTTCTCTGCTGCTGGCGTGGGTGCTCTTGGCATTTCCCCAAGCCTCACCTTCTTCAGAGGGCCTGCAGACATCCTTCAGCTGCAGCGATGGTCCCACCACTGTGGAGCAGGCGCCTTTAGTCTCTGGATCCTGACTCTTGCATCACTTTCCCCCTCCCCAAGGTGTCTGAAAAAGAGAAGCTACTTCATTCTTCAGTCTCTGTGTTCTCAGATCTCTCCTCTGCTCCCCCAGCTTCCAGAGAAGCACAACATCCTCTGAGCAGGCGGTTCGGATTTAATGAGGAGCTTTTCAGTTCTCTCTGATGTCTGCCTGTGGTCTGCTTGATGCCACGTGCTCTGATTTCTCAGGTGCTGTGGCACTGCAGCCGTCTGCCATCAATCCCTCCCAAAGTCCCTGCCCAGGCCCGCTCCGGTTTCCAGAAACCTCGCGGGAAGCTCGGAGCAGTGCGGAAACGGGGAGGAACAGCTTGGGCTGGAGCTAAGCTTGGAGGCTGCAGACACTTTGTCATGGTAGCAGGGACAGCAGGAGACACGTTACAACCTGACTGTTGAGGTTTCTAGCTGGCTTTATGTCCGCATAGATATTCAAAGCGCACAGAATCCCAGGGTTGGAAAAGACCTTTGAGATCGAGTCCAACTGTACCTGTCCTCTACTAAGCCATACCCCTGAGCACCTCATCTACCTGTCTGTTAAACACACCCAGGGGCGGTGACTCACCCCCCCCCCCCGTCCCGGTTTTTCCCCTTGTCTTTAGCAACCCAGCGATGTCCTGAGCCTTCAGTACAAGCCTCTGTCTTTAAAAAACACCTCCTCCCTGCCGCTCAGCATCGTCCTGATGGTAGAGCAACCCTTCTGGGTCTGCAGTGCATCCCAGCAGCCCCTGCCAGGCCAGGTGAGCAGCCCTGCACCTTTCTGCTGGTGGGGTTTGAAGAGGGAGGAGGGTGGGGGTGTGTTTCGGTTGGGAAGCCCTCCAGGAGAGGTGGTTATTCCTTTGAATTGGCAGTCAGTTGGCCTGAACAGCATCAGGTTTGAAAAGGAGAGAAAAGACCTTCTCAATTGGGGAAATAGCTCCTGGCTCTAAGACAACTAGGAGCAGGCAACTAGGTGTGGGCCAACCATGTGGTGAAGGTGTCTCTTGGAAGCCCTCCTTGGGTGACCTCAAGAGCTGCTTGCTCTTTTTGAGGGCAGCTCTGCCCTTGGGAAGGCCGAGGAGCTTGGCACCTGCACTGTTGGCAGTGGGAGGTGTCGGACATGGGCTCTGCTAGAGATGAGTTGGAGGCACGGCCACCGCTGCCATGCAGGTGATCAGCCCTTGCGTGGCTGAGGGCACAGTGCCGTTGGGCTCGTGTTGAGTGTGAAGACAAGGGTGTTCCTGTAGAGTCAGGGCACAAGAGGATTTATTTCCCTCTTGCATTATGGGTGCGGAGCACAAGGGGGTGAGCCTGAGAGTCTCAGAGAAGAAAGTTGTGGTGCACGGTCAGGGGCACGTTGTAAAGAAAAGGAAGCCTGAACCGAGAAGCCCACGTTGGGGTTGCGCTTTGAACACTGAGGTGTTTTGTGCCACCAGACCTCAGGACTTCATCCCACCGGTGGATAATACTCTTCATCTTCTTGCAGCCCGTGGAGCTGGGGATCGGGAAGGAACTTAATCTCTCCATCGGGTTTAACCCTGCTTATGGTGAGGGTTGGAATAGCTGGGAAGCAGAGAAGACTCTGAAGATACAGTTTCTTGAGCACCCTCATGAGGAGCAAGTCACCATTCGGGGAGAAGTCTTCTTCCCGAATCTCTGTATCCAGACCACAAGCTTGGACTTTGGCTGCGTCTTGAATGACACTGAACACGTGCGCTACATCCAGATGACCAACTGCAGCCCGCTACCCGTCCAGTACCACTGGCTGTTCCTGGTGGACAACTCCACAAGCCACCTGAGGTACGTGCACCTCTGCCCTGTCCTTGAAGCTCTTTGTCCAATGTCCCGTTTGTCCTTTGCAAAGCCCGAGATGGTTTGTATAGCATCCGACAAATCCCTTTCCCTTGTGGAAATAGCACCTCCCAGCTTCAGGCAGGGAAGGTGCCCAGGGAATGGGGCTTCTCCAGAGCTTGAAGTGGGGATTTCCGTGGCTCGAGGCAAACGCCACCTTGACAAACTGAGTTCTCATGTGTTTTGCTGCACATGGCATCCACAGAGCAGCTGTTGCCTGTGTTCCGGCGCTTGTTGTGTGTTCCGGCAGGTTCTGCTGCAGCTTTGGGTGCAGCCGTAGGTGTCAGTAGGAGGACTTGTCCCAGTGTTCCTGGGCACCAGGGCCACCCAGTGCTGGCCTGTGCTGTGCAAGCCCTAGAGCAATCTCTCAGTCCTGCTGTAGTGCATCTATAGAGGCGTTTTTGAGCGGTTCTTCCTGCTGTGGCCTCTCTTGCGTAGGTCAGAAGTTGAGTCTGGGCAGTTTTAATTCCAGCAGCCAATGGTTTTTCCATACCACTCCAGGAAACGGAGCGAAGTTACCCATTGAGGGGCTGCTCTTACAAGTCATAGAACTCATGGATAAAGGGTTTGGCTTGGGGAATTGGCATCTGGTTCAGAGGAGATGACCTATTGGGAACTGGAAATTAGCTGGTGCCATGGGGAGGGCTCTGGGGGAGCAGACCTGGGTGCTGGGGCAGCCTGCTCGCAGCCGGGTCTTGCCAAGGAACAGCAAGACCTCAGAGTGGCCCATCATGATGCACGGCACCTTCGGGAACATTCAGGACCCTAAAATGCTGAGGAAAGCCTGCAAAAAGCAGGTGGAGGGAGGTGGGCAGGGCTTTAAGCTCTGCTTGGAGAGGCTCCTGTCATCTCCTGGTAAATTAGTGTAGGGTTTAATCACAAGCTAAAGGGAAAATCTCATTTTGCTGATAGAACAATGCGTATGTTTTGTATACCAAAAGAAACAGGCGTGTTCCAGCAAAGCCTGTGTGGAATGAATTTCCTCTGGGGCCACTTGTTGGCTGGTTGCCTGTTTATCTTTCAGTTTTCTTTAGAACCAATTTAGGGTTTGGAAATGTGGATGCTGGATCAATTTACAGCTTTTAATTACCCCGTCTTCCCTTAAATTGGCTTTGCTGGATGCGAGCCCACAGGTGCTGGTTCTTCCAGCGGATGCAGAGCCACCCAGCTCTGCTGTCTGACCGTCCTGGCAGGATCCTCTGCTCCAGCATTGCCCCTTTGCTGGCTCCTTAGCGCTGTGGCAATTAGGACAGCTCCCTTTTCTGCTCCACATGTTAATTTAGCGGTAATGTGTTCTCTCAGGGTCCCTCAGGAGACACAATGTGATCCTCCTGGCAGAGCTGGAAATGAAGAGGGTCTCCAAGCTATTAACACCTCAAATTGCTATTAAGAGCCCAGCAGAAGGGCAGCATGTCAGATTTCTGGTCCACGTTAAGCACTGTTGAGATTCTAAACTATCAGATGAAACTAACTGGGTCTGACATGGAGGGAATCAACCGTCAGGGCTCGTGACGGTGAGATGGATAGAATGGAGCCATCCAGACGTCCAGCCTTGCTGGAGCCCAGCAGGGAGACTCCCAGCATCACACACGCATTGAGTCCCACAGGACCTCTGCTTGGGAGTGAAAAATAGTATTGTTGCCTAGGCCCCATGGTCCTGTGGAGGTCCCTCAAACCATCCCATAAAGGTAATTGAGTAAATGAGTATGGATTTTCCAGCCCGGGGCTCTGCTTCTCCTTGGGGTGGTAGTTACCCCACAGTTATTTACCACCACCAGCTCTAAGAGCTGTGGTCTCCTTTCCTCGCTGGGAGGATCCGCAGCTCCCAGTTTTGGGGTGACGATGGCCAGACAGGTTTGTGGCTGGAGAGTTTCCAGACACTCCCGGTGTGTGTGCCACGCAGGCGGAGGCACCTCCCGTGTCACCCAGGAGAAGTCGGGCTGCCCGAAGGCAGCTGAGGTACCTGGGTGCCCTGTGCGGTGCTGGGCTCTGTCCGGTTGAGGCACAGCAGGCTGGGGGCTCCATCCCATCCCAGCCCTGGCTCCATCCTGCCTTGTCACACGTAGAGAAAGCCACCAGCGTTGCTGCTTGCTCGTACTGACCCACGGCTGTGGGTCACTCTTGGGGAGATGTTCTGCATCAGTGTGTGGCTGAGCCACAGAAGTACTCACAGTGGCCCTGCGGGTGGGGAAGGCACGGTCTGGGGCAGCGGGTGCTTTTGGGAGGGTGCTGCTGGGTCTGTACCAGCCCATGGCTGCCTGGCTCTGTCCCTTTGCGCCCCAGTCTTGGCTCGCTGCAGGGTTTGTGTGTGTCTCCCTTTCCTGCCACGCTCCCCACCCCTGCGAGCTGTTCACCCCTGTCCCCTTCTGCTGCTCCTTGCACCCGGCTGCCGGCACCGCTGCTACACCAGCATTGTCCCCAAGCACTGACCTGCTCTGTCCCACTTGTGGAGCTGCTGAGCTCCCACCCCTGGGGCCGCATCCTGCCCAGGAGCTGCTCCTGCTGCCTTCCCTCCTTCCCACTGCAGCTCCATGATCAGAGCTTTGTTGTTTTCCAGGTTAACCCCTCCAACACCGAAATTTTTCACAAAAGCCAAACCACCAAAGGTGGAGGAAGCTCAGCCGGAGTGCTCAGCCCCTGCAGAAAGCATGCTCGGGGACGGGAGCGTGGAGGAACTAGTCGAAGCCCTGGCAGCGGTGGGGGATTCTGTCCCACAGCCACCTGATGCAGATGACACCCTGGAAAGAGAGGTAGATGTTTTTCTACACCTCCCACCTGCGTTGCCTCCCCCAGCTTGTTGCAGAGGGCCTGTGCTCGTGCCAGCCTTCCTTCTGCTGCCCAGAGGGCGGGCTTGGCAGCAGAGCCAGTGGCTGGACGCGGGGCTGTGGGGAGGGAGAAGTTGGAATCACAGAAGGCTTTGGGTTGGAAGGGACTGTAAAGATCAAGTCCCACCCCTGGTCGTGGGCAGGGACACCCTCACTACCCCAGGCTGCCCAAAGCCGCATCCAACCTAGCCTCGAACCCTGCCAGGGATGGGGCTTCCACAGCCCCTTGGGCACCCTGTGCCAGGTCCTCCCCACCCTCGGAGTAACGCACGCACAAATAACTGGGGAAATTCTGGTGGCTAAGTAGGATTGAAAATTGCTTCGGAGGATACATCTGGGTTGCAGTTTCATCTTCTGCTTGTGTCACTGTGCCAAGGCAATGTCCATGTAACCTCTGTGGGACACCACAGGCCTAGGAAAGGTGCTGTCAGTATTTTTGGGAACATGTGCGTGGTGAAGCTTTGCTGGGTTTGGAAAAGTAGAGACCACAAAAAGCATTGAAAGATGAGAAGACTCTGCCCTCCCCGGTGCCTTATCTCCTGGGGACATGCCCCATCAATCTTTGTAGTAGATTCTGCTGAGGCCAAGGCCATAGCACAAAGCATGTCTTCACCTCTTAAACTTCCAGAGCAACCACAAAGCCCTCATATATAAACAGAGGGTCAGAAGCCCAGGGACAAGGTTCCTTTTGGACAGTGGCACCTCTGAGGTTAAACACCAGCTCCTCGGTGCTGGAAGACAGAAAAACCTCTCGTCTGCCTTCTTTAGGAAGGTGCCTGTGAGAAGAGTGTCCCGGCTGAGATCCTCAGCTGATGAGTGCAGGAGATGAAACTATGCACCACCTAGAACAGGAGAGTTGTGCCGAGCACTTCCCAATTTCCTGTTGAAGTTTTGCTTGCAGCTGCATTCCTTGTTTGTCTCAGAGAACCTGCCCTGTCCCAGGCATCAGGCTTCTGGCACGTTCCTCAGGCAGGAGCGAGCAGGCACAGGCTGGCACCAGGCTGCACAATGGAGGTCTCTGCCAGACTTGAGCGCCTGCTGTACCCCGCTTCCTCCTGCATGCTGGCGTGTAGGATGTACAGTTGGAGCCTGTGTCTCATCTGCGGGTGGGCTTGGCAGGGACATACCCATACTTGGTTTGCGCTGCCAGGAGACCTTCCATATTACTCTTAACGTGGTTTATTAATTAACGTATTCATTACTAAGTATGGGAGAAGATTTTTCCCATGGTCCTTCCACTGGTAAGTGGGATGGCTGCAGGATGAGACTGGGTTTGAGGAAGAGGCTCTGCAGCCATGTCTGTCCCTTGCTTCAAGCCATGGCTCCTCTCCTGCACCCATTTCCACACCCGATGTCTCAGTGTCTCTTCCCCTTCCTCCAGGTTTTCAACATCCTGCCAGTGTTAGGTGTGCTGCAGCCGGGCCAGAGCGAGCAGGTCATGGTCACCTTCTTTGGCCATGCAAACATCATCGCCCGCGTCACGGCGCTGTGCTGTGTGGAGGGAGGCCCCACCTATGAGGTTGCGCTGCGTGGGGAGGCCTCGCTCATCCACTACCTCCTGGACAGCAAGGAGATAGACTGCAGGCTGCAGGTACCACACGCTTCTCTTGGCAGGGACCCTTGAGACCACCCCTGGCAGGTGGCTGCCCATCGAGGTCCGGGACTCTCTCACTGGCTTCTTTGGTTGATTTGTCTTGGAGGTGCAGTTTTGGGGTGACAGGTCCTGTGTCCAAGCTGGTTTTAATGGTCATCTCCATTCCCCTCCCTGAAGCTGGGAATCCCTCCTCTTCAGTGGATGCTGGTTCCCATGGCAGGCGGTGATCTCTAGGGGGATGTGCCCTGAGGCATCCGTCTGCAGATCCGCTCCCGGATCCTGGGGTCCAAGGAGATGGTCTCTTTCAGTGCTCTCCATTGACCAACAAAACAAACCAGGAACAATGTTACCATGGGCTTCAGTCACCATGTGAGAGAATGTCCCAGAACAATCCCCATTTTACCTCTTTTCAGACAGCCCCTCCCCCCAACATTAACAGCTGTTGGCCCTGTACGTCTTGCCCCGTGCCCTTGGTTTGCTGCCCCTGGAAGCTCTGCAAATCCTTTTCCTTCTGAAATGCCTCCTCAGAGTCTCTCTGTCAGTGACAGCAGAATCCAGGCATCCCAGCACGTATGTGGCTGTCTCATAAAGACAAGTGATGCCCTACAAGTGGGTCAAGGGACAGTGACTGAGAGCACGGTGGGCTGGCCATGCTGGATGGGGCGGTTGCCTTGATCTGTCCTGAATTTCCTTGGAGCCTTTGCAGAGGCTCTGCTCCATCCAGGGCTCCATCAATCCGAGAACCAGGGAAAGTCTGAGGGAACTATGCTCACTGGAGATGGATCAGGGGCTGAAGAGGGGCTTGGCCAAGCAGGTCCTTGGCACTAGTTATGGGTCGCTCTCCCGACCACTGAGCACCCCCTGCCCAAGGGGGCTGGTTACAGAAGAAGCTTCCTGGTGGGAGCAGTGTTCTTCCTTTGTGTTTCAGCTGGCTGTCAGATGACGCCTTCAAGTGCAGAGGACTTAAATCATAAAATCATAGAATGGTTTGGGTTGGAAGGGACCTTAGAGGTCATCTCATCCACCTTCACTGAGCAGGGACATCTTTGACTAGGTCAGGTTGCTCAGAGCCTCATCCAGCCTGACCAGATGTTTCCAGCAGTGGGGCATCCCCCAGTTTATTACTGACCTTTTTGTGGTGGTTACTGCACCTCTGTGTGCTGCCATAAATATCTACGTGGGATCCTCAGGTTAACCTGGGAGAGGTGGGATCCTCAGGTTAGCCTGGGAGAGTCAGGTCACATCCCAGTGTCAGCAGGAGGAGATTGCCAACAGCCAGCTGTGTGTCCTCAGCTTCCTACCCCTCTGTCTTCTCTCCAGCTGTTTACCAACGTCACCAAATCAGAGGTCACGCTGCGGAACAGCGGGAGGGTGGGATTCACCTATGTGGTGCTGAGCCCCAGCACGGCCACCGCGGACAGTCCTCAGCCTGGCGTGCCCCTGGTCCTGCCCAGCACTGTGAGTAGCACGCAGGGTTAACGCTGGCTCCACATCAGGCTGCCCAGGAGAGTGTTATGGGTAGGGAACAAAAGGTTGGGCAAGTAGGATGGTGCAAGGTCTCCTGAGTGTCTCCTTCCCCTCAAGGTTGTGTGGTGGGACTTACTGCAGGTCCCTGCCTGCCCACTCCCACCAGCACTAAGGACGTAGATAGTCCCTCCCTTGGGCACGCAGCTCCTGTGTCTGAACTCACTCCTCGCTCCTCCAGCTCGTAGCATCCCCCGTCCCAGCACCTGGGTTCTGTCTGGATCCCTCAGCTGAAGCAGCAATCCTATCCCTGTCCCTCCTGGCAGTGGGAAGAGGGGTCCAAATGGCTTTCACGTGTCCTCGTGCTGGTCTCCTGCAAGGGGTGACACTGTTCCAGAGGACACGGCTCTGCTTGGCCCTGTGCAGTTGCTGCTGGGCAGATGCTGTGTTGGGAGCTGGAGTCCAGTGCTCCAGGGACCAAGAGGTAGGACGTGTCCCGCTCAGCAGCTTCTCCCTGTGGCGTGGTGGGGAGCAGGGACCTGAGGGCTGAGCCCAGCGAGCTGAGAAGAGCTGTGACTGTGCCCTGTCCCCTTAGCAGTGTTGCCACCTGTTTGCATTAGCTCTCAACCTGGTTGGCATGAGCCTAACTCCAGGCTCAGACAGCTCTTCTGTGGTGGGAGCCCAGTGAGGAGGGGATCTTCTGGGGAACCCCTTCATCCCTGGACCTCATCCTAGCCTCTGCCTCTGCTTTTCCAGGGGTGTAAGTTTGCAGGTCACTGTGAGTCTAGATAGTGCTGTGCGCCCTCGGTGTAACCACCCAGGCAGGAGCTGTTGACTCTCGGACACCAGCCTGGGTGCCACTGCCGTGCTGCAACAGGAGCTGCTGGCCCTGCTGAGAGTGTGGGCACGCCGCTCCTCCTCCACAGCAGTTGGCAGAAGGGCTTTTCTTTGCTGCTTGGGTCAGGCGGAGGGTGGGCAGTGTTGGCAGGAGGACAAACCACACCCTGGTGTAGGAGACCTGAGCTTTTGGATCCAGGGAAGCTGGAAGGCAATGTTGTGTGAGAACCTGCCTTCTCATCTGAGCGTAAGGGTGGTCCGAGCCCCAGCTCCGCCAAGCCCTCTGGTTGAATTCCCCTCCTCTTCTCCCACACCTCCAGGGTTACATTGGACCTGGCAGAGAGCAAGTGCTCACTGTCTATTACCTGCCGGGAGTGCCTGGAGTCTTCTGCAGGACCTTCCAGATCCAAGTGGGTCATCTGGAGCCAGAAGAGATCACCCTGAAAGGAGAGGGGAGTTTTCCCAGGATTTATTTGGACCTTCCTAGGAGAATCAAAGGTGAGCACTGTCTGTCTGCTCCTCATGAAGGTCCTCTGGGGGTCTTTTTCTGCCCCCCTGTGTCATCATGGCCATAGGGCAGCTCACACCCACGTCCACCAAGCCTGGAGGTTTCAGGGCTGTTGTTCTTCTGATTGCTTTCTAGAAGCACGTGGGCTTCGCTCCAGGGAGCCGTCCTGGCCAGTGTCATCTTTTGGTGGCCTGGATAAAGAGGACAGCTAGAAAGTAGTGTTGGGGAAAGCTGTAACGCGGGCTGGCAGGGATTTGGGCAGGGGTCGGGGGGGATGAGATGCTCTGATGTGGGGAGGAAGGTGAGTGGGAGAGAACATAGAAGAAAAGCAGCATCCTCTTTCCATGCGTTGCTCGAGGAATGTGTTTGTGGGAAGGGCCAGCGCTGGGGGTGTGGAGCTTCCCAGCTTTAACGGGGACGCCGCTGCGCTCACGCTTCTATTTGTGGCTGTTTTCTTCCTTCAGGAAACGAAAACTATGAGCAGATCCTCAAAGAGGCAAAAGAAAAGCCAGGAGAAGACAGCCAGAGAGACAAAGCAGTGGTTGTCAGGGAGGCCATGGCCACCGAGCCACCCATGGACGACTCTGGCACTATGGTGAGACCAGCTGCTGCCCTGTTTGGCACGGGCCACCCTCTCCCTGTGTCACTTGTCCCCCCTTCCAGGCCACAGCTGGCTCCCCTGGGCTGCCCACAAACATGGGGCTCCTCTGGTTGTGGTCCTTCCCATGGGTGCCTGAGCTTCCTGAGTGCCCAAGGGGGAGGTTCTGAAGACAGTGCTCAAGCGACTGAGATAGAGAGAGCTTTTGTCTGAGCTGCCCTGGCAGCGGCTGGGGGCAGGCAGATACTTGGAGCTCTGGAAGGTTCTTGACTTGTTTGGTCAGATCAGCTTTTATTAGGGTGGCTGAGCAGGCAAAGATATGGTCCTGGCAGACTCTGAGTAGCGGGACAGAAGGACTGCCATCATAGACTGTGTTGGGTTGGCAGGGACATCCAAAGGCCATCTACCCCCTGCAGTGAGTAGGGACACCTTTAAGTAGATCAGGTTGCTCAGAGCTTCTTCCTTGAATGTCTTCAGCGATGGGGCCTCCACCACCTCTCTGGGCAACCTGTGCCAGGGCCTTGCCACCCTCAGAGTGAAGGACTTCTTCCTGCTTCTCAGCAAGATCAGAGTGGGATTAACTTCCCTTTGCTAACCAGCCACTGTCTTTGTTTTCCTCAGCTGGACATTCGGCTGCAGATGGAGAACATGCTGATAGAGCAGCACGCCCTGGAGCAGCAGAAAGCTCTCTCCTCCTTTGACCAGAGTGCTCGTCGGAGGCTTCTCAAGTTAGTAGGGCCCCTGTGCCCTGCTGGCAGTGCACAGCAGTGCACCCCTGCTCCTGGGAGCTCCTTGTCTCTGGGAATAGCTGGGGACTTGAGAAGGGGGTTGGTCCTGATGGTTTGGACATGCTACTAGTGAGCAGCCTGAGGACTTTTCTCCAGTGGCTTTTCATAGCAGAGGAGCTGTGCCCAGTGTCTGTTTTAAAGTACTTTTATTTAAAGATCCTGTTAGTAGCTGATAAAACCTCGGGCCTGGGTGCCCCGTGACGTACCAAAGTCTTCTTAGCAGAAGATCAGACCTTGGGTTTCATGGGCCAGAGTTTCTCCAGCAGTGACCTTAAGGACTCTCCTTGCTTCTTGTTCCAGAGTGGAGCTGCCCGAGTACATCCTGGACTTCGGCCACGTCATCCTTGGTGACGTCCAGATGCGCGTCGTGAAGATCACCAACCCCGGGCAGCTCCCCGTGTCCTTCTACGCCAACGGACAGGCTTTGTGTGGCACCGGTAACCCATGCTGGAGAGACTTCCTGGGGGCTTGAAGGACTTGTCTCTGACAGATGAGCTGGGACCACAGGGAGGGGTTCTGAGTGCTCTTTTGCATCATTTTCTCTTCCCCCCCCTGTTCGGTGCTCTGCAGCCAGAACTCTCCTGGCCCGCAGTGTCCAGGCACCTGGGCCGCCCTGATGCTTCCATTGCGGGGGCTTCATGGGCTGATCACCTTGGTCACCTCTCAGCATCTTCTGCTTTTAGCTACCAGGAGCATCTCCTGAGTGTCTTTGTGTGCTCCATGAGCTTGTGCTGGGAGCAGACGGGACCCTTGGTGGTTTGGAAGCGTTTTGTTTAGAGTTCGTAACGGCACAGCGCTTCTTTAGCCTCTATTGAGACAGCAGCCTGTGAGGTCAAAACAGGCTCTCCAAACAGGTCCCTGAGGACCATCAGATGGTGACTTGCTGCATCTGAAGGGTGGTCAGGTGTCTCCTCTAAATTGTCTTCCTAGCAACACCACGGCAGAGGGGAATCTCCCCTGGAACTTCTCCTTTGGAGATGTCTGCGCATCCTTCCTGGGGGCCTGGTGAAGGAATTGCTGGTGCTCCTCAGCTGATGGGTTTCCGTTTTGCCCCGTGGGTCTTGAATTCAGGCTGTGAAATTCCTTTCTCTTTGAGTGGTGACAAGAGAGAATGAGTGGCGGTCTTCTACGGAGACACAAAGGGTCCTTCTGCCTGACAGTCCTGTGGACGCCCGTGCGGTCTGAAGGCACTTGTGCCCAATTTCACGTTGCTGGTGTGTATCAGCTGCTTTATTTTCACCCATTCAAGGTTTCAGTGTGGATCTGGACCGCGTGAAGAACCTGCCCTTCTGCAAGACAGAGACACTGGAAGTGCGATTTGATCCACAGAGTGCCAACCTGCCAGTGGGAGAGGTGAATGTGGACCTGCCCATCAAGGTACTGTATCCTTCCTCACCACCCTGTGCCAGCATAGCCTTTCAGGGCAGCTGGCAGGTTGGGGACAGCAGCAGATGTTGTCTGGACCTTCAGAGCTGGATGCTATAACCCCTCACTAGGCAGAAGAAGGCCCCACGTTTCCCATCCGCCTCCGTGCCAACGTGACTGTGCCATCCCTCCGCGTCTCCAGAGACAGACTGGAGTTTGCTGCTGTCCAGTGTGGACAGTGTCAGGAAGAAACCATCCAGCTCCACAACCAACTCCAGGTCCCCTGTAAATGGTTCATCACCATGAATGAGCCCGTTGTGAAGGTGAGGCAGGAATGATGCATGACACGTAACTTCTCGGTTGGGTTTTCTGTGCCTCTCATGCCTTTTCTGCCACTGTGGGTCCCTGACCACGTGAGGATGGCTCATGGGAGGGAGATTGGAGGGTACGGAGCAAGGCTGGTTCACCTGGACTTGTTAACCAGCTGATGCTTTGCTCCTCTGCCACCTTCACCCATTCCTCCTCCTCCAAGGACAGTACCTCCCCGTCGGCCTGCCCTGTCTACACGTTTTCCCTCCAGTTCTAGGCTGTGGTGGCCACATCTGGTCTGGATGTGGGTGCTCTCGGCACCGTGCCGGTGTCTCGGAGCACTTGTGGTAACTCGAGGGTCTGTCCTCACAGACCAAAGAGACCTCACAAGGTTCCTTCCTGTGCCCAGGTGGACAAGCATTTGCCACCGTACTTTAAACAAAAGCTGCTTCGGGAGTGGAAGAACAAGCCCTGTGTGTTCGAGGTGCTGCCCTTGGCCGGGACCCTGACTCCAGGACAGCGATTCAACGTGCGAGTCAGGTTTACACCCAGGGAAGAGGTAAGATGGGCGGGCCTCACACCCAGGAGCAAGGCCATGTGGCAATGGGAGCCCGGTGCGGGGAGGGGGAGATGAGGTTTGCCTCCGCATGGAGCTTTCTGCTCTTAATTAGTGCCAGGACTCTGCCTGGGCAGTGTAACCCTGAAGGAGGAGGAGAAGCAGCTCCTGAGCCCACCCGTGTGGACCTTTACGAGCGCTGCACTCCCCCAGGGCGAGCTGAAACCCCCGTCAGCCCATTTAAATCCATGGGATACCCAGTTCCACCTGACGCCAGGATCCATCCCGGTTCCTCAGAGCCAGCGTGCCGGGGCCCCAGTCCCTGCTGCACATCAATAGCCGCTTCCCATTCCCCCAGCGGTACTGGTGACATCCCAGACCTTGAGGCAAGGCATAAATCTGAGGCTCTGTCCCCTGGGACTTTGTGGAGAACCTTTCTGTGCCTCTCTGTTTTCAGAAGTCCTACAGAAGCGAACTAAAGATTAACATCTGCCAGAGCACCCAGCACCTCCAGCTGCAGGTCTCGGGGCGTGGGCTGGAGCCACGGCTGGAATTCAGCCCCCCGGTATTGGAGATGGGACCATTGCTGCCATTCAGTCCTGGAGTGGAGGGGACGGTGGTGGTGAAGAACCCATGCGAGTTCCCCATTGAGTTCTACTCGCTGGAGTTTGACCAGCAGTACCTTATGGAGGAGCAGGTGAGAGGGAAGCTCTGGTCCCCATGGGCACATTCACATAGTATGGTGGTGCTCCAGCATTCCCAGGCTTGTGCTGGGGAGATGGAAGCAGTCTCCAGGACAAAGCCTGGTGGCATTTCAGAGTTAGCCAGCTCTGCTGGAGGGCTGGGGAGGGGCTTGGTGTGGTGTTGGGAGGAGGGAATGAGGGAGAAGGTAGGATATGATGGAGATCAAGAAACACCTCCTGTGTATGGTTTCTTTTCCCGGTGCACACAGGTCCTGCGGATGCTGAAGGACTACGATTGCCACAACACCTTATTGCTGCCGCCGCGCGCCCCCGGTGAGACGCTGCCTCCAGAGGTGCTGGAGTACTACGAAGAGCAGAAACGGCTGCAGGATGAGCAGGCAGAGTCCAAGAATGAGGAACAAGCAAGCCAGGACAATGGTGAGGGTTTGGGGCTGGGGCAGAGCTGGGAGCTCTGTACAAAAGGTGTTTTGGTGAACTCAAAGCCCAGCCAGATGATCTGGTCTAATGTTTGTAACGCACCCGGTTCCATGGTGCAGGAACCTGGAGGAGAGGTGCTGGGTTGGGTCAGCCCCAGGGTGAAATGTCCAGCTGTGTGTCTGTCCCCGTTTGTGGAACCTGGGACCGAAGTCCCATGAGGACCATGTAGGCAGTTTGTGTTGAGGACCTCGGTTTCAGCAGAGTGTCCTCTCCCAGGATGCCGAGGGGTGGGGAGGATGCTCAGGATCCCAAGTACGGAGCCAGCTGACTTTTGTACCCGGTTCTGCCCGGCAGAGCATCGGCATGGCACCCCTGCCAGCAAGGACCCCATGGGAGAGCTGGATGACAGCCCAGTCTCTAGGGCCATCGCCCGCCACCTGGGCATCGATACCTCCCCAGAAGGGCGCGCGGCCCAAAGCCGCAGAGGGATCGTCGTCATCGTCCACGGGACCCCCCTGACAGGTATGTGAGCTGCTGGCCACATGGATGGGGGAAGAGGGAGAGACACATGCCAGCAGACCTTGGTTGACCAGTTGAAGTGAAGCAAGGTAGGTCAGAGCTCTGCTGGCTCATGGAACGGTCCCAGGTCTTTGCCTGGCTGTCACAAGTGGTGTGGCTCATCTTGTGTGGACACACGTGGTGAGCATGTTGCCTCGTGTCCATGCTGCCTTGTGGGAGCAGACCCTAGCCCAAACTCAACCCCAAACTGTGCCCAGATGTTGCCTGAGACAACGCTGACCGATGCAGGCTGGGAAATTATCTGAGTGGGGGCACGGGGCTCAAATCAACGTGCCCCCTCAAATCAACGTGCCCCCTCAAATCAGGGTTGGGGCCACCACAAGAGACTCAGTCTTCAGCTGGAGATGACCCACCTGGCTCTGGAGAACAACCCTTCTAACCAAGCTGCCTCACTCATGGTTTCCCCAAAAGGGCCACTCGCTTTCAGACTGCCCCTGAGGCTTTGAGATTCTGCCCGGTGGCTTTCCAGACCCTGTCCCTGAAAAGCTTCACAGGGCAGCTTGGTGACGCTCGCTTCCTCTTGCTCTCTCTCAAGGAAAGACATCGGCGGCGGTGGCCTTGTCCAAATATTACGGTGCTGCCTGCTTGTCCATCGACGCGGTGGTGAGAGAAGCCATCTCAGAGAGGAGCAGCTGGGCAGCGCTCCAGGCCCGGGAGCTGTGCATGAGAGCTGCCATTGAGCAGAGGGAGACGGAGGAAGCCGGTAAGGAGAAACGCTGAACCCAGAGCAACTTCAGAAACCGGCCGTGATGACCATCGGCTTCTTCCTCTGGAGAAGTTTGGTGGCTCTCAGGTCTCTTAGGGACTGCAGGTGCCACGTGTAGAAATGCAAAACTATTTCCTAAAGCATCTCTGGCTATTTAAAAGTATAAAAATGGCTATTGTAAGGGCTCGGGCAGGGGGGTTCTACTGCCCCCGGGCATCTCGGCACGTGTGCCTCTGTGGAACACTCCCGTCTGTTTCTCAAAGGGCTTTTTAGATCTCCTCAAAGCCAAATCCAGCTTGCCCCTCACGGCCATCAGGCAGAACCGCTGCCCGCTTTAACGAGGAAAAAGCCCTCTGAAGCAGCTCATTAAGCTCTGGCCAACTTGACTACCGAGTGTGGCTTCACAAACATGCAAGGAAGGGAAGAACAGCCTCCTGGGGGAGTTTCAGACAAGAGGGATGCTGCAGATGAGCTCTTCTCTCCAGAGCTTTTCTTGCGCGCCCTGTCGGGTCACACGGCTCATGCGTATTGTGTCGTTCTCCACGTGAGGTCGGAGAGGTTTAGGGAACTTTATTGGGCAGTTGGTGTCCAAAAAATCTATTTGAGGAAATTCTGCATCTGATCAGGAGCCGGAGGAGGGAAGAGGGGCCTTGAGTTATCCAACACCGAGGGCTTAGCTCCGGCGGGGGTGGGTGGCTGCAGCCAGGGTGTGAGCCAGCAGGATGGGTGCAAGTTATGGAAATGGTGGTCCTGGAGGTGAAATCCTTGGCTTGATCCATAAGGAAGCTGTCTGTCCCTTCTGCAGGGCCACATGCGGATGTGTCCCTCCGCCAGCAGTTCAGCCCTGATCCCAAGCGCAGCCCGAACATGAGCCAGTCCAGCTCCAGGAGCAAAGGCCGCAGGCTCCCCGTCAGCTCCCAGAGACGGCAGAACGAGTCCAGCATGGGCAGCCACACACCCTTGGGCCAGAAACAGCATGGAAAGGATCCCTCAGGCTGCCAGGTAAAGCATGATCAGAGCTGGTTAATGCCTTGGGTCTTTCCATTCCCTCCTAGGAGTGAAGAGCGGAGGCTCCATGTGATCCAGAGCCTGGTGTGGGGGTGCAGAGAGCCAGTGGGCATGGCCCAGGGTGGGAGCGAAACCCCTGGAGCGCAGTGCTGGCTGATGTGGCTGTGGGGTGCTGTGCAGGGGGCTTTGCAAGCCTGGGGGGCTGCTGGCCAAGGAATGGGCCCTCACTAGGAGGTTGTCCCTTGGAGCTGCTGGCCAGCAATTTTCTCATCACCGGCTGGGTGGATGGAGGGAGAGCAGTGGATGTCATCTACCTTAGGCTTTCGATACTGTCTCCAACGACATCGTGATAGAAAAGCTGAGAGAGTGTGGGATTGATGAGTGGACAGTGAGGTGGGTCAAGAACTGGCTGTCGGACCAGGCTCAGAGGGTCGTGATAAGTGGAGCAGAATCTGAGTGGAGGCCTGTGACTAGCGGTGTTCCCCAGGGCTCGGTGTTGGGTCCAGTCCTGTTTAATATCTTCATTGACGACTTTGATGAGGGAATAGCATCCACCCTCAGCAAGTACGCCGATGATACAAAGCTGGGAGGGGTGGCTGACACGCAGGACACTGCGCTGCCATCCAGAGACCTGGACAGGCTGGAGAGCTGGGCAGGGAGAAACCAGATGAAATTCAACAAAAGCAAGTGTAGAGTCTTGCACCTGGGGAGGAACAACCGCATATATCAGTACAGGTTGGGGGTTGACCTGCTGGAGAAGAGCTCTGTGGAGAAGGACCTGGGGGTCCTGGTTGAGGATAGGTTGGCTATGAGCCAGCAGTGTGCCCTGGTGGCTAAGAGAGCCAGTGGGATCCTGGGGTGGTCTAAGGTGGTGATCCTCCCCCTCTACTCTGCCCTGTTCTTTCCAGAGGGGGTGGTGAGGGGCTGGAACGGGCTGCCCAGAGAGGGGGTGGGTGCCCCGTGTCTGGGGGTGTTCAAGGCCGGGTTGGATGGGCCCTGGGCAACCTTGTGTAGCTCCAGGCCTGGAGGTTGTTGGCCCTGCCTGTGGCAGGGGCTTGGAGCGCTGTGATCCTTGAGGTCCCTTCCATCCCAAACCAGTCTGTGATTCTAGTCTTCTGCTGGTGAGAAGCTCCAGCTCCAAGGAATGGTTTGGGTGTTTCCCAAGAGATTTATTTTTCTTGTTCTGTTCAACATTGCAGGGCCTCTCCAGTTCTCTGCCCGTGACTCCCATTCCTTGCGTTCCTCCGCAGCGGTGGCTGAGCACCAGCACAAGGGGAGAGGTGGACTTTATGAGCTGCGTGCTGCCCGAGGACGTGCTGGTGGCCATCCTCTCTGAGAGGCTGCAGGTAGGTGGCAACTGATAGGTTCCTGCTCCGCAGGCATGGGCAGCGAGGTACGATTCGGAGAGGAGACCTGCATCTGCTCTTGGAGGAGTCTGGGGCTGTGTGCAGGGATCCTCTTGGGTGCCATATGTTGGCAGAGCGTGGGGGAAGGCCGGAGCCAACGTGCTGGGGGCAGTGATGGCTGGTGTCCCTTGATGTGTGGGTGACCTGGGCACCCAACGCGTTCCATGGCTCACTTGGCCTTTTTCCCTTCATTCCTAGTTGAGGGACTGCTTCCAGGGAGTGGTGTTTGATGGGCTGGAGACCCCCTTTGCTTGCAACACGGTGTCTGCTCTCCTCTGCCTCCTGAAGGCCATCCAAAATCGGCCTCATATCTATTTTGTGGACCTGTACCAGAACACTGACGCTTTGAAAACCAGGAAGGCAGCCCAAAAGGAGCAGGAAGGTGAGACTTTGCATCTCCATACCTCTCCCATCCTCTTCCTCAAGCCCTCAGCCTTACTTGTATGTACTGGAGTCATCAGCAGCGCTCATCCAAAATGTTTTTGTTAGTCCTCCTGCCTCGGTAAAGCCAGGACTCGGCTCCTGGTTCCTTCCAATAAGAATCGAGGCCGTAAGGCCGGCATCAGTCTGAAAGCTTGGGCACAAGTGCAGCTGCTGTGGTTCGGTATCTGACCACCGACCAGTGGTCCGTGATGCTGGCGCACGTGAGCCAGGCACGGCACGGGAGCTTGCTGACCGCTGAGAATTTGGGGGGATTATCTGAATTTTGGAGCAGGAAAAAGGGCTTCCCAGTTTGTCCTGGTGGGCTGGGCCGGGGTGGAGCTGTGAGCCCTCGCAGCGCACCCCGACCAGAAGCTCGGCTTGCAGCCGCTAATGGTTTCTCCTCTGGTCTGTGCTGAAGAGCGGGACTTGGAAGAAGCTGCCAAGAAGGAGAAAGAATGGTACAAGGAGATGGATGAGGAAGAGTACGAGGCCCTCACTGAGGAGCAGAAAGCTCGGTTTGATAACTACACACGACAAGTCAAGCATGAGAAGAAGAGGTCTGTATGCCCTCCACGGGTCACTCCCAGTGTCCCTCCCTGCTCTGAAGATCTTGGTTGAGCTCAGAAGGGTTGCACAGCAAAGGCCCAGCATGCCAGTTGCCCCAGTCCTTGCTACGCTGATGTCTTGGGGTGACGCTGACTGTAAAACTGGGTTTCTCCTAAGCACCCCATCAGCGGGTGAGCCAGGAAGCAGCTCTGATCCAGCCTGGCAAGGGGATGCGTGGGATGGGAGTGCAACTGGGAGAGGGATCTGCTGAAGGCAGGATTGTTCTGCTGAGGGTTTGTTTCCATGGGAGGTCACCAGGGCTGCTTCGAATTGTGACTCCCAGGATGGACAGTGCAAGTTTCCCATGGTTGTCGTGTGTTACGGCAGGGAATCTGGTTGTTCAGAGCCTGTTTTGCAGAGGGGGGTTACCACAGCCTTTCCTTCCTGATTGATGGGGTGATTTAACGAAGGAGCAAGTTGTGCCTGGGGAGGGGGGCTGGGAGAGCCAAGAACCGGTGCAGGGATAAGTGGGTGTTGGTGATTTGTGAGCTGGTTTGCACTGGGAAGTCGGTGCAGGGAGACACGGTGGCAGCATGCTGGAGGTGTCCGGGTGGATCTCACCAGAGAAGCTGCACGATTGAGACCTTCTGAGAGCAAGGCTTAGATTCAGCTGGCCCCGAAGGTCCCCTCCCACCTCTCATCACTTTGGATGCTCCCAGCCTCCCCAGGTTGAGAGAAATCCATGGAGATGATCTAAGGCTTCTGCTTGGCCTCAGGGTCAATGGGCAAAGCGCAGGAGCAGGTGGGATTGGAGTGAGCCTGGATTGCTGATGATGACTCCCAGGGATGTTCTCTGTTTCCTGAAGGAAAATGGAGCAGCTGGAGGAGAAGCACCGGCAGGAGCTGGAACGCTTGAGGGAGGAAGAGCTGAAGAAGAAAAAGCGTGGGAGGAGCGAGCTTGGAAGAGACAGAGTTTCAGGGAAGAAAGGCCAGCCTGGAGTCAGGCAGGTGGGTGGTTGTGTTTATACAGAGAGATGATCAAACCCTGAGGACCTGCCCACAGAGCTGCACAGTTCCCTGAGAAGCCAGGAGCTGCACGTGGGGGCGAGAAGCTGGCTGTGGGAACCATGCAGGGCCGCACTGGGAGACAGCAGCCGGTGTCTGAGCAGGCTGCTGCTTCACCGGGGGGATTTCCCATGGGCTGGTTGGGTAGAGCTGCTCTGCTGGGATTGCAGCTTCATGTAACTTCCTACAGTCACTGGGCAGCACTGGGAAGTTGTAATCCAGTGTTTCTCCCCCTCTGCACATGACTTACAGCCCTGAACTGTGATCCGTCAGGGATGTGGCATCTGGCAGGAGGTACTGCTGGGCCTTAGGTGTTCCATTAGCAGCCAGGCTTGCCAAAGAGTCAGCCAGCCCTGGGGATTCCCAGCATGAGGGAAACGAGCCCGCAGGATGGCACAGGAGTACGAAGGTGTCTGAAGTTCCCCGTTTGGGTTGGGAAGCTGTTCCTGTTCTTGGCGTGTTTGCTGGGCTCCTCAAACACTGGAGAGTTTGATTGCAGTTGAGCTAAAGTGGGTACCAGTGCCATTGGGAATTGGGATTTGTGGAGCACCCAGGACGGGGCTCGGATGAGGCCGCGGGGCTGTTTTAAAGGCGATCACATTCCTGCAGCCTTTGAGTCAGCGCTTGGAAATGCTCACTGCTTTGTTTCTGCTCCTCCTGCCCAGAACACGAACACGTCCACCAGCAACGCGTCAGGTGGCAAGGAGGGCTCCGTCAGGAATGGATCTACAAAGGAGCAGCCAGACTCTGTTGCAAGGGACAGGGGAGAGAAGAAAAAGCAGAGCAAGAGTTCTTTGAGGGATGAAGGCCAAGTGGTGGTTGTGCAGCCCTTGGACACGGAACAGGGGCAGTCCAAAAGTGAGACCCTGAGTGACAGTGAGAAGAACTTGGCCCTGAGGTTGAAGATCTACGAGGCGCTGCGGAAAAATATCGCACATACTCTGTCATTCTGGGACAGGGTTCAGGGTGCCCTGCAGTCCCCTGCGAGCCAAGAGGAGGCAGAGCACTCCATAGAGCAGCTCCACTTTTTATCCAGCTGCAAGATCCAGAAGGAGGGAGAGAAGGAGCAGCTGGAAATGCTGAAGGCTCTTGAGAATGACAGGTTATCTCAGCCAGAAGAGGAAAGCGCAGAAGGATCTGCCAGAAGCCAGGGTGTTGGGGTGCCCTGCTTGGACATCCAGGTGCTGAGCTCAGAGGATGTGACTAAGAAGATCCTGGAGAGCGGCAAGCTGCCAGCAGCAGAGCAGGTAAAGCCCTACTAGGCTCCGATGCTGAGCCTGCCATGGTCCGGGCCACAGTGCGTTGTGTCCCAGCAGGTGACGAGCACAGAACCTTGTCCAGGCCACTGATGATGCTCCACGGTGGTCACGTGGCTGGGGAAGGTCCTCAGCATCCCTAGGATGGGTGGAAAGAGGGTGTTGAGGTATCGTGTCTGTTCAGAGAGGTTCCCAGCTTGGGAATCATTAGAAACGGTCCCAGAGTAGTGCAGTTCATGGCCATTGTTCCCTTCATCTGAGCCCTACATGTGGCCCTGGTGCTGAGAAATGACTCGGTCCCAAACACGATTTGAACCAAATGGAACAATTTCTCAAGCAAATAAGAGCAAGTGAACAGCTCTGCTGTGCACAGACAGAGCTGGGTGGGCCAGGAGTCTCCATTCCATCAAGACGCACGCCTCTCAGTTCAGTTCCGTGCTTATATCCTTGTTGGAAGGAGACACTTCTTCCTGTGATTGGCCTGTGTTCTCCCGCCGGCGCCTCTCACAGGCTCGTTCAGGTAAAGCTCGCCTAGCAACAGCAACTGCGCATGCGCCTTCCGCAGGCGGCTCCGTGCGGGACTGCTCGGCCCCGCCCCCCGCTTCTTTTTCTTTTCCCGCCGTAAGCGATTTACAGGGCCCCGGCCCTACGAATTGAAAAGGGTTATTGTATTATTTTTACTGACTGGAGAGGTGAAAGACTCTTCGTAAATCCTTTGTAGAGTGAGTGAGTTGGAGGAGAGGTTTCTCTCTAGGTCGCAGCTGTAGGTCCCAGCACTGCTCTGGAGCCTGCCCACCTCGCTGGGTATAAAACCCCCCACTGTTGGCAGTGCTGTAGGGAAGGAGCACGAGGATGAAGGTGAGGGGACTACAAACAGGGTTTTCTCTTACACTTTAGATCCTAGATGAACTGGGGCTGGGTCCCTCAGGGCCTCCCATTCCTGCCACCGTATTTTACTCTGTGATCCACTACCCGGCCAAGCGAGCGGTCCCTGCAGCAGAAGACGACCTCGAGCGCTTCACCTTTGTTGTGCCAGAAGATGCCACTGTGGAAGAAGGAAAGAGTGAAGCGTCCATGGGTGTCATCGCCTTGCCCACAGTGAAGGTGCTGGGGAGGGGACTGAGCTGGGTGGCATGTGGTGGGGCAGGCGGGATGGAGAAGGGTCGCTGTGGAAGGGTGGTGAAGACAGGTCGGGGCACTGTGTCTGTCCCCTCTGTGTGTCCGAGAGAGACGGCTCTGCTGGAAAAATAGTGTGGGGAAAAGTAGGCAAGAGGGGAAAGAAACCACCTAAAGCCCTCAACTTCCCTTGAGGAGAGGGTCCTGGGTGAGGAGAGCAGAACATATCCCAGGAAGGGAGACCCAAGTTCCCAGCACACATGAAAGTAGTAGATGCTGTTTGCTCCTGTCTCTCTTGGTTGTTAACAAGCTTGTGGCTTATCTCCAGGGTGGGGATGTCTCGAGGCAGAGCTCAAGTCTCTCTCTTACTCCCTCTCCCCTTGGTGGGAAGACATCAGAGGAGCTGCTCACCCCCACCAGAGCCCAATCAAAGAAAAGGAGAGCCTCAGGCAAGCAGGCGAAGCGGAGCCCTGGCCGCAGCAGGGAACGTCGCAAGGGATCAGCCATGACAACGCCTGCACGTAGCCCCGAGGTGTGCCAGAGCAGCATGGACATCGTCCCGACCCCAGTCAGACCAGCCAGGTGAGCTGTGAGGGACGAGGTGATCCCTCTGCTTCACTGCCATCTTGCCAAAGAAGGTCCATCATCCCCAGCTCCACAGGGATGCTGCCGGTGCCTCCACGGGATGGCAGGTCCACGACCACCCCCCTCCTTGTCATTAGCAAGGTCTAATTGCCTCTCTAATTGCCAGGCTGAGCAGCTGCCGGTGGATAGTGCCTGCCCATGGTGAGGTGAAACTGAAGATCTTCTTCACCTCCATGGAGCTGGGCCAGTTTGACCGGATGCTGCATTTTGAGGTGCTGGGAACCAACCGTCTGTTCCAGCTGCAATGCAGGGGCACCTGCCTGTATCCCACCATCAGCCGGGACCCACGGTAAGGCTGGCCCCTGAGAACCTCCCATGCTGCCTCCCCCTAAACGTGGAGTCATGGCTGTCCCTTGTACCCCTGGGCTTGAGCAGAACGTGGTGGCTGAGCAACCCAGTGGCAATTCCCATGCTTGGCACTGGGAACCAGTACTGGTACCTCAGCCACCAATAAGGGTTATGGCTTCCTGACCAGGTTTTCTTCTCAGAGCATCTCTCAGCTCCTCCTTGCCCATTTTTCTCTCCCCAGGGTGGTGTTTCCTCATTGGAGGAATAGTAAGGCGGATGATGAAATCGTCTTCAAGCAATATGTCATGAATACGGGTGTATTTCACTTTGGACCATTGTTGTGTGGGAAGTCAAGAAACTGGTATGTGCTCCTCACCCCGAGCTGGGATGGAATGGGATGGGATGGGATGGGATGGATCTCCAAGGCCTTGTGTTCCTCGGCCAGTGGCATGGTTCAGGACAGACCCAGGCAGAGACCTGGGAGATACGTAAGGTTGGAGGGCCCCACACTTGTGAACCTGAGCAGGTAACAGGTATGTGAGTCTTGGAGAGATGGAGATGATCTTCCAACTCAGCAGGTGCCTTGGTGGCTGGAGCCACATGCTGCATCCAGCCTGATAGTGACTTGCCCCCTCTCCACCCTCCACATCTCATCTTCAGCACGTTAGAAAAGTGCCAGCTTTTATCTCAGGAGGTCCACCGAACGGGTGGTTCTTCTGCCGGTGGCTTTGTGACCCGCTGGTTAATCTGCTCTCAGGGAGGGTTTGATTTGACCTGCCCAGTGTGTGTGGTGGGGGGATCCTGCAGAGCAATAAAAATGGGAGTGATGTTTTCCTGATCTTCACCCTGGATCACGTCAGTCAAACAAAGCTGTGGGTGTCGCTGCTGGCATGTTTCTGGCTCTGACGTGGTAGCCACCTTTAGGTGGCCTCTGGGCTGGAGGCTGGAGGCACTGGGTACAGTGCAGACATCAAAGTAACCCAAGGATGGAGGACATAGCGTGCCCCAGAAAGCGATCCTTAGCCCCCTCCCAGCTTGGACACGGTGCTTTCCTCCATGTTTGGGGCAGGTGATGGTTCCGGCGTCTCCTCTGCAGCCTCTTCCCCTTTTGTGCACCCAGGTACAAGGCTTTGCACTGTCCAGGCAACTGTGAGAAGATAACCATCCTCAACATCACCCTCCTGGAAGCAGAGGTGCATTTCTCCTTTGAGCATGACATCAAAGGCAACACGTTTCTCTTAGAGCCCAGCAGCATGAAGCTGAAACCCAACGAGAAGCAGGTAGGAGACGGGCAGGCAGGGCGAGTGCTGGTGGAAGAGCCCCAGAGCTGTTCCTCTAGCTCACCCAACGCTCTGCTGTGGTTCTCTTTGTGGGGACGGGGTTAGGAGCTGAGCATTTGGGCATACCCCACTTCAGCTGGCCTCATGGAAGACAACCTCATCTGCCGCATCCAGGAGAACCCAGAGCCTGTGGTTTTCCACCTCTGCTGCCAGGGGGTGAAGGTGAAGCTGGGGGTCAGCCCCAAGCAGGTGAACTTCAGCAAGATGCTTCTGCACAGGTCAGTCATGGCTCTTTCTCTCAGCAGTTCCCAGTCACCAGCTCGCCATTCCTTGAATCGATTGGTATCCTGTAACACCACGAGTGCTGTAGCCCCCCAGCAACACCATGTGATGGGCACCTCAACATTTAAGGCCCTTTCCAATTCGAACCACACCATGATTTCCATCTTGTCTGCTGGTCCAAAGTAGTCCAGCAGCTCCTCCTCATGGAGATGCTGGTATCCTGGGCTCCATTAGAAGAGGGGTGGCCAGAAGGGACAGGGAGGTGATTGTCCCTCTCTACTCTGCCCTCCTGAGGCCCCACCTGGAGTACTGTGTCCAAAGCTGGGGCCCGCAATACAAGAAAGATGTGGAACTGTTGGAGAGGGTTCAGAGGAGGGCCACAAAGACGATTAGAGGGCTGGAGCACCTGCCCTACAACGAGAGGCTGAGGGAGCTGGGCTTGTTCAGCCTGGAGAAGAGAAGGCTGCGGGGGGACCTCATTGCAGCCTGCCAGTCCCTGAAGGGAGCATACAAACAGGAGGGGAATCAACTTTTTACAAGGATAGACAATGGCAGGGCAAGGGGGAATGGATTAAAACTAAAGGGAGGAAGGTTTAGATTGGGTATTAGGGGGAAGTTTTTTACAGAAAGAGTGGTGAGGTGCTGGAACAGGCTGCCCAGAGAAGTAGTGAATGCCCTGTCCCTGGAAGTGTTCAAGGCCAGGTTGGATGGGGCTCTGGGCAACCTTGTGTAGATACAGACCTGAGGTTGGTGGCCTTGCCTGTGGCAGGGGGTTTGGAGCTCTATAATCCTTGGGGTCCGTTCCAACCCATGCCATTCTGTGATTCTATGCTTGTAATGCCCAGCTTCATGACCCCAGGACCTCACCTCTCAGGCTTCTGCCACTGAAACCACAGCTAAATGTTATGTGGTTAGCGCAACTATTGAGCTGAGCGTCTTCCTGTCTCTGCAGAAGGGAACACAGGACCCTGGTGCTGCAGAACAGCACCCCGCTTCCCATGAACTGGCAGCTCAGTGGGCTGGAAAACCTCGACACGGACTTCTCCGTGTCCCAAGTCAAGGGCACCATCGAGCCCCATGCGGAATCGGAAGTGTATGTGTATTTCAAGGCCACGAAGACACTCAGCATTAAGAAGACAATCCAACTGGAGGTGAGGGGGTAGAGCCGGGCAGAGGGACCAGTCCAGGGATGGGGAATGCTCGTGGGGTACCCTGCGGAGAGGGCAGAAGGGTTGAGGCATCATGAGGTGCCGCGCTGGCTGCCCCTGGAAGGGGGCGATGGTAGCTGAGCTTTCTCAGGTGTGTATGTTGTGGAGGCAGGAGATGTGCCTGATGGACGCAGGGGTGCTACCAGCCCAACTTCTGCTGCCTCCAGCTGGGGTTCCCCAGAACCCGGGGTGCATGCCTGAGCATCCACATCACCCCAGATGATCAGCTGCTGCCGGGCTTACACCTGCGTGCTGAGGCCATGTCCTGAGCCCGTGTGACAGCCGCTGCACGTGGTTGAATGCTCCATTGTCCGTGTGTCCGTGTGCTCCCTGCACCCATCTGGGAGTCTGGACGGGGCTCTTCATGTAGAGCACCGAACTCTTGCCCTGGGGTTGTGTTCCCCATGGTTTAGGGGCTGCGTTTCAGTGAGGGTGCTGGGGGTTTCAGGAGGAGCGGGTTGGTTGTTGATGCCACCCGCCCTGGGACACCTCCAGGCCTCTTGTGCCTCCCCCGGGTGCTGGAGCAGCTGCTGCCCGAGTGTGGAGCTGGGCTGACAGACAGGGTTTCGTACCGCAGCAGAATCTGGCTTGGTCAGCCCGGGAGATGAACGCGTTAGGAGAGCTTGAGGACCTGCAGAGACTGTCAAGCAGGGCAGGCTGGTGGCAGCCGCTGGCAGAGACTGGGATTTGTATATTATTTCCCAGAAGAGTTTAGGAGCACATTTGAAGCAGTGTTTGTTCTCTCTTGGCTCAGGTCTCAGATGCAGAAAACATCCTGGGAATTGCTCAGATTGAGAATATCCAGATCTGCGCGGAGGCCCACGACCTTAGTCTGACCATCAACATCTCTAAAGGTCAGTGGATGCCCCCAAACCCAAGTGCCTTGCCTTGCCAAGAAAACGAGATGGGATAGCGTGCAAGCGTGGCACGGGTCCTTAAAGCACGTGTCCTGCATGGGGTGAGGCTGAGACAGGCTTGAGTCTCCCGCCTCCAAACTTGGGCTTTGGAGGAACTTTGGCCAGGAAGGCCAACGGTACCCTGGCTTGTCAGACCCAGCGTGGCCAGCGGGTCCAGGGCAGGGATTGTGCCCTTGTGCTTGGTGTTGGTGACACTTCACCTTCAGTGCTGGGTTCAGGTTCGGGCCCCTCACTCCCAAGAAGGATATGGAGGTCCTGGAGTATGTCCAGAGAAGGGCAGCAGGGCTGGGAAAGGGGCTGGAGAGCAAACCTGAGGAGCAGCTGAGGGAGCTGGGGGTGTTCAGCCTGGAGAAGAGGAGGCTGAGGGGAAACCTTACCACTGCCTCCAGTGATCCAACAGGAGGGTGCAGAGAGGTGGGGCTTGGCCTCTTCAGCCAAGTGATGGGTGACAGGATGAGAGGAAATGGCCTCGAGCTGTGCCAGGCCAGGGTCGGATCAGATGTTAGGAAAAAGTTCTTCACTGAAAGAGTTGTCAGGGCCTGGCACAGGCTGCCCAGGGAGGGGGTCGAGTCACCAGCCCTGGGTGTGTTTAATAAACGGGTAGATGAGGTGCTCAGAGATACGTGCTAGCACAGGACAGGAACGGTTGGACTCAGTGATCTTAAAGGTCTCTTCCAACCCTGTGATTCTGTGATTCGAAGCATGTAACACCATGGGCAGGGTTGGTTTGAAACACCAGTGATGTGGACAGAGGTTGGCAACGCCTCAAGGCTCAGCATGGCAGACGAGCTCTTTGATCCGTGCTTGGAAGCATGGAAGCTGAGTTCCTCAGCTGCTAAACACTGCAGATACTCTCAGAGTAAGGAATGGGGCAGCGAGGGAGCTGGAGGAAGCTGCTGGTAAGGGACCCGTGCTGAGCAGGGTTTTGTGCTGCCTCAGAGCTCCAGTGTGGGTCAGCTTGCTGATAGTTTCTTACCCCGCTCCGCAGGTATAAACGGCGGCGTGGTTTTCGAGACCCTCAGAGTCATGGATGAGGCGAAGCAAGTGCTGACCCTGAAGAGCAAGGGGAAGTCCGACATTGGGTACAGGTGGGTTCCTCTGTCAGTGCATTGGGGGCACCATCCTCCTCCCACCTGGGGCTAGAACCTCTTCCCACACTTGGCTATCTCATGCTTTGGGTAAATACGATGCCTGGCCTCCTCAGTCTGAGATGGAGAGACCAGCCATCCCCAGCAGTCCTTCACGCCCCAGTAGAAGGAGACACCCTCACCTTTCAGCCACTCACTGCTGAGCTTCGTTTTCTTCCTTTGAGGGTCAGTTCATTTCTGTTTAGGAGCCTCTCCAGAGGAGGGATTGAAAGCATTTGGAGCCAAGGTTAGCTTGGAGCCCTCCTGGCTGCACTCAGGGTCTGGCACTCCCCAAGCAGAGCTGGGTTCTGTCTGGTTTATTGGTCTCTTTTTTTGTTCTTCCTGGTTTATTCTTCCCCTCTTGTGCAAAGTCCTGTCTGTGCTGGTGGCACCGACACTTGAACTGATGAGTTCTCTGTTCCTTCCCTTTCCCATCCCAGTTTCAGCCTGGAAAGCGCAGATACCAACATAGCCGACTTGGCATCCCACTTCACTGTCCAGCCACAGAAGGGCGTGCTGGCTGCCTCCGAGCACCCTGTGCAAGTCCAGCTGCTCTTCCACCCCAAGATGGAGCTGAATATTGAGGACAAACCCATCCTGCTCTGCCAGGTGAGCGGCCTGGACCAGGCAATGTCGACACACCGTGTCTCGGGAGTGCAAGCGGGACATGTGTCTTCTGGCAGGAAGGTCAGTCAGGGAATCTTCTCTCATATGTGTGCAAGAAGGTTTTTCAGAAGTGATGATTCGTAAGCGGAGCTGAAAACCTGCCTCTGGAGGAGGCGTTTGAACAGGGAGGGTGAGCTGGTGGCTGGTGCTGGGACCTGGGGTGGAAGTAGAGGCTGGCTGCCACTGTGCTTACCAACTCCTCCTCCGACTGCAGGTGTTTGAGCCCAGTATTTCTGAAGGCGACAGGACCATCACCATCATCCCGGTGAGGGTGTCGGCAAAAGCAGTGTTCAGCCATTACAGCATCTACCCCGCCTCGCTCAACTTCGGCACCATGACGAGTGGCACCAGGAAAACCTGCATCTTCACACTGGAGAACAATGGTGACCTCGACTTCAAATTCCTCATCTGCAGACCAGAGCAGGATCCAGTGCAAAGTAAAAGGTGAAGAACTTGGGTTCTTGTCCATCCGCATCACCGGCATGTGAAAAATGCCTCGGTATCCCCGTGTGTCGGGGGATAAAGCTGATCTGTCTGTCAGCTGCAGCAGAACGTGGTGCGGGCAGCTTTCTGGGAGCAGGAGGACTTTCCCCCATAGGGAGGGAGGCTGTCTTTGGCCTTGGAGAAAGGCAAGGGGAGCTCAGCATGATGGCTGCTTTCTGCTTTCTCCTCAGTGCACAACTCCCAAAATCTGCCTGCCCTCCCGAGAATGTAAACACGAGGAAAACATCTACCTCATCTACCCTGCTGAACAGACTCTTGCCGCGGAAGGGCACCAACGCCTGCATACAGGTGGGTGACTTTGCTCCCTGACGTGTGCTGCTGGAGCCTGGGCTGGGGTCTCATCACCATGGGAGGGGACATGAGCTTGCGTGTGCCTGGCAGCTCGAGGCTCCATCATCTCCCAGCCAGAGCAGAGGCAGGAGCTGCTCAGTCCTGCTGAGGGTGCTCTGTCTCAGAGCTGGAGTTGTGGGGTGGCGAGAGAGGAGCAGGTGCGGTGTTTGGTAGCCACAAGCCAAAAGACATCTGGGAAAACCCCAGAGGCCCAACATCCCTGTTTCAGCTCCCCGTCTGTTGATTGGAGACGACCTTGGTCGCTGCTCCTTCTGAGGCTGAAGGATCTCAGCTCCCACCTTTGCCCTTTACACCCTAGCTTCGTTCTTTGTGCCGCTTGAGACAAACCTCCCCCTCCTCCCGGCATGTTCATGTTGGCCTGGGGCTCCCTGTGGGCTGTGGTGTTGTCCCTGCCCTGGGATTGGGGGTCAGAGCTGGCGGGAGGCCGGGCAGCAGCAGCATCGTCCTTGCTGGGGATCTCGAGGTACGGCTGTCGGGTATCAGTCTCTGCTGGGACTCTCTCTGCAGACTTGCCTCACTGTGGGCATGTTCTCGGTGTACCCTGGCATCGGCTCCATCCCGCCTGGAGGCCAGCAGATTATCACAGTGGATTGCTACGCCAAGCTGCTGGGGACGTACAAGGAGAGCCTGTCCATCAATATCAACAACAGAGACCCCAAGGACCATCCCTCCGGCATCCCCTACACCCTGTTTGCGGAGTCCTGCCTCCCAGGTACGCCCCACCCACAGCTTCCCTGGCCGTCAGCACCCAGACTTACTCCTGGGACACATGCCCTGACCCTAAAGTCCCACCTTGAAGCCCTCAGAGGTTCCAGTTCTCCAGTCAGCTACTGGGGAGAGGCTGGGAGGAATATGTGGAAGGATGAAGGGAAAGCAGTGCCCTTTAAGACTGGGAGTGACCAAGCTCCATCCTCACGCCTAACCCAGTTGGGTTTTGCAGTGACCTGGGCAGCTTCTGAGTGGCCAGCAGGGTCCAGATAAATTCAGCGGGAAGGCTTCTCTGTCCTCACCCTCCCTTTGATCTCCTCGTAGCATTTGTGGTTGATGACATAGAGTCCATCTTTGAGGAGCACCAAATCTGCAGCAACATCAACCTCTGCCACGTCCTCCAGACAGTGGAAGACAAGGGTGTGTTCATCAAAGATGAGAACAAATTTATTTTCACCAATGTCCTGGTCGGGCACCGGGCCACAGCTCGCTTCAAGATCTGCAACGTGGGCAAAGTCCCCTTTGATGTGGTCTTCTCCATCAAACCCATCCCTGGAAAGGTAAGAACATGGAGCCTTGGGGACTGTTTCTCCTCTGTGTGGTGGCCTTCCTTGTTTTCCAGATCCATTGCAGCTTCTTGCCCAGACTGGCCTGGCTCTGGGCAGGTGGCACTACATGGCAGAGAGGCAGGTTGACAGTTGGGTTGAGTTCAGCCTGTCTCAAGCGAGGTTTTGATTCACCCCTCTGGCTCTTTGGTGGGAGACCTGAACCCTTCTCAGTGTCTCTAGGGGTCATGCTTGGGGCCAGGGAGGGCTATTCTGCTGGGCTGATGTGCCAGGGCTTCAGCACATCACTTCCTCAGGCTCCCTGGTCTTTTCCTTCTCTTTAAGGGCCAGTTCTAGATCATTTGGAGGGTTTCCCACACAGTCCCACCTCCCTCATGTGCTGGGCTGGCCGCTCAGTGCTCAGAACAAGCTTTTGCCCTCCTGGGCTTTACAGGAGCTCCCTGGGCAAGGTTGGCACCACTCTGGAGTCACCCCTGGAGATTGAGGGGCCTGTTTGGGACTGTTCCCCATGATGCATCGATGAATAAGGCTGCATTGCCTTGAAGGGTGTTTCCTCCTAACACCTCTCTGTGTTGGGTTCCTCCAAGCTTGACAGCTACGTGAGCAACATATTCAAGGTGGATCCTGTCCAGATGCGTGTTCCCAGCTGTTCCCACATCTTTGCTACGGTGACCTTCACTCCACAAACCATGCAGAACTACCAGTGTGCTTTTGAGGCTTCCCTCGATGCCCAGGCAAGGTAATTCACCCGGGGGGATCTTGTGGGCAACCTTTTCTGACAGCTGCCTCCCCTCTGGGAGCACATAGACCTAATTCCAGTAACTCAGAGCCGTTTGGAAGCCCCAGGTTTGGGTCCTTAGCTTTAGATAACACAAGAAGCATTAACAGAATCACAGAATCTGTAGGGGTTGGAAGGGACCTCAAGAGATCCTCAAGTCCCTAATGACAAGATAGAGCCTTCTTGTTTATGTTAACGCGAGAAGATCCATTGTGATTCCCTGGGGGTATGTTGAGGTCTGTCCTGGCCGTGTTTCCACCCAGGCTCTGACCTGCTCTTCTCCAACCCTTGGGCTGCTTGAGGTGGGACATGCTAACAGCTTTCTGCCCTGATGAGCAATTCTTGCTCTTGTGGTCTTGGCAATATCCTTTCCTGACACATTATTTACTCCTCCCTTCTTGCCTTGATACTACGTGGGTGCCTTTTGTGTGTCTCTCATGTCACCACAGCCAGGGTGCTGCTGTGCCTTGTCTCTGTTCTTGTTATTTCCCCGCTGTACCGCCTGATTCCATGGAGGGAAACGACTTGTTTAGCTCTTATTCCAGAGGGCTTCAGGTCTTGAGAGCAGATTGCTCTCGTGAGTGACCCTCATCAGACTGGAATGAGGTGGAACCTGTGTCCTGGGGTTACGGGAGCAGTAGCCAGGGAAGTGGGAAAGGGGTTGGTCCCAAGCATCATGATGTCTCCTCTGCCTCTCCTGCAGCCCTGCGGCAGCTGAAGCACAGAGGCTGACCTTTGAGATCAGCGGAGATGGGAATCTGCCTCAGGTGACGGTCCTGCACCCAGTCCTTCAGAACAGGAGAGGGAACCCCCTGCTCCTCTTCAAGAAGCTGTTGGTGGGTGACTTGGAAAAACTCCCTCTGGTCCTTCGTAACGACGGCATCGTCCCCGTGCAGGTGAGGGCCCGCTCAGGAAATGCTCTGGTCTCGTCCCACCAAGGAGAGGTCCTAGCAAACGCCAAAGGAAACCCTTCCCTTCTGCTCAGTGCCCCTCTGTCGCAGGACAGTGACCCCTCTGACACTCTCAAAGATGCTTTGGGTCGTGTCTGGGCCAGCTTGCCCCGGGGCAGTTCCATCCGCCCTTAGGCTTTGTCCGCACCTCCCTTGCAACCACAGCTGCTGTGTCCAGGCTCAGCCCACCCTCGGGTTTTGGGCTGTGTACTCTCTCTCTACTCTTCACCTTGGTGAACTGCACGGAGGGAAACAGGTCTCAAACTCTTTTGTAGCACGTCACCGCCTCATGCTTCCCAGGAAGGGTGTTCCTGCTGGAGATGGGGCTTTCTGGCCAGTCTGTGCTTTGCAGTTACGTGCAGCACAAGGATTGGAATTTCCCCATCTCTCTTCTCAGGCTTTGGTTCTCCATGGAACGTGCCATGTCCTGGTCACAGCAGATTCATTTGATGGCACTTCACTGCCTTGTAATTAAACTTGGTTGTAGTTTCACAGAATCCCAGAGCATTAGGAGTTGGAAGGGGCCTCAAAAGCTCATCTAGTCCCATCCCCTGCCAGAGCAGGGTCACCCAGAGTAAATCCCACAGGAACACATCCAGGTGGAGTTTGAATGTCTCCAGAGAAGGAGAGTCCACAGCCTCTCTGGTCAGCCTGTCCCAGGGCTGCCTCACCCTCACAGGGAAAGAGTTCCTCCTTAGAGGTTAATTACATCCTGCTCCTTACTCGTGGCATTTCCTGTCCTGTTTGGTGTCCTGATGCCTCCAGACGCTTTTGGGCTTTGCACTGAGCTGTGTTTGAAGCGGGCTGAGCCAGCAGCAGGACAGCGTTGATCTGCTGGACTGCCCTGTACCCACACCAGTGCGGTCATGCTCTGTGTTCCCTTCCCTCAGCTGATGATAGACCTCTTGGACGAAGAAGGAGTTTTCTCCTTGAAAGCCAAGCCCACCACACGGTGCATCTACCAAGCTGCGGGCATGCAGGACTCTCATGGAGAAGGTAAATTCATTAGTGGTGAAGTGTGTCTGTCTGCATGGGGAAAATGTCTGTCCAACTCTTGGCTTGGCCCAGCAGCAGGCAGATGTTGATAGTTTGGTCCCTGGGGCTCTCTGTAACCCCGGTTTTACACATCGATTCTGCAAGGTTTCCTCCTAGCAAATGGTAGGAAGTTCTTCTGGACATGGTGGGTTGAGTTGTGGGGCACTGTCAGCACTTGAATGGACGGTCTGAAGTTCTTTGCTATGAGTGGGGAGTTACCACCCTGACCAGAGACAGCCCTCAAGCCCACAGCCAGCCAGCAGAAGCCAAACCCGCTGCTTAACTCAGCTTTACTATGGCAGGGGCTGGCTGGGTGCGGTCTGAGGGAGAGATGGGTGTTTACCTGAGGTTAAGATACTTAAGGAGTGGTGTGCATGGTGGTATGAATGTCAGAAGAGGGTCTGGAACCCTGACTTGTGGGAGAACCGGTGCTTAGAGGCAGCTGGATTCACCCTCTTAAGCATCTCAGACGCCATGGCAAGGTTTTCTCTGTGGAGCTGTTTGACTTTTCTCTGGCTTCCATCGCTGTGTAGAGAGGAAGGCACACACCGCTTCCCTGGTCCTGCACCACAAGGAGTTAGCAGAGTTTGACGTGCTCTTCAAACCCAACCTGGCCCAACGTGTGGAAGCAAAGATCCATATGTCTCTGGTGGACAACCCGTATAGAGAGATTGACATTCAGCTGGTGGGTGAAGGCTACGAGGATGACTTCACTCTAGATAACATCCATGGACTAGCTGCAGACAGCAAGGAGGAGGACACTAAGGACAATCTGGAGGAAGATATGAGTGAAGGTGAGAGAGGAGAGGCTGCCAAGCCAGAGCAGGGAACAGGGAAGCATGGTGCTGCTCACCCTGTGCCGGGACAGGGGTGCTGTGGGCTTAGCGCACAGATCCTGCTGCCTTTCGTAGCCTGCAGAGCAGCCACGCTTGGGAAGACAAGGGGACATCCTCTGTCCAGGGAAGAGCTTGCGGGCTGGCAAGGAAGGGTCAGAGATACCAGCATTCAGCTGAGTATCCCAGAAAGGGGGTCTGCCAGCCTGTGGTGTGCTGTGGAGGTGAGGAGGGCCACGTGTGATAATTTGTGGCCTCTATGTAACGAGGTCTGTGCTGTCGCCCGCCGGACGTGGGGTTCTGTGAGCGTGCCAGCTCTGCACGTCCCTCCGCATGCCACCACACGCCAAGGGACGTGGTAGGGTGGGAAACGGCATCTCCCAGAGGGAGGAAGGCTTGGGGAGAGGAGAGAGGCTGGACATGTGTGTCTGTGTGTGTAAGAGGGGTGGATGGACCTCACCAGTCACTGAGGTCCCTTCCTCTTGTTCTTAACAGCTGTCAGAGTGGATCACATCCAGTTTGGGGACTGTCGCATTGGGACCCCCTACCCCGTGACCTTCACCATCACCAACCGCAGCAAGGTGGAGGCGATGCGGTTCGAGTGGCTGGCAGAACCCCCCTTTCACTTCTCCCCCCAGGTGAGCTCAGGTGGCTCTGCCTTTCCCGCTGCACGGCCCTGCCTGTCACATTCCTGGGAGCTCCCCCCTGTCAGCAGGAACCTGCATCAGTACCATGTAGGAGCAATCCCAAATGACTCCGCGTAGGAGCTTTGCTCCATGCAGGAGTTGCCGTCCCTCATCCCTGGCTTTGCCGGCGCCAGGCTCTCAGTCCTGCAGCAAAGGCTCTGTGTTACGGGAGGTGGCATCTTCTGGGCTTTATCAAACCTCAGAGAAAAGCGCAGGAAGATGGAGGTTGCTGGCATGGCTGCTCACCACATCGCTCCCTTTGCTGGCAGTGCCGCCCTGGCCGGGGACTGGAGTTGGATCTGCTCTCTGGTTCTTCCTAGGTGGGACACCTCCATGCTGGCTGCGCTAAGGACATCACAGTCACCTTGAAATCGGACGTGGCGGTGGCCTTCAGAAAGCACCCTGTGAAGTGCACGGTGGCGAGAATCGCCTTCCAGCTGCCGCCGGAGCACATTCCCGATTGGGACGACCGCCTGCGCACCATCAAGTGGGTGGATGCCACAGAGGTCCCAGGAGCCAGGTGGCCTCTCAAGAAGAAGGTAAGCAGCACAAATGCAACAGTAACGAACGCTTGTGTAACGAGAGCTGCTGATGGCGCCAGAGCGACTTCTCCACTGGCCGAGGGGCTCCAGCCTCCTCCTGACGTTTAATCTGTACGTGAGGTTGACCCGGAGCCGTGGTGTGTGGGAGAGGTGGATGCTGAAGCCTTGCGGCCCGTGTTGAAAGGGAGGTCACATGCTATACGTTGCGGTGGTTGCATCTCTCCTTCTCCCCAAGGAGGAGTTAAACGCCGTGCTCTCCAGCGTGTGTGAGACGTGGGGCGCAGCACTAGCGCTGGGTGTGGGTGAGCTCTGCGCTGACACCAGAGATGTCGGCTGTGGTCTCTGTGTCATGGGCTATCTCGTTATGGAGGCACTGTGTGGCCATCGTGCAGGAGTCCGGAGAAGCATCATCTCCAGAAGCTCCTCCTTTTGCTCTCATTGCTGCCAAACACACCTCTCCTGGGTGATGGTTCTTCCCTAGTTTCTCAAGCATTGCAAGACCTGCTTCCCCATCAGAGCATCAGTGCTCAGACTTCCCCAGTGACTTTGTTCGCACACCAAAATGCCGTTCCCCAGCCCTACACGAGACATCTGGAAGCAACAGTGTGCTGCTGTTGCCCTACATGAAACATCTGGAAAGGAAGAGGTGTGTCCCCATTTAGGGGTCTGCTGCATTTACAGAGGGCCAGGAGAAGGGTCAGACACTCTACAGGGTTGAAACACAGGGACTGATACCCGGTTGTTATCCCCCTGGGTGTATTCATGGCCACAGTGGTGATTGCTTTGATCAGGAGGTAGAAACAGATAGTACAGCAGAAAGGTCACCTACCTTTGTCACCTTTCCGGGGAAGGAAATGGGGATGGTGTGTCCCAGCCCCTGTATGGGGCTGGTTTGGCTGGGTCTGGATTTCCGGGCTCTGCTCAGTGATTCTGCTCTCTCGTTGGAGGTGATCGAGACGGATCCAGAACCAGCTCACACTGTCCTGGAGAAGAACAGCCGTGAGGTGGAGCTTCACCTCAGCGCTGTCGTTGACTACGCCCAGTTCAGGATGGATATGGACACAATTCAGTTCAAGGAGACCTTGCTCTTCCAGACGAGGACGTTCTCGTGAGTCCCTCTTCCCGCTTTACGTTCAGTCTCAGCTGCTCTTCATCCTTTTACACAAACCCTCTGTGGTTTCATCCTTCCCAAGCCCTGGCTGGGTGCTGGAGCCTGTCTACCTGCACGCAGAGCCAAGCAGGAGATGGTGGCTGCCGTCCTGCTCAGATGTGCCAGGAGAAGTTCAGTTCCGCTGTGCCTTTCTGCCAGGAGCAGCTGTGGTTTCGCTTTCCTTGCGTGTCTCCTGTCCCCATCTGCTCCAGGATGAGTTTGCAACCAAAATAACGTCAGGCTGAGACCTGAGAGCCTTAATCCAAGACCTTAATTTAAGAAGCCCCTTTGATTAAGCCTCTAGGGCACCACATCTGCCGTTTTCTCTTTAACTTCCAAACTTTGGAATACTTTCTCTTGGGGCACATCAGGGCCACAAGCTGGACAGGGCAGAGCTGTCCAGGGAAGAAGATGCTCCTCAGCCTGAAGAGAAGGCTGCCAGGAGCCCACAGACCGTGTCATTTCTCGACTCGGTATTTATTGGGCTTTTTCCTTTCCCCCTCCTTGCTTCTCAGTTTCCAGCTGTCCAACACAGGGAATGTAGCCCTGGATTATACCTGGCTGGAGGATGTGGAGGATGAAAGCAAAGTGAGCTTTAGCACCAGCACCATGGAGCAGCTCCTGCCCAGTCTGGACGGTAAGGGGCTGTCTGGGGGTGCCCGGGTTGTCTTGATGGGTAGCTAAGGGCTTGGGGAGAAGACACACCAACCCCAAACAGGAATTGCTTTTCCATCCCCATCCAGTCATCCACTTTTATCAGCATCTCCCTTCTCCTTGCCCTCTCCCCGCGTTTCACACCTCCCCGCGTTTCACACCTGCTGGCACCGTCTGGGCGCAATTCCCAAAAGTCACCGTCTAAAATGAACCCTCCTGGCTCGGGCAGGGGAGTGTTTGGTGCAGGCAGGGACCCTGCTCGCAGCAGCCGTGGAGCTCGATGGGGCGTCAGTGACTCGTTAACCCCCAGGGATGATGTCAGAGTGCACAGTCTCCTTGGGAGCAGTGGGGAGACTGGGCTGAGAGAGGAGAGCTGCCAGCTCCGGCGCTTCCCAGCACGAGCAGCCCGTCTGGCCCAGAGCCTAGTGCCAGCCTTGCTGCTGGGAACGTGCCTGTCTCCCTCCTGTGTGCTACCTGGTGCTGGCTCTTCCCGGCACAGGCACGCTCCTGCTGAAGCTGGGCTGTGCTGTGCTGAGCTCTCTGGCTATGTGTTGGGAAAACCTGGCAGAGAGGAGGAAGGAAGAAAGGAGAGGGTGTGAAGGACGGAGCAGCACCGTCCCCCACAGCCACCGCACCCAAACCAGCACCCGGAAACCTTCCCAGGTGCCGTAACACAGCCGTGTCTCCGGTTGGCTGCCAGGTCTGGTTTGGGAACGGATGCTGGCCAGGAACCGCTCTGCGGGAGAGGTTTGCCTCAAGTGACTCGGCCGTGGAGATGGAGCCAGTGTAGTCCTGGCCCCATTGAACCCCCCATCCGTCACCCCAGTGCCGTTACGGCGTGATGCTCGGAATTGCAGTGCGCTCCAGGCAGTTCTCGGGGCCTTTTTGTTGTGCTTGTTGCCTCCAACAAGCTCTCGCTTTCATACGGGTCCCCCAGGACTCCCCTGCACTTCACGGGGTGTCCTCCCGATGAAAGCCCCTGGCTGGAGATGCTCCAAGCGCATCCCAGCTCCCGCCTGCCCTCCTGCACCAGGAGGCAGAGTTGCTGGGAGGGCTGTTTCCTTGACAGATGTCTTGCTATATAACCCCTTCCTTACCACAGGGGATTTCCTCTCCTCCGCTTCTGGTACCTCTGTGAAGCTCCAGTCCAGCCATTCGAGCCATCTGGACCACACTGTGGAGCAGGCCTCTTCTTCTTCGAGCTGGTCTTTGAACAGTGCCCGTGCCCCCACTCTGCCCTTCTCCATCGAGCCCAACAGTGGCACCGTCCTTGCTGGCCAGGAACAGTGTTTCCAGATGAAGTTCTCCCCAACATACGTGGGGGACTTTGAGAGCCGTATGCTCTGCAGGTAGGAGACGTCCAGGCTTCGCTCGCTTCTGTAGTTGTGGTTATACCTCGGATCGGGGCGCGTGGGAGTGCAGATCTGGTGGCAGCCAGCCCCAGAGAGACAGAGAAACAGCCCATGTACAGGAGAAAAGCAAGATGAGCATCCAGCCTTGGTAGCAGGAGGTTTGGAGACAGGGGGAAGAGATGTTGTATGAAATACTAAGCTCCTAGAGGGTTGCAAAACCTGGAATGAGAGATCCAGAAGGGGGAGAGACAGGTCACCAGTTAGCCTGGCTACCACCAGTCCCTTTCTTCCTAGAATTCCTAACCTGAAACCTGATCAGAAGGGCCCAGAGGTGGCTGTGAAGGGGAGAAGCCTCATGCCCATCTGCCACTTTGAGCTGGAAGACTCCAACTGCATGACGGCAAAGAGACGCAACCCAGAGTTGCAGGGATCAGAGGAGCCAGAGCTCGATCTCAACGTGAAAGCCATTGAGATTGCGGCAGTGGGACTGGGCAGCAGGAACAGAAGGTAGGTGTGGGCATGGCTTCTGCTGGTGGTCTCCTGGTCACGCCCCCTTAGCCAGAGGCTCTTCCAAGCCCTAAGGCACATCTGTACCTTGCCTGTGATCTGCTGGTGCTTGGCCAGTGGTCTGCTTGGTACCATCTTCCAAAGGAGCTTTGTTGGACCTCACTTTTCTATTTTGCCTTCACCTTGCCATGCTACCATGCAAGAGTTAGGCCATTGAATCCTGGACTGTGTTGGGTGTGCAGGGACCTCCAAAGGCCATCTGCCTCCTTCAGTGAGCAGGGCCACCTTTAACTAGATCAGGTTGCTCAGAGCTTCATCTGCCGTGACCTTGAATGTCTCCAGGGATGGGGCATCCATCACCTCTCTGGGCAATCTGTGTCAGGGTCTCAGCACCTTCAGAATGTATCCCTGCTAATTTCTTAATCGATAGCCACTAATTGATAGCTGCGATTCGATAGCCACCTGGGAAACAAGGCAGGTGAAATGTTTCTAGGTTAAACACCTCAAAAGCAAGGAGAAATGTTCATGCTCCCAGTGTCGTGCCCCTGCACCAAGTAACTCCTTCTAGATGGTGTCCAGGACTGGCAGCGCCTGATGTCCATTATTGCACGGCGTCGTTAACCACCCAGCAGCTCATTAGTCTGTTTTGCTTTGTGTGCCCAGGACCATCACGGCCATGAACCCGACCAGTTCTGCGTATTCCTTCCAGTGGACTTGCCAGGACCCTGCAGAGCCACAAGAACAGGTGGCTTTCTTCTGCCGCACAGAGAGAGGTGACATCCAGCCAGGGAAGAAAGGAGAGGTAGGTGCAGAAGGACGAAGCGGGTGGGTCCTGTACAGGTGTGTGCCAGTTTGATGCTGGCTGCGTCTACACTTACAGGGGGTGTCCCACCTCACTGGGAGCTTTAGCCAAGGCCATGGAGAGACCAAACGAGCCGTCAGACAAATGTGTTCTCACACTGCCCTCGTCTGCCACACTTTGGGGTGCAAGCGGCACATGGGCTTCTCCGAGCTGGTGGCTTCCAGCAGGCACAGCCCGCATCCCGCTCCCCTTACCCTGCCCAGTGCAGCAACTCTCCTTCATTTCCCTCTTTCTCTCCCAGATCACGTTTGAGTTCATCCCACGGCACCTGGGCATCACTGAATCCTCCTGGCTCTTTACAATCCCCGAGCAGAGCTTTTCGGTCCCGTTCCTGTTGGTGGGCAACGCCACCGACCCATTGGTGAACCTGGACAGAGCCCACCTGAACTTCCCTTCCGTGTTAATTGGTGAGCACCACAGTTACACCTTGCGCGCTTGGACACGTACCTCTCCAGGGGCCCAGCAGGCCCGTTCTTCCAGCCAGCTTCCATGAGGAAGCTGAGAAAGGGGCTAATGTGAGCAGAGCATCCAGCTTCTGGCACCCAAGTGTATGAGGAAGCAGGAGGAAGGCATGTGTCAGGGGGCAGGGTTGTTTGGGGACGATGTGGGGAGCCCGGGAGGGTCAGAAGGATGTTTCCAGATGGGCATCACGAGCGTGCAGTGCTGCAGGCAGTGCTTTTCACTGGGAAGTGCCGGGGTTGGTGCTGGTGTGGTGGGACAGGACAGAGGAACTGGAGGTTTTCAGCAGTCACTTTGTGCTCCCCAGGGCATGAGATACACCAGACTATCTACATCGTCAACAGTGAGAAGAAAGCCTTCAGCTTTGCTTTCAGAGAAAGTTCTCTCCTCTCAGAGGGAGGCAAGACCTCTGTGAAAATAAAGCCCCTGGAAGGCTCCATTGCTCCCCTTTCCAGGTAACACGGCTCACTGGCCAAATCCCCTGTTGCGCTGTCAGAGCAGTTTTGAGGCTCGTTCCCCCCTCAGTCACTCTCAGTGATAGCACACCTCTGCCTCTTTTGTCCGTTCCAAGGGGGACCTGTGAAACTGCAGGTTTCTCCTGCAGTGGTTGTGTCGGGGTCCTCTAGGCCCCACTTCCCAGAGAGATTCAGTCTTCAGGTCTTCTACCACAACTCGGTTGGGGGATGATGTAAATCCCTGAGCCAGCAGCCTTGTGCATGTAAGGTCCCCTCTCTTCCCTGCGTTCCTTTAGCGACAGAGCCCCCGCGCCCGGGCTGTGCAGAGCCACCGAGAGCGGTGGAGCACAGGAGCAGCACTGCAGGCAGTGATTCAGCCCGTGCTGGTGGCTTCCATGACTGGCTGCATTTTCCAGGATCGCCCATCCGAGAGAGAAACCGGGTTTGGGGTTCTTTTATCCTTGGAAACTGCGGCCATGACTTGCGCTCAGGCATGATGTTCAAGCGGTGTAACTGGTCACTTGCTCACCAGCAGAGCCAGTGAGGGTGTCCTCGTGATGGGTGTAAGGGGATGTCTTCGCTCCAGGCAGCTTTGCTGTGGCTTGAAAGATGCTGAACTTTGGTTTGTTGCTGGGTGCAGGGTGAGGGAGCACCCTGCTTTGGTTCCTGGGGCTCCCCGGAGGAGTGGTAGGTCCGTAAGTCTCTCTAGTTGGGTTGGTTTTGATGACATTCCTGGGAATTACATTGAAATCACCCATCCCATCATAATTACATCGAGGCAGTTTGGTGGCACCCATGTTGTTACACTGCTGTCGCAGGAGGTGGATGATTCCTCCTTGGAAAGGTGATGTTCACCCAGATGGGAATGATGAGGCATCTCTGGGAGTGGCCTCCTTTGAGTGTGGGACAGGAGCTTCAAGCCAAGCCTCTCCTGTGAGCAGTGAGGTCAGCATTACCTCCGGGCTTGCCCTGTCATCGTATCCTCTGCCCTCTCGCTGCATGGGGTCGTCGTGCCCCAAAAGGTTCTCACCAGCACTGGAAGGACAGATAGCTGTTCCTGGTTTCTCCCAGGATTCGGGTCCCTCCACAGCCATTCTCTCATAGGGCAGGAAATGTCTGAGAAAGCCGAGAGAGAGCAAACGGAGCAATAAAAGGGTCTTCTCTCTCCAGGCTTCCTATCACAATCTCTTTGACACCGATGGTAGAAGGAGAGGTGGTCTACAACCTCAAGTGTAATGTGAAGAGGAAGATCCAGCCCCTCTCTTTGAATATCAAGGTCACCGGCTATCGCATGAATGTGTCTGTGAGGTGCGAGGACAGCGATGGCTGCACCACTGAGCTCAGCACACAGGAGGTCAACATCATTGATTTCAAGGAGGTGAGAAGCTCCCCGAGACGTCTGCCCCACGAAAGCCCTGTGAGATGGGGCCCTAACCCGGAGCTTTGCAGATACATGTGAACAAGAGGGGGTGGGGTGGGGTTTTTTCTTCTTTCATGGGTCTCTGGAGGGAGGGGAATCCATCTTTCACGCAGGTCATTGGCTGAATGCGGGAGGTACCGGTGCTCGTTGAGAAGGGGCGTTTGCTTGCCCAGGTGATGCTTTGCATCTGCACCAACCGCTGGTCCTTGCCGCCTTCTCCCCACAGGTCCATCTAAACGAGAACATCAGCCGCATCTTCACCATCTGCAATACCAGCAAGTTCAACGTCACCTTCTCATGGGAGTTGAGTGGTGCCACAGACCGTAAACAGGTCCTCACCATCGCCCCTCGGACGGGCACTGTGCAGGCGGAGGGGGAGGCACAGACCCATCTGGCTTTTCACCCGCAGAAGATGTGCTCTCTAAAGGATGTGAAGCTGATTCTGCAGGTGAGGGAGGCATCAGCGTTGAACCTGGGACCTTGGCTTTGCCTACGCTGGCAGGAGGAGCTCTGCACCAGGATGAGCTCTGTGGTTGCAGAGGCTGATGGAGGCCAAGAGGCTCCTGCTGCTGCAGCAGAGATGGGCAGTTTCCAAGTGGAACATTTTCCGCTTTGGGAAGTGCTGTCCTGGCAGGACAGATCCCCCAGCCTCTCTCTGCCCCGAATTTGCAGGGGCCCCAGGTGTACATGGGGATGGAGATGTTTCTCCTTGCCTGGTCCCACAGCTTGGCAAGGTCTTGCCAGCGCGTGGCTGTGCAGAGCAGGTCTGGGACTCCAAAACCCCTCTCAGCCCAAGCCTTCCATCTTCCATTTCCAACCTGGGGTCCTTTGGCACCTCCTTTTCCTTCTTTCACCACCCCGTCCTTCTTTTTAGCCATCTCTGGTGTCATTCCCACCTCTTCAGCTGGCTCACGCTCTCTTTCCCTTCACCAGATCGACAGGGGTCCCACGTTCACCTGCGTGTTCCGTGCCACCGTGGTGGTGCCCACTGTCCACTTCTCCACCAAAAAACTCAACTTTGGAACCTGCTTCACCTACCAGGCTGGGATGCCACCGGCCCAGCAGACCTTTGTCATCACAAACAAGGCAGACAAGGATGTGAGGTAGGGAGAGGAGACGGGAAAGCCCTGAGTGGCCCCAATGATGTCACCCGCGGTCTTATGACACCTCTCTGCTGTGCTTTCCACCAGACTGAATTGCTTGTTCACCAACACCGCACACCTGAAGGTGGACTTCCCAGGGTCCATCCTCCGCCCGGGAGGGACAGTAGAGGTGCCCGTCACTTTCTGTCCCCGAGAGGTCACGTCTTACCACGAGCTCATCCCTTTTGAGATCAATGGTCTTTGCCGCCAGACTGTTGAGGTGCGAGGAAGGGGCACGGAAATTAAGGTGAGGTGAAGCCCAAGCCCTGGAAGCCCACGTGGCAGCCAGCCCGCCTGGCTTTTTGTCCTGTTTCCATCATCACTCTGCCCCGGCCTACCACAGCTTGGTTTTCTGCTGCGAGGGTGGTAGCAAAACCTTTTCTCCTTCTTCCTTTTAACTTTCTGTTAATCCTTCCTGCCTCACGTTGAGGTTGTGGAACCACGAGGAAAGGTGGTGGAGCTGGGAGCCCTCTCCATCGGACAGACGGTGAAGAAGACTGTCACCATAGCAAACAGGAGCACTGTTCCTCTGGATTTCAAGCTCAGATTCAGGCCCAGCAAGCCAGAGCTGCAGGAGGCTGGGGTAAGGTCCTTTCCTTTGCTGGAGAACACTTTGGTGTTCTCCCTGCGGGGTTGCAGGTAGCTGCGAGCTGCTCTGGGTGGGAGCTGGTGCCCAATTAGTACAGCTAATTAAAACTGTGTGCTGTCTAGTCCTCCCTGCTGGGACTGCTCCGCCTTCCAATAATTGGGGTGCACATGCCTCATCTGAGCGAGGAGTCAGGAGTCACTTAGCAGTCCAAAGTGAGGAGAAGGGACAATTCTTCTCACCCGTCTTGCTCCTTAGGATGTGGCCGTGTAGGTTAGATATGGAAAGGTAATCTTTAAGGACCAAGAGTCAGCAGCTCTCTTGGAGCTCAGGTGAGACTACTTGGGGAGACGTAGTCCAGCTCACCACAGCCAGGCAGAGGTGGCATGGGGAATACCTTTGGTATCTAGGGGTATGTAGTTGGGAGCGAGTGGGATTGGGACAATGCTGATGGGGACAGAGCAGGATTGGAAGACTCTGTGGAGGGTTCACAGCTCAGTCGCCGAATGAACTAGTCTCCACTCATTTCTTTTGGATAGGTTATCTGCTTGAATGCCATCAGTGAACAAAGCATGAAACCCAAAGGAGGTATCTCTAAAGTGGAGGTGACCTTCTCCCCAAAGTGCCGCATCCAGCCATTCACCGAAGAAGTGATGATGGAATGCAACGGTGTGGTGCGCTCCCTCTTCATGCTGCGGGGCTCCTGCCGGGGCATCTGTGTGAGCTTGAACCAGGACCACCTCAGCTTCAACGTGGTGGTGGAGCAGAGCTACACGTCCCAGCGCATCGTCATGCAGAACACGGGCGACATCGGAGTCAAGTAATGCAAAACTCTGTGGTCTCTGAGGGCTGGGAGCTTGGGCGAGGGTTGGATGGGGCCGTAGCTTGCCTGGACAGTTCCCTTCTGCTCTTCCATCCCAGAAAGGGTCCTGGAGCCAAGGAAGCTAGTAAGGGATACCACTAAATGCTTGTTTGTGGCCGGGTGCAGCTGAGTCCTGCCTAGCCCGAAGCCTTGTTGCCAGGTGTCTCAGCACCGTGCCTGAGATCCCACAGAAAAGCCCACAAGAAGCTCGGAACCAGCACGCTGTGTTTACAGCGCCCACCCCCCCCCCCCCCCCCCCCAACTTCCTAATCCTTTGCTCCAGTCCTTGTGCTTTCCTTGGCCAGGTTCAAGTGGGACGTTGAGAGCTTCAAGCCAGATTTCTCCATCAGCCCCACAGAGGGTTACATCAGCCCTGGCATGGACATCCCCTTGGTTGTGACCTTCCACCCCTCGAAGCAGAGCCCTGCTTTCCAGAACAAGGGTCTGCAGTGCTTCATCCAGGGCAGTCAGCCACTCTGGCTTATGCTGGCGGGATGCTGCGTGGAGACCCCTGGAATCAGAGAGGTAACCCGAGCAGAATCAGGATGGATCTCCACCTTACCCCCCACCCGTTTCACCATGTCTCTCCCAGGGCGGGGACTTGAGGCCGCTTCCTGCTGCCTGTTGCCATGCCTCAGTATCCCAGAGCAGAGAAATCTGCTGGGTGGGATTCCCAATGTTTCTGAGCCCCGAAATTGCTTTCCTTCCCCTGTTAAAGGCACTGCTCCTCCAGCAAGCACCTCGGGGACACCCTGGGGGGCTTTTCTGAGAGACCCCAGCTATGCTATAGCGTTAGGAGTGGGAAGAGAATCTGCACCCAGCTCCTGGGGCACAGGGGTGCAGCGTGCCGGGCTCCTGGCCCTCGGGGACGCTGCAGGAGGGCACAGCTGCCTCTTGCTCCCAAATCATGGCTTCCAGCCAAGGGGGAGCGAAGGGGCAGGCGCTGCTCTCCTTTCTTTGGAGACCAGGGACAGAACCCGATGGAACACCATGCAGCTGCACCAGGGGAGGGTTAGGCTGGGTGTCAGGAAGAGGTTCTGTACTGAGAGGGGGGTTGGGCACTGGCACAGGCTCCCCAGGGAAGGGGTCACAGCCCCGAGCTGGGCTGAGGGCAAGAAGGGGTCTGGATGATACCCTCAGTCCCATGCTTTTGACTTGGCTGGGCCAGTGTGGAGCCAGGAGCTGGACTTGATGGGCCTTACACGTCCCCCCTAACTCAGGAGATGCTGGGATTCTATGATTAGAACCCAGAGCTGCTCTTCAGGCTGCCCGTGGGCCGCACAGCCTGTGCAGCTGCAGGGCTTGTCCTTGCAGAGGGGAGTTTCCTGACGTTTTCTCTCTCCCCTCCTTGGGATGCAGCAGAGGCCCCTTCAGATGCAGCAGAGGCCCCTTCAGCCAGCACAGCCAAGACTCATTCCTCTCCTTTCTTTAAGGACAAACAACTTGATTTACTCCAAAAGCTGTGACCCGACAAGCAAAGCAGCTCCCTGTGCTCCAGGGGCTGGCGTAGAGCTTGTCAGGAGTCCGAGACGAGTGGAAGGGGTTCCTCGGTCCCACCAAGCAGCTTCTGTGTCCCTCTGTTGCAGACGCTGACTTTCATGTGCAACGTGCGTGAGGAGCACAGCCAGAGCCTCCTCCTGTCCAACCCAAGCAACAAGGCCTGCACCGTGCGGCCCATCCTGGAAGGGGAACACTGGAAGGGCCCTGAAGTTTTCCATCTAGAAGCCAATCAACAGAACAAGCCCTACAAGATCACTTACAGCCCCCTAACCATGAGCTCGGAGAACAAGAAGCACCAGGTCCGTGCCACCACGCTGACTCTCATAGTGACCCTGGTAGCTGGCCCAGGTTTGGGCAGGAGGTTGGATGAGGTGACCTTCAGAGGTCCTATCCAAGCAGAAATCATCCTGTGGTCTGTGTTTGGAGCTGGGTGGCTTGGGGGCTGGAGGCCAGGTGTGGGTAAAGTTAAAGTAGGATGCCTGGGCCACCACTTCTCCAGCACGCAGGGAACTAGGGAGCCTGAGCTGCCCTGCTGTTCCTCAGTGCCCCCCTCGCCACGAGCAGTCAGGTGGGAAATGAGACCCAGAGCCACTCTGTCACCCCCCTCCTTGGCTGGGTGGGGGAGAGAAAATGCAGCAAAAGGCTTGTGGGCTGAGGCAAGGACAGGTGTCCCCATGCCAGCAAGGCAGGTAAAGGGGTGTTGGGGTGCGCAGAGGGCCTCTGCTGCGGGGCTGGCGTTCCCTCACTTTGCCCAGACACGCTGCCTCAGCGTTCTGTAGCTGCCCCAGCCTGGGTAGGTACAACGTTGTCATCTCCACCTGCACAGGGGACAGGGCTGCGGTCACGGCTCTGCCAGCCGGACCCGCTTGGAGGTGGTGGCCTGAGACCTGGGACTGTGGGCACGCCTGGAAGCCAGGAATGGGGCTGGACAGAGCGGGAGAGCTCACTCACTTATTGCTTGTCTCTAGGGCTCCATCTTCTTCCCGCTGCCGGATGGGACAGGCTTGTACTACCTCCTGCACGGCAGTACTGAGGCCCCAAAGTGTTCGGGGAACATTTACCGGCAGGTTCCGTGTAGGACTTCCTATACGGAGCTCATCCCCGTCTCCAACTGGCTGAACAGAGCACAGAGGTGAGTCTGGCCTGGGAACTCCCATCTCATCAGCGATCCCTGCATCAGCACAGGGAGGGGCATCCTGCTGCCTGTGGAAGCTCCTTCCTGAGAGCTTTTTGCTCTCCTTGGGCCCTTGATGGTTGTCGGCATCTGGGAGGGCTTTCCTCCAAGCACTGGTTCCCTCTGCCCGAGGCATTGAGGATGAGAGGGTCTGTGTTGTACCCCAATAATGGGCATCCTACAGAGTCCTTCCCCCTTGACCTTCGCTGTGTCCTTCTTGCCCGCAGGTTCCTCGTGATAGTGGACAGAACCAAACCGGACAACAGGGATAAGAGTTCTGTCCTGGAGGGGCTGAAATACATCGATGTGCCAGCCTCCTCCAAGGAGAACTACAAGCTCACTTTCCTCTCCTACAAGGAAGGAGTCTTCAACATGAAGGTAAGCATGGGCAGCAGGCCGTGGGGCCCGTCAGGGAGCCATCTGCTCACTGAGAAGCCGCACACATGTTCTTCATGCCTCCACGTGCCTGGCGGTGGGACCTGTCGGTGTGTTGGGTGGGTACTGAGCCCCTCTGCGCACCCCGGTTCTGGGTCAGTCTCTCTGCAGGGTGCCACTAAGCACGGGTGGGTCAGGACACTGGTGAGCTGGAAGCAACGGGCAGTGGGGAGAGAACAACATGGAAATGCCACACGTGCTTTCTCTGGCCTTGGCACTCTTCCTCGGTGGCTGCTCGTGGCCGTTCTGTGGAGCTTGGGGGGTTCAGCCCATCTGGTGTGGGTTTTCTGTGCAGATTGACCACACTTCTCCTACTTCCTCCGATTCAGGTGACCTTCCTCAACGAGGCAACCAAGGAGTACTTGTTCTACATGGTGACTTTCAAGGCCACCGCTTCGGGACCCATCAGCGCTGTCGAAATGACCACCCCCATTCGGCAGAGGCTCTCTTCCACCGTCAAGGTGGACAACCCCCTGCCTGTTCCGGTGACTTTTGCCGTAGACTGCAACGTGCCCGATGTCAGCGCCCCCTCGCACTTCACTGTGCCTGCGCAGACACAGGTAGGCAGGAAGCTCATCCGACAGGCGCTCCTGGCCCCGCAGCCTTTCTTGATGGCATGAACCATGCAGGGCTTCCTTCCGCGGGTGAGAGCTCCTCCTGCTGATTATCTGAAGGAGAAGCAGGGAGGGAGACTATCCCTGATGGGAATCGCCCTCTGCCGCTGGGGTCTGCTGTGTCACCCCTTGCAATCATAGAATCAATAGGGGTTGGAAGGGACCTCGAGAGATCATCGGGTCCAACCCCCCTGCCAAAGCAGGCTCCCTAGCTCATATTGCACGTATAGGCGTCCAGACAGGTCCTGAGTATCTTCACCCCCTTGGGCAGCCTGTCCCAGGGCTCTGTCACCCTCACTGTGAAAAAGTTCTTCTGCATGTTGGTGCAGAACTTCCTGTGCTCCAACTTGCAGCCACTGCCCCTTGTCCTGTCTCCACAGACCACTGAAAAGGGGCTGGCCATTTCCCCCTGCACCCCATACTTAAGATATTTATAGACATTAATTAGGTCCCCCCTCAGTCTTCTTTTCTCCAGGCTGAACAGTCCCAGCTTACCTTTCCTCATAGGGGAGATGCTCCAGGCCCTTAATCTTTGTAGCTCTTCTCTGGACTCTCTCCAGGAGATCCCTGTCTTTTTTGCAGCCTGGGTGGGGGGGGATATGGGGGCGTTTTAGGGTGGGAAGCTTCTGGGATAGTGTTGGAGGGCTGCAGGCAGCAGGGCTCTGAGCCAGAGGGGGAGTTGGAGCGAGGGAGGGTGCCAGGCTGCCTTCCAGCACTGCGTGAGCACAGCAGGGATTGATTTCCCCATCTATGCCTGACCCAGTGGCTTCTTCCTTTCATTCTTCCCAGGCTGATCTTGCCTTTGAGTACCTGCCCCTGCAAATGGGGGAGACCATCGGGGAGCTGGTGCTCCAGTGCAGTGAACTGGGCTCTTGCTACTACAACCTGCACCTGAAAGCGACTGCGAGCAAGCCGGAGAAGCCCCTCAACTTTTGCACCACACTGGGCTCTAGTCACACCATCACCACCAAAATCATGAATTACGCCCAGCAGAAGACAGCCTACCTTCTGCAGGTGAGCAGGGGCCACCTCCTCTAGCCAGCATCATCCCTTTCCGGCGAGGGATCCTTCCCCTTGAGCTTGGGGTGGCCGTGTGAGCCTGGGGAGTGGGGTGGGTCTTCCCACCAGTGCTGAGACATAGGCCCCTCTCTGCTGCCCTTATCGGAGCTGCTGTAGGAGGTCCATGGTGCCTGGGCTTCCACGTCCCTCCCAGCACTGGGGTTTCAGGTCTACCAGGGTTGCTCATTGTGGGCACTCCCTGAGGGTGTGGGGGGCCAGGGGTGCAGCAGTAGGTGAAGGAAAGGGCCCCTGTTACAGTGGCAGCCACTGGTTTCTTCCCAAGGTGCTGACTGTGACACCTCACCCCACTGTTCTCTCTTCTCTCCCTGTACAGACCAACTCCCCGTACTTCCAAACAAAGAAAACCATCACCGCAGCTGCCGCCGGCCCCAGGGGCTCGGAGGTCAGCGTGGATGTGACCTTCGAGCCCTGCCAGCTGGGCGAAACCAGGGCCGTGCTGCAGCTCTCCTCACCCCTGGGCGGCGAGTACTGCATCCCCCTGGTCGGGCTGGCCCTGCCACCCAAGCCCCAGGGCCCTTTCCTCATCGAGGCCGGCTCTTCAATCTCCATCCCCTTCAAGAACATCTTCCACCAGGCTACAGCCTTCCAGTACTCTTTGCAGCACCCGGCCTTCAGTGTGAGTGGCCCCAAGAGCTTGGAGCCTAAGAAGAGCTCTGCCCTGGCCGTGTCCTACAAGGGGGAAATGGCCCCCACAGCCAGCCGGCTGGTGGTCTCTTGCCCCGCGACAGCGGGCAGGCAGGGGGCGGCTGTCTCCTGGGAGTTCTACCTGCGGGGCATCCCTGCTCAGAAGTGACGGGGTGACACGGTTTTGCACAGCTGGGTGCTGGGAGAGAAATTGTCAAAGCGCATTGTCAAAGCGCCTCTACGAATCACATATAGGAGAAAAAAAACTTGGAAGCAGCTGCACTACCTATTTGGAAAATTAAAAGTGGATAACAGTCCGTATGCCTGACCAAGGTTGGGACTCGCCTTGTTAACTCCATAAATCGTAGCATGGCGGGGGCCAGGGACTGGGAAATGGGGGCTTGGGTCAGTTCCTTGCAAGTTATGCACTGATCCTTATGGGGGACTTCCAACTATCCAGATATTTGCTGGGCAAGCAACACGGCCAGTCGTATGCAGTCCAGGCAATTTCTGCAGTGTGTTGAAGACCGTTTCCTGCTACAGATTGTGCAGGAGCCTGCAAGGGGAGGGTGGGTGCTGGACTTTGTTTTCACTAACAAGGACGGACTCGTTAGGGAAGTGAAGGTCGGGGGCAGCTTAGGACAAAGCGACCATGAAATGGTTGAGTTCAAGATCCTGGGTGGAAGAAACAAGCCAACAAGTAGGATAGCTACCCTGAATTTTGGAAGAGCTAACTTTGAGCTCCTCCGCAACTTAATAGGGGCTATCCCGTGGGCTACGCTGTTTGAAGGAATGGGAGCCTGTGAGAGCTGGCTAGCATTTAAACAGCACTTCTTCCAAGCACAGGAACGATGCATCCCTTTGAGTAAAACATCAGGAAAGAGAGGCAGTAGACCTGCATGGATGAACACAGAGCTACTGAGTAAACTGAAAGAGAAGCAGAAGATCTATGAATTGTGGAAAAAAGGTCTGAGCACCTGGGGAGAATACAGCAATGTGGTCAGGGCCTGTAGGGATGCAACTAGGAAGGCTCAAGCCCTCTTGGAAATGAAGCTGGCAAGGGACATAAAGGATAATAAAAAGGGTTTTTTTAGATATGTGAATAGTAAGAGGATGACCAGGGATAATGTAGGCCCCTTACTGAATGAGGAGGGTGTCCTGGTAACAGGGGATGCTGAGAAGGTGCAGATACTGAACGCTGCCTTTGCTTCGGTCTTCACTTCAAAGGCCCCTCGGGACCCACAGATCCTGTATGAAAGTTGGAGTGTTTGGGAAACGAAGAATTTGCCACTGGTTGAGGTAGGGGAGGTTCAAGAGTGGCTCAAAGGCATTGATGCACACAAATCTGTGGGCCCTGATGGGCTGCATCCACGTGTGCTGAGGGAGCTGGCGGAGGTGATTGCTGAGCCGCTCTCTATTATCTTCAACGGGTCTTGGAGGACAGTTGAAGTGCCTGAAGACTGGAGGATAGCCAATGTCACTCCAGTCTTCAAAAAGGGCAAGAAAGAGGAACCTAGTAACTATAGGCCAGTCAGCCTCACCTCTGTCCCGGGAAAGGTAATGGAACAGCTTGTTCTGGACGCCATCTCCAAGCAATTGGAAGAGAAGAAGGTCATGAGGAGTAGTCAGCATGGATTCACCAAGGGGAAATCGTGCTTGACCAATCTCATAGCCTTCTACGATCTCATAACAGGCTGGGTAGATGGAGGGAGAGCAGTGGATGTCATCTACCTTGACTTCAGCAGGGCCTTTGATACTGTCTCCTATGACACCCTGATAGCAAAGCTGAGAAAGCATGGGGTAGATGAGTGGACAGTGAGGTGGGTTGAGAATTGGCTGTCGGACTGAGCCCAGAGGGTTGTGATTTGAGGAGCAGAATCTGAGTGGAGGCCTGTGACTAGTGGTGTTCCCCAGGGCTCGGTGTTGGGTCCAGTCCTGTTTAATATCTTCATTGACGACCTTGATGAGGGAACAGCATCCACCCTCAGCAAGGATGCCGATGATACAAAGCTGGGAGGGGTGGCTGACACGCAGGAACACTGCGCTGCCATCCAGAGACCTGGACAGGCTGGAAAGCTGGGCAGTTAGAAACCGGATGAAATTCAACAAAAGCAAGTGTAGAGTCTTGCACCTGGGAAGGAACAACCGCATATATCAGTACAGGTTGGGGGATGACCTGCTGGAGAAGAGCTCAGTGGAGAAGGACCTGGGGGTCCTGGTAGATGACAGGTTGGCCATGAGCCAGCAGTGTGCCCTGGTGGCTAAGAGAGCCAGTGGGATCCTGGGGTGCATCCGGAGGAGTGTAGCCAGCAGGTCAAAGGAGGTGATCCTCCTCCTCTACTCTGCCCAGGTCAGGCCCCACCTGGAGTATTGTGTCCAGTTCTGGGCTCCTTGGTTTAAAAAGGACAGGGATCTCCTGGAGAGAGCCCAGAGAAGGGCTACGAAGATGATTAGGGGCCTGGAGCATCTCCCCTATGAGGATAGGCTGAGTAAGTTGGGACTCTTCAGCCTTGAGAAGAGAAGACTAAGGGGGGATCTAATTAATGTCTATAATTATCTGAAGCAGGGGGTGCAGGGGGAATCAGCCAGCCCCTTTTCAGTGGTCAGTGGAGACAGGACAAGGGGCAATGGCTGCAAGTTGGAGCATAGGAAGTTCCGCACCAACATGCGGAAGAACTTTTTCACAGTGAGGGTGACAGAGCCCTGGGACAGGCTGCCCAAGGAGGTGGTGGAGTCTCCTTCTCTGGAGATAATCTGGACGGCTATCTGAGTGATATGTCCTAGGGAGCCTGCTTTGGCAGGGGGGTTGGATCCGATGATCTCTTGAGGTCCCTTCCAATCCCTACTATTCCCTCCTCTCCCTCCTCTCCCTCCTCTCCCTCCTCTCCCTCCTCTCCCTCCTCTCCCTCCTCTCCCTCCTCTCCCTCCTCTCCCTCCTCTCCCTCCTCTCCCTCCTCTCCCTCCTCTCCCTCCTCTCCCTCCTCTCCCTCCTCTCCCTCCTCTCCCTCCTCTCCCTCCTCTCCCTCCTCTCCCTCCTCTCCCTCCTCTCCCTCCGATTCTCTCCTCTCCCTCCGATTCTCTCCTCTCTCTCCGATTCTCTCTCCTCTCTCTCCTCTCTCTCCGATTCTCTCTCCTCTCTCTCCGATTCTCTCTCCGATTCTCTCTTCTCTGATTCTCTCCCAGCACCCAGCTACACAAAACTGCGACACCGGTGAGATGGGGCTTTCTAACAAGTTGCTTGCAAAGGGTTAAAGGGCGCTTGCTAACAAAATGCTTGTTAAGGGCGGCTTAGTAACAGGATGGTTTGTGTCAGAAATGACCTTGCATAAACAATGCCTACTATGAGCTCTGTGAAAATAAAATTATTTCTTTGACGAGGTCCAGTCCCCCCTCATTGGTCTAACAAACTCCTTACCTGTTCATGAATTCCTTGCTTGTCTCATAATTGGTCATAAATTCAGGCAAAGTATTTCATGTTAGCTAGTTCGAGCTCCCCCTTGTCTTTGAACGTATACACACTTGTAGTTTGGATCAGAGTCAAGGGGTAACTGAGTCTGCGCAAAACAGAAGGTTACATGCGGTGACGAAGAGGAGCCATCTGACTTCATCCCCACAACCCTCAACGACCACCACCAAACAGCAGTACGCAGATGCAGTTGGGAGGAGTTTATGGAAGTGACTTCTTGGGATTAATTTTAATACAAAGCCGGCCAGGTTATGAATATGTATAGGTGTATGAAGTAACCTAATGAGTAAGTATCATTGAACTGTATTTAAGGAAGAAGTGTCATGTTGGTGTGCACATCTGTGGTGGAGCCCTGTACACACAGCACTTTAATAAACATACCTTCTTTATAATTCTTTGTGAGTTGTGAAATCAGTTTCTGCGCATCACCTCCAAAAGTTTCTAGGTCCCCACTAGTGATACCATTTCTAATGTTTGTGCAGATCCACAGAGGTGTTTTCACATCAGGTTGTATTGACACCCCGTGTCGAGGCAGCCAGGGGTAGCAATCTCTGCTGTCATCTCTCCTCTCCTCATGGGCTTGAGCCCATAAACAATTGGCAGGTGGCCCTTGCATTACATTGAGCCATGTCCATGAATTCCTGGGTGTTGAAGGAAATTCAAAACCCCATCGTGTGTTTACTGGTTGCAGGTACCTCAGGCCCGAGCGCTCTCCCCAGTCGGGCTCATTCTCAGGTCGTGTATCTGCCCATGGGTGTCTGGAGCATGGCTGCTGGAAGGATTGGGGGTGTTTGCCTCTGTGTCCCAAAGTCTTACCGTGCCGACAAAGGGGAACATAAGAACAATTTAGGTTCGAAATGGAGGTTCGATTTAATGTATTCTGAAAAGACCACTTCCGCTCAGCCTCCCCAAATGATAGACTTACTCTGGTTCCAGAGCCAATCTCAGTGGGCGGCGGCGGGCGGTCAGGGGGCGGCTGTGTCCTGGGTGTTCTACCTGCGGGGGATCCCTGCTCAGAAGTGACCGGGGGAGCGGCGCGCTGGTGACCCGGGCTTCATTAAAGGCATTTTCATTAAGCACTGGGGTGCGGTGGTGATTGCAGCACCACCGCGAGGACAGGGAGCGCTGCGGAGCGGGAAAGGGGGGGAGACCCCCGGTGCGATCACCTGGGGGGGCGGCAGCGGGATGGGCAGCGTCACGTCACCGCCGGTGTCGGCGGCAACGGGAGCATGACGGCGGAGCGGGACCTGGCGCCCGGCGTGGTGCGGGCGCTGAACAGCAAGCTCTACGAGAAGAGGAAGGTGGCGGCGCTCGAGATGGAGAGGAGAGTGGAGGGAGGAGGGCGGGAGGGGGGCTGCCGGGAACAGGGGTCACCGGGGCCGAGGCGGGGGGGGAGTCCTGGGAGCACCCAGGATGGGGCTCGGATGAGGCCGCGGGGCTGTTTTAAAGGCGATCACATTCCTGCAGCCTTTGAGTCAGCGCTTGGAAATGCTCACTGCTTTGTTTCTGCTCCTCCTGCCCAGAACACGAACACGTCCACCAGCAACGCGTCAGGTGGCAAGGAGGGCTCCGTCAGGAAGGGATCTACAAAGGAGCAGCCAGACTCTGTTGCAAGGGGCAGGGGAGAGAAGAAAAAGCAGAGCAAGAGTTCAAACGATTGTTTACTCAATGTTCAAACGATTGTTTACTCGATGTTCAAACGATTGTTTACTCAATGTTCAAACGATTGTCAGTTCAACCAAGCGTGAAAAGTTTTAAGGGACTTGGATGAGGAGACCTGCCTAAAGGGGGGGAAACCAATCAACGGAGGGCTACGGACCTTCATTGCAACAATCACCGGGAGTCAGAAGTTCCAAGCACACCCCCCCCTTAGCAACAACTGGCAGAAGTTTCGGGAGCCCCCTGGCAATCGCTCACACATGCGCAGAGTAACAGAAGGTTCGAGAACATGATGAAGGCAAGACTATAAAAGAGGGGGCCGAGAAGCACGAGGTGTGGCAGTTGGTAGCAGTGGACCCTCCCCTCCGCTCCCCTGTCACCCAGCGCTGAAATTTTGCCTATACCTTGCTTGCTAGAATTAATGAAAGTCTGATTGGTTAAATCTTAACGAGTCTCGACTTATTACAATTTGGTGCCGTGACTCGGATGCAACCTGGACGACAGGATTTTTGGCACTACCGAGGGGGCGTCCCGCCTGTTAATTTAGGCGGCCTTGGTGGTCCGACTCCTGCCTCGGTTGCACTGATGAACCTAAATTCAAGGTATAGGGCAAAGGAAGGCCGGTCGACCCTTTAAACTTTATGCACAAAGGTCCGGACGAAGACGCAGGACGCGTGAGTATTCGTGAAAAGGGATCCGTTCGGTCGGGGTCGGGGATCCTGGAGGCGTGTGTGTGAGAGGGGGACTGCTAGTCCGGATTCCCCAAGCGAGTGCGGACCCTCAGTAGTGTGGTTCTCATTGCCCGCGAGGGCGTGAGCCACGAACCAGGGGAAGCGTTTGGATAAAGTGTCGTGTGAGGGCGCTCCAGAAGATGGGACAGAGAAAAAGCAAGCCTCAAGTTCCATATAGACTCCCGCGGGTGCCTAAAAATAGCCCGCTGGGATTTATGTTAGATAACTGGGAGCTGTACCCTAGTAGAGGGGACAAGGATAAGTCAAAAATGATTTTTTATTGTATAGTTGCAGCGCAGACGCAGTTGGAGGAGTTTATGGAAATCACCTCTTGGGACTCGTTTTACTACGAAGGGACAGGTGATGAGTATGTGTAGGTGTATGAGGTGACCTGATTGCGGACGGGGATGTGGTATAAAAACGCTACACACTCTGACCCAAAAGTGTGCCTACTTTGTTAGGTCACCCGCTCTGGGGGCTGTGGTGGTCTCCTGCCCCTGGCAGCGGGCGGCTGGCTCCCGGGTGTTCTACCTGCGGGGCATCCCCGCGGAGAAGTGACCGGGGGGGCGGCGCGCTAATGACCCGGGCTTCGTGAAATGCGGTTTCATTAGGCGCTGGGGTGCGGTGGTGATAGCGGCAGGGGGCGCTGCGGAGCGGGGAGGGGTGGGGAGGGGAGGGACGCTCGGTGCGATCACCTGGGGGGGCACCGGGGCGGGCGGCGTCACGTGACCGCCGGTGTCGGCGGCGGGGCCATGAACGCGGAGCGGGACCTGGCGCCCGGCGTGGTGCGGGCGCTGAACGACAAGCTCTACGAGAAGAGGAAGGTGGCGGCGCTCGCGATGGAGAAGTGAGCGGCGGGGGGGCTGGCGGAAACCGGAGGGGCACCGGGGCCGGGGTGGGGGAGAGTCCCGGGCGGGGCTGGGGCGGCGGGAGCCGGTTCTGGAGCCTGGGGCACAGAGAGGGGTCCGGCCTGGCTCCCGGCGGCGGCTGCTGCTTCTTTGGCTGCGGGTCCGGGGGAACGGGGCGCCCCCGGGGCACCGGGGGAAGGGGCCATCGCTGGGGCATCGGCACGGCCCTGGCGCGGGCATCGCCCGGGGTGACCTCGTCAGGCTGGGGCGGGGGACGGTGCCCGGGCAGGAGGGGCCCCCGGGTGCCGCCCATGTTCCTGTCCCACCGGTGACTGGCGCCCCTCTCCGAAGCCGGGGCTGCCCCCGGCCGGCAGCGGTGCCGAGAGCCCCTTGCAGAGCCCAGCCTGCCCCCAGACCCCCAGTGCTGTTACACCACGCTGGGTGCAAGAAATCCCTGGTAGGTGTTAATTGGGGAGCACCTAGTTGGGAGCAGCACCATCTCTTGGGGCCGGATGTCTCCATGCCCGGCCCTGACCGTGGCGCTGGACGTGAGAGTCCCACTGGACCGCGGTCGGGTCAGCACCCGTGCCCATCATCCCAAACCCATCATTCCTCACCCATCGTCCCACCTCAGAGCATCATCCTGCACCCATCATCATCCCAGGCCCATCATCCTGCCCAGGCTCGACCCCTGGCCTTTAGCCTTGATTTTGACCTTTCAGAGTATCCCAGGTCAAAGAGGCCCCTCGCCACAGCTGCATCCTCTCTATTGTCACCCCTATGTGCCCCCTGCACCTCTTCTTGCTGCATTGGCATGGGTCCTGCCTGCTGGTCGGGCCCCCAGCTTTGCCTGGGAAGGGCTTGTCCCCTCCATGGGCACTGCAGAGGTGCCCAGCATGGGGCTGGGAGCCATGGTGATCCCAGCTGGAGCGTGAGTTTGGGGTGGGAGATGTGGCCAAGGGGAGTAACTGCCGCTCAGGGCAGCCAGGGAAGGAGCTGCTGTGCTCAGGCATCGATGGGGGACGCGGGAGGGACATGGTGGGGGGTGGGAACTGTGTGCTCTGAACCTGGAGGGTGAAGCTGAGCAGCGGAGAAAGCTGGCTCTGGGAAGGGCTGAAGCGCTCGCTCGGGTACAAAGCCAGCTTCTTCATGTGTCCAGCCCCTTCTTCCCATCAGCGTGTCTGGTTTTCTTCCAGATGAAGAGCCGGGGATGGGGATGAAGAGCCAGGAATCTTGGAGTGACTGTGCTGGCTGGAGCGGGCTTACGTGTCTGTGTGTGTTGGAGTGTGGCTTGTGTGTTAAATAGCTCCAGTAATGAGCTCTGAGTTTCTGGGAAGGGGCGAGTATCCTGCACGGAAGCCTCCTGGGCTGTTCCGTGAAGCCTCGCGCTGCCTTAGAGGGTGTTTTCTAAACGAAGTGGCGTGCGAAGGGGCTGCGGGGGTCTGAAATATTGGTGCTGGGGGTGTATGCGCTTGGCACCCATTCCCCACCAAATCACTGGCCCATGCCAAGGGGCTCTCTGCCATCGTCCTGCGCCGTGTCGGGGCTGAACTCCTAGGCTGGGAGTTTGTGGGTGGTGTAGGAGGTGTCCGGAGGGCAGCTATCCACTGTTGACATGAGCAGTGGGAAGCTTTGGTTTGGCTTTTAGGGGCTTTTGGGTGTTTCTCGTTTCAGTTTTGCTTTCTCTGGTGTCTGAAAAATCCCTGTTCCAACAGCTGTGGGGTGCCGGGTGTTCATACGGGCAGGACCTAAAGCCCTTGTGTGCTTTCCTGTTCTCTCCACAGGCTGGTACAAGAGTTCATGGCTCCGAACAATGTGTCTCAGATCAAGCACGTGATCCAGATCCTGTCGCAGGAGTTTGTGCTCTCCCAGCACCCCCAGAGCCACAAAGGGGACTCATTGGCCTGGCCGCTCGCTCCATCCCCCTGGGCAAGGGAGGTGCAGCTGGCGGGTTGCGGTGGAGAACTGGTGGCTCCTCCTGGGTCGGTGCAATGGTTGTTTAGTTGAGGTAAGCGAGCAGTGCGAGGTGTTGGGCTTGGCAGATGTTTTGCTTGCTGAGCGCCCAGCTTGCTCAGTCCCATTCTGGAGGTGTTTATATCAGTGCCCCTTGCACGGGAAGCCGGACGCTTTCTGCCCCGGTTGAGGCCTTTCCCTCTAATTTCCCTCTCCTAACCAAGAACAGGCCCATTTAGCTGCCCCCAGGGCTACGCTAGAGCGTAGCGTGCGGCTGTATGTTGTTGCTCTCCTCGTGGAAGAGGCCGTAGGGTGAGAGTCTGTTGCACAATGTGGCCGTCCCCATGGCGCAGGGCGAGTCTTGCCTGGGGGTTTCCTGTCACCAGGAGCATGAGGCGCTGCTGCCACCGATGGCCATGCTCTTCGCAGGTCTAGTTAGCGAGGCAGGAGCCGTTGAGGGGACATATGGAGAAGATGAATGGGTGGCGTGTTCTGTTGGGTGATTACCTTGTACTTTGCAGTCCCAGGGCACAGAGTTTGAGGTGTCCTGGGCTGATTCTTACTGAAATACCAGCGATGCTTCTTGTGAAGCAGGGTTTCATCTCCAGGGACCAGATTTGGAAGGGCTGTTACTTGCCATCTCATGCAGCGGCAGTTTTCCACTCAGGGGGAAAAATGGGTTCTGTTTCCTACTGACAGAAGCATCTGGGGCCTTGGAAACGACTGTGAGGGATTTGAGCAGAACTCGGGGAGTGCCAAGCAACAGAGCCTGTTGCTTAGGGGGCCTGCTGTGGTTTGCATGTGGGTGCCAGCCTGTACAGAGAGCCAGGCTGGGGGGCAGGAGATGCCAGCAAGGCAGTGAGGTGGTTGAACTGGGCTCTGAGCTATCATCAAGTGAGCAGAGGAGAGAGGATGGTCCCTTCCGAGGGCAGCACTGGCACTGCTATGGGCCTTGATTTACTGGGGAGTTTTTAGGGTATGTTGATGTCTACTGGGTGCTGTGACGTGTTGCTAAAAAAAAGTAACATGGTCCCGATGTCCAAAAAAGAGTAAACAGGGTGGGGGGGGGAAAGGGTTGATGCAAGTTGGGAAGCCCAAGGTAGCAGAGATGAGGTGCTGGGGGAGGGAAAATAGTGCTCGAAGTGCTTACAGCAGGAGCTGCGGTTGTAAATCCACAGCGCATGGAGCTCTGGCAGAGCCTTGGAAGGGAGCTTGGTCCACCTCGCCTTCAGCTGAGAGCTGGAGTTTATTAAAAGAAGGAAGGAGAAGGTGTAACATGAGGTTCCTGTTACTTCTCTCTGCTGTGGTGGAGCTTTTGTAATAAATGGTGGGATGGCAGTACCGAAGTGATAAAATACAGAGGGGCGGTATAAATAAAGGTGCCGGGTGAGGCTTCCTGGGGAGCAAGGCTTGATTTAGAAAACGCTCAGCCACCTAGCGGCGGGCTGGAGGGGCAAGAGATTAGGCCTGGAGATAGTTCTTCTCCTTTCCTGGCTTCCGTGAGATGCCGTTCCTATGGAAGTTACAGCTAAGCTCCGGGCCGGCAGGCGGGGCTGGCTGGGCGTTGCCACCCGGGGCGTTGCCCGCGTCCCGCCGTTGCCATGGGAACGTGTGTGCCCATGGTCACGTGTGTGTCCGTTGCTTCATTGCCAACGGCAGCAGCCCGGCTGGTGGCCGCGTTCCGGCGTGTGAGTGTCCCCATGCCCCCCCGGGAGAGGGAGGGGGGAGATACTGGTGCCCAAACCCGCGTTCTGGGGCCGGTGGCTGCGTCCCGTCCCCCCGGGCTGAGCTCCGGAGGTGCGGCCTCGGGAGGGGCGGGGGCGGGCGGAGCGCCGGGGCTGGGGGGTGGAGCGGTTTGGGGTGACTGGCACAGCGTGCCCGGGGGAGGGTGAGCTGGGTCCTGCCCGAACTCTGTCCGGCCGTGGTGCTCCCCCTCGTGCCGGGTAGGCTTCCCTGCAAGGAGGCGCTCTGTTTGGGAGGGAAGGAGGGGGGGAGGCTGCCGAAGGAGCAAAGCGGGGCTCTCATGCCGGGCTAGAGGAGCCCGGAGGCGGCAGCATTTTGTGTCGGGGCCAACCCCCTCCACCTGTCCCCCCCAGCTGCCCGGTTCTGCTCCCATCAGAGCAGACTTCCCAGCCCAAGGTCTCCCCCCCGCCGTGGGATGCAGGTGTGGAGGGGCTGGAGGCTGCTGGTCCTGCCCTCCTCTTCTTGTTCACGGGGTTTTGGGTGTTTGTGCCTTAAAGCTCAGTGTTGCCACGTGTAAATGAGGGTTTTGGTGCCTGAAGGGTGGGGAGTAACTGGGTGAAGTATCTGTGACACCTCAGGGTTACCACAGTGCTGGAGTAGGACAGCAGTAACCCAGGAAATAGGGCCGGTTGTCTGTTCTGGCAGCCAGTAATGTGTGTGTGCGCTGGATAACTGGGTATGAGGCTGGAGCCTGCCGAGGTGAGGCTGGGGGTGATGCTCCTGCTTTTGGCTGTTTGCCTGTCTCCAGTTTGGCATCTTTTAAATTCAACTGCTGTTTGTTTTGCCAGAGGTTCAAACTCCTTAGTGAGAACTGGGCAGAGATGCGCGGAACTCTTGTTGAGAAGGTTTTGAAGGTTGAGATTAAAAGAGTTTGACTTGCACTGGGGTTTGCGGGAGCATTTTGGGTGAGCGGGCTGATACCAGAGCTCTGTGAGTGACAGCAGTGTTCAGGATGTGGACGTAGCGTAGCTGTGGGCTGTGAATTGATGCCACAGAAGCTGGGATGTGGTTCAGAAAGGGAGAGAGGATGGCTTTTAGAGATGCTGGTGGTGCCCCGTGTTCCAGCTTAGGTGTGCGGTTAAAGGGGAGATAATCAAATCCTTGTGTGGCAGCAGAGCCATGGCTGCTGTGCACACGCCTGAAGCCCCTGGGCAGTGCAGAATTGTTCGCTTCGTGCTTTTAGCTGTGGGCTGCTGTGGGCCCAAGCGTTTACTCTGGGCTAGGGTAAGATACCACCCCTGGAAACAGCCTGATAGCCTGTGTCTGCCTATGAGTTCCATGAGCTTTGGCTCTGGTCTAGACAGAGGCCACTACAGAATGGCAGCGCTTCGCTAACGCGCTCCTCGGCCCGACAGAGCCAGCTCTGAGCCCGCTCAGGCCACTTGGTCCCAAGCTGGGGATCCTGAAATAGTCCTTTCGGCTCCTGTTTTTCCACTCCGAGGTCTCTCGCTGTGTGGAAGCTTTGGTGTGTTGCCAACCAAAATGAAACGTGGTCCCGATGCCCAAAAAAGAGTAAACAGGGTGGGGGGGGGGAAAGGGTCTATGCAAGTCAGGAAGCCCAAGGTAGCAGAGATGAGGTGCTGGGGGAGGGAAAATAGTGCTCGAAGTGCTTACAGCAGGAGCTGCGGTTGTAAATCCACAGCGCATGGAGCTCTGGCAGAGCCTTGGAAGGGAGCTTGGTCCACCTCGCCTTCAGCTGAGAGCTGGAGTTTATTAAAAGAAGGAAGGAGAAGGTGTAACATGAGGTTCCTGTTACTTCTCTCTGCTGTGGTGGAGCTTTTGTAATAAATGGTGGGATGGCAGTACCGAAGTGATAAAATACAGAGGGGCGGTATAAATAAAGGTGCCGGGTGAGGCTTCCTGGGGAGCAAGGCTTGATTTAGAAAACGCTCAGCCACCTAGCGGCGGGCTGGAGGGGCAAGAGATTAGGCCTGGAGATAGTTCTTCTCCTTTCCTGGCTTCCGTGAGATGCCGTTCCTATGGAAGTTACAGCTAAGCTCCGGGCCGGCAGGCGGGGCTGGCTGGGCGTTGCCACCCGGGGCGTTGCCCGCGTCCCGCCGTTGCCATGGGAACGTGTGTGCCCATGGTCACGTGTGTGTCCGTTGCTTCATTGCCAACGGCAGCAGCCCGGCTGGTGGCCGCGTTCCGGCGTGTGAGTGTCCCCATGCCCCCCCGGGAGAGGGAGGGGGGAGATACTGGTGCCCAAACCCGCGTTCTGGGGCCGGTGGCTGCGTCCCGTCCCCCCGGGCTGAGCTCCGGAGGTGCGGCCTCGGGAGGGGCGGGGGCGGGCGGAGCGCCGGGGCTGGGGGGTGGAGCGGTTTGGGGTGACTGGCACAGCGTGCCCGGGGGAGGGTGAGCTGGGTCCTGCCCGAACTCCGAGAGAGACTCCGAGGTCTCTCACTGTGTGGAGGCTTTGGTGTGTTGCCAACCAAAATGAAACGTGGTCCCGATGCCCAAAAAAGTGTAAATAAGGGGGGGAGAAGGTCCTTGCGTGGAGAGTGGGCGTTGGGTTGATGAAGCAGGAAGGGGTCTGGTCTGATCTTGTTCATGCTTGGGGCAGCCGTGGTCCTTGGGCTGGAGGTTGGTGTAATAACCATGAGCAGGTGTCAAGGTCGGGCACAAAGTCGTGTGGGGTCAGCTGCTCTTCCTGGATTTTCAAATCCCATTGTTGCTCCTTCCAGATTAGCTGAAACATGGCTACCAACAGCATTTATCGAACCAATGTGGTTTCCGGATGGTCTGGTCACCTCCAGAGCAGAGTGGTAACACCTCCTAATAGAAAGATCGACCACAAGCCAAAGGAGTGTGTAAGTGTAAGTACCTGCTGTGGCCAGATAGGAGCTGTGGTAAGGCTGGAAACCTTCCCTGTGTCCTTCCTCTGCCTGCCCCTCCTGTGTAACCGCACTGTGAAGATACACACCACCACCCCATCTCTTTGCTGTCATGCTTCTGTTGGAGGTGGCCATCAAGGTGCAGTGGGAGATGGACTGTGGGCTGAAAGTCCAGAGTCTTGTCTGAATGCGCTGCCGGAACCCGGTTAACGGGATGTCCCAGGCAGTGCACTGGAGGAGCTGAAGCACTGGGGTGCTTCTACCCATCTTCTTGGTGAGGGCAGCAATATCTTCTGTCACGGAAGCATACTTGCAGGCGCTGCTCCGACCATACCTGCCCTCCCGGCAGCTGGGGTTGTGGCGGGGCTGCTCAAACTCTGCCTGAAGACTTGAGAGACGTGTCCAGTCCCACCTAGAATGGGGTGCAAACCACTTCTGTCACGAGTGTCATCCTGGGTGGAGCGCAGATCCAGCCCTTGAAACAGCTGTGGAGTTGGGGCAGTTCCTCCTTCCCATCCGTGACCGTGGGCCAGTTCCTCCTTCCCATCCATGAATGTGCCTTTTGCTGACCAGGGCTCACTTTAGGGGAGATAACCTCGTCGTGGAGGTATCTCTGTATGCTTCTGTGGAGGGGGCTGTGAGGCCAGAACAGAGAGAAAAGAAGGGCTAATTGAAAAGATAACTAAAGCTTGGACCTAGCCAGCTCCACCTCAGTCTTGGCACAGCGCTGCTTTTCTGCTGTCCTCTGATTCACCTGGCAGTGACATCTCCACACGCCAGTCGGTTGTGAGCATTGTGCAAGGATGCAGTTAGGGGGTTTCTGATGACTCCTCCCCACTCCTTTCAAAGGCCACTGCCTGAATCCTGCAAAGCGAAAGGGGAAACAAATGCCTGAAGAGGAGAAATCCTCAAACATGTCACATCAGATGATGAAGGAGACGCGCAGGGGACAGCTGCTTGGTCAGAGCGCGTGTGTTCCGCTCCACATCATTCATTGACCGATGTTAAATATTTCAGCGGGGAACTTTGGGGACTTCCAGAACTATCCTAGTGGCTGTGGTGACAAATGACTTATCAGTGGTGCTTGAACAAGAAAAGCCTTTCTGAACAGAGGTGTTTCTGCAGCTCTTGTTGGTGTTTTGTGTTTCAGCAGACTCTCTCTGCCCTCCGGAAGGAGATCTCTCTCACCCCGGCGCAGAGGCTGACCAGGACCAGGGAGACGAGGCGGACCCCGATTCTTCCGCCTCTGGACACGAGCAAAAGCTCATGTCATAAGGTAGACCTTTTCCTGCCCTTTTCCTTGCTGTTTGATGAGATGCTTGAAGATGGTGCATGCTGGTGGCAGGCTTGCCTCCAGCTTCTCTAAATACCTCGGTGACAAGAACCGCTCGGTATGACACTGCCCGGACGGGGTTACTGAGGGGGTCTGTGGAGCTGAAAATTGCCAGCGAGAGACCCGTAACGAATGGGTTAGGGATTGCCTGGGACAGCATGGGAGGCTGAGAACGTGTCAGATGAGTGCAGACAGAACTGGCAGCGTGCTGCAGCTACCGGCTGCAGCGTGACCGTGACGTCTGGGGACAAGTGGGAGACCTGCCTCTGTCTTTTGGGTGGGTGCAGTGCAGCTGGAAGAGGGGAGACGAGGCAGGGAGGACTTATCTCTGAGGAACGCCTCCGCTCCCTAAGGGTTTGCTGCTCGTGCATGTTCTCAGCCATGCTTCTGCAGCGGGATTAAATAATGCTGCACTAGCAGAAGAATAGGGTGAAGAATCCGTTTAAAGCTCCTGGAGGAAGGAAATACCCAGTGGAGTCTTGCTCAAAGCGCTCAGTAATGCTGAGAACAAAGCAGAAGCTCGTCACCATCCAGCACTTGTATCGCTTGGCTCTTCTCTAACTGCTGTGTTACTTGCCTTTCAGCCTGTTCTTCTTACTGGTTTCTAGGTTCTGCATCAAAGATGATGTTTGGGGATGTGTGGGACACGGAGTACAGATCATCCCAAAATTGTTTCCTGTGGTGTCTCATGTAAATTCTCAGGTTTCCCTTGCTCTGTGGGTGCTGGTGACTCTCACAGGGCGTGCTCTGGAGCTGTGTGACCACACTAGCCACAGGGTTCTGCTGGAGATCAGCACTGCCTTGCGTTTTAGAGAAGGAAACGTGGAGAAACACCCAAAAGAGCTTCTTAGCTTGAGCCTGTTCAGCGTGGGGCTCTCCTCTGTGAATCTTTGTCCCAGCCCCTGAACCTCTCTCTGCTCTCTTTCATCTCCAGTTCTCAGCAGTGGACGTGGACCGGAACTTGTTGCAGCCTTTTCCATCAGAGGTTGTATTTCGGAGCTACGTCCCCCACAAGGTCTTCAAAGCGCCACTGGTTCTGAAGAACAATGACAAGGTGAGCGCTGGGACACGGAGCTTTAGGGCTATGCTGGAAGACACCAGTGTAATTCCCGTGGTGTAGAGCATAGTGGGTTAGGCAGCACCCTCAGAATCAGATGTCTCACAGCCTTTGTTTTACAAGATGGTGGAAACCTTCCCATTGCTCCTCAGAGTCTGGTGGGACCTGACCCAAAGGAGCTTTCCTAGTCCGCATCCTTCCTCCTGGGAGCTCTGGACTGATGGCTGTGCAGTCCTTACCTTACAGACCTCAGGATGGACAAGGTCCTGGTAGGTCTTTGGTTACCCTTGGTTTCTGGCTGGGCATCTCCACCTCTTGCAGCCTGTTTCACTGCCTTTGTGCAGCTTGCTGTCAAAGCACAGGGGCTGAGCCTTCTCTGCTTGATGCCTGAATAAGTTACAATTAGTGGCATTAGCACGCCAGGAAAGGGGCTGTGAAACAGCAGCAGAAAGGCACTGGATTAGCAGAAGCGGTGGGAGGCCTTTGGGTGCTGCTTAAAGCTCCTGCTAAGCTTAATTTGGGTCCGACGTGGCACTCTGCTTTCCCTTTGGAGAGCCCCAGCGCATCCAGTGCTAGGTGCTCCTGAATGTCTCTGCCTTTCCTTGAATACAGACCCCAGGAAGTTGGGAAGGGAAATGTTGAGAAGTGTCAGGAGTTTCGTTCTGCTGTAAAGAGGCACCCTGAGACCTTTGGGATTTCAGCAGGGGACACATGTGCTCGAAGGAGGCGTGTGCCAAGCTTAGGCTGGTGGGAAGAGACAGGAGGGAGGAAAGGAGCCCAGTGTGGAAGGGCTTTTGGAGAGAGCGTTGGACGAGCAAGGGTTGCTCTTGACGCCAAGTACACTGGAAGCAGGGGAAGGTCAGAAACAGAAAGGTGTAATTAAAGGCTCTGCTTTGTAACAAAGGGTCGTCTGGCTTTCCGTCACTTTGGCAAGTTGACTGCTCTCATCTTCTGCATCAGCCCTTCCTTGTAGAGTATAGTGCTTCTCCTCTGCTTCTTCACAGCCCCCTTTGAATTCTCTCAGCCTTCTCCTTGTGTCTTGGGGTGTGTCTGCCCTCCTGTGTTTCCCCTTTGGCTCTTCAGGTTTGCTTTTATTCCCAGTAAGGCTAGAGTGTTTGTGGTCTCCTCTTGCTGGTCTGTCCACGTGACTCTGTAGCACCGCAGCACGACCACCCCTCTCAAACCCAGTATGTTAGAAGTGAATTTCTTCCTTCTCCCGGTATAACACATCCTGGTTTGCCTCTAGATAACGTATTCTCCTCTAGAGATGTGACGGCATGGATGTGTGCAGGCAGGTTCCTTGGGACTGTGGTCCCTTCACAGCGGGATGTTGTCCTACTACCTCAGGCCTGGAGCAATTCAAGCTCAGCCTCGTGTGCCTTTGGAGCTAAAAGTGCTTTGGAAAGGTGGTTAAGGAAGGATGTCAGCAGGGCATGGCCAAGGCTGCTCTTCCCGTGCTTCCATGCGTGCCTAGATCACAGTTTCATGTCTTTCCCACAGGTTCCTCGGCTGGTGAAGGTCGCTTTGGAGAGCTCCCCTTATTTCAAGTTGGCCAGGCCCAAGTGTGAGCCCTACAAGTTAGCACCTGGACTGGCTTTGACTTACCATATCATTTTCACCCCTGAGGAGAACAAGGTGAGACTGGAGGTCCCAGGAGGTTGATGCCTTCAGGGGAACGTACAGGGCTGGGTTCAGAACAGGGCATCGGGTGGGGGTTTGGAGGAACTGTTGTTTTCACAGGCTTGTGCTGGATTTAGAACTATGGGAAGTGCTTTTTTCCCATGGGGAAGGTCATAGGCTGGAGGCTCTTAGACATTTCAGACTGTTTTTATCCTTCAGTGTTGGCATGTTTAACATCTGCTGACTCCAGGATGGAGTCTGCAACAAGGACTATTGAAACCTGGTGTCACCTTTGTGTGTGTCATGTTGGACACAGTAGTGAGACAGCTGAACGTCATCTCCTGCAGTGCTCTAGGCTGTGGTCAGGCAGTCTGCAGCTACTCACGGCGAGGTACTTCTGTAGATGACAGAGACATCGGCCTGAAAGAGCGTGTGCAGTCAAAGCTAGGGCATCTAACTCCGAGGCAGCTGGTGGTTCTGCACCAGGCCGGAGCTGTGAGATCTCTTTGGGCATAGCTGTCTTCTTGTTGTCTTCTTGCTGCTTGGGTTTAGTTCAACGGTTTGTCTACAGCATGGCTGTAGAAAGCTGGAGGGGAGCGGGCCCCTGGTCGCTTGCTTCCCATGCTGGTGAAATAAGCTGTTCCTTTGTAGAGACTGAGAAATGATTTCACTTGGATCATATTTAGAGCAAGGATTGCGTTAGCCTAGGGCAGTTCTGCAAACTGCTCCGGTGAGGCAAGAGCCTGATCTCCCCAAGGAAAGCTTTGTGAAGCACACCGGTGCCTTTTAAAATGTGATTTATTAGTATTAATTAGCATTTGGTTTTGGGGTGGAAGAGGTAAATTGCTGCCCGTGAAGGGCCAAGTGCTGCTCTTCAAGCCCAGCGAGGCGGCAGAGCACCCCCTGAGCATCACTGCAGGTAGAAGTGGGGTGAGCGATCCCCTGAGAGCCCCCATGGCCGCTGCCAGGTCCTTTGTCTTGCTCCCAAACCGGTGAGCATGTGGCACTGGGAGCTCTGTCCTCGCACAGCTTCTGTGGAATCCAGGTGGTTTCGTGCCCCTTGCTGGGGGGTTGTGCAGGGCATTAGGAGAGGGACATGTGCTGGTCGCTGAGCAGAGTTCGGATCCCGCCCAGCAGCACCTGGGCATTTACATGGCAGGATCAGAACTTAGTACAAGTGGAGCGGTTTGTCTTGTGCTGGATGGGGGGGGTGAGTCAGGTACCGGGGGCATCACTGGCACGATCTGTCAAAATCCTTGGCAGAGAGGTGGGCTCAGGGAAATGGCTCTGTAAAACCACCTGCGTTGGGCTTGTGGTTACTGGCGTGCAGGATTACTTGCTGGTTAGCAGTTGTAAGCCTTCCACAACTGCCTTTGAGCATCCTCTGCCTCTCTGCTGCTTGCGATCCACAGGCAATTGTGGATAACCTGGCGAATGGGAGATGCAGGTGCATTCTCTGACCTGCTGTCAGGGTTGGCGAGGGCTCCTGGTGCAGACTTGGCTTACCTAATTCTCTCGGTTTTGGTCTTCCCTGGAGAAAGTCTGACTTGAGCCAAGTAATTCCTGATTCCCCAGAGTAAAACTACCAGGAGCAGGTGAGGTGGTGGTGGCTGAGATGCCGTGTGCCACAGAGCCCTTTTGTGAAAAATGAGCAGTCTCTCTGTTGTCCCTCGGTCGTTTGGGAACGTGCCTGGACTGTCAGAGAGGAAATAAACAGCTGCCACATCTCTACGTTTATTGGCACTTGCTGCATAAATATGACATGCTAATTTTTCTGCTGGGCAATGTTTCCAGTGAGTTGGAAATTGCTGCTTCTGATTGACATGGTTCTGGTTTCTGGCTCCAGCTGTACAGTGTGGGTGTTCCCGTGCCACTCCGCGGGTCCTTCGCATCCTGGTCTGACAGCCTCTGCCTAATTGGAAACCAGTGTGGAACTGGGAAGCAAACATTTGGGCAGGAATGCGTAGGTTTGTCCGTCCTTCAGGCTTATTAATGATCTTAAAGGGCAGAGGATGCAAGGAGCTTTATCAGATCATGGCACAGCTTACTCAGTTGTCTCTCTGTGCTCTTCCCACTGTGGCGATTCAGGCCAGACAGATGCAGCCTGTGAGGTTTGCACAATTCATTCCTGACGCTGAGCAGAGGCTGAATTAATGCTCTTTGATTAATATGGGATGTGACAGGCCGGCGGGTTATTGCATGACAGAAATGAACTGCTTGAAAATAGAGCCCGGCCCCGCTAGATGCTTTGTAGCACAGAGAAACTGTTCCAGAGAGTCTTTTACAGTGACTCTGGAGGGGTGGGAAAGGGGCAGAAGATGGAGGCGAATGGTCCTGTGCAAAAGGAACTCGCGGTGAAGTATTTGGGATGGCTTCTACGTTGGTCGCCTGAGTGTCACTGGGTGTGAACTGGAAGGCCGGTGGTGATGCTGGGAAGGCCAGAGCTGGTTTGAACCAGTCCGAGGGTTTGCGGTTGTGAAGTACGAGGCTGTAAGCTGGTCCCAGCCATCCCCGTAGGTTGGGAGCTTTGCTGAGCTGAGCTTTGCACAGGAAGTGATGTCCCAGGGCGTCCCGGGAGAAGGGGGCTCAGCCGGTGGCAGGAGGCAGCTTTCTCAAGGTCATTGTCTCTGAGGCCAAATCTGTGTTCCTTAGCCTTGCCTCCATGTATGTGGAGAAGTTGTAGAGCCCCTTCCTGCGCCTCAAGTGGCTCCAGGAGAGCTGGAGAGGGTCTGGTGCGCAGGGCAGGGAGGGCCAGGCCCGGGGGAATGGCCTTTTGCTGCAGGAGGGCAGCTGGAGAGGGGCTGGGAGGCAGAAATCCTTCCTGGGGATGGGGGAGGCACTGGCACAGGGTGCCTGGAGAAGCTGGGGCTGCCCCTGGATCCCTGGCAGGGTTCAAGACTGGGTTGGATCGGGCTTGGGGCACCCTGGACTGGTGGGGGGTGTCCCTGCCCATGGCAGGGGGCACTGGGGGGCTCTGAGGGCCCTTCCAACCCACACCAATCTGGCGTTCTCTGATGTCCCCATCCTTGATCACTGCTATCCCAGTGCCCCTCGCCGGGGAAGGCTGCCTGTGTGGGCTTCTGGTGGATTTATTCCTCAGGCTCTTCCCTGCAGATCCCTTTGCTCCTCAGCAATGACAATGACTTGAAAATTATTTCCTTTTATTTCCTTCAAATACCTCCAATTGTTGGAAGGGTTTTTTTTTTCCTTTATCCCCCTGCTGCTCTGAATTCTGGGCATCCTCCTCTGTCCCCCTGGCATCTGGCAGGGAGGGATCAGTAAATAGGCCGTGCTGAGGCATGGTAAGGCACGCAGCTCTCCTTGGGTTTCCAGTGCCTTTGGTGTGGCCAAAATACCAAAAAAGAAATTAGGAAATAGGGTTCTTGGCTGGCTATAATGCAGTTTGTGAGTCTCTGAACAGGCCAGGACGTGAAGTACCTGGACAACTGGTGCTTTAAATTCACATAGGCTGCCCACAGCTTTTATTTTAGAGGGCTTAGGCTGCCAGATTGAGGACAGCATTGTTAATTCAGAAGGACTTGCTGGAGATGAAACGGTCCCCTGATATGTGATGCTCAATCCTGCAGTTCCCTTCCTGGTGTTTTACCTTCCAAACATGAGACTTGAAAGCCCTTCTGGAGTTGCCAGTGTGGATATTTGGGGTGTCTAGGGGAATGAAATGGATCATTTCCTTCTTTGTTCTTTTTACACCTCGGGTGTGCCCCTGTATGTTTCTGGAACCTTCAACCCCGGCTGGGCAAGCAGCGAGGAGGCACTGTGTTGTAGCTCTATGTCTGTGCCTTGCCTGCCTGCCTGAAGTTCCTTCGAGGCTCAAAGAGGACAGGGATGGGAGTAGGAAATCCCAAGCACAGAGGAATCTGAATGGGCTCTGGTGAGGGCCTAGGACAAGGCTGCCAAGGAGGGGGTTGAGTCACCGCCCCTGGGTGTGTTTAAAAGAAGGGCAGATCAGGTACTTAGGGCTATGGTTTAGCACAGGACAGGAACAGTTAGACTTGATGATCTTAAAGGTCTTTTCCAACCTTGTGATTCTGTGATTTCACCAATGGCTGGTGGCAAAGTCCATCCAAAACTGTACCTGAGCATCCCCCACCAAGCTTCAGCGGGGTCACTGGGATGGAGTTAGTGCCGTGGCACAAGCGGGTGTGGAGCGGTGCTGGAAGCAGGTCCTTGTCTCTGCTGCAATACCTTCTGTGGGATTACTGTGTTCCGGTGCCTCGGCAGCAACATATCAGGTGACTTGGTCTGGTTCTGCCAGCTCTCTGAGGAGGCAGCTGGATCTGTGGGGCCCTCTCCTCTCTGCAGGGTACCAGTCCTGTCCCAGTCGTGCTGCTGGAGGGAAAGGTCGTTACAGAAAGAAGTGCTGTTATGTTATCGAAGGGTCCTGTTAGTGGTGGGAAGCAGCGGTTTTCCTTCTGCCAGGGACTGAACGTACCATGATTTGTTCCTTCCCCTCAGGATTACTCCCACCAGATCACCTGTGTCACAGACAGGGAACAGTTCATTGTGCCGATCCGAGCTATCGGTGCCCGAGCGATCCTGGACTTCCCCTACCAGCTGAACTTCTCCACCTGTCCGGTCAAGTACAGCACCCCGAAGACTCTGCTGGTTCGTAATATTGGTAACCGGGAGGCCCGCTACTCCATCAGCACTCAGAGGTAAGGGGCCTCACTTTATTTGCTCAACAAAATGTGTGTGAGTGTTTTTCTTCCAGAGCTCTAGAGCAGCAAATTTTGCTGCCCGGAGCTTGCTCTGACACGGGCTTCCCGCAGCGTCCTTCAGGTGTCTCCTCCCACTCCAGTGGATCCCTTCACAAGCGAGGGTCGCCAGTCATATTTCTGGGCCCCTGTGTTCTGGGTTGCTGCTGCTGGCCGCTGTTTGCTCCTTGTACAAGCGAGCGGCCGGGAACTAGACTGCAAAAGAGCCCCAGATCTCCCGCCACAGTCCTGACGCATGTGTGTCTCTGTTGCAGCCCTTTCTCTGTTGATCGCTCCGTCGGGACGCTTGGCATCGGTGACACCATGCAAGTAACGGTGGACTTCCACCCGCTGAAGACTGGGGATCATTACGGTTCCCTGCTTGTTCACTACGACACGGGTGAGTGTCCTGTCTGTGGGTCTGTGTCCTTCAAAGCAGAGCAAGGCAGAACTTCCTTTGCAAACTACTTCTAAACCCTTTTATTTCAAACCCTCTGTGTAGTTTGGTGCTTAGAAGGGCAAAGGCTGAGTCCGTCCTTATTCTGTCTGTCCGGTGTCCTGCCCATCCGTGGGTGTTGCCTGCTGTCAGGATGGTGGCCACCACCCTACACCCCTGTGACAGTCATTTGCCATCATTCCCTGTTGTCCCAACCACCCAAATTCCCTCGCTGGGTGATATCTCCCAGCTTGACCACCAAGAAAAGTGAGAAATAGCTGGTGTTTAGGAGTTGTTAGAGTGCATCCCCCTCAACAGGAAGGAGAATGCTTTGGGAATCTTGTTTTCCTGGGAGCTGCTGGGGTGGAGGAAGGATGAACCTTGAATCTCCATGATGACGTGCGTACGCGTTGGGTGAAGTTCCATTCTGCCCCAGTGCTGTATTTGGTTCTGTAAGCGTAACGTGGGGGGTTCCCTATGGGACGCTGTCCCATGCCCACTGTCTCTTACACACACTGTACTGGAAGGGGTAAGCACTCGTATTGGTTTGGAAAGGGTTCTGCCCAAGGCTGGTGGGGGGTGAGCTTCGCTTGGGGCTGCGTGACTAAGGGGATGTGTAAGGGGTTCCCAGAGCTGGGCTGGAGGTGCAGAAGCAACTCAGATCCCATAGAAGGAAAGGAAGCCATCCAGAGAGATGTTGACAGGCTTGAAAGGTGTGCCTGGGTGAGCCTAATGAGGTTCAATGCATCAAAGTGAGAGGTACTTGGGCTGGAGGAATCCCAGACACCTAGAGACTGGGAGAGGAGCTCCTGGGGAGCAACCCTGCTGAGAAGGACCTGGGGGTTCTGGTGGGGGAGAAACTTCCCATGAGCTGGCAGTGTGCTCCTGGGGGTGTTCAAGGCCGGGCTGGATGGGCCCTGGGCAACCTTGTGTAGCTCCAGGCCTGGAGGTTGTTGGCCCTGCCTGTGGCAGGGGCTTGGAGCTCTGTGATCCTTGAGGTCCCTTCCAATCCAGACCATTTGATGATTCCATTCTATGCTAGCACCCAGAAACAGTAACATCCCCAGCAGATGCTCCATGCTGGTAAAGGAGGTGGTGGATTGATGCTGGGAATTGTGGAAGGAGAGTCACTTCTCTGCTCAGAGCTCCCGAAATCCTCCCTCATGCTACGCTCCTGTCTCCCAGAAGTACCCGGTACAATAGGATGGGTGGGCTTCAAGAGCTGGGACCTGATGCTGTGCTTGTCTGGGGGAGCTTGCTGTGCCCGCTGGACCTTGCAGCAAGGTGCTGCAGCATGTTTCTAGTCCCGGAGATCTGTCGTGTGGTGCTGAAATTCCTCTGTACTTTGTGTTTTTACCCTCCCCCCCTCAGTCACCGCATCCCTTGGGGTCTATTTGTCAGCACAGGAAACTTCAGTAATTAGCAAAGCCCCCGGAGCCTGTGCGTGGCTGCTGGGCTCGGTGCAGTGAGATGCTTTTATTGCTGCCAGGAATAAGAGCCGTTCTGCAGCTCATTTTCTGTCGGTGGCTCGGTGAGGCCATAACGCAGGAGCAAAAGCCTGGGGGCAGGATCTCGCTGTCTGTGAGGGCAGAGATCAGTCAGGACTCTGCTGTGAAGTTTAGGAGATGAGTATCCAAGCCGAGCCAGCCCTGGAGCAGGAATGTCCACTCCATTACCGTTCTGTCTCCCCTCGATGCGGAGCCCCAGAAAGCAGCTTCCCCGGACCAGAGGTGGCATGTGGCTCAGGAGTCCTCCTCGGTGGGTTTGGTCCTGCTGGAAGCCCCCAGCCTCGTGCTAAGAGCCCGATGAGGATCCGTCTGGGTGTCTGACAGATGAATACCCCCTTTTCCCTCAACAGAGCATACGGGAGGGCTGATAGATCCCTAGCAGGAGCTCTCCTAAAGCTCTCTGCTGGTTTGCCGAGGCTCAGAGCATCCTCTGTGGCTCTGCACAGCCAGGGCGAGGGAGGAGGGAGAGCTCAGCCTCAGCTCCTCCGTTGATTACTTCAAGAGCAGGCAGAAGATGCAGGCAGCGCCTGCCTCCAGCTCCATGCTTGTCAATCAGATGGAATTTTCCTGGACTGGGTTAATTGCTGTCCCTGTAGGAAGTGGATGAAGTAATGTCTCCCCTCCTGAGCCCTAGGGAGCAAAACTTGTTCTCTGCCCCATTGGGGTTCTTCCTGCACAGGAGGAAAGAGAGCGGCTGCAGACGGGTCTCCAGTGCGGTGCTCGGAGCGCCGGAGAGCTGCCATGATGTGTGGGTTGGGCTGAGCAGTGTCTGTCTGCGGGAACAGTCTCTACAGCTGCTGCCTGCTCCAGGCTGAAGGAGTGGGCTTGCAGGACAGTGGTGGGCAGGCTGGTGTGGGCCGTGCCCCGCCAGGTTCATTTTGGTGTACCTTCACGGACCCACAGGAAGCGAGGGCACTGCTTCTATAAAACAGGGAAGCTCTTGTCTGCATCCCATCCTGCCATGGGCTGTCGCTTTGCTCCTTCCTCTGCCACCTCCTTTTCTGGCCCACACCCTCCAGGCATCTTTGGCGGGGATCAGTGAGGGATTGGGAGAGACTTGACACTGGTGGTGGTCCTGGAGGAGATGCTGGGTGAGCTGTGGCTGAGGCGGGACTCCCCTGGGAATGAGGTGTAATAAAAGCTGTACCCCTTTCTTCTGTGACCTGAGGCTCGCGGTGTTCCTCATACTTCCATCGGTAAGTGAGAGGAGTAAAGACTCCCCTTTGCTTTCTTCCAGGTGAAAATACTAACACAGCCCTTTATGGAGTGGCTGTAGATGGCAACATCAGGCTAGACAAGAAGTCTGTGACCTTTGAGAACACCTACATCACGCTGTCGAACCGCAGATCTGTGGTCATCCACAACCGCAGTGCCATCATAGCCCACTTCCAGTGGAAGGCTTTTGCCACGCAGGAGGCGGAGGATCAGCGGAAGAAAAGGTTCGTTTCAAAGGTTCCTTTTGTTAGGTACACTGCCCAAGGGGAACGCTACCGTATGGCCTTGAGGGGGGTTGGTGCTTTTAGGACAAGTCAGCCATCCATGGCATCAGGGTGGGTGTCCCTGGGCTTTAGGGTAAGTGCTGGTGAAGTGCTGTGCTGGTGCTTCTCATCCTCCTCTGCCTCCCCCAAGCATCTTTGTGGTAGGAGAAGCCAGTTGAAGATGGAGATGGATTTCCCATTGGTTGTGTGCAGCAGCTTTGAGCCGGGTCGCTCTCCTGAGGGCTGCTGACTTGCATAAGACCCCTCTTAGCTTACAAGCGTGGAGTAAAACTACCTGCAGTATGATGATCTGTTCCGTTTGAGGTGCCATGCCTGGGGCCAGCCCTTTGCCCAGCCACCCCTGTTCCTTCCCAAGCACTGCTGCCCCTGTGCTCGCACACCAGTCCCTGCAAAGATGCTGCTTGATTAAAGGAGCTGTTTGGTTTGTCTCTCCCCGTGGCTGCAGGCTGTGTTACAGGCTGCAGAGGCAAGGACGGTGCACGCTGGACCCCATGAGTCAAGATTGCCTTTCCCTCCTCTCCTCCACCTTCCCCGACCGGAGCACCAAGGTGCAAGGAAAATCCCTGTTTTCCTCCAACGGGATCTTCAGCATTGAGCCAGCGGTAAGCGATAGCTGTGAAACCTCCCTTTCTCTTCTTCCTCCTCCTCTTCCTCCCTGAATGAGATCGCTCAGCAGATCCCTGCTTGATGTGCCGGGAGGAAACGTCAGGTTTCTGGTGAGGCCAGGAGAGCTGGTGGCAAAAAGCGTTTCCCAACTCATGACAGGCACAGAGAGCCTGCCTAAAGGTGGGCTTTGCTCCCAGGGCAATAAATGAAGAGCTGCCTAAGCGTCCTGACCGCGTTCAGAGGGATGGAGCCTTATATGTAAAGGCACACCTTCCAGGGGGTTAACGAAGGGTGTGGGACCATGTCAGTTGAGATGCTGACTGGAAGAGTGGTGCCCTCTGTGGGAAGGAGGGCAAATTCAGTCCCCCTTTAATCACAGAAATACCAGTCCTCACCTACCCTGGGCTTGTACCAGCCCTGAACCTCCCTTCTGGTGCCATCAGGAGCCTGCATGCGAGACCGGCAGGTTCAGGTGGGCTTTTTGAGCTCAGTCACACCTGGGTACAGCAGCTTGCTTAGTTATCTTGCTCTTCCATTTACGCGAGCCAAAGCTCGTGGTTTAATCCCTCAGAGCCCCAACTCTGAGTTTGTGCCTGGTCTGGCATGAGAAAAGGTGAACCTGCTTTGTTTTAGGGAAGGGGATGGTGTTTTCTTATCACCCATGTAGGGTTGAGAGCCACCAATGTAGAGCTGCGGTTTCACACCACTGCAGCTGGGGGCAGCATGATGTGACCAAGAGGTCATGTCAGAGCAGTAGGAAGCTTGTAGAGAGCGGGACCTGATCAGCGGAGCGTTCGGAGCATCCTGCGGTGCACCAGAGCTGGTTGTGGGGTGTCACCCAGGGCTCCTGCTTAGTGACAGTTGGACTAGGTCACCACAATGTGCTCAACGCGCTCCTGTGGGGCGTTTAAGGTGAGGTCCAGAAATCCATCTGCCCACAGAACCGAGTCCTGGTTCTTCCCATAGTGACATATGGATGTGAAGAGTAGCCAGGTTCTTTTGAGTGGACACCTCTCCTAAATGACTATGTTGATGTTATGGCATTTGCTCCAGGGCTCACTACAAGTGGGCTACTGCACAAATCTCTTCCCCTTGTGTCTCTGCCAGCATCAGCAACCTTTTGGTTTCCATGAATTCTGTTATGGAAGAATCAGTTTTGCTCCAGAGTTTTGCTCATGTCTGTCTTCTTCCCCGAGATGGGGCTGTCTGGACGTCAAACCATAGTTAAGATTTTTTCCTCTTTGAGAATCTAAAACTCCACTGACTTCCATGAGCCTTCTCTCCGGTGATGGGCCCCCGTAGCCTTCTCTCCGGTGATGGGCCCCCGTAGCCTTCTCTCCGGTGATGGGCCCCCGTAGCCTTCTCTCCGGTGATGGGCCCCCGTAGCCTTCTCTCCGGTGATGGGCCCCCGTAGCCTTCTCTCCGGTGATGGGCCCCCGTAGCCTTCTCTCCGGTGATGGGCCCATAACCTGTAGCTCAGGCAGAGGCATTTCTTGCTACCTGAATCTGCTGGAGAGGGTCCCTGAAAGCTGGGATAGACCTTTCAGGCCAAAAGTGGCTTCTCTCTTCCCACCTATCGCCCGTGGTGCCTGAGAGCACCCTGCAGAAATAATCAAACCCTTGTGACGGGTGGCTAGAGGGAATACTTGCTTGCAGGGGTTAGGAAGCTGATGGAAGGATGTTAGTCTGGGAGAGGCTTTGTGGGGTTTGGGCAGGCATCTAGGGAAGAACAACCCCAGGTACCAGTACAGGTTGGGGACTGGCCTGTTGGGGACCAGTGTAGGCGAGAGGGACCTGAGGGTCCTGGGGGACAGCAGGATGACCGTGACCAACAATGTGCCCTCGTGGCTAAGAAGGCCTATGGCATCCTGGGGTGTATTAGAACGGGGTGGTTAGGAGGTCAAGAGAGGTCCTTCTCCCCCTCTACTCTGCCCTGGTGAGACCCCACCTGGAATACTGTGTCCAGTTCTGGGCCCCTCAGCTCAAGAAGGAGATAGAACTCCTTGGAAGGTCCCAGCACAGAGCCACAGAGATGATGGGGTGGAACATCTTCCTTATGAGGAGAGGCTGAGGAAGCTGGGCCTCTTTAGCCTGGAGAAGAGGAGACTGAGGGGTGACCTCAATGTCTATAAATATGTAAAGGGCGAGAGCCGGGAGACTGGAGCCAGGCACCTCTCAGTGATGGCAGCGACAGGACAAGGGGCAGTGGGTGCCAGCTGGAGCACAGGGGGTTCCATGTGAATGTCAGGAGGAACTTTGTCACTGTGAGTGTGACGGAGCCCTGTGACAGGCTGTCCAGAGAGGTTGAGGCGTCTCCTTCTCTGGAGACATTGAAACCCCCCTGGATGCGTTCCTGGGGGATTTAGTCTGGGTGACCCTGCTCTGGCGGGGGGGGGGACTGGATGAGCTTTCGAGGTGCCTTGTAACTCCTAAGGGTCTGTGAGTCTGTGACTGCCCGGCACCTCCGAAGCGATCCTGCTGGACTCGCTGGAGTGTGAGCTAGGCTGGTTGCTTTGTTATAGCCCTAATTTAACAACATGCCTCTCCCAGGTGCCAGGAAAGGTCAGGGACTTGGGAAGTTTTTCGTAGCTGCTTCCAAACTCCCTTATAAATATTGTTGATCAGTGTTACTCGCTCTTTGCTCTTCCCTGGTGCTCTGAATATCGGCTTATGGGGCCACGGTTGGAACGAAGGGATGTGACGTTTGAAGGTAAATGGTTTGCTGTCTGTTTCTGTTTTAGGAGGGAGAGATTTGGCCAAATTGTTCAGCTGAAATTAGTGTGACCTTTAAGCCTCAAGAAGCCAAAGTCTATCAACAAGCGTTCTTCTGCGACATCTCAGGTATGGCTCCTCTCTCCTCCTGCTCTTGCCTGTGGTGGGGAGGAGCCTGGTTGAGCGATGGCTCAATTAGAAAGCAGCCCAAGGGGCTGGTCAGAAAGGAGAAACCAGCCCAAAGGCATATCTCCCAAGGGAAGGGTTCTGTATCTTCCTCTGGATCTTCTTGGACTGATCCCTGCCAGCCCCAAGTCGGAGACTAGAGCCTGGAAAATCTGGGCTCAGAGGGAATTGCTGTACTGACATTGAATTCTCTCCCCAGGCTGTGAGAGCAGGCTGCCCCTGTGCGTCAAAGGGGAAGGCATAGGGCCTCGACTGCGCTTCAGCTTGGAGCAGCTGGACATAGGGAAGGTTTTCATTGGAGCAGCGCACAACTACGAGGTGAGCTGTGTGAGCTAGCAGGGCTTGGGCTGGTGCCTGATGGCTCCTTGTGGGATTTCTGGCAGCTCAGGAGTTGTGAGCAGGGGGTATTTGATGTACTAGTCAGCTCCTAGGGGTTCCACAAAGTCCGGATACTTCTGGTGGGGTTGGAAAGGTGAGCATGTTGCTCAGGGAGCCCTCATCTCTGCTTTTGGGCAACTGCCTTGAGAGCAGGTGGGAGGTGTCATACAAACCCCCCGCCAACCCTGCGACACCTGAAAGCAACGCTGGGCCAAAGGGAGAAGTACTGGGAGGCTCCTGTTTGTGCCCTGGATGTGACATGTCTTGGTACTCCAGCTGCTGAGAAGTAGCTGGAACAAACTTCTGGTGTTTGAACTGGAGCCCGTTGCCAAAGGGATTCGGTTGGGCACGATGGAAAGCTGGATCGCCTCCTGGCCCAGAGCTGGCCTGAGTCAAGCAAACAGGGAGCATTTCCCCTTTGCCAAGCTGTCTCACACGATTCAGACGTGATGCGTGTCTCTAAGAGCTAAGTGCTTCTTGAAATGAGGCAAGGGAACTTTCTCCATCTATATATATGCCTCCCCCTGGCTGCTGTCAAGCCTTCTACAAAAAAATAAAGCAGAGCAAGTGAGAGAGGCAGCAAACGAGGCAATCCATCATGCCAGACACTTCTGAATGCTGGACTCTGGGCAGGGAAGGACACATGAAGGTGTTTTCTTACCAAATCTTGTGCGCTGTCTGCACTTTCAGTGCTGATACTTTATTCATTCTCTACACATCAATTTGTTGTTCTCCTTACTTGAGAAGGTGGGACTAAGTACAGGGTGCTTTTAGTGCTGTCCTAAGCAGCTAGACCAGATGTAAACCCCAGCTCAGTGTTCGATCCCTATGTACGAGGTGTAACCAAGGTGTAAAACACATGAGAGGAGGAAGGTTTCAGGTTACCACCGTGGAGTTTGGGTACATGGATGTTTTCAGCGGCAGCTGCAAAGTTCAGGAGATCAAGGATGCTTCTGTGCTTCTGTCTGGGTTTTGTGATGGGTTCTGCAAGGACAAGTCCCAGCTCTGTGCCAGCGGGACAAAGCCAGAGGTTCTGTGGTGTTATCACCACTTTGCCAGGAAAAAACCCAAGGCAGAACTTGTCCCGTTGTGTTACCTTTGACTTCTGCCTTCCAGGTGTTCATTGTTTAGTTAGAAAGCAAATGGGTCTTCTCTAACAAAGGAAATGTCCTTATGCGTTTCCATTGGTTCCTTCTCACTGGTGCAGGTGGTCCTGTATAACAAAGGACTCATCCATGGTGTCTTCAGCTTGGTTCCTGCAGCTACAGCTCTGGGCTCTTGCTTCACCTTTCTCCCCAGTGAGGGTGAGATTTTGCCAGACAATCTCCAAGTCATCCAGATCTCCTTCAGTTCCACCATCCTGGGGACCTTCATAGAAGAATTCAAGTTCAATGTGAATGGATCCCCTGAGCCTGTGACCTTGACTATCAGGTGAGTGGGGAGGATACAGGAGCTTACTGGGCAGGTCTGGAATTATCTCTGGGCAGTCATCTGCCACCTGCCTCATTTTATGGCAAAGCAGAGAGAAAAAGGTGTTGTGGGAGGTCTTGACATGGGCATGCTTGGTTAAGAGCTGAGACTTTTTAACCTTGGCTTCAGTTTGAACCTTGCAACCCAAGGGAGATGACCTTCCCTCCTATGCCCTCAGTATACCCAGTTTAACTCTGAAAGTCTTGGATGCCTTTGGGAAGCACCTTGGCCTTCATGGTGGAGCTTTCCAGGATACTCTTTGCACGGAGTTTGGCTGTAACAGGTTCCTTTTGTGATCCTTCGACATCCCGGTGGGATGACCCTGGGGCTGTAAGTGACTACCCATGCTGGGAAATGTTTAACTGGAGCTTGTACAGGAAAGGTGTGGAGATGCCTGCTGCCCAGGGTGGGTAGCAGGAGCTGGTAGCTCCTTCCCCCTTGGGTTGCGGCAGGCGTGTGATGGGCTGTAGATGGGCCTGGGATGGGTCTGTGAAGTCCCATGTGAAGGCACAGCAAGGCTCAAAGCGCTTTGGAGACCCTTGAGCAAGGGGCCAGCCTGAGTGATTCTGTGTTTTAAAATCCTCTGTTAACAATGCACCCAACCCAGGTAGGAGCAGGCGCAATGTCATCCTTCGTGCTCCTACGTTGGGACAAGGTGTCCTCCCGGCTCCTCTGCGCTGCCTCCTTCCTGCAGCTGGAAAACCGCTGATGCAGGAGGCAGGGAGCTCTCTGAAGCAAGAACTCAGGCATCATCCCTTTGGCCGATGCTGTTGCAGAAGATAACCCTCACCGAGCTAAGGGGGGAAAGAGAAAAGGCTGATGATAAGAGAGTCAAAGCTCCTTTCTCAGGCCCGCAGCAGCATATAAACTTGTCCCAGTGAATCGTAACCATGGGCTGGTGGGATAGTGTGGTGTAGGCAGGCAAGCTGTGGGGCTGGCTGTGCCTCCTTGGCCAGCAGCCTTCTGCTAGATCAAGGTAGTCAAGAAATGAAGGGAATCTGCAGTGGGTTTTGCCAGTGAAGCAAGAGAAATGGGTAAAAAAGGAACAAGAAGGTTATTGCTTGAAGAGAGAGAGGGGAGCAGGTCTGACCTTGGTGGGGAAACGATTCCCTTGGCTCAGTGTTTGCAGGGAGAGCGCTGCTTTGTTTGGAAATGGAGAGGGAACATTTCACAATCAAATAATTCCTTCTCCTCTGTCCCTCCCTCAAATTGGCCACAGAATGTTATTGCATAAGCAGCTTTCTCCTTGATCAGGGGCAGGTTTTGCTTGTAAAGATGCGCTGATCTCAGGTAGGAAAGAGCTGTCACAGCGGGGTGGCTGTGTGCTGGCTACCCTGTGGCCAAATGAAAGGGTCCTGGTGTCCCCACTGGTGCCCTGGCTTGCCAACATATCCTTCTCTTCCCCGGGGCTGCCCTGCCCCATTCAGCCTGGCCCTGAGCTCCCTGCAGACCTCGAAAGAGGGTTGCTAGTTCTTTTTTGTTTCTTTGTTTGTTCTCCACTCTTGTGCTCCTCCCTTCCTGGATGGTGGGTCCGGTGCATCCCGTCTGATGGACCCCAGCATCCCTGCCTGCTCCCGCACCCCTGTCCCCCAGCATGATTGCCATTGCGGTCCAGTGCTCCCCGAGATGGCACCTGCCTCCTTGGTGGAGTCAGAGCTGGGCTCGGTTGTCATCAGCCATGAGAGAAATTCATGAATGGTGTGTGGCTCCAAGGACCGATTTCAGGCAGCGTTGTTGAGTTTCAGAGTTTGGAGCTGATTTTAGGGATGGGAGAGGAGGTGTGGTGGGTTCAGGGCCCCATGTTTGGCTTAAGATATGTTGTTCTTGGCTGTGTCAGTGGTGACAAGCTGATACATTCCTCTGTGGAATTGTTGCTGATCTTGTGGTCAGTGGGTGTCCGGGTGCTGCCCTGGATTCTGATAATTGTGTGGATCCAGATCTCCCCAGAAGATGCTCATGCACTCAATGGAAATGCTGGCTCCAGCTGAGAAGGAGGGAACGTGAGGAGGTTTACTTCACTGAGTCCACTTTTGTGTGGGCATCTCTACCCCTGCGTTACAGATGGGGAAGCTGAGGCACAGAGCCATCGCTTGTTTGGGGCCCTTCATTGAGCCAAGTTGGGGGCATAGCCTTGCCCTACCCTGCCTGACACGGTGTCCTAAGCCACATCTGAGAGCTGCTGGCTGCCTCCTGTCCCCATGGATGAGGGCAAGGGTGTGAGGGGCTGGTTTGAAACCTACTGTGGTTCTGACACTGGCTCTTACCTGCCTGAGCATCAGGGAGAGCTGAAAGCTTTGTGGTTCTCTTTAACCCAGCCACTGCCTTGTCTGTCTGTCCTCACAGTGGCTGTGTCATCGGACCGACGTTCGACTTTGACGTGCCTTCCCTCTGCTTCGGTGACGTCTCCTTCGGTGAGTGCGCCCTGGGCTTGGACTGCGGGCCGAGAGGTCCGTGCGTTACCAGAATGGGGTGCTTGGAGCACCCAGAACGAATGTTCCTCTGCAGCAGCAGCCTTCAGGGTGTTAAAAGCAGGACTGGCACCCTTGGCAGCAGAACGGCTGCGAGGGTCCTCATCCCTGAAGGGCTCCAGGGATGGGAGGTGTGGTGGGGAGAAGGGTAACGCTGGGCATGGGGAGAAGGGTGATGGAGCTGTGAAGCAGCCTGGAACTGCTCTGGATAAATGTTGGGAGGACAGGAGCCATACATTCCCCTGCCCCTTAATGTGAAATGTTAATTAGTGCTGGGAGGGCACCTCATTATCACCTACCTCGTAATATGCCCAAGCCATAGCTCTGCGCAGGGCACTGATGTCCATGGGGACATGGGCTCCTTCCCTGTGTCCCCCCCACCCTGAAAGCCCCCCTCTGCTGTGACAGTGCTGTTGGCTGAGCATCCAGAGCTCCATTGAAATGCAGATTCTGGTTCTCCATCTCTGCTTCACAAAAGGCTTTTTACTGAGATGATCTGAAGTTTTAAATGGGAAATGATTTGTGGATTGATGGACGGGCTATTACGGTGCTGGGCCTGGGATGCCTCTGTGTTTTCATGCTGTTCATGGACTTTTAAAGAAAACTCATTACCTTTGGGGAGCGGCTTCCTCCCCGCCCTACAGCACCGCTCTGCCGCTGCTTTGTTCCTTCCCATCCCACCTGGTGGTATCGTTTTAATAAGGCAGCTGAAGGCAGCAACTAGGTTTTTGCTTCTTTCAGCCGTGCCGCTAACGGTTGTCTGCATCTGACGCCTTCGGTCTCATTTGGGACCGTGGAGTCTGTGTTGGTCCTTTTTGGGAACCTCCCTACTAGAGGTAGGCATGGCTGACTGACCCGCCGTGGCTGCGGTTGGGTTTCCTCCTGGTTGGTGTTGAAATAATGCTTGGAAGCGAGTCGTGGGAGATGGCTCCTCCTTAGAGAGCTGGCCAGCCAAACCAGATGTCTTCTCCTGAGCTGGTCTCCTGCCTCTGCAGAACATCTCCACTGCATGGGGTTATGCCGCTGGTGTCAGAGCTTTTTGAGCAGTCATCAAACGCCCCGTTCATTAGGGAAGGTGAGACACGGCTTCTGCTGATTTCTCAGCTGGCGTCAGGCTCAGCTGCTGCCAAGTGGCCTGTAAATCCTCACGGGCTCCGTCTGGTCGCCCCAAAACAGGAGATGCCGTAAGGACCCAGCTAGCGAAACTGCATCAGAGGGCTTTGCATTGGGCTGTAGTTCCCCATTTCATTCATCCTTTCTTTTACTGCAGCTCCTCCTCGGTGCCAACCTGCTCCTATGCAATGCAAGCCACGGGGGCTATTCATGAGAAGTTTTGTAGATCCGATTCTCAGAGTAAATGCTCTGTCTGGCTGCTCACTCCTACGTGAGACTTAACTGGTGCTGGTGTCAGGGCAGCTGAGAGAGAAAAACACATGGCATTGGGCATCAGAGCTGCCAGGGAGGGATCTCCATCACCAGTCTGGCACAGAGCTTCCATGGCAATTAATTCCTTGCCAGGCTTCTCAATTAGCTGCAGTTCAGATTGAACAGAGCCAAAGTACAGGCACGGTTTTACCATGAAGGGCTGCTCACCCCAGGAATCGTGGGATAACAACAGGTACATAAATCCCTCTGTGTGTCTATTCCTCAGGCTTCCCTCGCACCTTGTCCTGTCGCCTCACCAACACCTCCTTGGTGCCCATGACTGTCCACCTTCGCATCCGCGGGGACGGCTCAGGAAAGCCCAGCGTTACCAGTGTTGCCTGGCTGTCGAACAACGATCCTCAGTCCTGGAGATGGGGAGTTCAAGGTTGCATCAGACCAACTGAATTTACGATAGAGCCTTGCAGCGGTACCATCCCCTCCCTGGGATTCATGGATATCCAGGTGTGGGGAGAATCTGTCCGGCCGTACTTCAGCAGATGGAGCTGAAGCTTCACTGGTGGGGAGGGGCTGAGGTGGGGTTTAGTGATGGGAGGGAGTTGGATGCGCTTTTGTTGTCTGGGTTGGTCCAGGATGTTTGTGAAGGGGCATGGGTTTGTTTCCAGAATCATCCGCTGAGCATCCTGTGCCCTACAGTCAGGCGTGGAAGCCACGTGCGTGTTTGAGCGCTGCGTGGAGCCATGGCTTTGCCTTAACCGTGGGCAGAGGAAGGATGAGGACAGCGGGTGGCCGTTAGAGAGATGCCCTTGTGTAAAGCAATTTGCTTTTCTTCCCAGATTTGTTTTCCCTCTCCTGGTGAGCAGGAGGAGCTGCATTCACTGCAGCCATCCCCAGGGGGAGCTGAAGCAGCTCTGCCAGGCGTGACCTGCGCCCATCTTCTGGGGCCGTTTGCATTTGGTCCTGGCTGTAAAGCTGAACTCGCTCGGTTCGAGGCAGCGCATTGCACCAGGATTTACGCTGTTGTAGCTGAGATTAAAACCGAAATGAACTTTAATACAGTGGTGGGTAGAGCAGCTGTCTAATTAGGCTTTAATTCAGCTTACACATGCCTGGTTAACCACACGGGGTATTGAACCAAGCAGATGCTGTCAGGAGACCTTTATTTCTCTCAGACTGTGCTCTGCACATGGACCAGCAGAAGGATTAGGGCAAAATCCTCCTCCATACCATGGAACGAGAATCAGGGGATGCCACATACGGAACGATGGTTTTCAGGGGTGGTGAAGGTCTTTGACGCTCTTCTCTGTCACCAGGTCACCCTGTGCTCCAACACGGCAAAGAACTACGAGCTGGCGCTGGTGGTGGATGTGGACGGTGTCGGCAAGGAGGTGCGGGCGCTGCTCGTCACAGCCAGGTATCGGCGCGTCCTCTCTCCTGGTGCATCATCTGTCCTCCCCTCACGCTAAGGCCAGCTCCAAAGGAGAAACATTGCTTAATGAGTTGGTTAAGTAGGACTTTGAAAGCAGCCAGTGTTGAGGAGCATCTGTGCTCACCAGACAGGCATGGTCCCCAGCCTTTTCCTAATTCTATTAATTAGATTAATTATAGGTCTATTTCTTTGGCGTGTGAGGTGTAACAGACTTCCAAAGGGCTGTCTCTCTCCTCCTTCCTGCAAGCAGTGGGGGAGAACTCGTGCTGGGTTGCCACCAAAGCACAGTGTTCCTTTGGGATGTGATGAGTAGCCTGGTGTCTGGCTGGCTTAATGAAGGCAGGTGCTAACAAGGAAGGGGCTTAGGCCTGGACTGGTGCAGGAAAAATAACAGCAAGATCTTCCTAAGGAGAAAGAGGATCCTTGATGCTGAGGGAAGCTCAGGTTTTGCCGCTTCCCTCTGGTCCTTTTGAGCATTTAAGCCAGAAGTCCTTCCTGCTGCAGCCAGGCTGGATCCCGCTGTGCTGTGGGTGTCGGTGTCAGTACCAGTAGGATGCAGCTCACTGGTGCTTTTCTGCCGTCCGGTCAGTGCCTGGGCTGTGATTTTATTTCTAATAACCACCCACTGTGTAAGACAGGGGCTGGCTCTGACCTTCCATCACTGAGACAAGTGGTCGAGGCTCTTCAGGCTGCTTTTTTGGAGAGGAGGGAGTAATTTCTGCTGAGATATTGGGCCATGATGAGTGCTGGTCCTCAGTGGGAAGACTCCCCCAGAGCTCAGGGCTTGCTGTGGGACCGTCAGGAGGGTCTTTGTAGGCCTCCTGTGGCCAGAATCCCCCTCCCTGGGACAGGGCACAGCGCTGTGCTGGGGCACTTAACCATGCTGGCAAGGGTCTGCGGTGCTGAGCCCCCGAGTTTGCCCCTCCTTCACAAGAGGTGGATGAATCAAAGGGAATACAGGAAGCTGAAGGCAATTTATTGCTGTCGGAGTAATAAATGTCTGTCTGACCGTGACAAATGTGTTCCGCTCCGCTGCGCCCTATTCAAGAAGGAAACAAATTCTACGTTCTCTCAGTATCTCTAATTCCCTTTGGGACATCTCTTTGCCTAGATGCGTAGTTCCTCAGCTGGAAGTGCTGCAACCCACCGTGATGTTTGGCCGGTGCTTCCTAAACTTCCCGTACCAGCAGCCACTGACCCTTGTGAACAAGAGCCACCTTCCAGGCTGCTACAGGCTCCTTCCTCAGGTTTGGCATGGCATCTGCCCTCAAAAGTTATCCAGGGGTTTATTAAGGGGGTGGAAAATAATAACAAGGGGCAGGGGGTAAGACCTTGCTGGTTTATATTCAGATGGGTTCTTGTTTTCGGCCAACCTTGGGGTGTAGAGGAATGCCCTCTCCTCCCGAATATAGACTTTGGGAAGCAGTTTGTATTTTAGACTTTGGGTTGATTTTCTGCAGGGTGATGAAAAGCTGCTGTGAGGAGGCTGCTGGCATGGGAGTGGGTGTCTGTGGGTGCAGCAGCTTTTGGACCCCCTTGGGATGCGAAGCCCATCCCGGTCTCCCAGCTGGGTTCCAATGGTAGATGTTAAGGAGTTCAAGTTTCCTCGGAGGTTGCTCTGAAGTTGGGTTTGATTCTGTCCCTTACAGGAGCATAAGCAGGGTGATGCTGTGCTGTACTACAGCCCCGCGCCCTCTGGGATCATCAAACCTCGCAGCTCTGTCAGTATCCCATTGGAGCTGGAAGTCCAGAAGTTGGGACGTCAGTCTGCTTCTGCTTTGCTCGCTGTGCTTGGGAACAAGAAATCCCCATTGGTGAGTCTTTGGGGTTCCTAATTCCTGGGATCCTTCCCGGGGCTGCAGAATGCAGCCAGGGTGGACAAGGAAAGAAGGGATTCGTGGTACAAGCAACAGCCAAGGTCTAGAAGGGAGGAAGGGTGGTGGGACTTCTTGGGCAGGTGACAGTCTGAGAGTCTGATGTGGCACATAATTACGGATATGAGAGACAGGATAATGAGCGCAGTCTGCAAGCCGGCACGGTCCCTGCGGCTCAGACTCTGCTGCCTGATGAGGTGAGCAAGCTGAGTGAGAAACCACGCTGAGAGCTTGGCCCATCACATTGAGAAGTATCCGTCATATCTCTGCGTAAAGCCCTGTGCGTCTCCACACCCCTGGCATCTGCAGCGCAGGGACTCTTCCTTTTTCCAGCCAAGCTTGCCTTAAGTATTTGCCTTTGGAAGTGAACGTCACCTTCATTTTCCTTGTGCTTCAGCTGGAGGAGCCCAGCTCTCCCTTGAGGCCCGTGAAGTCAGTCTTTAACATGCAGCCTTTACATTCCCTCACTGCGAGCGCGTGTAGACGCTTCCCTGGATGTACTGACCGCAGGGATGGGAGTTTCTAGCCATGGGGCTGTGTTCTCCCTGTTTCTTATAGCCTAAGCACAGTAGTGGATCATCTGGTTTTTAGTGCTGTGAGAAGGTAGCTCAGCACAGGAACCCGCGTTCCTCCTCCCACGGCCTCTGTGAGAAGAAAACTTGGGGGTCTCAGGCTCTGGAGAGAAAATCCTGCTTGAGGGACGGAATGAATAACGAATCTCTTGTTCCTGTAGTACTGGGAGTGCGCAGAGGCAGCACCGAGAGGCAGCCAACGGATGAGATCTGTGCTCCAAAGAGCCTGCCTTGCTCGGGGCTCACACTGGTTTTCAGGGGGCAGCTTTGTGGGGGATGCGAAAGAAGTTACTAGCCAAGTGCAGCTGTCTGGAAGTTATAGAGGACAGTTTGGCGCAAGATCCTGCGGGAAAAGGAGCAGGAGCAGGCATGGGGTAGAGGGGGGAGAGCTGAGCGAGGGGGAAAAAGCAAGTGTAGGAAGCTGGTTTTCTTTATCCCCCAGTAATGGGAGCCTGTGGCTTCCTGATGGGATCACTCTGGATCCCATGCTTGCTCCGGGCCTTCTGCATTGCTGTTACAAGACTGCAAACTTCTGACAGCCGTAAACATCCCCTAGTCTAGGGGTACCCTGAGAGCCATCTCATCTTTAAACTTTCCCTTGTCTTTGTTTTTTTTTTAATCTTCCCTACCTGGAGCAGGACATCAACTTGGTGGCCACCGGAGCAGGACCAGTTGTCCATGTGCATCCCAGCGAGATCAATTTTGGCAATATCCAAGTTCTGGAAGACGCTTCCCGCACTTTCTGCCTCTCCAACCAGAGTGTTATCCCTGCGTCCTTCCGGGCAGAGGTGGTAAGTATCTGTGGGGATATTTCCTAAGAAAAATGATGGGACTTGATTTTTGAACGTGATGTTTCCATGTCGCTGTCTGAGAGAGCGAGTGAGGCATTCCACCGCAGCGCAGCAAGAGGAGCCCAGAGCTGGGGGACCCCTCACTAAGCCAGGGAGTTTTCCTGGATGGTTGAGCAGAAATGGATCCCAGGTCCTTTTCCCAAGTTCTGCCTTTAGATTGTGTGAGGTATTTTGCTCTGAGCTGTATTTTTGGAGCTCTGAGATGAAGAGAACCTCGCAGCCTTTTTCTCCTGAAAGGAGCATGGGTTTCCTGACCATCTCCCTGTTCTCTCTGCATTTGTATCAAGCTCCTTCTGGTGATGAAGACCATTGCTCTGCTGCCAGCTTGCTCCCTGTGAATGTGGTTTTAGGGGGACCGGGGGGTTCAGCGCCCTGATTGCCCCATCTGTAAAGGGCAATCTAGGAAAAATGAGAGGAAGAGAGTGCTTGGGAAGCCGGGGCCGTGCCCACAGGGCACAGCTGGCAGGTTTCTTCCTGCTTGTTTCTTCACCGCCCCAATGTAAATGTTCAGAGCTGGGTTTTCCAAAGCAGAGGGTGTCGGGGCACCTTGCTGCCGCTGAAGATCAGTGGGAACGGAGTGCTTCAGTCTTGGGGGGGCTGTTGGGAAGCACTGCCCAACTCTTGGGGAAAGAAGACTTTGGGCATCAGGATTTTGCTCAACCCATTTGGCAGAGTTTATCCTTCAGGCTCTCGGCCGTATCTGCTGGCTGCGTGGCTGCTGCGGTGGGGTTTGAGCAGTCCTGGCCTTGAGCCTTTGCTCAAACCTGGCTGTGGTTTGCCTTGGTGTGCTCTCCCAAGGGGAGGTTGGAGGGGAATAAAGCTTCTCCCGAGGATGAGCATCTCTTGGGCTGGGCAAAACCAGGTTAAGGAAGTGGGTCTGTTAAAGGAGGGTGCAATATAAGCTCCTGCGTAGTTGCTGTTTCCAGACGCTTGGATTTAGGGAAACGAAGCCTTTATGTATTTACCCTCATGTCTTTAGTCCTTTCTCCTGCACCCCAGAAGAGATTAGGGTCTGTGGTGTCCGTGCTCACTTAGTGTCTGCCGTGTCTTACAGGCTGGCAAACCCTCGTGCTACAGGATTGAGCCCAGTAAAGGAGTGATCCCCCCCGAGACCAAGGTGGCTGTGACTGTCATAGCAAACTTGGATGACAATGAAAAATTCAAGGACAAGGTGATCGTGTCCATAGAGAACAGCCCCAGCTGCAACGTCCTTATCCAGGCTTTTGGCATTGGCACCACCATCATCACGGACAAACCGCTTGCTCCAGAGCTCAACTTGGGCCCCCACTTAAGGTAAGTTATCTCTCTGCTCTGGGCTCTGCTCTGGGTCCAGCACAGAGAGAGGAGTTCTGCTGAAATCCTTCGGGCTGGTTCTCCTCCAGCACTCCCAAAACCTGGCTCAGTGCCACTGAAGCCCCAGGAACTCCTTTAGAAACATTCTCTGGGTGGTTTTCAAGTCTTTAGATACCCTGAGAAAGTCACCGAGCCGGACACCAGTTGGGAAATCGGAGGCTGTGGAGTATTGTCTGGCAGCAGCAGAGAACCTTGGCAGTAGCTTGTTAGCAACTCATCGCTTAAATTTCGGGTGCTGTTTGGTTTCCCTTCTGCCGCAGGGAGTCCTGGAGGAGCAGCAGAATTTGTCTTTGCCCTCTATCATCTGCGAGCTCGCTATCTCTCTCCTCTCCCCTGCCAGGCTGCTCTTTATTAGATGTAGATGCTCTTTCCTCCCTTCTCCTGCCTGTTTTCCTCGCTGTCTCCTCTGCCAGCTGCCGCAGCTCGGAGCAGCCGTGGTGAGACCTCAGGGTCTCCTGAGGTTGGGTTGGGGCATTCCTTGGAGAAGGAATCACCTTCTACCGGTGCCTGTTCCCTTCCCTGCCCAAAGAGGGTCCACACTTCTCCCATACCGTAACCTTTAGTTAGAGCCAGCAGGTTAATCCTACCTTAAGCATTTAGAATAGAATTTAGGGGTACAAATACGCACCCACAAGACATCCACATCAGCAGGGATGCTTGTGCAGCGTGTCCTGTGCTCCATGTGGCCACAATTGAGCTGCACAACACAGAGGACAAGGCTACTGAGGTTCATGTCCTCTGCCCCCACTTCACCTCCTGGCCTGCGGGTTGTGGAGCTGCTGGGCTGTGACCGAGTGAGCTGAGGTGGGACCGGGGAGCATGGCAGATGAGTTGGGCTTTCCCAGAGCTGCGAGTTCTGCTCTGAGCTTTCCCCCGCTGCTGTCCGCAGCATAAACCGTTTCCTGCCCAGCTCGGGCCCGTCGTTGTTGAGCAGCCTGTGGCCAGGGCTGGTCTGTTCTCTGCTGTTGCTGCTGCATTTACCTTCCACTGCGTGCAGCAGGCACGCGGTTTGCAAGCTCATCCTTCATCCCGCGGAGAGACACCAACTGTTCCAGGAGCTGCTCGTTTCCTGGCCGTGCTCAGATTTATAGAGGGTAAAATAATTCCTCCAACCTGGCCTGCAGTTAGTGTTCCTTGATGTGAAGGAATCAGTCTCCGTGGAGTATCCATTTGGCTTTCTATCGAGCTTGAGTTGTTCTTCTCTTGTCGCTCTGGTTCCTCAGCCGTTCCATATGGTCTTGCTGCTGTGCTCGTGTTGGGGAAACATTGCTTGATCCCATGTTCTCCCAGCGCATCTGGCTTCCCACAATACAAAACGAGCTTCAGGCTGATACGTTGGGGGCGAGGAGTCAGGTGCTCCCTAAGGGATGGGAGGGACGGGGGGGAATGACTGAGATGCTGATGTCCTTTGTGAAGCTTTTCCTTGCACTACGCAAACAGACTGGCTGCTGATAAACTTAGGGGCAACTAGGGTCTGGCTCTTGGTGTAGCTTTGAGCTGGGTCAGCGGTTTTGGAGGTGGCTTTGTTGCTGGGTGAGCGGTCAGATAAGGCTAGCGGGGCACTGAAGCCAGGTGGGTGCTGGGAAGAGGCAGTTCTTGAGCCATTTTCCATCTCTGCTTCTCTTCTAGCCTGGATCCCTGTTGTTACTTCTTCAACATAACGAACAAAGGACGACGCATGCATCGGCTCTATTGGAGTACTGAAGGTTTCCCCACATTTCCCCGTCGTGATCGTCTCTCCGCCATCCAAACCAAGGGCAAGGGTTCCTCCCGGAACCCCAAACCTGCCAGTCCCGTGTTTAAGCTTCAACCCCTGACAATGGAGCTGATGCCGGGCCAGACTGTGGAGATGACTTTGGAAGGCTTCTCCAGCACTCCCCAGGTGAGGTCCCCCACGGGTGCTGAGCTTTCCCCATGGGGTCACCTCCACTGGGGCTTCTCCTGCAGCCCCTTGACTTCTCCCTGAGAAGATGAACCAGTGCTTTCAAGAAAATATCTCAACGCCTCGAGTTACCATGGCAGCACCGGTTGCTCTCCTTGCTGGCCACCATCAGTTACCAAGGCTTTTTTTTGGGGTGTTTCTATAGCTACCATCAAGCCAACTCGCCCATACTGAAATAAGGGCTGAAGGAAGGGCAGAGAAAATAAGTCAGGCTTTAGCCTAGGAGCAGAGGCAGGGAGTCGATTGAGAAACTCAAGATAATTTCTTTGGGGGAAGCAGGGAGTGAAGCAAACGCCCTGGGAAGGGAGGGGAGCGTCTAGGAGCAGCGTTATTTTTCCTCTGTAGACAAACATTGGCAGAGGGCTTGCTTAGAGCCCAGTCTTGCAGGAGAACAACGAGCGCAGTGTGGCAGCCGGAATGATGGGAGTGATGTTCCCCATGGGGGAAGCTGCTCCCAGGGATCATCAGAATTGACAGCTTGACTTGTATCAGTATTTCCATAACAGCTCACCCCAGGCTCTCGGCTGGCCCCGTGTCCCAAGGGCGATCAGGTCCGTCAGCGCCCTTGGATAGCAGCTCAGAGCGGGGGTAACTCAGCAGGATCCTTGGGTCTTCTTCTTCCTGGTCCCTTATTTCCAGGGAAAACTCGGTAGAGGAGCTCACAGCTAAGCGTGGGGTGCATTCTCTGGCTCCAGGCCCACTGGGCACAGTTGTTTAGACGAATGTGGGAATGGGTTACCCAGCAAGGCTGTGGAAGCCCCTGGATTTCTGGCAGGGTTGAAGGCCAGGTTGGATGGGGCTTTGGGCAGCCTGGTCTAAGGGAGGGTGTCCCTGCCCATGGCAGGGGTTTGGAACTAGATGATCTTTGAGGTCCCTTCCAACCCAAAGCCTTCTGTGAGTCTATGAATGCCAGCACATCACAGCTAAAGCAGGGGATTCTCATGTGAACTGCCAGCCCTTCTTTCCTGGGAAGATTTCTCTAGAACCAGCTCTAGGAGAGCCCAGTCCATTCTAGGCATGAGCGAGCGAGCCCCTCTTCACCTACGGGCAGGCTGGCTGTTGGGGATATTTTTCAGGCATCATGCTGAGCAGCAGGGCACATGGAGGCGATAACCGTTTGCGGGGGTGATTATTCCAGTTCCACCTGACTTTGTGGTTGTCTTTTGTGGACATTGGGGTGTGTAGCACTAAGGATTTGGGGAGAGCAGAATAAGTAGGATGCAGCAGGAAGAGAAGACTAGCAAGGAGACCAGTGACTGTAGCTTTATGGCAGTGTAATACTTGTGGAGGGTTGATGGCCAAGATCCCATGGCATGGGCTTTATCCAGGCTGTCAAACTCCTTCTATTTCCACGGCTTGCAAATTCGTGTTTTCTGGGCACCCTGCTGTCACTGGGTGGGTGACGTGTGACTCTTGCCCACAGGTAGTGAAGGAGCGGCTGCTGTGTCATGCCGTCGTGGGGAGCGAGGTGAAGAAGAGACAGATAATGCAGGTGGATGTCATGTGCGAGTTCATTGCTCCCATCCTGCAAGTGTCCTCCAGAGCAATCGCTTTCCGAGTGGAGAAGGTAGGTCTCTGGGCTGGGTCCTGGTGTTTAATAGCGTGGCTGAGGACTGAAAGCCCACCGAGGGGTGTGATGGCCTTCAAGGAAGGAAGTTTAACAACATCTCCAAGTCCTCGGGGCTTTGTTGTTGGTTTGAGCGGGACCAAGCTATTGCCATCAACACTGAGATCATTATTTCTCCCCTGTGGGGTTGGGGACTGTCTCTCCAGCTTTGTCTCTCCTTACTTGAGCTGGAGGCAGAATCGAGCTGCTGAGCCCAGGGCCAGGTGTGTGGGTCCCCCAAGAACAGCATGTGCCTCGCACAGCCATCCTCCTGTGTTGGGACTGGGGCGGGAGAACAGGTTGCTGTAGCCGAGCGATGCCAAATGCCCTCCTCGCCCCCCAGCCCCCCGTGAGGTGCTCTGTGAGCAAAGGGACCGTGTTTTTAGAGGTGGGACTGCTTAACTTCACCGAAGTACAGTTGAGTTGCCAGATATTTTGCCTGGGACACTGAGGTCGCTTCTCGAGAGATACCGGTTTCTGTACTGGGTGTGAAGTCAGGTTTGGGGTGATCCTCCAAGGCACGGTGATATCTGAATGGGGAAGCTGAGAAAACCTGAGATTGCTGTCAGCTCCTCAGGCTGATGAGGAAAACCCGCTGTCTGTCATCTGTGTTTGCCTTCTCTGCTGCTGGCGTGGGTGCTCTTGGCATTTCCCCAAGCCTCACCTTCTTCAGAGGGCCTGCAGACATCCTTCAGCTGCAGCGATGGTCCCACCACTGTGGAGCAGGCGCCTTTAGTCTCTGGATCCTGACTCTTGCATCACTTTCCCCCTCCCCAAGGTGTCTGAAAAAGAGAAGCTACTTCATTCTTCAGTCTCTGTGTTCTCAGATCTCTCCTCTGCTCCCCCAGCTTCCAGAGAAGCACAACATCCTCTGAGCAGGCGGTTCGGATTTAATGAGGAGCTTTTCAGTTCTCTCTGATGTCTGCCTGTGGTCTGCTTGATGCCACGTGCTCTGATTTCTCAGGTGCTGTGGCACTGCAGCCGTCTGCCATCAATCCCTCCCAAAGTCCCTGCCCAGGCCCGCTCCGGTTTCCAGAAACCTCGCGGGAAGCTCGGAGCAGTGCGGAAACGGGGAGGAACAGCTTGGGCTGGAGCTAAGCTTGGAGGCTGCAGACACTTTGTCATGGTAGCAGGGACAGCAGGAGACACGTTGCAACCTGACTGTTGAGGTTTCTAGCTGGCTTTATGTCCGCATAGATATTCAAAGCGCACAGAATCCCAGGGTTGGAAAAGACCTTTGAGATCGAGTCCAACTGTACCTGTCCTCTACTAAGCCATACCCCTGAGCACCTCATCTACCTGTCTGTTAAACACACCCAGGGGCGGTGACTCACCCCCCCCGTCCCGGTTTTTCCCCTTGTCTTTAGCAACCCAGCGATGTCCTGAGCCTTCAGTACAAGCCTCTGTCTTTAAAAAACACCTCCTCCCTGCCGCTCAGCATCGTCCTGATGGTAGAGCAACCCTTCTGGGTCTGCAGTGCATCCCAGCAGCCCCTGCCAGGCCAGGTGAGCAGCCCTGCACCTTTCTGCTGGTGGGGTTTGAAGAGGGAGGAGGGTGGGGGTGTGTTTCGGTTGGGAAGCCCTCCAGGAGAGGTGGTTATTCCTTTGAATTGGCAGTCAGTTGGCCTGAACAGCATCAGGTTTGAAAAGGAGAGAAAAGACCTTCTCAATTGGGGAAATAGCTCCTGGCTCTAAGACAACTAGGAGCAGGCAACTAGGTGTGGGCCAACCATGTGGTGAAGGTGTCTCTTGGAAGCCCTCCTTGGGTGACCTCAAGAGCTGCTTGCTCTTTTTGAGGGCAGCTCTGCCCTTGGGAAGGCCGAGGAGCTTGGCACCTGCACTGTTGGCAGTGGGAGGTGTCGGACATGGGCTCTGCTAGAGATGAGTTGGAGGCACGGCCACCGCTGCCATGCAGGTGATCAGCCCTTGCGTGGCTGAGGGCACAGTGCCGTTGGGCTCGTGTTGAGTGTGAAGACAAGGGTGTTCCTGTAGAGTCAGGGCACAAGAGGATTTATTTCCCTCTTGCATTATGGGTGCGGAGCACAAGGGGGTGAGCCTGAGAGTCTCAGAGAAGAAAGTTGTGGTGCACGGTCAGGGGCACGTTGTAAAGAAAAGGAAGCCTGAACCGAGAAGCCCACGTTGGGGTTGCGCTTTGAACACTGAGGTGTTTTGTGCCACCAGACCTCAGGACTTCATCCCACCGGTGGATAATACTCTTCATCTTCTTGCAGCCCGTGGAGCTGGGGATCGGGAAGGAACTTAATCTCTCCATCGGGTTTAACCCTGCTTATGGTGAGGGTTGGAATAGCTGGGAAGCAGAGAAGACTCTGAAGATACAGTTTCTTGAGCACCCTCATGAGGAGCAAGTCACCATTCGGGGAGAAGTCTTCTTCCCGAATCTCTGTATCCAGACCACAAGCTTGGACTTTGGCTGCGTCTTGAATGACACTGAACACGTGCGCTACATCCAGATGACCAACTGCAGCCCGCTACCCGTCCAGTACCACTGGCTGTTCCTGGTGGACAACTCCACAAGCCACCTGAGGTACGTGCACCTCTGCCCTGTCCTTGAAGCTCTTTGTCCAATGTCCCGTTTGTCCTTTGCAAAGCCCGAGATGGTTTGTATAGCATCCGACAAATCCCTTTCCCTTGTGGAAATAGCACCTCCCAGCTTCAGGCAGGGAAGGTGCCCAGGGAATGGGGCTTCTCCAGAGCTTGAAGTGGGGATTTCCGTGGCTCGAGGCAAACGCCACCTTGACAAACTGAGTTCTCATGTGTTTTGCTGCACATGGCATCCACAGAGCAGCTGTTGCCTGTGTTCCGGCGCTTGTTGTGTGTTCCGGCAGGTTCTGCTGCAGCTTTGGGTGCAGCCGTAGGTGTCAGTAGGAGGACTTGTCCCAGTGTTCCTGGGCACCAGGGCCACCCAGTGCTGGCCTGTGCTGTGCAAGCCCTAGAGCAATCTCTCAGTCCTGCTGTAGTGCATCTATAGAGGCGTTTTTGAGCGGTTCTTCCTGCTGTGGCCTCTCTTGCGTAGGTCAGAAGTTGAGTCTGGGCAGTTTTAATTCCAGCAGCCAATGGTTTTTCCATACCACTCCAGGAAACGGAGCGAAGTTACCCATTGAGGGGCTGCTCTTACAAGTCATAGAACTCATGGATAAAGGGTTTGGCTTGGGGAATTGGCATCTGGTTCAGAGGAGATGACCTATTGGGAACTGGAAATTAGCTGGTGCCATGGGGAGGGCTCTGGGGGAGCAGACCTGGGTGCTGGGGCAGCCTGCTCGCAGCCGGGTCTTGCCAAGGAACAGCAAGACCTCAGAGTGGCCCATCATGATGCACGGCACCTTCGGGAACATTCAGGACCCTAAAATGCTGAGGAAAGCCTGCAAAAAGCAGGTGGAGGGAGGTGGGCAGGGCTTTAAGCTCTGCTTGGAGAGGCTCCTGTCATCTCCTGGTAAATTAGTGTAGGGTTTAATCACAAGCTAAAGGGAAAATCTCATTTTGCTGATAGAACAATGCGTATGTTTTGTATACCAAAAGAAACAGGCGTGTTCCAGCAAAGCCTGTGTGGAATGAATTTCCTCTGGGGCCACTTGTTGGCTGGTTGCCTGTTTATCTTTCAGTTTTCTTTAGAACCAATTTAGGGTTTGGAAATGTGGATGCTGGATCAATTTACAGCTTTTAATTACCCCGTCTTCCCTTAAATTGGCTTTGCTGGATGCGAGCCCACAGGTGCTGGTTCTTCCAGCGGATGCAGAGCCACCCAGCTCTGCTGTCTGACCGTCCTGGCAGGATCCTCTGCTCCAGCATTGCCCCTTTGCTGGCTCCTTAGCGCTGTGGCAATTAGGACAGCTCCCTTTTCTGCTCCACATGTTAATTTAGCGGTAATGTGTTCTCTCAGGGTCCCTCAGGAGACACAATGTGATCCTCCTGGCAGAGCTGGAAATGAAGAGGGTCTCCAAGCTATTAACACCTCAAATTGCTATTAAGAGCCCAGCAGAAGGGCAGCATGTCAGATTTCTGGTCCACGTTAAGCACTGTTGAGATTCTAAACTATCAGATGAAACTAACTGGGTCTGACATGGAGGGAATCAACCGTCAGGGCTCGTGACGGTGAGATGGATAGAATGGAGCCATCCAGACGTCCAGCCTTGCTGGAGCCCAGCAGGGAGACTCCCAGCATCACACACGCATTGAGTCCCACAGGACCTCTGCTTGGGAGTGAAAAATAGTATTGTTGCCTAGGCCCCATGGTCCTGTGGAGGTCCCTCAAACCATCCCATAAAGGTAATTGAGTAAATGAGTATGGATTTTCCAGCCCGGGGCTCTGCTTCTCCTTGGGGTGGTAGTTACCCCACAGTTATTTACCACCACCAGCTCTAAGAGCTGTGGTCTCCTTTCCTCACTGGGAGGATCCGCAGCTCCCAGTTTTGGGATGACGATGGCCAGACAGGTTTGTGGCTGGAGAGTTTCCAGACACTCCCGGTGTGTGTGCCACGCAGGCGGAGGCACCTCCCGTGTCACCCAGGAGAAGTCGGGCTGCCCGAAGGCAGCTGAGGTACCTGGGTGCCCTGTGCGGTGCTGGGCTCTGTCCGGTTGAGGCACAGCAGGCTGGGGGCTCCATCCCATCCCAGCCCTGGCTCCATCCTGCCTTGTCACACGTAGAGAAAGCCACCAGCGTTGCTGCTTGCTCGTACTGACCCACGGCTGTGGGTCACTCTTGGGGAGATGTTCTGCATCAGTGTGTGGCTGAGCCACAGAAGTACTCACAGTGGCCCTGCGGGTGGGGAAGGCACGGTCTGGGGCAGCGGGTGCTTTTGGGAGGGTGCTGCTGGGTCTGTACCAGCCCATGGCTGCCTGGCTCTGTCCCTTTGCGCCCCAGTCTTGGCTCGCTGCAGGGTTTGTGTGTGTCTCCCTTTCCTGCCACGCTCCCCACCCCTGCGAGCTGTTCACCCCTGTCCCCTTCTGCTGCTCCTTGCACCCGGCTGCCGGCACCGCTGCTACACCAGCATTGTCCCCAAGCACTGACCTGCTCTGTCCCACTTGTGGAGCTGCTGAGCTCCCACCCCTGGGGCCGCATCCTGCCCAGGAGCTGCTCCTGCTGCCTTCCCTCCTTCCCACTGCAGCTCCATGATCAGAGCTTTGTTGTTTTCCAGGTTAACCCCTCCAACACCGAAATTTTTCACAAAAGCCAAACCACCAAAGGTGGAGGAAGCTCAGCCGGAGTGCTCAGCCCCTGCAGAAAGCATGCTCGGGGACGGGAGCGTGGAGGAACTAGTCGAAGCCCTGGCAGCGGTGGGGGATTCTGTCCCACAGCCACCTGATGCAGATGACACCCTGGAAAGAGAGGTAGATGTTTTTCTACACCTCCCACCTGCGTTGCCTCCCCCAGCTTGTTGCAGAGGGCCTGTGCTCGTGCCAGCCTTCCTTCTGCTGCCCAGAGGGCGGGCTTGGCAGCAGAGCCAGTGGCTGGACGCGGGGCTGTGGGGAGGGAGAAGTTGGAATCACAGAAGGCTTTGGGTTGGAAGGGACTGTAAAGATCAAGTCCCACCCCTGGTCGTGGGCAGGGACACCCTCACTACCCCAGGCTGCCCAAAGCCGCATCCAACCTAGCCTCGAACCCTGCCAGGGATGGGGCTTCCACAGCCCCTTGGGCACCCTGTGCCAGGTCCTCCCCACCCTCGGAGTAACGCACGCACAAATAACTGGGGAAATTCTGGTGGCTAAGTAGGATTGAAAATTGCTTCGGAGGATACATCTGGGTTGCAGTTTCATCTTCTGCTTGTGTCACTGTGCCAAGGCAATGTCCATGTAACCTCTGTGGGACACCACAGGCCTAGGAAAGGTGCTGTCAGTATTTTTGGGAACATGTGCGTGGTGAAGCTTTGCTGGGTTTGGAAAAGTAGAGACCACAAAAAGCATTGAAAGATGAGAAGACTCTGCCCTCCCCGGTGCCTTATCTCCTGGGGACATGCCCCATCAATCTTTGTAGTAGATTCTGCTGAGGCCAAGGCCATAGCACAAAGCATGTCTTCACCTCTTAAACTTCCAGAGCAACCACAAAGCCCTCATATATAAACAGAGGGTCAGAAGCCCAGGGACAAGGTTCCTTTTGGACAGTGGCACCTCTGAGGTTAAACACCAGCTCCTCGGTGCTGGAAGACAGAAAAACCTCTCGTCTGCCTTCTTTAGGAAGGTGCCTGTGAGAAGAGTGTCCCGGCTGAGATCCTCAGCTGATGAGTGCAGGAGATGAAACTATGCACCACCTAGAACAGGAGAGTTGTGCCGAGCACTTCCCAATTTCCTGTTGAAGTTTTGCTTGCAGCTGCATTCCTTGTTTGTCTCAGAGAACCTGCCCTGTCCCAGGCATCAGGCTTCTGGCACGTTCCTCAGGCAGGAGCGAGCAGGCACAGGCTGGCACCAGGCTGCACAATGGAGGTCTCTGCCAGACTTGAGCGCCTGCTGTACCCCGCTTCCTCCTGCATGCTGGCGTGTAGGATGTACAGTTGGAGCCTGTGTCTCATCTGCGGGTGGGCTTGGCAGGGACATACCCATACTTGGTTTGCGCTGCCAGGAGACCTTCCATATTACTCTTAACGTGGTTTATTAATTAACGTATTCATTACTAAGTATGGGAGAAGATTTTTCCCATGGTCCTTCCACTGGTAAGTGGGATGGCTGCAGGATGAGACTGGGTTTGAGGAAGAGGCTCTGCAGCCATGTCTGTCCCTTGCTTCAAGCCATGGCTCCTCTCCTGCACCCATTTCCACACCCGATGTCTCAGTGTCTCTTCCCCTTCCTCCAGGTTTTCAACATCCTGCCAGTGTTAGGTGTGCTGCAGCCGGGCCAGAGCGAGCAGGTCAGGGTCACCTTCTTTGGCCATGCAAACATCATCGCCCGCGTCACGGCGCTGTGCTGTGTGGAGGGAGGCCCCACCTATGAGGTTGCGCTGCGTGGGGAGGCCTCGCTCATCCACTACCTCCTGGACAGCAAGGAGATAGACTGCAGGCTGCAGGTACCACACGCTTCTCTTGGCAGGGACCCTTGAGACCACCCCTGGCAGGTGGCTGCCCATCGAGGTCCGGGACTCTCTCACTGGCTTCTTTGGTTGATTTGTCTTGGAGGTGCAGTTTTGGGGTGACAGGTCCTGTGTCCAAGCTGGTTTTAATGGTCATCTCCATTCCCCTCCCTGAAGCTGGGAATCCCTCCTCTTCAGTGGATGCTGGTTCCCATGGCAGGCGGTGATCTCTAGGGGGATGTGCCCTGAGGCATCCGTCTGCAGATCCGCTCCCGGATCCTGGGGTCCAAGGAGATGGTCTCTTTCAGTGCTCTCCATTGACCAACAAAACAAACCAGGAACAATGTTACCATGGGCTTCAGTCACCATGTGAGAGAATGTCCCAGAACAATCCCCATTTTACCTCTTTTCAGACAGCCCCTCCCCCCAACATTAACAGCTGTTGGCCCTGTACGTCTTGCCCCGTGCCCTTGGTTTGCTGCCCCTGGAAGCTCTGCAAATCCTTTTCCTTCTGAAATGCCTCCTCAGAGTCTCTCTGTCAGTGACAGCAGAATCCAGGCATCCCAGCACGTATGTGGCTGTCTCATAAAGACAAGTGATGCCCTACAAGTGGGTCAAGGGACAGTGACTGAGAGCACGGTGGGCTGGCCATGCTGGATGGGGCGGTTGCCTTGATCTGTCCTGAATTTCCTTGGAGCCTTTGCAGAGGCTCTGCTCCATCCAGGGCTCCATCAATCCGAGAACCAGGGAAAGTCTGAGGGAACTATGCTCACTGGAGATGGATCAGGGGCTGAAGAGGGGCTTGGCCAAGCAGGTCCTTGGCACTAGTTATGGGTCGCTCTCCCGACCACTGAGCACCCCCTGCCCAAGGGGGCTGGTTACAGAAGAAGCTTCCTGGTGGGAGCAGTGTTCTTCCTTTGTGTTTCAGCTGGCTGTCAGATGACGCCTTCAAGTGCAGAGGACTTAAATCATAAAATCATAGAATGGTTTGGGTTGGAAGGGACCTTAGAGGTCATCTCATCCACCTTCACTGAGCAGGGACATCTTTGACTAGGTCAGGTTGCTCAGAGCCTCATCCAGCCTGACCAGATGTTTCCAGCAGTGGGGCATCCCCCAGTTTATTACTGACCTTTTTGTGGTGGTTACTGCACCTCTGCGTGCTGCCATAAATATCTACATGGGATCCTCAGGTTAACCTGGGAGAGGTGGGATCCTCAGGTTAGCCTGGGAGAGTCAGGTCACATCCCAGTGTCAGCAGGAGGAGATTGCCAACAGCCAGCTGTGTGTCCTCAGCTTCCTACCCCTCTGTCTTCTCTCCAGCTGTTTACCAACGTCACCAAATCAGAGGTCACGCTGCGGAACAGCGGGAGGGTGGGATTCACCTATGTGGTGCTGAGCCCCAGCACGGCCACCGCGGACAGTCCTCAGCCTGGCGTGCCCCTGGTCCTGCCCAGCACTGTGAGTAGCACGCAGGGTTAACGCTGGCTCCACATCAGGCTGCCCAGGAGAGTGTTATGGGTAGGGAACAAAAGGTTGGGCAAGTAGGATGGTGCAAGGTCTCCTGAGTGTCTCCTTCCCCTCAAGGTTGTGTGGTGGGACTTACTGCAGGTCCCTGCCTGCCCACTCCCACCAGCACTAAGGACGTAGATAGTCCCTCCCTTGGGCACGCAGCTCCTGTGTCTGAACTCACTCCTCGCTCCTCCAGCTCGTAGCATCCCCCGTCCCAGCACCTGGGTTCTGTCTGGATCCCTCAGCTGAAGCAGCAATCCTATCCCTGTCCCTCCTGGCAGTGGGAAGAGGGGTCCAAATGGCTTTCACGTGTCCTCGTGCTGGTCTCCTGCAAGGGGTGACACTGTTCCAGAGGACACGGCTCTGCTTGGCCCTGTGCAGTTGCTGCTGGGCAGATGCTGTGTTGGGAGCTGGAGTCCAGTGCTCCAGGGACCAAGAGGTAGGACGTGTCCCGCTCAGCAGCTTCTCCCTGTGGCGTGGTGGGGAGCAGGGACCTGAGGGCTGAGCCCAGCGAGCTGAGAAGAGCTGTGACTGTGCCCTGTCCCCTTAGCAGTGTTGCCACCTGTTTGCATTAGCTCTCAACCTGGTTGGCATGAGCCTAACTCCAGGCTCAGACAGCTCTTCTGTGGTGGGAGCCCAGTGAGGAGGGGATCTTCTGGGGAACCCCTTCATCCCTGGACCTCATCCTAGCCTCTGCCTCTGCTTTTCCAGGGGTGTAAGTTTGCAGGTCACTGTGAGTCTAGATAGTGCTGTGCGCCCTCGGTGTAACCACCCAGGCAGGAGCTGTTGACTCTCGGACACCAGCCTGGGTGCCACTGCCGTGCTGCAACAGGAGCTGCTGGCCCTGCTGAGAGTGTGGGCACGCCGCTCCTCCTCCACAGCAGTTGGCAGAAGGGCTTTTCTTTGCTGCTTGGGTCAGGCGGAGGGTGGGCAGTGTTGGCAGGAGGACAAACCACACCCTGGTGTAGGAGACCTGAGCTTTTGGATCCAGGGAAGCTGGAAGGCAATGTTGTGTGAGAACCTGCCTTCTCATCTGAGCGTAAGGGTGGTCCGAGCCCCAGCTCCGCCAAGCCCTCTGGTTGAATTCCCCTCCTCTTCTTCCACACCTCCAGGGTTACATTGGACCTGGCAGAGAGCAAGTGCTCACTGTCTATTACCTGCCGGGAGTGCCTGGAGTCTTCTGCAGGACCTTCCAGATCCAAGTGGGTCATCTGGAGCCAGAAGAGATCACCCTGAAAGGAGAGGGGAGTTTTCCCAGGATTTATTTGGACCTTCCTAGGAGAATCAAAGGTGAGCACTGTCTGTCTGCTCCTCATGAAGGTCCTCTGGGGGTCTTTTTCTGCCCCCCTGTGTCATCATGGCCATAGGGCAGCTCACACCCACGTCCACCAAGCCTGGAGGTTTCAGGGCTGTTGTCCTTCTGATTGCTTTCTAGAAGCACGTGGGCTTCACTCCAGGGAGCCGTCCTGGCCAGTGTCATCTTTTGGTGGCCTGGATAAAGAGGACAGCTAGAAAGTAGTGTTGGGGAAAGCTGTAACGCGGGCTGGCAGGGATTTGGGCAGGGGTCGGGGGGGATGAGATGCTCTGATGTGGGGAGGAAGGTGAGTGGGAGAGAACATAGAAGAAAAGCAGCATCCTCTTTCCATGCGTTGCTCGAGGAATGTGTTTGTGGGAAGGGCCAGCGCTGGGGGTGTGGAGCTTCCCAGCTTTAACGGGGACGCCGCTGCGCTCACGCTTCTATTTGTGGCTGTTTTCTTCCTTCAGGAAACGAAAACTATGAGGAGATCCTCAAAGAGGCAAAAGAAAAGCCAGGAGAAGACAGCCAGAGAGACAAAGCAGTGGTTGTCAGGGAGGCCATGGCCACCGAGCCACCCATGGACGACTCTGGCACTATGGTGAGACCAGCTGCTGCCCTGTTTGGCACGGGCCACCCTCTCCCTGTGTCACTTGTCCCCCCTTCCAGGCCACAGCTGGCTCCCCTGGGCTGCCCACAAACATGGGGCTCCTCTGGTTGTGGTCCTTCCCATGGGTGCCTGAGCTTCCTGAGTGCCCAAGGGGGAGGTTCTGAAGACAGTGCTCAAGCGACTGAGATAGAGAGAGCTTTTGTCTGAGCTGCCCTGGCAGCGGCTGGGGGCAGGCAGATACTTGGAGCTCTGGAAGGTTCTTGACTTGTTTGGTCAGATCAGCTTTTATTAGGGTGGCTGAGCAGGCAAAGATATGGTCCTGGCAGACTCTGAGTAGCGGGACAGAAGGACTGCCATCATAGACTGTGTTGGGTTGGCAGGGACATCCAAAGGCCATCTACCCCCTGCAGTGAGTAGGGACACCTTTAAGTAGATCAGGTTGCTCAGAGCTTCTTCCTTGAATGTCTTCAGCGATGGGGCCTCCACCACCTCTCTGGGCAACCTGTGCCAGGGCCTCGCCACCCTCAGAGTGAAGGACTTCTTCCTGCTTCTCAGCAAGATCAGAGTGGGATTAACTTCCCTTTGCTAACCAGCCACTGTCTTTGTTTTCCTCAGCTGGACATTCGGCTGCAGATGGAGAACATGCTGATAGAGCAGCACGCCCTGGAGCAGCAGAAAGCTCTCTCCTCCTTTGACCAGAGTGCTCGTCGGAGGCTTCTCAAGTTAGTAGGGCCCCTGTGCCCTGCTGGCAGTGCACAGCAGTGCACCCCTGCTCCTGGGAGCTCCTTGTCTCTGGGAATAGCTGGGGACTTGAGAAGGGGGTTGGTCCTGATGGTTTGGACATGCTACTAGTGAGCAGCCTGAGGACTTTTCTCCAGTGGCTTTTCATAGCAGAGGAGCTGTGCCCAGTGTCTGTTTTAAAGTACTTTTATTTAAAGATCCTGTTAGTAGCTGATAAAACCTCGGGCCTGGGTGCCCCGTGACGTACCAAAGTCTTCTTAGCAGAAGATCAGACCTTGGGTTTCATGGGCCAGAGTTTCTCCAGCAGTGACCTTAAGGACTCTCCTTGCTTCTTGTTCCAGAGTGGAGCTGCCCGAGTACATCCTGGACTTCGGCCACGTCATCCTTGGTGACGTCCAGATGCGCGTCGTGAAGATCACCAACCCCGGGCAGCTCCCCGTGTCCTTCTACGCCAACGGACAGGCTTTGTGTGGCACCGGTAACCCATGCTGGAGAGACTTCCTGGGGGCTTGAAGGACTTGTCTCTGACAGATGAGCTGGGACCACAGGGAGGGGTTCTGAGTGCTCTTTTGCATCATTTTCTCTTCCCCCCCCTGTTCGGTGCTCTGCAGCCAGAACTCTCCTGGCCCGCAGTGTCCAGGCACCTGGGCCGCCCTGATGCTTCCATTGCGGGGGCTTCATGGGCTGATCACCTTGGTCACCTCTCAGCATCTTCTGCTTTTAGCTACCAGGAGCATCTCCTGAGTGTCTTTGTGTGCTCCATGAGCTTGTGCTGGGAGCAGACGGGACCCTTGGTGGTTTGGAAGCGTTTTGTTTAGAGTTCGTAACGGCACAGCGCTTCTTTAGCCTCTATTGAGACAGCAGCCTGTGAGGTCAAAACAGGCTCTCCAAACAGGTCCCTGAGGACCATCAGATGGTGACTTGCTGCATCTGAAGGGTGGTCAGGTGTCTCCTCTAAATTGTCTTCCTAGCAACACCACGGCAGAGGGGAATCTCCCCTGGAACTTCTCCTTTGGAGATGTCTGCGCATCCTTCCTGGGGGCCTGGTGAAGGAATTGCTGGTGCTCCTCAGCTGATGGGTTTCCGTTTTGCCCCGGGGGTCTTGAATTCAGGCTGTGAAATTCCTTTCTCTTTGAGTGGTGACAAGAGAGAATGAGTGGCGGTCTTCTACAGAGACACAAAGGGTCCTTCTGCCTGACAGTCCTGTGGACGCCCGTGCGGTCTGAAGGCACTTGTGCCCAATTTCACGTTGCTGGTGTGTATCAGCTGCTTTATTTTCACCCATTCAAGGTTTCAGTGTGGATCTGGACCGCGTGAAGAACCTGCCCTTCTGCAAGACAGAGACACTGGAAGTGCGATTTGATCCACAGAGTGCCAACCTGCCAGTGGGAGAGGTGAATGTGGACCTGCCCATCAAGGTACTGTATCCTTCCTTACCACCCTGTGCCAGCATAGCCTTTCAGGGCAGCTGGCAGGTTGGGGACAGCAGCAGATGTTGTCTGGACCTTCAGAGCTGGATGCTATAACCCCTCACTAGGCAGAAGAAGGCCCCACGTTTCCCATCCGCCTCCGTGCCAACGTGACTGTGCCATCCCTCCGCGTCTCCAGAGACAGACTGGAGTTTGCTGCTGTCCAGTGTGGACAGTGTCAGGAAGAAACCATCCAGCTCCACAACCAACTCCAGGTCCCCTGTAAATGGTTCATCACCATGAATGAGCCCGTTGTGAAGGTGAGGCAGGAATGATGCATGACACGTAACTTCTCGGTTGGGTTTTCTGTGCCTCTCATGCCTTTTCTGCCACTGTGGGTCCCTGACCACGTGAGGATGGCTCATGGGAGGGAGATTGGAGGGTACGGAGCAAGGCTGGTTCACCTGGACTTGTTAACCAGCTGATGCTTTGCTCCTCTGCCACCTTCACCCATTCCTCCTCCTCCAAGGACAGTACCTCCCCGTCGGCCTGCCCTGTCTACACGTTTTCCCTCCAGTTCTAGGCTGTGGTGGCCACATCTGGTCTGGATGTGGGTGCTCTCGGCACCGTGCCGGTGTCTCGGAGCACTTGTGGTAACTCGAGGGTCTGTCCTCACAGACCAAAGAGACCTCACAAGGTTCCTTCCTGTGCCCAGGTGGACAAGCATTTGCCACCGTACTTTAAACAAAAGCTGCTTCGGGAGTGGAAGAACAAGCCCTGTGTGTTCGAGGTGCTGCCCTTGGCCGGGACCCTGACTCCAGGACAGCGATTCAACGTGCGAGTCAGGTTTACACCCAGGGAAGAGGTAAGATGGGCGGGCCTCACACCCAGGAGCAAGGCCATGTGGCAATGGGAGCCCGGTGCGGGGAGGGGGAGATGAGGTTTGCCTCCGCATGGAGCTTTCTGCTCTTAATTAGTGCCAGGACTCTGCCTGGGCAGTGTAACCCTGAAGGAGGAGGAGAAGCAGCTCCTGAGCCCACCCGTGTGGACCTTTACGAGCGCTGCACTCCCCCAGGGCGAGCTGAAACCCCCGTCAGCCCATTTAAATCCATGGGATACCCAGTTCCACCTGACGCCAGGATCCATCCCGGTTCCTCAGAGCCAGCGTGCCGGGGCCCCAGTCCCTGCTGCACATCAATAGCCGCTTCCCATTCCCCCAGCGGTACTGGTGACATCCCAGACCTTGAGGCAAGGCATAAATCTGAGGCTCTGTCCCCTGGGACTTTGTGGAGAACCTTTCTGTGCCTCTCTGTTTTCAGAAGTCCTACAGAAGCGAACTAAAGATTAACATCTGCCAGAGCACCCAGCACCTCCAGCTGCAGGTCTCGGGGCGTGGGCTGGAGCCACGGCTGGAATTCAGCCCCCCGGTATTGGAGATGGGACCATTGCTGCCATTCAGTCCTGGAGTGGAGGGGACGGTGGTGGTGAAGAACCCATGCGAGTTCCCCATTGAGTTCTACTCGCTGGAGTTTGACCAGCAGTACCTTATGGAGGAGCAGGTGAGAGGGAAGCTCTGGTCCCCATGGGCACATTCACATAGTATGGTGGTGCTCCAGCATTCCCAGGCTTGTGCTGGGGAGATGGAAGCAGTCTCCAGGACAAAGCCTGGTGGCATTTCAGAGTTAGCCAGCTCTGCTGGAGGGCTGGGGAGGGGCTTGGTGTGGTGTTGGGAGGAGGGAATGAGGGAGAAGGTAGGATATGATGGAGATCAAGAAACACCTCCTGTGTATGGTTTCTTTTCCCGGTGCACACAGGTCCTGCGGATGCTGAAGGACTACGATTGCCACAACACCTTATTGCTGCCGCCGCGCGCCCCCGGTGAGACGCTGCCTCCAGAGGTGCTGGAGTACTACGAAGAGCAGAAACGGCTGCAGGATGAGCAGGCAGAGTCCAAGAATGAGGAACAAGCAAGCCAGGACAATGGTGAGGGTTTGGGGCTGGGGCAGAGCTGGGAGCTCTGTACAAAAGGTGTTTTGGTGAACTCAAAGCCCAGCCAGATGATCTGGTCTAATGTTTGTAACGCACCCGGTTCCATGGTGCAGGAACCTGGAGGAGAGGTGCTGGGTTGGGTCAGCCCCAGGGTGAAATGTCCAGCTGTGTGTCTGTCCCCGTTTGTGGAACCTGGGACCGAAGTCCCATGAGGACCATGTAGGCAGTTTGTGTTGAGGACCTCGGTTTCAGCAGAGTGTCCTCTCCCAGGATGCCGAGGGGTGGGGAGGATGCTCAGGATCCCAAGTACGGAGCCAGCTGACTTTTGTACCCGGTTCTGCCCGGCAGAGCATCGGCATGGCACCCCTGCCAGCAAGGACCCCATGGGAGAGCTGGATGACAGCCCAGTCTCTAGGGCCATCGCCCGCCACCTGGGCATCGATACCTCCCCAGAAGGGCGCGCGGCCCAAAGCCGCAGAGGGATCGTCGTCATCGTCCACGGGACCCCCCTGACAGGTATGTGAGCTGCTGGCCACATGGATGGGGGAAGAGGGAGAGACACATGCCAGCAGACCTTGGTTGACCAGTTGAAGTGAAGCAAGGTAGGTCAGAGCTCTGCTGGCTCATGGAACGGTCCCAGGTCTTTGCCTGGCTGTCACAAGTGGTGTGGCTCATCTTGTGTGGACACACGTGGTGAGCATGTTGCCTCGTGTCCATGCTGCCTTGTGGGAGCAGACCCTAGCCCAAACTCAACCCCAAACTGTGCCCAGATGTTGCCTGAGACAACGCTGACCGATGCAGGCTGGGAAATTATCTGAGTGGGGGCACGGGGCTCAAATCAACGTGCCCCCTCAAATCAATGTGCCCCCTCAAATCAGGGTTGGGGCCACCACAAGAGACTCAGTCTTCAGCTGGAGATGACCCACCTGGCTCTGGAGAACAACCCTTCTAACCAAGCTGCCTCACTCATGGTTTCCCCAAAAGGGCCACTCGCTTTCAGACTGCCCCTGAGGCTTTGAGATTCTGCCCGGTGGCTTTCCAGACCCTGTCCCTGAAAAGCTTCACAGGGCAGCTTGGTGACGCTCGCTTCCTCTTGCTCTCTCTCAAGGAAAGACATCGGCGGCGGTGGCCTTGTCCAAATATTACGGTGCTGCCTGCTTGTCCATCGACGCGGTGGTGAGAGAAGCCATCTCAGAGAGGAGCAGCTGGGCAGCGCTCCAGGCCCGGGAGCTGTGCATGAGAGCTGCCATTGAGCAGAGGGAGACGGAGGAAGCCGGTAAGGAGAAACGCTGAACCCAGAGCAACTTCAGAAACCGGCCGTGATGACCATCGGCTTCTTCCTCTGGAGAAGTTTGGTGGCTCTCAGGTCTCTTAGGGACTGCAGGTGCCATGTGTAGAAATGCAAAACTATTTCCTAAAGCATCTCTGGCTATTTAAAAGTATAAAAATGGCTATTGTAAGGGCTCGGGCAGGGGGGTTCTACTGCCCCCGGGCATCTCGGCACGTGTGCCTCTGTGGAACACTCCCGTCTGTTTCTCAAAGGGCTTTTTAGATCTCCTCAAAGCCAAATCCAGCTTGCCCCTCACGGCCATCAGGCAGAACCGCTGCCCGCTTTAACGAGGAAAAAGCCCTCTGAAGCAGCTCATTAAGCTCTGGCCAACTTGACTACCGAGTGTGGCTTCACAAACATGCAAGGAAGGGAAGAACAGCCTCCTGGGGGAGTTTCAGACAAGAGGGATGCTGCAGATGAGCTCTTCTCTCCAGAGCTTTTCTTGCGCGCCCTGTCGGGTCACACGGCTCATGCGTATTGTGTCGTTCTCCACGTGAGGTCGGAGAGGTTTAGGGAACTTTATTGGGCAGTTGGTGTCCAAAAAATCTATTTGAGGAAATTCTGCATCTGATCAGGAGCCGGAGGAGGGAAGAGGGGCCTTGAGTTATCCAACACCGAGGGCTTAGCTCCGGCGGGGGTGGGTGGCTGCAGCCAGGGTGTGAGCCAGCAGGATGGGTGCAAGTTATGGAAATGGTGGTCCTGGAGGTGAAATCCTTGGCTTGATCCATAAGGAAGCTGTCTGTCCCTTCTGCAGGGCCACATGCGGATGTGTCCCTCCGCCAGCAGTTCAGCCCTGATCCCAAGCGCAGCCCGAACATGAGCCAGTCCAGCTCCAGGAGCAAAGGCCGCAGGCTCCCCGTCAGCTCCCAGAGACGGCAGAACGAGTCCAGCATGGGCAGCCACACACCCTTGGGCCAGAAACAGCATGGAAAGGATCCCTCAGGCTGCCAGGTAAAGCATGATCAGAGCTGGTTAATGCCTTGGGTCTTTCCATTCCCTCCTAGGAGTGAAGAGCGGAGGCTCCATGTGATCCAGAGCCTGGTGTGGGGGTGCAGAGAGCCAGTGGGCATGGCCCAGGGTGGGAGCGAAACCCCTGGAGCGCAGTGCTGGCTGATGTGGCTGTGGGGTGCTGTGCAGGGGGCTTTGCAAGCCTGGGGGGCTGCTGGCCAAGGAATGGGCCCTCACTAGGAGGTTGTCCCTTGGAGCTGCTGGCCAGCAATTTTCTCATCACCGGCTGGGTGGATGGAGGGAGAGCAGTGGATGTCATCTACCTTAGGCTTTCGATACTGTCTCCAACGACATCGTGATAGAAAAGCTGAGAGAGTGTGGGATTGATGAGTGGACAGTGAGGTGGGTCAAGAACTGGCTGTCGGACCAGGCTCAGAGGGTCGTGATAAGTGGAGCAGAATCTGAGTGGAGGCCTGTGACTAGCGGTGTTCCCCAGGGCTCGGTGTTGGGTCCAGTCCTGTTTAATATCTTCATTGACGACTTTGATGAGGGAATAGCATCCACCCTCAGCAAGTACGCCGATGATACAAAGCTGGGAGGGGTGGCTGACACGCAGGACACTGCGCTGCCATCCAGAGACCTGGACAGGCTGGAGAGCTGGGCAGGGAGAAACCAGATGAAATTCAACAAAAGCAAGTGTAGAGTCTTGCACCTGGGGAGGAACAACCGCATATATCAGTACAGGTTGGGGGTTGACCTGCTGGAGAAGAGCTCTGTGGAGAAGGACCTGGGGGTCCTGGTTGAGGATAGGTTGGCTATGAGCCAGCAGTGTGCCCTGGTGGCTAAGAGAGCCAGTGGGATCCTGGGGTGGTCTAAGGTGGTGATCCTCCCCCTCTACTCTGCCCTGGTCAGGCCCCACCTGGAGTACTGTGTCCAATTCTGGGCTCCCTGGTATAAAAAGGACAGGGATCTCCTGGAGAGATTCCAGAGAAGGGCTACGAAGATGATTAGGGCCTGGAACATCTATCCTATGAGGATAGGCTGAGAGAGCTGTGGCTGTTCAGCCTGGAGAAAAGAAGACTGAGGGGGGACCTAATCAATGTTTATAAATATCTTAAGTATGGGGTGCAGGGGGAATTGGCCAGACCCTTTTCTGTAGTCTGTGGAGACAGGACAAGGGGCAATGGCTGCAAATTGGAGCACAGGAAGTTCCGCACCAACATGCGGAGGAACTTTTTCACAGTGAGGGTGACAGAGCACTGGAATAGGCTGCCCAGGGGGGTGGTGGAGTCTCCTTCTCTGGAGACTCGTCTGGACGCCTATCTGTGCAGTATGAGCTGGGGAGCTGCTTTGGCAGGGGGGTTGGACCCGATGATCTCTCGCGGTCCCTTCCAACCCAGACAACTCCGTGTGTCTGTGATTCCCCCAGTACAAGGAAGATGTGAGACTCTTGGAGGGGTCAGAGGAGCCACGAAGGTGATCAGAGGGCTGGAGCACCTCCCCTACGGAGAGAGGCTGAGGGACCTGGGCTTGTTCAGCCTGGAGAAGAGAAGGCTGCAGGGGGACCTCATTGCAGCCTTCCAGTCCCTGAAGGGAGCAAAGGAGCATGAGGGAATCAGCTGTTCCAAAGAGCAGCCACTGGCAGGACAAGGGGGATGGAGTGAAGCTGAAGGGAGGGAAGGGTTAGATGAGATATTGGGGGAAGTTCTTTCCAGAGGGGGTGGTGAGGGGCTGGAACGGGCTGCCCAGAGAGGGGGTGGGTGCCCCATGTCTGGGGGTGTTCAAGGCCGGGTTGGATGGGCCCTGGGCAACCTTGTGTAGCTCCAGGCCTGGAGGTTGTTGGCCCTGCCTGTGGCAGGGGCTTGGAGCGCTGTGATCCTTGAGGTCCCTTCCAACCCAAACCAGTCTGTGATTCTAGTCTTCTGCTGGTGAGAAGCTCCAGCTCCAAGGAATGGTTTGGGTGTTTCCCAAGAGATTTATTTTTCTTGTTCTGTTCAACATTGCAGGGCCTCTCCAGTTCTCTGCCCGTGACTCCCATTCCTTGCGTTCCTCCGCAGCGGTGGCTGAGCACCAGCACAAGGGGAGAGGTGGACTTTATGAGCTGCGTGCTGCCCGAGGACGTGCTGGTGGCCATCCTCTCTGAGAGGCTGCAGGTAGGTGGCAACTGATAGGTTCCTGCTCCGCAGGCATGGGCAGCGAGGTACGATTCGGAGAGGAGACCTGCATCTGCTCTTGGAGGAGTCTGGGGCTGTGTGCAGGGATCCTCTTGGGTGCCATATGTTGGCAGAGCGTGGGGGAAGACCGGAGCCAACGTGCTGGGGGCAGTGATGGCTGGTGTCCCTTGATGTGTGGGTGACCTGGGCACCCAACGCGTTCCATGGCTCACTTGGCCTTTTTCCCTTCATTCCTAGTTGAGGGACTGCTTCCAGGGAGTGGTGTTTGATGGGCTGGAGACCCCCTTTGCTTGCAACACGGTGTCTGCTCTCCTCTGCCTCCTGAAGGCCATCCAAAATCGGCCTCATATCTATTTTGTGGACCTGTACCAGAACACTGACGCTTTGAAAACCAGGAAGGCAGCCCAAAAGGAGCAGGAAGGTGAGACTTTGCATCTCCATACCTCTCCCATCCTCTTCCTCAAGCCCTCAGCCTTACTTGTATGTACTGGAGTCATCAGCAGCGCTCATCCAAAATGTTTTTGTTAGTCCTCCTGCCTCGGTAAAGCCAGGACTCAGCTCCTGGTTCCTTCCAATAAGAATCGAGGCCGTAAGGCCGGCATCAGTCTGAAAGCTTGGGCACAAGTGCAGCTGCTGTGGTTCGGTATCTGACCACCAACCAGTGGTCCGTGATGCTGGCGCACGTGAGCCAGGCACGGCACGGGAGCTTGCTGACCGCTGAGAATTTGGGGGGATTATCTGAATTTTGGAGCAGGAAAAAGGGCTTCCCAGTTTGTCCTGGTGGGCTGGGCCGGGGTGGAGCTGTGAGCCCTCGCAGCGCACCCCGACCAGAAGCTCGGCTTGCAGCCGCTAATGGTTTCTCCTCTGGTCTGTGCTGAAGAGCGGGACTTGGAAGAAGCTGCCAAGAAGGAGAAAGAATGGTACAAGGAGATGGATGAGGAAGAGTACGAGGCCCTCACTGAGGAGCAGAAAGCTCGGTTTGATAACTACACACGACAAGTCAAGCATGAGAAGAAGAGGTCTGTATGCCCTCCACGGGTCACTCCCAGTGTCCCTCCCTGCTCTGAAGATCTTGGTTGAGCTCAGAAGGGTTGCACAGCAAAGGCCCAGCATGCCAGTTGCCCCAGTCCTTGCTACGCTGATGTCTTGGGGTGACGCTGACTGTAAAACTGGGTTTCTCCTAAGCACCCCATCAGCGGGTGAGCCAGGAAGCAGCTCTGATCCAGCCTGGCAAGGGGATGCGTGGGATGGGAGTGCAACTGGGAGAGGGATCTGCTGAAGGCAGGATTGTTCTGCTGAGGGTTTGTTTCCATGGGAGGTCACCAGGGCTGCTTCGAATTGTGACTCCCAGGATGGACAGTGCAAGTTTCCCATGGTTGTCGTGTGTTCCGGCAGGGAATCTGGTTGTTCAGAGCCTGTTTTGCAGAGGGGGGTTACCACAGCCTTTCCTTCCTGATTGATGGGGTGATTTAACGAAGGAGCAAGTTGTGCCTGGGGAGGGGGGCTGGGAGAGCCAAGAACCGGTGCAGGGATAAGTGGGTGTTGGTGATTTGTGAGCTGGTTTGCACTGGGAAGTCGGTGCAGGGAGACACGGTGGCAGCATGCTGGAGGTGTCCGGGTGGATCTCACCAGAGAAGCTGCACGATTGAGACCTTCTGAGAGCAAGGCTTAGATTCAGCTGGCCCCGAAGGTCCCCTCCCACCTCTCATCACTTTGGATGCTCCCAGCCTCCCCAGGTTGAGAGAAATCCATGGAGATGATCTAAGGCTCCTGCTTGGCCTCAGGGTCAATGGGCAAAGCGCAGGAGCAGGTGGGATTGGAGTGAGCCTGGATTGCTGATGATGACTCCCAGGGATGTTCTCTGTTTCCTGAAGGAAAATGGAGCAGCTGGAGGAGAAGCACCGGCAGGAGCTGGAACGCTTGAGGGAGGAAGAGCTGAAGAAGAAAAAGCGTGGGAGGAGCGAGCTTGGAAGAGACAGAGTTTCAGGGAAGAAAGGCCAGCCTGGAGTCAGGCAGGTGGGTGGTTGTGTTTATACAGAGAGATGATCAAACCCTGAGGACCTGCCCACAGAGCTGCACAGTTCCCTGAGAAGCCAGGAGCTGCACGTGGGGGCGAGAAGCTGGCTGTGGGAACCATGCAGGGCCGCACTGGGAGACAGCAGCCGGTGTCTGAGCAGGCTGCTGCTTCACCGGGGGGATTTCCCATGGGCTGGTTGGGTAGAGCTGCTCTGCTGGGATTGCAGCTTCATGTAACTTCCTACAGTCACTGGGCAGCACTGGGAAGTTGTAATCCAGTGTTTCTCCCCCTCTGCACATGACTTACAGCCCTGAACTGTGATCCGTCAGGGATGTGGCATCTGGCAGGAGGTACTGCTGGGCCTTAGGTGTTCCATTAGCAGCCAGGCTTGCCAAAGAGTCAGCCAGCCCTGGGGATTCCCAGCATGAGGGAAACGAGCCCGCAGGATGGCACAGGAGTACGAAGGTGTCTGAAGTTCCCCGTTTGGGTTGGGAAGCTGTTCCTGTTCTTGGCGTGTTTGCTGGGCTCCTCAAACACTGGAGAGTTTGATTGCAGTTGAGCTAAAGTGGGTACCAGTGCCATTGGGAATTGGGATTTGTGGAGCACCCAGGACGGGGCTCGGATGAGGCCGCGGGGCTGTTTTAAAGGCGATCACATTCCTGCAGCCTTTGAGTCAGCGCTTGGAAATGCTCACTGCTTTGTTTCTGCTCCTCCTGCCCAGAACACGAACACGTCCACCAGCAACGCGTCAGGTGGCAAGGAGGGCTCCGTCAGGAATGGATCTACAAAGGAGCAGCCAGACTCTGTTGCAAGGGACAGGGGAGAGAAGAAAAAGCAGAGCAAGAGTTCTTTGAGGGATGAAGGCCAAGTGGTGGTTGTGCAGCCCTTGGACACGGAACAGGGGCAGTCCAAAAGTGAGACCCTGAGTGACAGTGAGAAGAACTTGGCCCTGAGGTTGAAGATCTACGAGGCGCTGCGGAAAAATATCGCACATACTCTGTCATTCTGGGACAGGGTTCAGGGTGCCCTGCAGTCCCCTGCGAGCCAAGAGGAGGCAGAGCACTCCATAGAGCAGCTCCACTTTTTATCCAGCTGCAAGATCCAGAAGGAGGGAGAGAAGGAGCAGCTGGAAATGCTGAAGGCTCTTGAGAATGACAGGTTATCTCAGCCAGAAGAGGAAAGCGCAGAAGGATCTGCCAGAAGCCAGGGTGTTGGGGTGCCCTGCTTGGACATCCAGGTGCTGAGCTCAGAGGATGTGACTAAGAAGATCCTGGAGAGCGGCAAGCTGCCAGCAGCAGAGCAGGTAAAGCCCTACTAGGCTCCGATGCTGAGCCTGCCATGGTCCGGGCCACAGTGCGTTGTGTCCCAGCAGGTGACGAGCACAGAACCTTGTCCAGGCCACTGATGATGCTCCACGGTGGTCACGTGGCTGGGGAAGGTCCTCAGCATCCCTAGGATGGGTGGAAAGAGGGTGTTGAGGTATCGTGTCTGTTCAGAGAGGTTCCCAGCTTGGGAATCATTAGAAACGGTCCCAGAGTAGTGCAGTTCATGGCCATTGTTCCCTTCATCTGAGCCCTACATGTGGCCCTGGTGCTGAGAAATGACTCGGTCCCAAACACGATTTGAACCAAATGGAACAATTTCTCAAGCAAATAAGAGCAAGTGAACAGCTCTGCTGTGCACAGACAGAGCTGGGTGGGCCAGGAGTCTCCATTCCATCAAGACGCACGCCTCTCAGTTCAGTTCCGTGCTTATATCCTTGTTGGAAGGAGACACTTCTTCCTGTGATTGGCCTGTGTTCTCCCGCCGGCGCCTCTCACAGGCTCGTTCAGGTAAAGCTCGCCTAGCAACAGCAACTGCGCATGCGCCTTCCGCAGGCGGCTCCGTGCGGGACTGCTCGGCCTTGCCCCCCGCTTCTTTTTCTTTTCCCGCCGTAAGCGATTTACAGGGCCCCGGCCCTACGAATTGAAAAGGGTTATTGTATTATTTTTACTGACTGGAGAGGTGAAAGACTCTTCTTCTTCGTAAATCCTTTGTAGAGTGAGTGAGTTGGAGGAGAGGTTTCTCTCTAGGTCGCAGCTGTAGGTCCCAGCACTGCTCTGGAGCCTGCCCACCTCGCTGGGTATAAAACCCCCCACTGTTGGCAGTGCTGTAGGGAAGGAGCACAAGGATGAAGGTGAGGGGACTACAAACAGGGTTTTCTCTTACACTTTAGATCCTAGATGAACTGGGGCTGGGTCCGTCAGGGCCTCCCATTCCTGCCACCGTATTTTACTCTGTGATCCACTACCCGGCCAAGCGAGCGGTCCCTGCAGCAGAAGACGACCTCGAGCGCTTCACCTTTGTTGTGCCAGAAGATGCCACTGTGGAAGAAGGAAAGAGTGAAGCGTCCATGGGTGTCATCGCCTTGCCCACAGTGAAGGTGCTGGGGAGGGGACTGAGCTGGGTGGCATGTGGTGGGGCAGGCGGGATGGAGAAGGGTCGCTGTGGAAGGGTGGTGAAGACAGGTCGGGGCACTGTGTCTGTCCCCTCTGTGTGTCCGGGAGAGACGGCTCTGCTGGAAAAATAGGGTGGGGAAAAGTAGGCAAGAGGGGAAAGAAACCACCTAAAGCCCTCAACTTCCCTTGAGGAGAGGGTCCTGGGTGAGGAGAGCAGAACAAATCCCCGGAAGGGAGACCCAAGTTCCCAGCACACATGAAAGTAGTAGATGCTGTTTGCTCCTGTCTCTCTTGGTTGTTAACAAGCTTGTGGCTTATCTCCAGGGTGGGGATGTCTCGAGGCAGAGCTCAAGTCTCTCTCTTACTCCCTCTCCCCTTGGTGGGAAGACATCAGAGGAGCTGCTCACCCCCACCAGAGCCCAATCAAAGAAAAGGAGAGCCTCAGGCAAGCAGGCGAAGCGGAGCCCTGGCCGCAGCAGGGAACGTCGCAAGGGATCAGCCATGACAACGCCTGCACGTAGCCCCGAGGTGTGCCAGAGCAGCATGGACATCGTCCCGACCCCAGTCAGACCAGCCAGGTGAGCTGTGAGGGACGAGGTGATCCCTCTGCTTCACTGCCATCTTGCCAAAGAAGGTCCATCATCCCCAGCTCCACAGGGATGCTGCCGGTGCCTCCACGGGATGGCAGGTCCACGACCACCCCCCTCCTTGTCATTAGCAAGGTCTAATTGCCTCTCTAATTGCCAGGCTGAGCAGCTGCCGGTGGATAGTGCCTGCCCATGGTGAGGTGAAACTGAAGATCTTCTTCACCTCCATGGAGCTGGGCCAGTTTGACCGGATGCTGCATTTTGAGGTGCTGGGAACCAACCGTCTGTTCCAGCTGCAATGCAGGGGCACCTGCCTGTATCCCACCATCAGCCGGGACCCACGGTAAGGCTGGCCCCTGAGAACCTCCCATGCTGCCTCCCCCTAAACGTGGAGTCATGGCTGTCCCTTGTACCCCTGGGCTTGAGCAGAACGTGGTGGCTGAGCAACCCAGCGGCAATTCCCATGCTTGGCACTGGGAACCAGTACTGGTACCTCAGCCACCAATAAGGGTTATGGCTTCCTGACCAGGTTTTCTTCTCAGAGCATCTCTCAGCTCCTCCTTGCCCATTTTTCTCTCCCCAGGGTGGTGTTTCCTCATTGGAGGAATAGTAAGGCGGATGATGAAATCGTCTTCAAGCAGTATGTCATGAATACGGGTGTATTTCACTTTGGACCATTGTTGTGTGGGAAGTCAAGAAACTGGTATGTGCTCCTCACCCCGAGCTGGGATGGGATGGGATGGGATGGGATGGGATGGGATGGGATGGGATGGGATGGGATGGGATGGGATGGGATGGGATGGGATGGATCTCCAAGGCCTTGTGTTCCTCGGCCAGTGGCATGGTTCAGGACAGACCCAGGCAGAGACCTGGGAGATACGTAAGGTTGGAGGGCCCCACACTTGTGAACCTGAGCAGGTAACAGGTATGTGAGTCTTGGAGAGATGGAGATGATCTTCCAACTCAGCAGGTGCCTTGGTGGCTGGAGCCGCATGCTGCATCCAGCCTGATAGTGACTTGCCCCCTCTCCACCCTCCACATCTCATCTTCAGCACGTTAGAAAAGTGCCAGCTTTTATCTCAGGAGGTCCACCGAACGGGTGGTTCTTCTGCCGGTGGCTTTGTGACCCGCTGGTTAATCTGCTCTCAGGGAGGGTTTGATTTGACCTGCCCAGTGTGTGTGGTGGGGGGATCCTGCAGAGCAATAAAAATGGGAGTGATGTTTTCCTGATCTTCACCCGGGATCACGTCAGTCAAACAAAGCTGTGGGTGTCGCTGCTGGCATGTTTCTGGCTCTGACGTGGTAGCCACCTTTAGGTGGCCTCTGGGCTGGAGGCTGGAGGCACTGGGTACAGTGCAGACATCAAAGTAACCCAAGGATGGAGGACATAGCGTGCCCCAGAAAGCGATCCTTAGCCCCCTCCCAGCTTGGACACGGTGCTTTCCTCCATGTTTGGGGCAGGTGATGGTTCCGGCATCTCCTCTGCAGCCTCTTCCCCTTTTGTGCACCCAGGTACAAGGCTTTGCACTGTCCAGGCAACTGTGAGAAGATAACCATCCTCAACATCACCCTCCTGGAAGCAGAGGTGCATTTCTCCTTTGAGCATGACATCAAAGGCAACACGTTTCTCTTAGAGCCCAGCAGCATGAAGCTGAAACCCAACGAGAAGCAGGTAGGAGACGGGCAGGCAGGGCGAGTGCTGGTGGAAGAGCCCCAGAGCTGTTCCTCTAGCTCACCCAACGCTCTGCTGTGGTTCTCTTTGTGGGGACGGGGTTAGGAGCTGAGCATTTGGGCATACCCCACTTCAGCTGGCCTCATGGAAGACAACCTCATCTGCCGCATCCAGGAGAACCCAGAGCCTGTGGTTTTCCACCTCTGCTGCCAGGGGGTGAAGGTGGAGCTGGGGGTCAGCCCCAAGCAGGTGAACTTCAGCAAGATGCTTCTGCACAGGTCAGTCATGGCTCTTTCTCTCAGCAGTTCCCAGTCACCAGCTCGCCATTCCTTGAATCGATTGGTATCCTGTAACACCACGAGTGCTGTAGCCCCCCAGCAACACCATGTGATGGGCACCTCAACATTTAAGGCCCTTTCCAATTCGAACCACACCATGATTTCCATCTTGTCTGCTGGTCCAAAGTAGTCCAGCAGCTCCTCCTCATGGAGATGCTGGTATCCTGGGCTCCATTAGAAGAGGGGTGGCCAGAAGGGACAGGGAGGTGATTGTCCCTCTCTACTCTGCCCTCCTGAGGCCCCACCTGGAGTACTGTGTCCAAAGCTGGGGCCCGCAATACAAGAAAGATGTGGAACTGTTGGAGAGGGTTCAGAGGAGGGCCACAAAGACGATTAGAGGGCTGGAGCACCTGCCCTACAACGAGAGGCTGAGGGAGCTGGGCTTGTTCAGCCTGGAGAAGAGAAGGCTGCGGGGGGACCTCATTGCAGCCTGCCAGTCCCTGAAGGGAGCATACAAACAGGAGGGGAATCAACTTTTTACAAGGATAGACAATGGCAGGGCAAGGGGGAATGGATTAAAACTAAAGGGAGGAAGGTTTAGATTGGGTATTAGGGGGAAGTTTTTTACAGAAAGAGTGGTGAGGTGCTGGAACAGGCTGCCCAGAGAAGTAGTGAATGCCCTGTCCCTGGAAGTGTTCAAGGCCAGGTTGGATGGGGCTCTGGGCAACCTTGTGTAGATACAGACCTGAGGTTGGTGGCCTTGCCTGTGGCAGGGGGTTTGGAGCTCTATAATCCTTGGGGTCCGTTCCAACCCATGCCATTCTGTGATTCTATGCTTGTAATGCCCAGCTTCATGACCCCAGGACCTCACCTCTCAGGCTTCTGCCACTGAAACCACAGCTAAATGTTATGTGGTTAGCGCAACTATTGAGCTGAGCGTCTTCCTGTCTCTGCAGAAGGGAACACAGGACCCTGGTGCTGCAGAACAGCACCCCGCTTCCCATGAACTGGCAGCTCAGTGGGCTGGAAAACCTCGACACGGACTTCTCCGTGTCCCAAGTCAAGGGCACCATCGAGCCCCATGCGGAATCGGAAGTGTATGTGTATTTCAAGGCCACGAAGACACTCAGCATTAAGAAGACAATCCAACTGGAGGTGAGGGGGTAGAGCCGGGCAGAGGGACCAGTCCAGGGATGGGGAATGCTCGTGGGGTACCCTGCGGAGAGGGCAGAAGGGTTGAGGCATCATGAGGTGCCGCGCTGGCTGCCCCTGGAAGGGGGCGATGGTAGCTGAGCTTTCTCAGGTGTGTATGTTGTGGAGGCAGGAGATGTGCCTGATGGACGCAGGGGTGCTACCAGCCCAACTTCTGCTGCCTCCAGCTGGGGTTCCCCAGAACCCGGGGTGCATGCCTGAGCATCCACATCACCCCAGATGATCAGCTGCTGCCGGGCTTACACCTGCGTGCTGAGGCCATGTCCTGAGCCCGTGTGACAGCCGCTGCACGTGGTTGAATGCTCCATTGTCCGTGTGTCCGTGTGCTCCCTGCACCCATCTGGGAGTCTGGACGGGGCTCTTCATGTAGAGCACCGAACTCTTGCCCTGGGGTTGTGTTCCCCATGGTTTAGGGGCTGCGTTTCAGTGAGGGTGCTGGGGGTTTCAGGAGGAGCGGGTTGGTTGTTGATGCCACCCGCCCTGGGACACCTCCAGGCCTCTTGTGCCTCCCCCGGGTGCTGGAGCAGCTGCTGCCCGAGTGTGGAGCTGGGCTGACAGACAGGGTTTCGTACCGCAGCAGAATCTGGCTTGGTCAGCCCGGGAGATGAACGCGTTAGGAGAGCTTGAGGACCTGCAGAGACTGTCAAGCAGGGCAGGCTGGTGGCAGCCGCTGGCAGAGACTGGGATTTGTATATTATTTCCCAGAAGAGTTTAGGAGCACATTTGAAGCAGTGTTTGTTCTCTCTTGGCTCAGGTCTCAGATGCAGAAAACATCCTGGGAATTGCTCAGATTGAGAATATCCAGATCTGCGCGGAGGCCCACGACCTTAGTCTGACCATCAACATCTCTAAAGGTCAGTGGATGCCCCCAAACCCAAGTGCCTTGCCTTGCCAAGAAAACGAGATGGGATAGCGTGCAAGCGTGGCACGGGTCCTTAAAGCACGTGTCCTGCATGGGGTGAGGCTGAGACAGGCTTGAGTCTCCCGCCTCCAAACTTGGGCTTTGGAGGAACTTTGGCCAGGAAGGCCAACGGTACCCTGGCTTGTCAGACCCAGCGTGGCCAGCGGGTCCAGGGCAGGGATTGTGCCCTTGTGCTTGGTGTTGGTGACACTTCACCTTCAGTGCTGGGTTCAGGTTCGGGCCCCTCACTCCCAAGAAGGATATGGAGGTCCTGGAGTATGTCCAGAGAAGGGCAGCAGGGCTGGGAAAGGGGCTGGAGAGCAAACCTGAGGAGCAGCTGAGGGAGCTGGGGGTGTTCAGCCTGGAGAAGAGGAGGCTGAGGGGAAACCTTACCACTGCCTCCAGTGATCCAACAGGAGGGTGCAGAGAGGTGGGGCTTGGCCTCTTCAGCCAAGTGATGGGTGACAGGATGAGAGGAAATGGCCTCGAGCTGTGCCAGGCCAGGGTCGGATCAGATGTTAGGAAAAAGTTCTTCACTGAAAGAGTTGTCAGGGCCTGGCACAGGCTGCCCAGGGAGGGGGTCGAGTCACCAGCCCTGGGTGTGTTTAATAAACGGGTAGATGAGGTGCTCAGAGATACGTGCTAGCACAGGACAGGAACGGTTGGACTCAGTGATCTTAAAGGTCTCTTCCAACCCTGTGATTCTGTGATTCGAAGCATGTAACACCATGGGCAGGGTTGGTTTGAAACACCAGTGATGTGGACAGAGGTTGGCAACGCCTCAAGGCTCAGCATGGCAGACGAGCTCTTTGATCCGTGCTTGGAAGCATGGAAGCTGAGTTCCTCAGCTGCTAAACACTGCAGATACTCTCAGAGTAAGGAATGGGGCAGCGAGGGAGCTGGAGGAAGCTGCTGGTAAGGGACCCGTGCTGAGCAGGGTTTTGTGCTGCCTCAGAGCTCCAGTGTGGGTCAGCTTGCTGATAGTTTCTTACCCCGCTCCGCAGGTATAAACGGCGGCGTGGTTTTCGAGACCCTCAGAGTCATGGATGAGGCGAAGCAAGTGCTGACCCTGAAGAGCAAGGGGAAGTCCGACATTGGGTACAGGTGGGTTCCTCTGTCAGTGCATTGGGGGCACCATCCTCCTCCCACCTGGGGCTAGAACCTCTTCCCACACTTGGCTATCTCATGCTTTGGGTAAATACGATGCCTGGCCTCCTCAGTCTGAGATGGAGAGACCAGCCATCCCCAGCAGTCCTTCACGCCCCAGTAGAAGGAGACACCCTCACCTTTCAGCCACTCACTGCTGAGCTTCGTTTTCTTCCTTTGAGGGTCAGTTCATTTCTGTTTAGGAGCCTCTCCAGAGGAGGAATTGAAAGCATTTGGAGCCAAGGTTAGCTTGGAGCCCTCCTGGCTGCACTCAGGGTCTGGCACTCCCCAAGCAGAGCTGGGTTCTGTCTGGTTTATTGGTCTCTTTTTTTGTTCTTCCTGGTTTATTCTTCCCCTCTTGTGCAAAGTCCTGTCTGTGCTGGTGGCACCGACACTTGAACTGATGAGTTCTCTGTTCCTTCCCTTTCCCATCCCAGTTTCAGCCTGGAAAGCGCAGATACCAACATAGCCGACTTGGCATCCCACTTCACTGTCCAGCCACAGAAGGGCGTGCTGGCTGCCTCCGAGCACCCTGTGCAAGTCCAGCTGCTCTTCCACCCCAAGATGGAGCTGAATATTGAGGACAAACCCATCCTGCTCTGCCAGGTGAGCGGCCTGGACCAGGCAATGTCGACACACCGTGTCTCGGGAGTGCAAGCGGGACATGTGTCTTCTGGCAGGAAGGTCAGTCAGGGAATCTTCTCTCATATGTGTGCAAGAAGGTTTTTCAGAAGTGATGATTCGTAAGCGGAGCTGAAAACCTGCCTCTGGAGGAGGCGTTTGAACAGGGAGGGTGAGCTGGTGGCTGGTGCTGGGACCTGGGGTGGAAGTAGAGGCTGGCTGCCACTGTGCTTACCAACTCCTCCTCCGACTGCAGGTGTTTGAGCCCAGTATTTCTGAAGGCGACAGGACCATCACCATCATCCCGGTGAGGGTGTCGGCAAAAGCAGTGTTCAGCCATTACAGCATCTACCCCGCCTCGCTCAACTTCGGCACCATGACGAGTGGCACCAGGAAAACCTGCATCTTCACACTGGAGAACAATGGTGACCTCGACTTCAAATTCCTCATCTGCAGACCAGAGCAGGATCCAGTGCAAAGTAAAAGGTGAAGAACTTGGGTTCTTGTCCATCCGCATCACCGGCATGTGAAAAATGCCTCGGTATCCCCGTGTGTCGGGGGATAAAGCTGATCTGTCTGTCAGCTGCAGCAGAACGTGGTGCGGGCAGCTTTCTGGGAGCAGGAGGACTTTCCCCCATAGGGAGGGAGGCTGTCTTTGGCCTTGGAGAAAGGCAAGGGGAGCTCAGCATGATGGCTGCTTTCTGCTTTCTCCTCAGTGCACAACTCCCAAAATCTGCCTGCCCTCCCGAGAATGTAAACACGAGGAAAACATCTACCTCATCTACCCTGCTGAACAGACTCTTGCCGCGGAAGGGCACCAACGCCTGCATACAGGTGGGTGACTTTGCTCCCTGACGTGTGCTGCTGGAGCCTGGGCTGGGGTCTCATCACCATGGGAGGGGACATGAGCTTGCGTGTGCCTGGCAGCTCGAGGCTCCATCATCTCCCAGCCAGAGCAGAGGCAGGAGCTGCTCAGTCCTGCTGAGGGTGCTCTGTCTCAGAGCTGGAGTTGTGGGGTGGCGAGAGAGGAGCAGGTGCGGTGTTTGGTAGCCACAAGCCAAAAGACATCTGGGAAAACCCCAGAGGCCCAACATCCCTGTTTCAGCTCCCCGTCTGTTGATTGGAGACGACCTTGGTCGCTGCTCCTTCTGAGGCTGAAGGATCTCAGCTCCCACCTTTGCCCTTTACACCCTAGCTTCGTTCTTTGTGCCGCTTGAGACAAACCTCCCCCTCCTCCCGGCATGTTCATGTTGGCCTGGGGCTCCCTGTGGGCTGTGGTGTTGTCCCTGCCCTGGGATTGGGGGTCAGAGCTGGCGGGAGGCCGGGCAGCAGCAGCATCGTCCTTGCTGGGGATCTCGAGGTACGGCTGTCGGGTATCAGTCTCTGCTGGGACTCTCTCTGCAGACTTGCCTCACTGTGGGCATGTTCTCGGTGTACCCTGGCATCGGCTCCATCCCGCCTGGAGGCCAGCAGATTATCACAGTGGATTGCTACGCCAAGCTGCTGGGGACGTACAAGGAGAGCCTGTCCATCAATATCAACAACAGAGACCCCAAGGACCATCCCTCCGGCATCCCCTACACCCTGTTTGCGGAGTCCTGCCTCCCAGGTACGCCCCACCCACAGCTTCCCTGGCCGTCAGCACCCAGACTTACTCCTGGGACACATGCCCTGACCCTAAAGTCCCACCTTGAAGCCCTCAGAGGTTCCAGTTCTCCAGTCAGCTACTGGGGAGAGGCTGGGAGGAATATGTGGAAGGATGAAGGGAAAGCAGTGCCCTTTAAGACTGGGAGTGACCAAGCTCCATCCTCACGCCTAACCCAGTTGGGTTTTGCAGTGACCTGGGCAGCTTCTGAGTGGCCAGCAGGGTCCAGATAAATTCAGCGGGAAGGCTTCTCTGTCCTCACCCTCCCTTTGATCTCCTCGTAGCATTTGTGGTTGATGACATAGAGTCCATCTTTGAGGAGCACCAAATCTGCAGCAACATCAACCTCTGCCACGTCCTCCAGACAGTGGAAGACAAGGGTGTGTTCATCAAAGATGAGAACAAATTTATTTTCACCAATGTCCTGGTCGGGCACCGGGCCACAGCTCGCTTCAAGATCTGCAACGTGGGCAAAGTCCCCTTTGATGTGGTCTTCTCCATCAAACCCATCCCTGGAAAGGTAAGAACATGGAGCCTTGGGGACTGTTTCTCCTCTGTGTGGTGGCCTTCCTTGTTTTCCAGATCCATTGCAGCTTCTTGCCCAGACTGGCCTGGCTCTGGGCAGGTGGCACTACATGGCAGAGAGGCAGGTTGACAGTTGGGTTGAGTTCAGCCTGTCTCAAGCGAGGTTTTGATTCACCCCTCTGGCTCTTTGGTGGGAGACCTGAACCCTTCTCAGTGTCTCTAGGGGTCATGCTTGGGGCCAGGGAGGGCTATTCTGCTGGGCTGATGTGCCAGGGCTTCAGCACATCACTTCCTCAGGCTCCCTGGTCTTTTCCTTCTCTTTAAGGGCCAGTTCTAGATCATTTGGAGGGTTTCCCACACAGTCCCACCTCCCTCATGTGCTGGGCTGGCCGCTCAGTGCTCAGAACAAGCTTTTGCCCTCCTGGGCTTTACAGGAGCTCCCTGGGCAAGGTTGGCACCACTCTGGAGTCACCCCTGGAGATTGAGGGGCCTGTTTGGGACTGTTCCCCATGATGCATCGATGAATAAGGCTGCATTGCCTTGAAGGGTGTTTCCTCCTAACACCTCTCTGTGTTGGGTTCCTCCAAGCTTGACAGCTACGTGAGCAACATATTCAAGGTGGATCCTGTCCAGATGCGTGTTCCCAGCTGTTCCCACATCTTTGCTACGGTGACCTTCACTCCACAAACCATGCAGAACTACCAGTGTGCTTTTGAGGCTTCCCTCGATGCCCAGGCAAGGTAATTCACCCGGGGGGATCTTGTGGGCAACCTTTTCTGACAGCTGCCTCCCCTCTGGGAGCACATAGACCTAATTCCAGTAACTCAGAGCCGTTTGGAAGCCCCAGGTTTGGGTCCTTAGCTTTAGATAACACAAGAAGCATTAACAGAATCACAGAATCTGTAGGGGTTGGAAGGGACCTCAAGAGATCCTCAAGTCCCTAATGACAAGATAGAGCCTTCTTGTTTATGTTAACGCGAGAAGATCCATTGTGATTCCCTGGGGGTATGTTGAGGTCTGTCCTGGCCGTGTTTCCACCCAGGCTCTGACCTGCTCTTCTCCAACCCTTGGGCTGCTTGAGGTGGGACATGCTAACAGCTTTCTGCCCTGATGAGCAATTCTTGCTCTTGTGGTCTTGGCAATATCCTTTCCTGACACATTATTTACTCCTCCCTTCTTGCCTTGATACTACGTGGGTGCCTTTTGTGTGTCTCTCATGTCACCACAGCCAGGGTGCTGCTGTGCCTTGTCTCTGTTCTTGTTATTTCCCCGCTGTACCGCCTGATTCCATGGAGGGAAACGACTTGTTTAGCTCTTATTCCAGAGGGCTTCAGGTCTTGAGAGCAGATTGCTCTCGTGAGTGACCCTCATCAGACTGGAATGAGGTGGAACCTGTGTCCTGGGGTTACGGGAGCAGTAGCCAGGGAAGTGGGAAAGGGGTTGGTCCCAAGCATCATGATGTCTCCTCTGCCTCTCCTGCAGCCCTGCGGCAGCTGAAGCACAGAGGCTGACCTTTGAGATCAGCGGAGATGGGAATCTGCCTCAGGTGACGGTCCTGCACCCAGTCCTTCAGAACAGGAGAGGGAACCCCCTGCTCCTCTTCAAGAAGCTGTTGGTGGGTGACTTGGAAAAACTCCCTCTGGTCCTTCGTAACGACGGCATCGTCCCCGTGCAGGTGAGGGCCCGCTCAGGAAATGCTCTGGTCTCGTCCCACCAAGGAGAGGTCCTAGCAAACGCCAAAGGAAACCCTTCCCTTCTGCTCAGTGCCCCTCTGTCGCAGGACAGTGACCCCTCTGACACTCTCAAAGATGCTTTGGGTCGTGTCTGGGCCAGCTTGCCCCGGGGCAGTTCCATCCGCCCTTAGGCTTTGTCCGCACCTCCCTTGCAACCACAGCTGCTGTGTCCAGGCTCAGCCCACCCTCGGGTTTTGGGCTGTGTACTCTCTCTCTACTCTTCACCTTGGTGAACTGCACGGAGGGAAACAGGTCTCAAACTCTTTTGTAGCACGTCACCGCCTCATGCTTCCCAGGAAGGGTGTTCCTGCTGGAGATGGGGCTTTCTGGCCAGTCTGTGCTTTGCAGTTACGTGCAGCACAAGGATTGGAATTTCCCCATCTCTCTTCTCAGGCTTTGGTTCTCCATGGAACGTGCCATGTCCTGGTCACAGCAGATTCATTTGATGGCACTTCACTGCCTTGTAATTAAACTTGGTTGTAGTTTCACAGAATCCCAGAGCATTAGGAGTTGGAAGGGGCCTCAAAAGCTCATCTAGTCCCATCCCCTGCCAGAGCAGGGTCACCCAGAGTAAATCCCACAGGAACACATCCAGGTGGAGTTTGAATGTCTCCAGAGAAGGAGAGTCCACAGCCTCTCTGGTCAGCCTGTCCCAGGGCTGCCTCACCCTCACAGGGAAAGAGTTCCTCCTTAGAGGTTAATTACATCCTGCTCCTTACTCGTGGCATTTCCTGTCCTGTTTGGTGTCCTGATGCCTCCAGACGCTTTTGGGCTTTGCACTGAGCTGTGTTTGAAGCGGGCTGAGCCAGCAGCAGGACAGCGTTGATCTGCTGGACTGCCCTGTACCCACACCAGTGCGGTCATGCTCTGTGTTCCCTTCCCTCAGCTGATGATAGACCTCTTGGACGAAGAAGGAGTTTTCTCCTTGAAAGCCAAGCCCACCACACGGTGCATCTACCAAGCTGCGGGCATGCAGGACTCTCATGGAGAAGGTAAATTCATTAGTGGTGAAGTGTGTCTGTCTGCATGGGGAAAATGTCTGTCCAACTCTTGGCTTGGCCCAGCAGCAGGCAGATGTTGATAGTTTGGTCCCTGGGGCTCTCTGTAACCCCGGTTTTACACATCGATTCTGCAAGGTTTCCTCCTAGCAAATGGTAGGAAGTTCTTCTGGACATGGTGGGTTGAGTTGTGGGGCACTGTCAGCACTTGAATGGACGGTCTGAAGTTCTTTGCTATGAGTGGGGAGTTACCACCCTGACCAGAGACAGCCCTCAAGCCCACAGCCAGCCAGCAGAAGCCAAACCCGCTGCTTAACTCAGCTTTACTATGGCAGGGGCTGGCTGGGTGCGGTCTGAGGGAGAGATGGGTGTTTACCTGAGGTTAAGATACTTAAGGAGTGGTGTGCATGGTGGTATGAATGTCAGAAGAGGGTCTGGAACCCTGACTTGTGGGAGAACCGGTGCTTAGAGGCAGCTGGATTCACCCTCTTAAGCATCTCAGACGCCATGGCAAGGTTTTCTCTGTGGAGCTGTTTGACTTTTCTCTGGCTTCCATCGCTGTGTAGAGAGGAAGGCACACACCGCTTCCCTGGTCCTGCACCACAAGGAGTTAGCAGAGTTTGACGTGCTCTTCAAACCCAACCTGGCCCAACGTGTGGAAGCAAAGATCCATATGTCTCTGGTGGACAACCCGTATAGAGAGATTGACATTCAGCTGGTGGGTGAAGGCTACGAGGATGACTTCACTCTAGATAACATCCATGGACTAGCTGCAGACAGCAAGGAGGAGGACACTAAGGACAATCTGGAGGAAGATATGAGTGAAGGTGAGAGAGGAGAGGCTGCCAAGCCAGAGCAGGGAACAGGGAAGCATGGTGCTGCTCACCCTGTGCCGGGACAGGGGTGCTGTGGGCTTAGCGCACAGATCCTGCTGCCTTTCGTAGCCTGCAGAGCAGCCACGCTTGGGAAGACAAGGGGACATCCTCTGTCCAGGGAAGAGCTTGCGGGCTGGCAAGGAAGGGTCAGAGATACCAGCATTCAGCTGAGTATCCCAGAAAGGGGGTCTGCCAGCCTGTGGTGTGCTGTGGAGGTGAGGAGGGCCACGTGTGATAATTTGTGGCCTCTATGTAACGAGGTCTGTGCTGTCGCCCGCCGGACGTGGGGTTCTGTGAGCGTGCCAGCTCTGCACGTCCCTCCGCATGCCACCACACGCCAAGGGACGTGGTAGGGTGGGAAACGGCATCTCCCAGAGGGAGGAAGGCTTGGGGAGAGGAGAGAGGCTGGACATGTGTGTCTGTGTGTGTAAGAGGGGTGGATGGACCTCACCAGTCACTGAGGTCCCTTCCTCTTGTTCTTAACAGCTGTCAGAGTGGATCACATCCAGTTTGGGGACTGTCGCATTGGGACCCCCTACCCCGTGACCTTCACCATCACCAACCGCAGCAAGGTGGAGGCGATGCGGTTCGAGTGGCTGGCAGAACCCCCCTTTCACTTCTCCCCCCAGGTGAGCTCAGGTGGCTCTGCCTTTCCCGCTGCACGGCCCTGCCTGTCACATTCCTGGGAGCTCCCCCCTGTCAGCAGGAACCTGCATCAGTACCATGTAGGAGCAATCCCAAATGACTCCGCGTAGGAGCTTTGCTCCATGCAGGAGTTGCCGTCCCTCATCCCTGGCTTTGCCGGCGCCAGGCTCTCAGTCCTGCAGCAAAGGCTCTGTGTTACGGGAGGTGGCATCTTCTGGGCTTTATCAAACCTCAGAGAAAAGCGCAGGAAGATGGAGGTTGCTGGCATGGCTGCTCACCACATCGCTCCCTTTGCTGGCAGTGCCGCCCTGGCCGGGGACTGGAGTTGGATCTGCTCTCTGGTTCTTCCTAGGTGGGACACCTCCATGCTGGCTGCGCTAAGGACATCACAGTCACCTTGAAATCGGACGTGGCGGTGGCCTTCAGAAAGCACCCTGTGAAGTGCACGGTGGCGAGAATCGCCTTCCAGCTGCCGCCGGAGCACATTCCCGATTGGGACGACCGCCTGCGCACCATCAAGTGGGTGGATGCCACAGAGGTCCCAGGAGCCAGGTGGCCTCTCAAGAAGAAGGTAAGCAGCACAAATGCAACAGTAACGAACGCTTGTGTAACGAGAGCTGCTGATGGCGCCAGAGCGACTTCTCCACTGGCCGAGGGGCTCCAGCCTCCTCCTGACGTTTAATCTGTACGTGAGGTTGACCCGGAGCCGTGGTGTGTGGGAGAGGTGGATGCTGAAGCCTTGCGGCCCGTGTTGAAAGGGAGGTCACATGCTATACGTTGCGGTGGTTGCATCTCTCCTTCTCCCCAAGGAGGAGTTAAACGCCGTGCTCTCCAGCGTGTGTGAGACGTGGGGCGCAGCACTAGCGCTGGGTGTGGGTGAGCTCTGCGCTGACACCAGAGATGTCGGCTGTGGTCTCTGTGTCATGGGCTATCTCGTTATGGAGGCACTGTGTGGCCATCGTGCAGGAGTCCGGAGAAGCATCATCTCCAGAAGCTCCTCCTTTTGCTCTCATTGCTGCCAAACACACCTCTCCTGGGTGATGGTTCTTCCCTAGTTTCTCAAGCATTGCAAGACCTGCTTCCCCATCAGAGCATCAGTGCTCAGACTTCCCCAGTGACTTTGTTCGCACACCAAAATGCCGTTCCCCAGCCCTACACGAGACATCTGGAAGCAACAGTGTGCTGCTGTTGCCCTACATGAAACATCTGGAAAGGAAGAGGTGTGTCCCCATTTAGGGGTCTGCTGCATTTACAGAGGGCCAGGAGAAGGGTCAGACACTCTACAGGGTTGAAACACAGGGACTGATACCCGGTTGTTATCCCCCTGGGTGTATTCATGGCCACAGTGGTGATTGCTTTGATCAGGAGGTAGAAACAGATAGTACAGCAGAAAGGTCACCTACCTTTGTCACCTTTCCGGGGAAGGAAATGGGGATGGTGTGTCCCAGCCCCTGTATGGGGCTGGTTTGGCTGGGTCTGGATTTCCGGGCTCTGCTCAGTGATTCTGCTCTCTCGTTGGAGGTGATCGAGACGGATCCAGAACCAGCTCACACTGTCCTGGAGAAGAACAGCCGTGAGGTGGAGCTTCACCTCAGCGCTGTCGTTGACTACGCCCAGTTCAGGATGGATATGGACACAATTCAGTTCAAGGAGACCTTGCTCTTCCAGACGAGGACGTTCTCGTGAGTCCCTCTTCCCGCTTTACGTTCAGTCTCAGCTGCTCTTCATCCTTTTACACAAACCCTCTGTGGTTTCATCCTTCCCAAGCCCTGGCTGGGTGCTGGAGCCTGTCTACCTGCACGCAGAGCCAAGCAGGAGATGGTGGCTGCCGTCCTGCTCAGATGTGCCAGGAGAAGTTCAGTTCCGCTGTGCCTTTCTGCCAGGAGCAGCTGTGGTTTCGCTTTCCTTGCGTGTCTCCTGTCCCCATCTGCTCCAGGATGAGTTTGCAACCAAAATAACGTCAGGCTGAGACCTGAGAGCCTTAATCCAAGACCTTAATTTAAGAAGCCCCTTTGATTAAGCCTCTAGGGCACCACATCTGCCGTTTTCTCTTTAACTTCCAAACTTTGGAATACTTTCTCTTGGGGCACATCAGGGCCACAAGCTGGACAGGGCAGAGCTGTCCAGGGAAGAAGATGCTCCTCAGCCTGAAGAGAAGGCTGCCAGGAGCCCACAGACCGTGTCATTTCTCGACTCGGTATTTATTGGGCTTTTTCCTTTCCCCCTCCTTGCTTCTCAGTTTCCAGCTGTCCAACACAGGGAATGTAGCCCTGGATTATACCTGGCTGGAGGATGTGGAGGATGAAAGCAAAGTGAGCTTTAGCACCAGCACCATGGAGCAGCTCCTGCCCAGTCTGGACGGTAAGGGGCTGTCTGGGGGTGCCCGGGTTGTCTTGATGGGTAGCTAAGGGCTTGGGGAGAAGACACACCAACCCCAAACAGGAATTGCTTTTCCATCCCCATCCAGTCATCCACTTTTATCAGCATCTCCCTTCTCCTTGCCCTCTCCCCGCGTTTCACACCTCCCCGCGTTTCACACCTGCTGGCACCGTCTGGGCGCAATTCCCAAAAGTCACCGTCTAAAATGAACCCTCCTGGCTCGGGCAGGGGAGTGTTTGGTGCAGGCAGGGACCCTGCTCGCAGCAGCCGTGGAGCTCGATGGGGCGTCAGTGACTCGTTAACCCCCAGGGATGATGTCAGAGTGCACAGTCTCCTTGGGAGCAGTGGGGAGACTGGGCTGAGAGAGGAGAGCTGCCAGCTCCGGCGCTTCCCAGCACGAGCAGCCCGTCTGGCCCAGAGCCTAGTGCCAGCCTTGCTGCTGGGAACGTGCCTGTCTCCCTCCTGTGTGCTACCTGGTGCTGGCTCTTCCCGGCACAGGCACGCTCCTGCTGAAGCTGGGCTGTGCTGTGCTGAGCTCTCTGGCTATGTGTTGGGAAAACCTGGCAGAGAGGAGGAAGGAAGAAAGGAGAGGGTGTGAAGGACGGAGCAGCACCGTCCCCCACAGCCACCGCACCCAAACCAGCACCCGGAAACCTTCCCAGGTGCCGTAACACAGCCGTGTCTCCGGTTGGCTGCCAGGTCTGGTTTGGGAACGGATGCTGGCCAGGAACCGCTCTGCGGGAGAGGTTTGCCTCAAGTGACTCGGCCGTGGAGATGGAGCCAGTGTAGTCCTGGCCCCATTGAACCCCCCATCCGTCACCCCAGTGCCGTTACGGCGTGATGCTCGGAATTGCAGTGCGCTCCAGGCAGTTCTCGGGGCCTTTTTGTTGTGCTTGTTGCCTCCAACAAGCTCTCGCTTTCATACGGGTCCCCCAGGACTCCCCTGCACTTCACGGGGTGTCCTCCCGATGAAAGCCCCTGGCTGGAGATGCTCCAAGCGCATCCCAGCTCCCGCCTGCCCTCCTGCACCAGGAGGCAGAGTTGCTGGGAGGGCTGTTTCCTTGACAGATGTCTTGCTATATAACCCCTTCCTTACCACAGGGGATTTCCTCTCCTCCGCTTCTGGTACCTCTGTGAAGCTCCAGTCCAGCCATTCGAGCCATCTGGACCACACTGTGGAGCAGGCCTCTTCTTCTTCGAGCTGGTCTTTGAACAGTGCCCGTGCCCCCACTCTGCCCTTCTCCATCGAGCCCAACAGTGGCACCGTCCTTGCTGGCCAGGAACAGTGTTTCCAGATGAAGTTCTCCCCAACATACGTGGGGGACTTTGAGAGCCGTATGCTCTGCAGGTAGGAGACGTCCAGGCTTCGCTCGCTTCTGTAGTTGTGGTTATACCTCGGATCGGGGCGCGTGGGAGTGCAGATCTGGTGGCAGCCAGCCCCAGAGAGACAGAGAAACAGCCCATGTACAGGAGAAAAGCAAGATGAGCATCCAGCCTTGGTAGCAGGAGGTTTGGAGACAGGGGGAAGAGATGTTGTATGAAATACTAAGCTCCTAGAGGGTTGCAAAACCTGGAATGAGAGATCCAGAAGGGGGAGAGACAGGTCACCAGTTAGCCTGGCTACCACCAGTCCCTTTCTTCCTAGAATTCCTAACCTGAAACCTGATCAGAAGGGCCCAGAGGTGGCTGTGAAGGGGAGAAGCCTCATGCCCATCTGCCACTTTGAGCTGGAAGACTCCAACTGCATGACGGCAAAGAGACGCAACCCAGAGTTGCAGGGATCAGAGGAGCCAGAGCTCGATCTCAACATGAAAGCCATTGAGATTGCGGCAGTGGGACTGGGCAGCAGGAACAGAAGGTAGGTGTGGGCATGGCTTCTGCTGGTGGTCTCCTGGTCACGCCCCCTTAGCCAGAGGCTCTTCCAAGCCCTAAGGCACATCTGTACCTTGCCTGTGATCTGCTGGTGCTTGGCCAGTGGTCTGCTTGGTACCATCTTCCAAAGGAGCTTTGTTGGACCTCACTTTTCTATTTTGCCTTCACCTTGCCATGCTACCATGCAAGAGTTAGGCCATTGAATCCTGGACTGTGTTGGGTGTGCAGGGACCTCCAAAGGCCATCTGCCTCCTTCAGTGAGCAGGGCCACCTTTAACTAGATCAGGTTGCTCAGAGCTTCATCTGCCGTGACCTTGAATGTCTCCAGGGATGGGGCATCCATCACCTCTCTGGGCAATCTGTGTCAGGGTCTCAGCACCTTCAGAATGTATCCCTGCTAATTTCTTAATCGATAGCCACTAATTGATAGCTGCGATTCGATAGCCACCTGGGAAACAAGGCAGGTGAAATGTTTCTAGGTTAAACACCTCAAAAGCAAGGAGAAATGTTCATGCTCCCAGTGTCGTGCCCCTGCACCAAGTAACTCCTCCTAGATGGTGTCCAGGACTGGCAGCGCCTGATGTCCATTATTGCACGGCGTCGTTAACCACCCAGCAGCTCATTAGTCTGTTTTGCTTTGTGTGCCCAGGACCATCACGGCCATGAACCCGACCAGTTCTGCGTATTCCTTCCAGTGGACTTGCCAGGACCCTGCAGAGCCACAAGAACAGGTGGCTTTCTTCTGCCGCACAGAGAGAGGTGACATCCAGCCAGGGAAGAAAGGAGAGGTAGGTGCAGAAGGACGAAGCGGGTGGGTCCTGTACAGGTGTGTGCCAGTTTGATGCTGGCTGCGTCTACACTTACAGGGGGTGTCCCACCTCACTGGGAGCTTTAGCCAAGGCCATGGAGAGACCAAACGAGCCGTCAGACAAATGTGTTCTCACACTGCCCTCGTCTGCCACACTTTGGGGTGCAAGCGGCACATGGGCTTCTCCGAGCTGGTGGCTTCCAGCAGGCACAGCCCGCATCCCGCTCCCCTTACCCTGCCCAGTGCAGCAACTCTCCTTCATTTCCCTCTTTCTCTCCCAGATCACGTTTGAGTTCATCCCACGGCACCTGGGCATCACTGAATCCTCCTGGCTCTTTACAATCCCCGAGCAGAGCTTTTCGGTCCCGTTCCTGTTGGTGGGCAACGCCACCGACCCATTGGTGAACCTGGACAGAGCCCACCTGAACTTCCCTTCCGTGTTAATTGGTGAGCACCACAGTTACACCTTGCGCGCTTGGACACGTACCTCTCCAGGGGCCCAGCAGGCCCGTTCTTCCAGCCAGCTTCCATGAGGAAGCTGAGAAAGGGGCTAATGTGAGCAGAGCATCCAGCTTCTGGCACCCAAGTGTATGAGGAAGCAGGAGGAAGGCATGTGTCAGGGGGCAGGGTTGTTTGGGGACGATGTGGGGAGCCCGGGAGGGTCAGAAGGATGTTTCCAGATGGGCATCACGAGCGTGCAGTGCTGCAGGCAGTGCTTTTCACTGGGAAGTGCCGGGGTTGGTGCTGGTGTGGTGGGACAGGACAGAGGAACTGGAGGTTTTCAGCAGTCACTTTGTGCTCCCCAGGGCATGAGATACACCAGACTATCTACATCGTCAACAGTGAGAAGAAAGCCTTCAGCTTTGCTTTCAGAGAAAGTTCTCTCCTCTCAGAGGGAGGCAAGACCTCTGTGAAAATAAAGCCCCTGGAAGGCTCCATTGCTCCCCTTTCCAGGTAACACGGCTCACTGGCCAAATCCCCTGTTGCGCTGTCAGAGCAGTTTTGAGGCTCGTTCCCCCCTCAGTCACTCTCAGTGATAGCACACCTCTGCCTCTTTTGTCCGTTCCAAGGGGGACCTGTGAAACTGCAGGTTTCTCCTGCAGTGGTTGTGTCGGGGTCCTCTAGGCCCCACTTCCCAGAGAAATTCAGTCTTCAGGTCTTCTACCACAACTCGGTTGGGGGATGATGTAAATCCCTGAGCCAGCAGCCTTGTGCATGTAAGGTCCCCTCTCTTCCCTGCGTTCCTTTAGCGACAGAGCCCCCGCGCCCGGGCTGTGCAGAGCCACCGAGAGCGGTGGAGCACAGGAGCAGCACTGCAGGCAGTGATTCAGCCCGTGCTGGTGGCTTCCATGACTGGCTGCATTTTCCAGGATCGCCCATCCGAGAGAGAAACCGGGTTTGGGGTTCTTTTATCCTTGGAAACTGCGGCCATGACTTGCGCTCAGGCATGATGTTCAAGCGGTGTAACTGGTCACTTGCTCACCAGCAGAGCCAGTGAGGGTGTCCTCGTGATGGGTGTAAGGGGATGTCTTCGCTCCAGGCAGCTTTGCTGTGGCTTGAAAGATGCTGAACTTTGGTTTGTTGCTGGGTGCAGGGTGAGGGAGCACCCTGCTTTGGTTCCTGGGGCTCCCCGGAGGAGTGGTAGGTCCGTAAGTCTCTCTAGTTGGGTTGGTTTTGATGACATTCCTGGGAATTACATTGAAATCACCCATCCCATCATAATTACATCGAGGCAGTTTGGTGGCACCCATGTTGTTACACTGCTGTCGCAGGAGGTGGATGATTCCTCCTTGGAAAGGTGATGTTCACCCAGATGGGAATGATGAGGCATCTCTGGGAGTGGCCTCCTTTGAGTGTGGGACAGGAGCTTCAAGCCAAGCCTCTCCTGTGAGCAGTGAGGTCAGCATTACCTCCGGGCTTGCCCTGTCATCGTATCCTCTGCCCTCTCGCTGCATGGGGTCGTCGTGCCCCAAAAGGTTCTCACCAGCACTGGAAGGACAGATAGCTGTTCCTGGTTTCTCCCAGGATTCGGGTCCCTTCACAGCCATTCTCTCATAGGGCAGGAAATGTCTGAGAAAGCCGAGAGAGAGCAAACGGAGCAATAAAAGGGTCTTCTCTCTCCAGGCTTCCTATCACAATCTCTTTGACACCGATGGTAGAAGGAGAGGTGGTCTACAACCTCAAGTGTAATGTGAAGAGGAAGATCCAGCCCCTCTCTTTGAATATCAAGGTCACCGGCTATCGCATGAATGTGTCTGTGAGGTGCGAGGACAGCGATGGCTGCACCACTGAGCTCAGCACACAGGAGGTCAACATCATTGATTTCAAGGAGGTGAGAAGCTCCCCGAGACGTCTGCCCCACGAAAGCCCTGTGAGATGGGGCCCTAACCCGGAGCTTTGCAGATACATGTGAACAAGAGGGGGTGGGGTGGGGTTTTTTCTTCTTTCATGGGTCTCTGGAGGGAGGGGAATCCATCTTTCACACAGGTCATTGGCTGAATGCGGGAGGTACCGGTGCTCGTTGAGAAGGGGCGTTTGCTTGCCCAGGTGATGCTTTGCATCTGCACCAACCGCTGGTCCTTGCCGCCTTCTCCCCACAGGTCCATCTAAACGAGAACATCAGCCGCATCTTCACCATCTGCAATACCAGCAAGTTCAACGTCACCTTCTCATGGGAGTTGAGTGGTGCCACAGACCGTAAACAGGTCCTCACCATCGCCCCTCGGACGGGCACTGTGCAGGCGGAGGGGGAGGTACAGACCCATCTGGCTTTTCACCCGCAGAAGATGTGCTCTCTAAAGGATGTGAAGCTGATTCTGCAGGTGAGGGAGGCATCGGCGTTGAACCTGGGACCTTGGCTTTGCCTACGCTGGCAGGAGGAGCTCTGCACCAGGATGAGCTCTGTGGTTGCAGAGGCTGATGGAGGCCAAGAGGCTCCTGCTGCTGCAGCAGAGATGGGCAGTTTCCAAGTGGAACATTTTCCGCTTTGGGAAGTGCTGTCCTGGCAGGACAGATCCCCCAGCCTCTCTCTGCCCCGAATTTGCAGGGGCCCCAGGTGTACATGGGGATGGAGATGTTTCTCCTTGCCTGGTCCCACAGCTTGGCAAGGTCTTGCCAGCGCGTGGCTGTGCAGAGCAGGTCTGGGACTCCAAAACCCCTCTCAGCCCAAGCCTTCCATCTTCCATTTCCAACCTGGGGTCCTTTGGCACCTCCTTTTCCTTCTTTCACCACCCCGTCCTCCTTTTTAGCCATCTCTGGTGTCATTCCCACCTCTTCAGCTGGCTCACGCTCTCTTTCCCTTCACCAGATCGACAGGGGTCCCACGTTCACCTGCGTGTTCCGTGCCACCGTGGTGGTGCCCACTGTCCACTTCTCCACCAAAAAACTCAACTTTGGAACCTGCTTCACCTACCAGGCTGGGATGCCACCGGCCCAGCAGACCTTTGTCATCACAAACAAGGCAGACAAGGATGTGAGGTAGGGAGAGGAGACGGGAAAGCCTTGAGTGGCCCCAATGATGTCACCCGCGGTCTTATGACACCTCTCTGCTGTGCTTTCCACCAGACTGAATTGCTTGTTCACCAACACCGCACACCTGAAGGTGGACTTCCCAGGGTCCATCCTCCGCCCGGGAGGGACAGTAGAGGTGCCCGTCACTTTCTGTCCCCGAGAGGTCACGTCTTACCACGAGCTCATCCCTTTTGAGATCAATGGTCTTTGCCGCCAGACTGTTGAGGTGCGAGGAAGGGGCACGGAAATTAAGGTGAGGTGAAGCCCAAGCCCTGGAAGCCCACGTGGCAGCCAGCCCGCCTGGCTTTTTGTCCTGTTTCCATCATCACTCTGCCCCGGCCTACCACAGCTTGGTTTTCTGCTGCGAGGGTGGTAGCAAAACCTTTTCTCCTTCTTCCTTTTAACTTTCTGTTAATCCTTCCTGCCTCACGTTGAGGTTGTGGAACCACGAGGAAAGGTGGTGGAGCTGGGAGCCCTCTCCATCGGACAGACGGTGAAGAAGACTGTCACCATAGCAAACAGGAGCACTGTTCCTCTGGATTTCAAGCTCAGATTCAGGCCCAGCAAGCCAGAGCTGCAGGAGGCTGGGGTAAGGTCCTTTCCTTTGCTGGAGAACACTTTGGTGTTCTCCCTGCGGGGTTGCAGGTAGCTGCGAGCTGCTCTGGGTGGGAGCTGGTGCCCAATTAGTACAGCTAATTAAAACTGTGTGCTGTCTAGTCCTCCCTGCTGGGACTGCTCCGCCTTCCAATAATTGGGGTGCACATGCCTCATCTGAGCGAGGAGTCAGGAGTCACTTAGCAGTCCAAAGTGAGGAGAAGGGACAATTCTTCTCACCCGTCTTGCTCCTTAGGATGTGGCCGTGTAGGTTAGATATGGAAAGGTAATCTTTAAGGACCAAGAGTCAGCAGCTCTCTTGGAGCTCAGGTGAGACTACTTGGGGAGACGTAGTCCAGCTCACCACAGCCAGGCAGAGGTGGCATGGGGAATACCTTTGGTATCTAGGGGTATGTAGTTGGGAGCGAGTGGGATTGGGACAATGCTGATGGGGACAGAGCAGGATTGGAAGACTCTGTGGAGGGTTCACAGCTCAGTCGCCGAATGAACTAGTCTCCACTCATTTCTTTTGGGTAGGTTATCTGCTTGAATGCCATCAGTGAACAAAGCATGAAACCCAAAGGAGGTATCTCTAAAGTGGAGGTGACCTTCTCCCCAAAGTGCCGCATCCAGCCATTCACCGAAGAAGTGATGATGGAATGCAACGGTGTGGTGCGCTCCCTCTTCATGCTGCGGGGCTCCTGCCGGGGCATCTGTGTGAGCTTGAACCAGGACCACCTCAGCTTCAACGTGGTGGTGGAGCAGAGCTACACGTCCCAGCGCATCGTCATGCAGAACACGGGCGACATCGGAGTCAAGTAATGCAAAACTCTGTGGTCTCTGAGGGCTGGGAGCTTGGGCGAGGGTTGGATGGGGCCGTAGCTTGCCTGGACAGTTCCCTTCTGCTCTTCCATCCCAGAAAGGGTCCTGGAGCCAAGGAAGCTAGTAAGGGATACCACTAAATGCTTGTTTGTGGCCGGGTGCAGCTGAGTCCTGCCTAGCCCGAAGCCTTGTTGCCAGGTGTCTCAGCATCGTGCCTGAGATCCCACAGAAAAGCCCACAAGAAGCTCGGAACCAGCACGCTGTGTTTGCAGCGCCCCCCCCCCCCCCCCCCCCCAACTTCGTAATCCTTTGCTCCAGTCCTTGTGCTTTCCTTGGCCAGGTTCAAGTGGGACGTTGAGAGCTTCAAGCCAGATTTCTCCATCAGCCCCACAGAGGGTTACATCAGCCCTGGCATGGACATCCCCTTGGTTGTGACCTTCCACCCCTCGAAGCAGAGCCCTGCTTTCCAGAACAAGGGTCTGCAGTGCTTCATCCAGGGCAGTCAGCCACTCTGGCTTATGCTGGCGGGATGCTGCGTGGAGACCCCTGGAATCAGAGAGGTAACCCGAGCAGAATCAGGATGGATCTCCACCTTACCCCCCACCCGTTTCACCATGTCTCTCCCAGGGCGGGGACTTGAGGCCGCTTCCTGCTGCCTGTTGCCATGCCTCAGTATCCCAGAGCAGAGAAATCTGCTGGGTGGGATTCCCAATGTTTCTGAGCCCCGAAATTGCTTTCCTTCCCCTGTTAAAGGCGCTGCTCCTCCAGCAAGCACCTCGGGGACACCCTGGGGGGCTTTTCTGAGAGACCCCAGCTATGCTATAGCGTTAGGAGTGGGAAGAGAATCTGCACCCAGCTCCTGGGGCACAGGGGTGCAGCGTGCCGGGCTCCTGGCCCTCGGGGACGCTGCAGGAGGGCACAGCTGCCTCTTGCTCCCAAATCATGGCTTCCAGCCAAGGGGGAGCGAAGGGGCAGGCGCTGCTCTCCTTTCTTTGGAGACCAGGGACAGAACCCGATGGAACACCATGCAGCTGCACCAGGGGAGGGTTAGGCTGGGTGTCAGGAAGAGGTTCTGTACTGAGAGGGGGGTTGGGCACTGGCACAGGCTCCCCAGGGAAGGGGTCACAGCCCCGAGCTGGGCTGAGGGCAAGAAGGGGTCTGGATGATACCCTCAGTCCCATGCTTTTGACTTGGCTGGGCCAGTGTGGAGCCAGGAGCTGGACTTGATGGGCCTTACACATCCCTCCTAACTCAGGAGATGCTGGGATTCTATGATTAGAACCCAGAGCTGCTCTTCAGGCTGCCCGTGGGCCGCACAGCCTGTGCAGCTGCAGGGCTTGTCCTTGCAGAGGGGAGTTTCCTGACGTTTTCTCTCTCCCCTCCTTGGGATGCAGCAGAGGCCCCTTCAGATGCAGCAGAGGCCCCTTCAGCCAGCACAGCCAAGACTCATTCCTCTCCTTTCTTTAAGGACAAACAACTTGATTTACTCCAAAAGCTGTGACCCGACAAGCAAAGCAGCTCCCTGTGCTCCAGGGGCTGGCGTAGAGCTTGTCAGGAGTCCGAGACGAGTGGAAGGGGTTCCTCGGTCCCACCAAGCAGCTTCTGTGTCCCTCTGTTGCAGACGCTGACTTTCATGTGCAACGTGCGTGAGGAGCACAGCCAGAGCCTCCTCCTGTCCAACCCAAGCAACAAGGCCTGCACCGTGCGGCCCATCCTGGAAGGGGAACACTGGAAGGGCCCTGAAGTTTTCCATCTAGAAGCCAATCAACAGAACAAGCCCTACAAGATCACTTACAGCCCCCTAACCATGAGCTCGGAGAACAAGAAGCACCAGGTCCGTGCCACCACGCTGACTCTCATAGTGACCCTGGTAGCTGGCCCAGGTTTGGGCAGGAGGTTGGATGAGGTGACCTTCAGAGGTCCTATCCAAGCAGAAATCATCCTGTGGTCTGTGTTTGGAGCTGGGCGGCTTGGGGGCTGGAGGCCAGGTGTGGGTAAAGTTAAAGTAGGATGCCTGGGCCACCACTTCTCCAGCACGCAGGGAACTAGGGAGCCTGAGCTGCCCTGCTGTTCCTCAGTGCCCCCCTCGCCACGAGCAGTCAGGTGGGAAATGAGACCCAGAGCCACTCTGTCACCCCCCTCCTTGGCTGGGTGGGGGAGAGAAAATGCAGCAAAAGGCTTGTGGGCTGAGGCAAGGACAGGTGTCCCCATGCCAGCAAGGCAGGTAAAGGGGTGTTGGGGTGCGCAGAGGGCCTCTGCTGCGGGGCTGGCGTTCCCTCACTTTGCCCAGACACGCTGCCTCAGCGTTCTGTAGCTGCCCCAGCCTGGGTAGGTACAACGTTGTCATCTCCACCTGCACAGGGGACAGGGCTGCGGTCACGGCTCTGCCAGCCGGACCCGCTTGGAGGTGGTGGCCTGAGACCTGGGACTGTGGGCACGCCTGGAAGCCAGGAATGGGGCTGGACAGAGCGGGAGAGCTCACTCACTTATTGCTTGTCTCTAGGGCTCCATCTTCTTCCCGCTGCCGGATGGGACAGGCTTGTACTACCTCCTGCACGGCAGTACTGAGGCCCCAAAGTGTTCGGGGAACATTTACCGGCAGGTTCCGTGTAGGACTTCCTATACGGAGCTCATCCCCGTCTCCAACTGGCTGAACAGAGCACAGAGGTGAGTCTGGCCTGGGAACTCCCATCTCATCAGCGATCCCTGCATCAGCACAGGGAGGGGCATCCTGCTGCCTGTGGAAGCTCCTTCCTGAGAGCTTTTTGCTCTCCTTGGGCCCTTGATGGTTGTCGGCATCTGGGAGGGCTTTCCTCCAAGCACTGGTTCCCTCTGCCCGAGGCATTGAGGATGAGAGGGTCTGTGTTGTACCCCAATAATGGGCATCCTACAGAGTCCTTCCCCCTTGACCTTCGCTGTGTCCTTCTTGCCCGCAGGTTCCTCGTGATAGTGGACAGAACCAAACCGGACAACAGGGATAAGAGTTCTGTCCTGGAGGGGCTGAAATACATCGATGTGCCAGCCTCCTCCAAGGAGAACTACAAGCTCACTTTCCTCTCCTACAAGGAAGGAGTCTTCAACATGAAGGTAAGCATGGGCAGCAGGCCGTGGGGCCCGTCAGGGAGCCATCTGCTCACTGAGAAGCCGCACACATGTTCTTCATGCCTCCACGTGCCTGGCGGTGGGACCTGTCGGTGTGTTGGGTGGGTACTGAGCCCCTCTGCGCACCCCGGTTCTGGGTCAGTCTCTCTGCAGGGTGCCACTAAGCACGGGTGGGTCAGGACACTGGTGAGCTGGAAGCAACGGGCAGTGGGGAGAGAACAACATGGAAATGCCACACGTGCTTTCTCTGGCCTTGGCACTCTTCCTCGGTGGCTGCTCGTGGCCGTTCTGTGGAGCTTGGGGGGTTCAGCCCATCTGGTGTGGGTTTTCTGTGCAGATTGACCACACTTCTCCTACTTCCTCCGATTCAGGTGACCTTCCTCAACGAGGCAACCAAGGAGTACTTGTTCTACATGGTGACTTTCAAGGCCACCGCTTCGGGACCCATCAGCGCTGTCGAAATGACCACCCCCATTCGGCAGAGGCTCTCTTCCACCGTCAAGGTGGACAACCCCCTGCCTGTTCCGGTGACTTTTGCCGTAGACTGCAACGTGCCCGATGTCAGCGCCCCCTCGCACTTCACTGTGCCTGCGCAGACACAGGTAGGCAGGAAGCTCATCCGACAGGCGCTCCTGGCCCCGCAGCCTTTCTTGATGGCATGAACCATGCAGGGCTTCCTTCCGCGGGTGAGAGCTCCTCCTGCTGATTATCTGAAGGAGAAGCAGGGAGGGAGACTATCCCTGATGGGAATCGCCCTCTGCCGCTGGGGTCTGCTGTGTCACCCCTTGCAATCATAGAATCAATAGGGGTTGGAAGGGACCTCGAGAGATCATCGGGTCCAACCCCCCTGCCAAAGCAGGCTCCCTAGCTCATATTGCACGTATAGGCGTCCAGACAGGTCCTGAGTATCTTCACCCCCTTGGGCAGCCTGTGCCAGGGCTCTGTCACCCTCACTGTGAAAAAGTTCTTCTGCATGTTGGTGCAGAACTTCCTGTGCTCCAACTTGCAGCCACTGCCCCTTGTCCTGTCTCCACAGACCACTGAAAAGGGGCTGGCCATTTCCCCCTGCACCCCATACTTAAGATATTTATAGACATTAATTAGGTCCCCCCTCAGTCTTCTTTTCTCCAGGCTGAACAGTCCCAGCTTACCTTTCCTCATAGGGGAGATGCTCCAGGCCCTTAATCTTTGTAGCTCTTCTCTGGACTCTCTCCAGGAGATCCCTGTCTTTTTTGCAGCCTGGGTGGGGGGGGATATGGGGGCGTTTTAGGGTGGGAAGCTTCTGGGATAGTGTTGGAGGGCTGCAGGCAGCAGGGCTCTGAGCCAGAGGGGGAGTTGGAGCGAGGGAGGGTGCCAGGCTGCCTTCCAGCACTGCGTGAGCACAGCAGGGATTGATTTCCCCATCTATGCCTGACCCAGTGGCTTCTTCCTTTCATTCTTCCCAGGCTGATCTTGCCTTTGAGTACCTGCCCCTGCAAATGGGGGAGACCATCGGGGAGCTGGTGCTCCAGTGCAGTGAACTGGGCTCTTGCTACTACAACCTGCACCTGAAAGCGACTGCGAGCAAGCCGGAGAAGCCCCTCAACTTTTGCACCACACTGGGCTCTAGTCACACCATCACCACCAAAATCATGAATTACGCCCAGCAGAAGACAGCCTACCTTCTGCAGGTGAGCAGGGGCCACCTCCTCTAGCCAGCATCATCCCTTTCCGGCGAGGGATCCTTCCCCTTGAGCTTGGGGTGGCCGTGTGAGCCTGGGGAGTGGGGTGGGTCTTCCCACCAGTGCTGAGACATAGGCCCCTCTCTGCTGCCCTTATCGGAGCTGCTGTAGGAGGTCCATGGTGCCTGGGCTTCCACGTCCCTCCCAGCACTGGGGTTTCAGGTCTACCAGGGTTGCTCATTGTGGGCACTCCCTGAGGGTGTGGGGGGCCAGGGGTGCAGCAGTAGGTGAAGGAAAGGGCCCCTGTTACAGTGGCAGCCACTGGTTTCTTCCCAAGGTGCTGACTGTGACACCTCACCCCACTGTTCTCTCTTCTCTCCCTGTACAGACCAACTCCCCGTACTTCCAAACAAAGAAAACCATCACCGCAGCTGCCGCCGGCCCCAGGGGCTCGGAGGTCAGCGTGGATGTGACCTTCGAGCCCTGCCAGCTGGGCGAAACCAGGGCCGTGCTGCAGCTCTCCTCACCCCTGGGCGGCGAGTACTGCATCCCCCTGGTCGGGCTGGCCCTGCCACCCAAGCCCCAGGGCCCTTTCCTCATCGAGGCCGGCTCTTCAATCTCCATCCCCTTCAAGAACATCTTCCACCAGGCTACAGCCTTCCAGTACTCTTTGCAGCACCCGGCCTTCAGTGTGAGTGGCCCCAAGAGCTTGGAGCCTAAGAAGAGCTCTGCCCTGGCCGTGTCCTACAAGGGGGAAATGGCCCCCACAGCCAGCCGGCTGGTGGTCTCTTGCCCCGCGACAGCGGGCAGGCAGGGGGCGGCTGTCTCCTGGGAGTTCTACCTGCGGGGCATCCCTGCTCAGAAGTGACGGGGTGACACGGTTTTGCACAGCTGGGTGCTGGGAGAGAAATTGTCAAAGCGCATTGTCAAAGCGCCTCTACGAATCACATATAGGAGAAAAAAAACTTGGAAGCAGCTGCACTACCTATTTGGAAAATTAAAAGTGGATAACAGTCCGTATGCCTGACCAAGGTTGGGACTCGCCTTGTTAACTCCATAAATCGTAGCATGGCGGGGGCCAGGGACTGGGAAATGGGGGCTTGGGTCAGTTCCTTGCAAGTTATGCACTGATCCTTATGGGGGACTTCCAACTATCCAGATATTTGCTGGGCAAGCAACACGGCCAGTCGTATGCAGTCCAGGCAATTTCTGCAGTGTGTTGAAGACCGTTTCCTGCTACAGATTGTGCAGGAGCCTGCAGGGGGAGGGTGGGTGCTGGACTTTGTTTTCACTAACAAGGACGGACTCGTTAGGGAAGTGAAGGTCGGGGGCAGCTTAGGACAAAGCGACCATGAAATGGTTGAGTTCAAGATCCTGGGTGGAAGAAACAAGCCAACAAGTAGGATAGCTACCCTGAATTTTGGAAGAGCTAACTTTGAGCTCCTCCGCAACTTAATAGGGGCTATCCCGTGGGCTACGCTGTTTGAAGGAATGGGAGCCTGTGAGAGCTGGCTAGCATTTAAACAGCACTTCTTCCAAGCACAGGAACGATGCATCCCTTTGAGTAAAACATCAGGAAAGAGAGGCAGTAGACCTGCATGGATGAACACAGAGCTACTGAGTAAACTGAAAGAGAAGCAGAAGATCTATGAATTGTGGAAAAAAGGTCTGAGCACCTGGGGAGAATACAGCAATGTGGTCAGGGCCTGTAGGGATGCAACTAGGAAGGCTCAAGCCCTCTTGGAAATGAAGCTGGCAAGGGACATAAAGGATAATAAAAAGGGTTTTTTTAGATATGTGAATAGTAAGAGGATGACCAGGGATAATGTAGGCCCCTTACTGAATGAGGAGGGTGTCCTGGTAACAGGGGATGCTGAGAAGGTGCAGATACTGAACGCTGCCTTTGCTTCGGTCTTCACTTCAAAGGCCCCTCGGGACCCACAGATCCTGTATGAAAGTTGGAGTGTTTGGGAAACGAAGAATTTGCCACTGGTTGAGGTAGGGGAGGTTCAAGAGCGGCTCAAAGGCATTGATGCACACAAATCTGTGGGCCCTGATGGGCTGCATCCACGTGTGCTGAGGGAGCTGGCGGAGGTGATTGCTGAGCCGCTCTCTATTATCTTCAACGGGTCTTGGAGGACAGTTGAAGTGCCTGAAGACTGGAGGATAGCCAATGTCACTCCAGTCTTCAAAAAGGGCAAGAAAGAGGAACCTAGTAACTATAGGCCAGTCAGCCTCACCTCTGTCCCGGGAAAGGTAATGGAACAGCTTGTTCTGGACGCCATCTCCAAGCAATTGGAAGAGAAGAAGGTCATGAGGAGTAGTCAGCATGGATTCACCAAGGGGAAATCGTGCTTGACCAATCTCATAGCCTTCTACGATCTCATAACAGGCTGGGTAGATGGAGGGAGAGCAGTGGATGTCATCTACCTTGACTTCAGCAGGGCCTTTGATACTGTCTCCTATGACACCCTGATAGCAAAGCTGAGAAAGCATGGGGTAGATGAGTGGACAGTGAGGTGGGTTGAGAATTGGCTGTCGGACTGAGCCCAGAGGGTTGTGATTTGAGGAGCAGAATCTGAGTGGAGGCCTGTGACTAGTGGTGTTCCCCAGGGCTCGGTGTTGGGTCCAGTCCTGTTTAATATCTTCATTGACGACCTTGATGAGGGAACAGCATCCACCCTCAGCAAGGACGCCGATGATACAAAGCTGGGAGGGGTGGCTGACACGCAGGAACACTGCGCTGCCATCCAGAGACCTGGACAGGCTGGAAAGCTGGGCAGTTAGAAACCGGATGAAATTCAACAAAAGCAAGTGTAGAGTCTTGCACCTGGGAAGGAACAACCGCATATATCAGTACAGGTTGGGGGATGACCTGCTGGAGAAGAGCTCAGTGGAGAAGGACCTGGGGGTCCTGGTAGATGACAGGTTGGCCATGAGCCAGCAGTGTGCCCTGGTGGCTAAGAGAGCCAGTGGGATCCTGGGGTGCATCCGGAGGAGTGTAGCCAGCAGGTCAAAGGAGGTGATCCTCCTCCTCTACTCTGCCCAGGTCAGGCCCCACCTGGAGTATTGTGTCCAGTTCTGGGCTCCTTGGTTTAAAAAGGACAGGGATCTCCTGGAGAGAGCCCAGAGAAGGGCTACGAAGATGATTAGGGGCCTGGAGCATCTCCCCTATGAGGATAGGCTGAGTAAGTTGGGACTCTTCAGCCTTGAGAAGAGAAGACTAAGGGGGGATCTAATTAATGTCTATAATTATCTGAAGCAGGGGGTGCAGGGGGAATCAGCCAGCCCCTTTTCAGTGGTCAGTGGAGACAGGACAAGGGGCAATGGCTGCAAGTTGGAGCATAGGAAGTTCCGCACCAACATGCGGAAGAACTTTTTCACAGTGAGGGTGACAGAGCCCTGGGACAGGCTGCCCAAGGAGGTGGTGGAGTCTCCTTCTCTGGAGATAATCTGGACGGCTATCTGAGTGATATGTCCTAGGGAGCCTGCTTTGGCAGGGGGGTTGGATCCGATGATCTCTTGAGGTCCCTTCCAACCCCTACTATTCTCTCCTCTCCCTCCTCTCCCTCCTCTCCCTCCTCTCCCTCCTCTCCCTCCTCTCCCTCCTCTCCCTCCTCTCCCTCCTCTCCCTCCTCTCCCTCCTCTCCCTCCTCTCCCTCCTCTCCCTCCTCTCCCTCCGATTCTTTCCTCTCTCTCCGATTCTCTCTCCTCTCTCTCCTCTCTCTCCGATTCTCTCCGATTCTCTCTCCGATTCTCTCCGATTCTCTCTCCGATTCTCTCTTCTCTGATTCTCTCCCAGCACCCAGCTACACAAAACTGCGACACCGGTGAGATGGGGCTTTCTAACAAGTTGCTTGCAAAGGGTTAAAGGGCGCTTGCTAACAAAATGCTTGTTAAGGGCGGCTTAGTAACAGGATGGTTTGTGTCAGAAATGACCTTGCATAAACAATGCCTACTATGAGCTCTGTGAAAATAAAATTATTTCTTTGACGAGGTCCAGTCCCCCCTCATTGGTCTAACAAACTCCTTACCTGTTCATGAATTCCTTGCTTGTCTCATAATTGGTCATAAATTCAGGCAAAGTATTTCATGTTAGCTAGTTCGAGCTCCCCCTTGTCTTTGAACGTATACACACTTGTAGTTTGGATCAGAGTCAAGGGGTAACTGAGTCTGCGCAAAACAGAAGGTTACATGCGGTGACGAAGAGGAGCCATCTGACTTCATCCCCACAACCCTCAACGACCACCACCAAACAGCAGTACGCAGATGCAGTTGGGAGGAGTTTATGGAAGTGACTTCTTGGGATTAATTTTAATACAAAGCCGGCCAGGTTATGAATATGTATAGGTGTATGAAGTAACCTAATGAGTAAGTATCATTGAACTGTATTTAAGGAAGAAGTGTCATGTTGGTGTGCACATCTGTGGTGGAGCCCTGTACACACAGCACTTTAATAAACATACCTTCTTTATAATTCTTTGTGAGTTGTGAAATCAGTTTCTGCGCATCACCTCCAAAAGTTTCTAGGTCCCCACTAGTGATACCATTTCTAATGTTTGTGCAGATCCACAGAGGTGTTTTCACATCAGGTTGTATTGACACCCCGTGTCGAGGCAGCCAGGGGTAGCAATCTCTGCTGTCATCTCTCCTCTCCTCATGGGCTTGAGCCCATAAACAATTGGCAGGTGGCCCTTGCATTACATTGAGCCATGTCCATGAATTCCTGGGTGTTGAAGGAAATTCAAAACCCCATCGTGTGTTTACTGGTTGCAGGTACCTCAGGCCCGAGCGCTCTCCCCAGTCGGGCTCATTCTCAGGTCGTGTATCTGCCCATGGGTGTCTGGAGCATGGCTGCTGGAAGGATTGGGGGTGTTTGCCTCTGTGTCCCAAAGTCTTACCGTGCCGACAAAGGGGAACATAAGAACAATTTAGGTTCGAAATGGAGGTTCGATTTAATGTATTCTGAAAAGACCACTTCCGCTCAGCCTCCCCAAATGATAGACTTACTCTGGTTCCAGAGCCAATCTCAGTGGGCGGCGGCGGGCGGTCAGGGGGCGGCTGTGTCCTGGGTGTTCTACCTGCGGGGGATCCCTGCTCAGAAGTGACCGGGGGAGCGGCGCGCTGGTGACCCGGGCTTCATTAAAGGCATTTTCATTAAGCACTGGGGTGCGGTGGTGATTGCAGCACCACCGCGAGGACAGGGAGCGCTGCGGAGCGGGAAAGGGGGGGAGACCCCCGGTGCGATCACCTGGGGGGGCGGCAGCGGGATGGGCAGCGTCACGTCACCGCCGGTGTCGGCGGCAACGGGAGCATGACGGCGGAGCGGGACCTGGCGCCCGGCGTGGTGCGGGCGCTGAACAGCAAGCTCTACGAGAAGAGGAAGGTGGCGGCGCTCGAGATGGAGAGGAGAGTGGAGGGAGGAGGGCGGGAGGGGGGCTGCCGGGAACAGGGGTCACCGGGGCCGAGGCGGGGGGGAGTCCTGGGAGCACCCAGGATGGGGCTCGGATGAGGCCGCGGGGCTGTTTTAAAGGCGATCACATTCCTGCAGCCTTTGAGTCAGCGCTTGGAAATGCTCACTGCTTTGTTTCTGCTCCTCCTGCCCAGAACACGAACACGTCCACCAGCAACGCGTCAGGTGGCAAGGAGGGCTCCGTCAGGAATGGATCTACAAAGGAGCAGCCAGACTCTGTTGCAAGGGGCAGGGGAGAGAAGAAAAAGCAGAGCAAGAGTTCAAACGATTGTTTACTCAATGTTCAAACGATTGTTTACTCGATGTTCAAACGATTGTTTACTCAATGTTCAAACGATTGTTTACTCAATGCTCAAACGATTGTCAGTTCAACCAAGCGTGAAAAGTTTTAAGGGACTTGGATGAGGAGACCTGCCTAAAGGGGGGGAAACCAATCAACGGAGGGCTACGGACCTTCATTGCAACAACCACCGGGAGTCAGAAGTTCCAAGCACACCCCCCCCTTAGCAACAACTGGCAGAAGTTTCGGGAGCCCCCTGGCAATCGCTCACACATGCGCAGAGTAACAGAAGGTTCGAGAACATGATGAAGGCAAGACTATAAAAGAGGGGGCCGAGAAGCACGAGGTGTGGCAGTTGGTAGCAGCGGACCCTCCCCTCCGCTCCCCTGTCACCCAGCGCTGAAATTTTGCCTATACCTTGCTTGCTAGAATTAATGAAAGTCTGATTGGTTAAATCTTAACGAGTCTCGACTTATTACAATTTGGTGCCGTGACTCGGATGCAACCTGGACGACAGGATTTTTGGCACTACCGAGGGGGCGTCCCGCCTGTTAATTTAGGCGGCCTTGGTGGTCCGACTCCTGCCTCGGTTGCACCGACGAACCTAAATTCAAGGTATAGGGCAAAGGAAGGCCGGTCGACCCTTTAAAGTTTGTGCACAAAGGTCCGGACGAAGACGCAGGACGCGTGAGTATTCGTGAAAAGGGATCCGTTCGGTCGGGGTCGGGGATCCTGGAGGCGCAGCGACTGGTGTGTGTGTGAGAGGGGGACTGCTAGTCCGGATTCCCCAAGCGAGTGCGGACCCTCAGTAGTGTGGTTCTCATTGCCCGCGAGGGCGTGAGCCACGAACCAGGGGAAGCGTTTGGATAAAGTGTCGTGTGAGGGCGCTCCAGAAGATGGGACAGAGAAAAAGCAAGCCTCAAGTTCCATATAGACTCCCGCGGGTGCCTAAAAATAGCCCGCTGGGATTTATGTTAGATAACTGGGAGCTGTACCCTAGTAGAGGGGACAAGGATAAGTCAAAAATGATTTTTTATTGTATAGTTGCAGCGCAGACGCAGTTGGAGGAGTTTATGGAAATCACCTCTTGGGACTCGTTTTACTACGAAGGGACAGGTGATGAGGATGTGTAGGTGTATGAGGTGACCTGATTGCGGACGGGGATGTGGTATAAAAACGCTACACACTCTGACCCAAAAGTGTGCCTACTTTGTTAGGTCACCCGCTCTGGGGGCTGTGGTGGTCTCCTGCCCCTGGCAGCGGGCGGCTGGCTCCCGGGTGTTCTACCTGCGGGGCATCCCCGCGGAGAAGTGACCGGGGGGGCGGCGCGCTAATGACCCGGGCTTCGTGAAATGCGGTTTCATTAGGCGCTGGGGTGCGGTGGTGATAGCGGCAGGGGGCGCTGCGGAGCGGGGAGGGGTGGGGAGGGGAGGGACGCTCGGTGCGATCACCTGGGGGGGGGGGCACCGGGGCGGGCGGCGTCACGTGACCGCCGGTGTCGGCGGCGGGGCCATGAACGCGGAGCGGGACCTGGCGCCCGGCGTGGTGCGGGCGCTGAACGACAAGCTCTACGAGAAGAGGAAGGTGGCGGCGCTCGCGATGGAGAAGTGAGCGGCGGGGGGGCTGGCGGAAACCGGAGGGGCACCGGGGCCGGGGTGGGGGAGAGTCCCGGGCGGGGCTGGGGCGGCGGGAGCCGGTTCTGGAGCCTGGGGCACAGAGAGGGGTCCGGCCTGGCTCCCGGCGGCGGCTGCTGCTTCTTTGGCTGCGGGTCCGGGGGAACGGGGCGCCCCCGGGGCACCGGGGGAAGGGGCCATCGCTGGGGCATCGGCACGGCCCTGGCGCGGGCATCGCCCGGGGTGACCTCGTCAGGCTGGGGCGGGGGACGGTGCCCGGGCAGGAGGGGCCCCCGGGTGCCGCCCATGTTCCTGTCCCACCGGTGACTGGCGCCCCTCTCCGAAGCCGGGGCTGCCCCCGGCCGGCAGCGGTGCCGAGAGCCCCTTGCAGAGCCCAGCCTGCCCCCAGACCCCCAGTGCTGTTACACCACGCTGGGTGCAAGAAATCCCTGGTAGGTGTTAATTGGGGAGCACCTAGTTGGGAGCAGCACCATCTCTTGGGGCCGGATGTCTCCATGCCCAGCCCTGACCGTGGCGCTGGACGTGAGAGTCCCACTGGACCGCGGTCGGGTCAGCACCCGTGCCCATCATCCCAAACCCATCATTCCTCACCCATCGTCCCACCTCAGCGCATCGTCCTGCACCCATCATCATCCCAGGCCCATCATCCTGCCCAGGCTCGACCCCTGGCCTTTAGCCTTGATTTTGACCTTTCAGAGTATCCCAGGTCAAAGAGGCCCCTCGCCACAGCTGCATCCTCTCTATTGTCACCCCTATGTGCCCCCTGCACCTCTTCTTGCTGCATTGGCATGGGTCCTGCCTGCTGGTCGGGCCCCCAGCTTTGCCTGGGAAGGGCTTGTCCCCTCCATGGGCACTGCAGAGGTGCCCAGCATGGGGCTGGGAGCCATGGTGATCCCAGCTGGAGCGTGAGTTTGGGGTGGGAGATGTGGCCAAGGGGAGTAACTGCCGCTCAGGGCAGCCAGGGAAGGAGCTGCTGTGCTCAGGCATCGATGGGGGACGCGGGAGGGACATGGTGGGGGGTGGGAACTGTGTGCTCTGAACCTGGAGGGTGAAGCTGAGCAGCGGAGAAAACTGGCTCTGGGAAGGGCTGAAGCGCTCGCTCGGGTACAAAGCCAACTTCTTCATGTGTCCAGCCCCTTCTTCCCATCAGCGTGTCTGGTTTTCTTCCAGATGAAGAGCCGGGGATGGGGATGAAGAGCCAGGAATCTTGGAGTGACTGTGCTGGCTGGAGCGGGCTTACGTGTCTGTGTGTGTTGGAGTGTGGCTTGTGTGTTAAATAGCTCCAGTAATGAGCTCTGAGTTTCTGGGAAGGGGCGAGTATCCTGCACGGAAGCCTCCTGGGCTGTTCCGTGAAGCCTCGCGCTGCCTTAGAGGGTGTTTTCTAAACGAAGCGGCGTGCGAAGGGGCTGCGGGGGTCTGAAATATTGGTGCTGGGGGTGTATGCGCTTGGCACCCATTCCCCACCAAATCACTGGCCCATGCCAAGGGGCTCTCTGCTGTCGTCCTGCGCCGTGTCGGGGCTGAACTCCTAGGCTGGGAGTTTGTATGCGTGTATGTGTGCACAGGTTTAACTGAATCAAGCTCATCAGATGGGTGTTGGCCAGGTGCAGGAACAGAGGTATTGTTGGAGCTGCGGTGACACAGCAATTCGCCGCATTGCTGTGATCGGGGTCCCCCCTGGGCGAGCAGGGTAGGAATGAAACCCTGGCTTTGTAAGGCAGCATGGTGGCTTTGTAAGGCAGCATGGGAGCTTTGTAATTTACTCCTTAAGCAAAGAAATGGTGAGCCTGTCCATGGGGTCTGAATTAATGCACCTGACGTTTACGGAGCATTAACAAATGCTACTCCAAGGGGTACTTCCTACTACTGCCACAATCTTTCACTGCGGAGTGGGAGGCTTAAGAACTGGATGGGCTGCAGTGGTTGATGAGGTTGTACCTTCATCGAGGCATTTTGGTGGTATTGTAAACCCCTGGGGTAGGGGCCGAGCCAGCCAGTTCCCATAAAAGGTTCGAGGCAGAAAGCTCCAGCCTAGACGTAAAGAAATGCTGAAGCCACAAATAACTGAAGGTGCCCCCGTTCCCTTGGTGTGGAACTGGTTACGGTGGTAAACCTCTGTTCTTTACTGGGCTGCTGGGCCTTTCCTGTCATGCCATGTGCAGGGTAAGATGCTGCTGTTTTGAGAAGCTTCTCTGTGCAGCACTCTGAGCCTGAGCAGGATCTCCCCGTGTTGGAGCAGGAGGAGCTCAGCAGCAGCGAAACACCAAGACTTCAGCTAATGTCAAGCTCTGAGCCCTCTTCTTTCTTGAGGTCCCGGTAAAATCACCCTGGCAATGCTGTAGCAGATGAGAGAGGAGATGCTGGGCAGCCCAGTTTCCAGGTCCTGGCAGTGGCCTTCCATGTTGCCCCAGGCACTCGAAAGCCACCAGCTAAGTGACAGTTATCGCTGCTGGCAGGAACATGATTCCAGCACCAGTTCTCTGTCTGTCTGCTGTCCTTCCAGACTGTCCACAGCCACCCACTAGCCCCTGGTGATTTAGGAAGCAAGACTGGGCATGATGCAGTGTGAATCCTTCCCCAAATTAACTGTCCCCAGGTAGTGCCTGGTCGCTGGGCAGGGAGGAAGCAGTTTTGTTGGCAGGAGGGCCAGCAGCAGGGATGCAGCAGCCAAGTGATGATGCTCAGCAGGATTTACCTGGTCTAAGAGCAAACTGGCGGCAGGGAGAAGGGTTTCTAATGGATTCTAAAATTGCTGTGCAGCTTGCAGGGGTGGTAGAGACTTGTAGCTTCGCTGTGGATGCCTGGAGTAAAGGGAACTTTGTGGGGGAGGCTGAAGCTTGGATGTCCTTGGTGGTTGTCAGTGTGGTGCCCCGCTGTGATATGTCTGGGTTTCCTGAGACAGGTCAGGCATTTCTCTACCTGCCTCGAGCCTTAGCTCCTCATTGCTGTCCTTAGTTCTTGTGTGTTGGGACAGCCGGTTCCTCTGCCGAGGCTTAGGGGGTTTGTGCTCTGAACTCAAAGCTGAGCTGTCCATGCCCTGAGCCTGGACCAGAGCAGGAATCACAGTCCATTGTTATGTTTTTGGGGTGGGTAGAGGGCTGCTTGAGGTGAGGAACTTTGTGTTTCCCCCCACTAGGCAGGAGTGATGGGCTCGAGGCGTGCTGGGCAGGATTCATTTCAAGTGAAGTGAAATTACAGATAGAAAATTGGAACAAATAAGCCAGTTATTCTCAAGAGCCAATAATAAACCACTGAAATCCAGGTTAGTGTTATATCAGCCTCGTTAGATTTCTTAAGAATGCTGATGTCCCACCACATGCTTTCCCACACCCCTACCTTCTTAAAAATTGGATGCTCACCAGTGGATGGAAGGGTGAATACCTCTGACAAGCTTTTCCTGTGTTCACTTGTAGTGAAGAAACCACTGGAGACATCAGCGATTCGATGGATTTTCTGCTGCTGAACTTTGCTGAGATGAACAAACTTTGGGTGCGAATGCAGCACCAGGGCCACAGCCGGGACAGGGAGAAGAGAGAGCGAGAGAGGCAGGAACTGAGAATCCTGGTAGGAACAAACCTGGTTCGTCTCAGTCAGTTGGAAGGTGTTAATGTGGAGCGATATAAGCAGGTGAGAGATCTGCCCATCCTTTCTGCCTTACGGTACTTTTTCCTGAATGAAACTAGTTTGGACTTTCAGGTGAACAGCTTGAAGTGATACAGCTATGCTAAAAGTTCAGTAATCTTGTGTTTCTCAAACTCTTCATCTGAAGACAAGTTTGGAATGCTAATAAGGCTGTGTCATGTGCTGTGAGGCTGAGGACATGACTCCTGTGTTTTCCCTATGAGCTGGTCTGTAATGTTAACAAGAAATATTAAAACTTTCCTTCCTGATGCCCATTTTACTTACAGAATAATGAGTTGGTTTAAGGGATGGGTATACATTGTTCTGTGATAGACTTTACAAATTCAGTGCTTTGGGAACCTTAGCTTCAATTAGGAGAATTGTTATTGCATGAAATGAGAGTCAAGCAAAGATATTCTTTAGAAGTCTGTCCCTACCCTGTAGCTGCTGAAAACTGTTTGGAGTGGTACTGCTGTGTCCCTGAGTAGGGATATGTGCCAGCGAAGCTAGGAGCTCTGACTTAATACATCAAAGTTTGTAGGTTGCTCAGTGTAGAAAAGAGACAGATGTCAGACACCAGGACCTTTTTTGTCTGAAGGATGGAACTGCTGAAAAATGGGACTTTTTATGGGAGTGCCTTAATGTAAAGAAGCAGCTGAGAAATGTTAGAAATACTGCCTTGCTTGGATTAAATGCATACGTGTGAACCTGAACTTCCAAAGTAGTTCTAAAATCACTGCAAGACTTTTTCCTGTTCCAGATTGTTCTGCCTGGAATATTGGAGCAAGTTGTAAACTGTAGAGATGCTTTAGCTCAGGAGTACCTCATGGAGTGCATCATACAGGTGAGCTGCCTAAATTCAGTTGCAGTAGTGGGACACAGGGACACTTGCCTCAATCTAAGAGTATAGGAGCTACTATTCACCTCTTCTTCATGAACTGGAAAAATTCATCACTGGTACTCTTACATAGTGGTTTGTCCCATTTTATTTTTTTACCAGGTGGGCAGAGTGGAGATAAGTCCCTTTCCTGCTCCTGTTGCAGGAGCTTCTAAGCATCTGAGCAGCAGTGTCTGCTGTATGAGTTGTAATACATAGCTGGGCCTTCAAGTTACCCTGTGTAGGCCTTTTGCAAGAAGGCTTTCCTCGTGTAGCTGTTGCTCTCATGTCTACTTAAAAGACCTAAACAGCTCTGGTATTACCTCCACAGTAGGAGTTCTCTTCTTGCTGTTACAAAACAACAGCAATGAGCTGATGCTGTCCTAGACTTAACCACTGCTGTGTTACTGGGCCGCTTGTAGTGCTTTCCAGAGCCTTCTCATCTGGCTGCAGGAGAAGGGTAGGAAGGTGGTGGGGTGGCGATGATCTTGCTCGTAGGACGACAGCGCGTCCGGTGCTTTTCACTAATATTATGGCAACTGTTGGAAGGTGTGAGTGGCTCATTTTTTGGAATCCCTGTGTGGAGGGAAGATGCTGCTCTTGTGTTTGGGTTAGAGTTGTTAGGAACATTTCAGTGCTGTGTAGTTAAGGTGTGAATCTGTCCCTTGCAGGCAGCGCCTGTGGGATATTTCAGCTGGTATGGGATAATTGAAACTGCACATCAGTGGCTGCTGAGGAAGCGTGTGAAGCTTTATTCCTTCATCTCTTGGGGCTTTCCTTTAAGTGGAATCTTACTACAAATAGTCTTGCTGCTTTGGGATCTTGCCTGCATTACTAAACCATTCATGGCTTTTAATTATGCTGCCATCTGCCTGCAACTTGGTCATACTTTGTAGCATGCTGGCCTTACCCTCTGAGCAGTTGCCAAGAAAAGCTGCCTTCCTCCTTTGAGAAGAGGCAGTGATTGTTCCTGGCTTTAGACAGTCTGTTTGTTACCACCCTAGTAGTTCAATGTCTGTTTTTACTGGCAGTAAGTATTTTTGGCTCCTCAACCTTTTACCTGCATCTTTGTTTCAGACCCAGAGTTCATTCAGCATTGAAGTTTAGAAGCCCTACAAGAGATAACTACACAAATCTTGATCAGGCACCCTGTCCTAAAATTTTTGCAGGTCTTTTTCTAATTCAGAGTATGATAAAAAATAGTAAGAAAGCCCAGATAACAATACTGAACTTTTTAAGCTGCAGCTCTGGTAAGGTGCTAGCCTTCCTGCAATGATTCTTCTTACCTTGTGTCTGATTTGTGCAGACATAGCGGTTGGTATGACTTTCTCATTTAGTAGAGCATGTGTCTCTAACAGCTTTGGGATGCTGGCTGGTTAGCAATCTCTTGCTTCCCCTCTCCCCACCTCAAGTATTCTTTTCTATGTCACATTTACTTTGTATTTTGCTCTTTTCAAGCGGTGTAAGTCCCAAGCACATCGGTCTTTCTTTGAAGACAAAGCATAATAAAGTTGGCACTTTTTTTCTGTGGGGTTTGGTTGGTTGTGTTTTTTTCCCTCTGGAGATTGTTTTGCAGAGGACCAACCAGCTGGAGAGGATCATGATTAATTATTGCTGAACTAGGACTTGCTTACCTGTGCATAACTCTTACTGCATAGCTGTCCAGCTATATGATGTGTATGCTACGCTCTGTGTAGTCATTATTCATCTTTTACAGCACTCTAGAGTTCTCCTCTTGCTGAATTTTCAGCCACAGTCTATACTTCTGCTATCAGCAACTTAAAATGTGCTGTTCTTTTTGTCCATCCTAAAGAGCATGATATGACTTGGTTTGATACTCTATTTCCTATCTCCTTAGCAACAAGTTGCTTAGATGCTGTAGTGTACATCAGACTTGATATTGAGGCAGACTTAAAAGCTGTCTGCATGTGTGGACTATTGATTAATTGTTTTGTTTGTATTTCTTTTAGTATTGCAACAAGCAGTGCTGTTTCAAAGGAGCTGACTAGACTTTTGAAAATCCCTGTTGATACTTACAACAACATTCTGACAGTTCTGAAATTAAAACACTTTCACCCACTCTTTGAATACTTTGATTACAAGTCCAGGAAGAGCATGAGTTGTTATGTGCTCAGCAATGTATTGGACTATAACACTGAAATTGTGTCCCAAGAATAGGTATGACATAAATTAATTCTAAGTATCTAAACTACTATTTGGAGACTTGGAAACATGTACTAAGTGCTTCATGCAAGGTGTGCTTTCCCCACCTGCATGCCCTCACCTCCCCATCTCACTAACCCAGGCTTTATCCCACTTAAGAACACAAGTGGAAGAATTATCTTGCTGTTGCATGTTTCACTTAACTTTATCTTAGAGGCTGCTTCTGTCAGGATTGAACAAAGACCCTGAGTCCCCTTGAAACTAGGCCTGTTACCTACAGAAGGTTGAGTAGTACCTCTGGAATCTGAATTTCCTCTGCGCTGCTATGGTGTCCCACTTTTGTTAAGAGGGACCCTTTTTCAGGGATTAAGGCAAATGTGTCCTGCAGTATCACCAGCTTATAATAGCTTTTCCTTGTGCTTTGTCAGCACTATGATTGTGTTCTGAGTTGCTGTCAACTTCTGCTTATTGACTACTCTGGTTCAGACAGAGCTTATTGCCTTCAACAGGTTGATGCGATCATGAATTTGGTATCCACGCTGATCCAAGATCAACCAGATCAGCCTGCTGAAGACCCTGACCCTGAGGATTTTGCTGATGAGCAGAGTCTTGTGGGAAGATTTATTCATCTTTTACGTTCAGATGACCCTGACCAACAGTATTTGGTATGGAGATTGGGGCTTCTGAATGTCTGTGCTCTCTGAACTGTTATTTCTTGCATTATTTACTGTACAAGTATTTCATGTAGCTGTGTCATCCGTGCTCTGGCACTACAAACTCAGTATTAAAAATGATGTATGACATCTTCCCTGGTAGTGTGAAATGTTTGTTTGGAAAAAGCAGGTGAGGGCTTAAAAGCATTTGTGTTTCTCAATTTTTTGTCCTATGAAGGGGATGTTCAGATAAAACTATCTTAGTTTATGGTAACTCTTACCTATCATTCTGACAGCTTCATATAACCATCTGTCTTGATGGGGAAATGGCACTAAGCTGCAGGTTCAGATTAGATGTTAAGAAAAAGTATTTCACTGAAGGAATTGTCAGGGCCTGGCACAGGCTGCCCAGGGAGGTGGTTGAGTCCACATCCCTGGATGTGTTTAAAGAAAGGGTAGGTGAGGTACTTAGGGATATGGTTTAGCATAGGATGGGAACGGTTGGACTCGATAGTCTTAAAACTCTTTTCCAACCTGGTGATTCTGTGATTCTTGTCATTCTATCTAAAAAGCAGCAAGCAAAGTTTGGACCCCTGTGCCACTTTATTCTGTTGGTACTAAAATACACAACAAAGCTCACAATATAGTTAATGTGTTTTAACACTAGGATTTTAGTTAGTCTAAGTCTATGGCCTTTGTATAGCGTGTGGTGTACCTCTGCTTAGTGGGTACAAGTGTTGCTCCTCCTCCTTTGGTCCCTCCTTAATCGCAGATTTGATACTGTCTTTAAACATGCATGAGATTTGACTTGTTAGAGTTTGAGTCTGTCCATTAAAGCTTTCTGTAGCTCTGATGTCAATCTGCTATTTTTGGTTTTAGTTTACTTCAAGTTTAAATGATCTCCCTGTACTGAGAAATGTGTGTTAGGACAGGGGTATTCTGTCTATGTAGAATCCATTGGAGAAGCTGGCAGAAGATGTGCTGAAGTTAGATGCTGTTACAGATTGCAGCAACCTGAGTTAGCTCTACTCAGAATTTTGTAGTCCCTGCTCAGGCCTATGAAGTTACAGCAAATGTGACCAAAATCAAGTCAACTGACCACGTTCTGAAGCTGCAGCAATATCATAGAATAAACAGTGAGAAAATACCAAGAGAATCCACTAGAAGCTGTGCACAGCATCACTGATGTTTGCTTAGCTTGAGTTTGAAATAATGTATTAAAATTGCTTGCTTGAGATGTAGAGCTGTGCTGCAGCTTCTGTAATGGGGAGAAGCATAGCTTTAACTCCTGTACAGTGATTAGAGACTGAAGTGTTTCAGAACCTGCTCTTCATTCATTGCATTATTTCTGAATATTGTTGGAGGAGGGCAGGAAGGTCAACCCTGTCCTCATTCATATGAGCTACATGGGTTGATGACAGCTAGCAAGTATCATTATTCATATAGGAAAAGTTAAGATAATGGCTTTTTTCTAATAGTTAACAAAGTTTCCCTCAAAGGGATGCTGGCATTAAGGGATTTGATGTATTTTTACCCCAGAAGACTTGATGTAGTGGTAGGTGTTGAAGCTGATTTTGTAAAGGTTCTGAACATTAGGTTGTCTTGTTACCTAGTAATGCTTAGCTTTAATCAGATTGACCACCTTTAAATGCCGTTGCAGAACTTGTCAAATTACCTTTTGGATAGGATTCTGTAAGCTACTTTACACCTTTTTAGTAAAAACACTTAGTTCTTCTTGATCAGCATCATGAATGGTTGTATCAAGTTTTTCTATGTTACAGGAACAGTAGGAAAAAATCTGAGCCTAGTCAAGGTTTGGCATGAGATTCAGTAGACTGAAGAAGATGTGGAAAACTACTGGAAATGACATAAAAATATCACTACAAATAACACTGAGACAGTGGCAAAAAGTTACAGGTTGTGCTGTGAGAGTAGCTGGATCCCACAGGTGCTTAAGGGGGGATTACAGTAGAAACTGTCAGACATCAGATAATTGGGAGGGACTACTAGGGACATTTTTGGGAGTGAAGTCACACAAGGCCAATAGCACCTAGGTAACCATATCAGTAATACCATATAAGGCTGATATTATCTCAGTAACTGTATCCAAGTAACCCAAATCTGACTACGAATGTAGCAAAACTGGGACCAATGAGGAATAAGTAATTAGGGGTGGATTGTTTATTTGGGAGGAGACTGGGATGGAAAAAGAGAGGTGCAAGGACAACAAAAAAGAGGGCAAGAAAAGGGCAAAAGGAATCTGATATGCAACTGGTGTTACTGGTGCTGCACAGTGGTACTTGTCAGGCAGCCCTGAGTTTCATCACTACAACTAGGGCAGGAGAATGAGCCAAACCATATGTTGTTTTGGCCATATCATAAAACTCAAGCCTGCTTCTCTGGTCAGGAGAATTGGGGCAGGGGCAGGCAGAGTGCTTTACTTTGCCAGCAAGGGAACAGCTGGGTTGTTGTGCCCTCTACACCTGCTGGCATGGGCAGCTGCCCACTTCCTGACAAGCTCTTTGCTTAGTTTCTTTGGTTGCTTTATGTAGTTGAAAAATTCTAGGAATCATTGAGCACTAACTGCTTTATCTGAAAGTTGATACCAAAAAGGTTCAAAGTAGTGGCCATATAGGCTCTGTAATTTTTTTAGAAGTGTAAATGCATTCTTTTTTATGAGTATTTAAACAGAACACTAGAAAACTTGATTGTATACTACTAGATTTAAGCAGGAGTCAGAAATGCCCACTTACATTTTCATGTTAAGACCACGTTAAATACATAAAATAACTTGATAAATAAACTTGAAGTGGTTTGGGTTTCGTTTGCAGCAACATGGAACTGATCTCTTTCAAGTTTTCCGGAGATAAACACAATCAATGGTTATTTGATTTCTAAGGAAGCATTATCAAATGTTTCATCAGAAAAGACACCAGTTTAATACTGAAGTGTCCAAAACAAGAACTGAACTTGAATTACCCCTTTAGTGCCTGTGTAAAGCCAAAATACTATCTCAAAGAGTTGAACTATGCAGTCTATTTCAAAAAGCAAACAAGTAAAACTTCATGACCTTGTGCAGTAACGTTAGAAATGAAATGAATAAGGTCTTATCTGGGGGAGAAGAAAAACAGTAAGAAATAGAAAAAGACATACAAAGAAAACAAACACAATGTGCAAGCATTAAAAAAAGGAGGAGAATACAATGTTTCAGCTGTGTGTCTAACATTCTCTCAATACAACTCACAGGTCAATGGTAAAGGCAACGTGCAAGAAGAGGAAACTCAACCTTGCAATTCGTCTGCATTTTAGTTTAACAAAAAGGTAATAATCCAAGCTTGTGATTCTTAAGATCCACTTCAAAACAGTTTCATCACAGAGGGGGGGTTTATTTATTGCATGGCTTGGATATGACATAAAACAGGCCTGTTAGAACAAGAACGTTTACATCAAGGGAGAAGAAAGTATACAAACAACACTGCTTCTAAACTGCTGCCTCAGCTCAAGCTGATACAAGTTCTTTTGCCATTCCTACTGTCCATCAATTTGCTGGCTCACATTCTGGCTTGAGTTGCAAACAAAGCCATTCATCTCACAGGACAAGAAAGTCTGGGTTGAATAATACTTCTGGTGAACTTCATCCCTCCAGGCATAGATATGAATGGCACACCACAGGTTTGAGCTACCCCACCTTCTCAGATCTTTAATGCTGTTATTTTTTTTAATATGCAAAGACATGTAAAGGCTGTGCTACTTTTAATACTGCTTATATCAGTCTTGTAAATTCTACTTAATTCCTAAAATTATAAGGCTGAATTGTAGGGCAAAAATGTACTCTTGCACACACTACTAATTTTTCTCCCTGACAGCACACACAGTAATAATGTCATATAAGACATATCTCCCCTGTAAAGATACCAATCTGTAAACAAGCACATTTCAAAATAATCAAACCAGATATGTATGCCAGACAGTTCTTAGAGAATCGAACCTTGAAAAAAAAATTGTAAGAAAATGAAGCCAAGTAGTGCAAAACACAGGTAAACCAAATTGTGAAGCCTTACTGGTTTTAGCCATCCAATTACCAAAGGCTATAGACAAAGCCTCCAAAAAATACCAAAGAAGCATACATATCCTTATGAGGTTTTTGAATTTTTTTTAAGCTTTCTTTCTGTGCCTCTCTAAACCAGTAATTCCAATAATTAGAATCTATGGGGCTGTCTTTCCCTGTTCTATACCCTGCCACTTTTTCTCCCTCTAAAGCTAGTCTCCATTTTCCTTTGAAGCTCTTGACTGCTGCCACACCTGCAACACCAGAGGCAGGTATTACCAACATCTACTGAAACAGATTATGCCAGACTGAGTAAACACAACAATGGAATTTAGGGCTCCATAAACACAAGCTTAAGAAGGAGTAGAGAAGCCACCAGCAGACTACATTTCCCAATACAGCCACTGCAACTACAAGCTATGTCAAGAAATTAAAGACAAAGCGTTCCCCCTACGCACACAAAAAAAAGCCTTTGAGCACTCAGATCTGTTCCATTAAAGAAAGTAGCCTATTCTCCATGAATCACATCAAAGCACCTTTTCCACTCTCTCTCTCTCTCTTGTACGCCAGGCCACAAATCCCCAGCATGCTCTCCTCTCAGACAGTCCTGCACTTGTCCACAGAGCTGCCAAGCAACTCTAGTGGGTTTTCTGCCCCTATAGAGACACCATCCCATCTCCCTCACCTGCCACAACCTTCAGGCCTTTGGCAGCCTCTGCCTGATGAGGGGTTAACAACCAGGAGACTACAGCTGAGGAGGGGCTGGGTCGATGCTCTCCTGTCCAGGCTTCGGGGCAAACCTCTCATTAAGCACAACCGGGTTTTTATTTGCCTGCTCAAAGTAGTGTCTAGCCATGGCCTCGGGATCCCTGCACCCCGGCCTCGCTCTAAGCCTAGCATAGCGACTAGTGCTTTTTTTACAGTCCCAGAAGCGGAGCAAAACACGAAACAGGAGCAGATGGGTACCCGCGCTATTTATAACCACCGCAGCCTCAGCGGTGCGTGCCTGAGGCTGGCGCACAGGAGCCCCCTGCCCCAGGCACTTCAGTGACGTACTTCAGGAGCGAGGAGCGGTCGCAGCCGGCCGAGGGCTCCGAGGAGACGCGCGCACGTCCCGGCACTCCGGCCTGGGAAGTGACGGGGGGGGGAGCCGAGGACGCGGCTTTGACGCGCAAGGCTCGCCGGAACGCCGGCGCCAACGTCAGGTCTCGCAGCCGACCCCTCCCCGTTGGGGGGAGAGAGCCGCCCGCCCACGTCCCTCCTCTCCCCTCACGGCCTCTTCCCGCCTCCCCGCGAGGTGGTCGCGAGAGGCGACTCGAGCCCCGCGTCCCCGAGCGCCCCCTGCCGCGCCGCGCCGGAAATGGGTCAGGCGCCCGAAGTGGGCCGAGGGGGCGGGGCCGCGCTGCCGAAGGGCGAAGGGGGCGGGCGGGCTCCTCCCGCGTCGCGGCGTGGTGACGCGGGGGTGTCTGCGCGTGACGTCGCGGCGGCTTTCGTCCTGCTCCCGGTCTCGCCCTCGCCGTCCCTCGGCCTGTTCCGGCCTGCGCCCGCCGCCCGTTACCGCCATGGCGAACGTGGCCGACACGAAGCTCTACGACATTCTGGGGGTGCCGCCCGGGGCCTCCGACAACGAGCTCAAAAAGGTGCGGGGGAGGGGCGGCGGCCGGGGAAACCGGGCGGCAGGGCTGTGGGGGAGGGGGCGGGCTCGCTCGCCACCGGGCAGGGCCCCGCGAGGCGGCTGGTCCTGGGGCCGGTGGGAGGCGAGGGGAATGGAGGCCGGGGAACGCCTTGGGCGCGGGGAGGGCGGCCTGGAGGGGGCGGCCTAACCGGCCGCGCGGTTGAGGCCCGCCGTGGGGGGGGGAGGGTGCGGCGCCGGGTAAAGGCGCCCGGTGCCGCCTCGGCCCGCCGAGGTAGGCCGCGCCCCGGAGCCGCTGGGGCCTGGCTCGCGGGCAGGCGCTGGTGGAGCGGCGTAGGCCGTGGGCAGGGCCCGGAGACGAGGGGAGATAAGGACTCCGGGGGGAGGAGGTGGAGGGCGGCGGGAGGAGGGACCCCCGGGCTCGGCCGTTCTCGTGTCCTGGCCCGCCTGGCGCCGCCGGGGCTCTGCTCGGCTCGCCCCCGCAGCGCGGCAGAGCGGTATCCGCAGCCGGCGAGAGGCTTTTTGGCTGTGAAAAACTTCCGCGGAGGAGCGGCAGATTCTAACTGGTGCCATTGTCTGCCCCACGTGTAGGCCTTGGCAAGGTTTCGTTTTGCTCCTATATTTGATTCCTCTCAGGTCGAAAGCGCCGGGGCAAGGTAGACAAAGAAGCGAGGTGAAAACTTGGAGCCAGGCCATCGGTGTAACGATTCCCTCTGTCCGTTCCATTCTCTAGCGCATAAACCACTTTTTTTTTTTTCTTCCAAAGGACTTAATGGCCATTTACACGTGAGGGAGGAGAATTAACTAGACAGTTTACTAGCAGTGACCTGCTTCCGCTGATGGGTGGTGCTGGTATTAGCAACTATGCTTACCCATCATGCATGTGGCAGCCTAATTTGTGCAGGGATAGGCAATTGCAGTGTTGAAACAGTGTTAGAGGTGGAAGGCATAAGAGGAGAAAATAGTGCTGTATGCTCGACACGATCAAATAGTTGGAGTTTTTTCTTACCAAACTCTCTTAAGAGTGGTTGTGGGAATGAAAAACTGGCAGTAGTTTCACTTGGATAACCTGTGCTGCTTGATATTAATTGCTGTGGATTAGGTTTATCATGGAATTGAAGTTTCCAACCGCTTGCAGCTCATCTATACCTTACTGCCACCGAGAGCTCACATGGATGCTTTACTGTGATATTTTAAGCTATAGAAAATACATAGGCAATAGTAGCATAATTAAAAAGTGACTAGAGAACAGCCTTTAATGCTGTTAGTGAAGTTAACTTGTATTGACATTATAACGGTGCTAGTGTAGACCTTGATTCTGGATCTGTTTCTGATTAAATAAATAGTGGCAGCTTGCTTTTGGGCCATGGGTAGTCTTACAAATTTCTCTAAATTGGAATGCTGTTATCAGCAGAGACATGAGTATTCTCTCTTTTTAAAGATCACCATGCAAGCTTCTTTTTTCCTGATTAGGTAATTTTATGTAGGCCTTCAGTTTAGTGTTCTGAGTGGTGGTTTTGGCTTTTTTTTCTTAGTTTGACTCCTTAAAATATGTGGGGGAAATGCATTTTTATTACAGAATATATAGGCTTATGGAAGATAGTTCTTTGTTACTGGTGGGTATTTTGTCCTATAAGACCTATGATTTCTGTTTTTAACACTACTGTGGCTTAGAACATTTGGCTTGTAATGTCAGTGTTCTATTTTTGCTTCCTTAGTTTCTTACCAAAACTTATTTTTTGATTGCATGCAGAAGTACAGAGTATTTCAGGATAATCACAGAATCACAGAATCTTAGGGGTCAGTAAAGAGAAGTAAGTGTGCAGATACATAAAGGGAATTTTACTTGATCCAGTACAGAATGGAAAGTTGTGATCTCAGTAAAGCTTTGTGCATAAAGCTGTCTTGACATTGTAATTCTAAAGAGCTAGTTTAAGTACACAGTTCTAGAACTTTTGAAAAATGCATAATTAAGAACCAAGTTTCAGTTGTTTGTAGTTGGATCACCAGCCTTTTAAAAGATATGTAATTAAAAATATAATGAAAATAAAATCCTCTATGCCATGTAACTTATTAATATCTGTTCCCTGATTGTTACTGATGTGTGCTGAGGTAGAAGAGGGGAAGAGCTGAAGTCTTTACTGTAAAAAAAACCAAACACACCTCTCCCCCACCCCCCCCCAAACCCGAACAAGCAAATCCTGCACTTGTAGGAAAAGTCACTGACTGTGCTGTTGCTGGCTTTTTGATGCCCAAAAGTACAAGCAGAATAGATGTACTGCTGTAGAAAAAGTGGTGGTTCTGAGAGTCAAAGTACTGGTAAAAAAAAGCGTTTTGAAAATCTTTTGGAGATTTGACTGGACTTATTCCTACTCTTTTAGAACAATCAGGTTAAATAAAAGTAGTGATTTACCTGTTTCTGCACATATAAGTCATCCTTCCTTCCAACTGAGATGAAGCCTTCCATTGTTGATAGGTAAGGAAGAATAAAATGATTGTTGTGAGGATTGACTGATAGGGTTGAAAGAGAAGCTGAGGCAGCCATTTTGTTGTTAATGTCTTCATGTGATTGAGGTGGGAGGCAAAGTGGCTGAACCTTAAATTCTCATATTGTAGGTTCTGAGGGTAAGTAATTTTAATGAAAGTCCAATGTAATCCTTCCTGTAAGGTAATGAAGATAAACAGGAGAACTAGTTGTGGCTGTTATGTGCTGTAGTTGTGTTTAAATCCAGGTGTAGTTAATTTATGCAATGTTAGAATATTTGTATGTATCATTTCAAAGTATGTGTGATTTCAAAACACTAATTTTTTCACTCTGCTTTACTAGGATTTTCTTTCTTCCTGAAGACAAAATTTGCGTTTCTCATAAAAGAACAGATTCATCAAAACTGAAACTAATTTTGTACCTCTTTCAACTAGGCATACAGAAAGCTGGCCAAGGAATACCATCCTGATAAGAATCCAAATGCAGGAGACAAAGTAAGACTTTAAAAAAAACCAACCAAAACTCCTGGAGTTTTCTATGACAGTAGCATCTCAGGGACCAAATACAGGTGTTGGGTGTTTGCTGTTACAAGTAGTTAAAAAACAATAATTATGGGAGGGAATGTTATCTCATCTCATCTAATTCTTCCCAATCTCAAAATCTACCAGCCTACCTCATGACAAAATGCAGCAGTTGGCTGAGCCAAGTTAGTTGAGAAGGTGATGCTGAGGGGAAAAGGCTGCCTTCATCTGCCAGCATGATGTCAGCTGGCATTGCCATCTACATAGGTATTTGAAAAAGATAGTTGGTTTTCCAAGTTTTTCCAGTGTGGAAAAATGTGTGTATGGTGGTTCTTGAAACTGCTGCAGCATAAACCAAATTTCTTCTGTGGGGAGGCTGAATTAGATTAGTTATGCTAATGACAATTTTTTTAAAAGTCGATTAAGTCTACTCTGCTGGTTCTCTTTAACAGAACTGAAGTTTTGGTAGTTACTTAGAGGTGAGCATAGCTGACTGAAAAGATAGTAATTTATTTTGAGGGCAAACATGTTAATGCACATCTTGACTAAGCTGCTTAATTGTTAGCATATTTTAAGTGCCTACAGTGTCGTGAAGGGTTTTTTGCCATTGGTATGTAACTGGGTTTTTGCCTTTTGGCTACTGCAATATTGGTAGTTGAGTGTTTTTTCTTTGGTTGGATTTTTTTGTTTGTGTGCATACTGTCATGCTAAGTACAGTAAAGAATGAAGTCAGTGAAGTTTTGCAATAAACTTTGTAGTTTATGATAAAATAACAGGTTGAGCTAAACACAAGCCTGACTTAAGTCTTGCACGCTGGAATTGTTCTGTTGTGTACCTTCTTTGGGTATTCATCCTTGGCAAAAACCAGTAGTAAAATGCTCACTTGAAGTTCTGATGTATCATGCACTGTTTTGACTCTGTTCCTCTTCTAGTTCAAAGAAATAAGCTTTGCCTATGAAGTATTGTCAAACCCAGAGAAACGTGAGTTATATGATAGATATGGAGAGCAGGGCCTTCGAGAAGGTAGCGGTGGAAGCAGCGGAATGGACGATATTTTCTCTCACATTTTTGGTGGTGGATTGTTCAATTTCATGGGTGGTCAGAGTAGAAGTCGTAATGGTAGAAGAAGAGGAGAAGACATGATGCATCCACTCAAGTGAGTATATTGATACTGCAGTGTGTTACTTGCAGGCTTTCCTGATCAGCTCTGCTAGTTAAGTGTCGAATGCGTCTCAGTTGAGATAAGCAAGTGCAGACCGCAGAGTATCAGAGTTGCATGTTGTTTGTAGCCTGGAAAGCAGTCATCTTGCATTATTCTTCATGATTGGTTAATCTTATAGACTACCTAATACTTTGTTTTGGCTTGTATATACTTTTAGCATTATTTTCCTTGGGTTTGCTTCTTAATTACGCTTGGAAGTTCTAACCTGAAAAACCATTCAACATCCAAGTATTATTATTAGTTGATTGTGAAACCAGAAGTACTAAGGCTCTGGAAAGATCTAAGTTGATGTGCATTTATAGCGAAACGCCTGCTGGAACTAAAATTGAACTGCATTATTGATGGAAAAGTGTTTGGGGCAGATTTTGTTTCTTTGTATTTTAAAGCTGGTTGAATATCACATCTAATTGGGTTTTGTAGATTTCTGCTTGCAGTCCCAATTGGCTTTCTGCCTGCTGAGCAGGTCCTTTCTAAGTTTTAAGTTAAACTGCATCTTTCCTGTGGTTGACAAACCATGCCTAGTAAAGTTTGCTTACTTGTATGTTTGCTTAGTTTAGTAGCTAGCACTGCACACTTTGGGTTTGTTGTCATTTGCAAACGCTGATGCCAGGCAACCTTTTCTCAATACATTGAGTTGAAATTTCTGTCAACTAATAAATGCTGTTAGGGTAAATGCTTCATGTGTTCATAAACTTGCATCAACATTGGAAGGTTATTGGGGTTTGATAGTTTATTCTAGGGCTTCTAAAAAAATGAGCAAATCTAAAGAGTTTAAGTGGCCGTGGGGGCACGCTAACCCCTTCCAACTAAACTTACCTTGTTTGTAAATACAGTATTAAGTATTCCATGTGTATTATGTATGCATGCTATATATTATTAGGACTGTCTAGAGAAGTATGTTTCTCACCTGCATGGAAGAACTAAAAAATTACCTATAACTACAATAAAACACTAAAATACGAGATCATCTTGTTTCCTACTATCTGGTGTCTTCTGATTACACTTTTTTCTCAGAATCTATGTTCAGGCTTACACCTATGAATTCTTATTTGTGGAATAGTTTTTTCATGACTCCTTTTGAAAGCTGAAATATTGTGCTTTTGAATCTTATTTTAATAGCAGGTTTAGTCTTCACATGAAGATATGTTTTTCTTAATTTGTCCTAGGCAAGTATTTTAATTACATGGGAAAAGTTAAGTTCTTAAATGATAACCCAGGAGAAATGCTTTGTTTTGTAGAGTCTCTTTAGAAGATCTATATAATGGAAAGACAACTAAACTACAACTTAGCAAGAATGTCCTTTGTAGTGCATGTAATGGGTAAGTTTGTTTATATCTTTGAGTTCTGTGGTCGCTTTGTCGGTGTATAGTGTAATGAAGCATCTCCTTTGTCAGATCTTCATCAGTATTTCACTTAATGGAGCTTGCTTTCAGACTAGAAAATTGTTGGACTTGAATGGTGCTGTTGATGGCACTGGTGCTTTTAAAGGGCTTTGTTTGGGGGTAAGAAGGAAAAGAGAACCTAATTGTAACTAGGCTGCAGTTAGGCATGCTAACCTACTGATCTAGGTCTTTTTGTTGTTGTTGCATGTTTCTGAAAACCTTAATTTTCATGCAACTGGTGCTTTCTATTCTAGGCAGGGAGGGAAGGCTGGAGCTGTTCAGAAATGTAATGCTTGCCGGGGTAGAGGTGTTCGTATCATGATCAGACAGCTGGCTCCTGGCATGGTTCAGCAGATGCAGTCCGTATGCTCTGACTGCAACGGAGAAGGTAGGCCATGCTATTTTGTTACTAAATGCATGTAGCTGGAATCAACGTGGTTAAATCTCAGGAGGAGCTTAACCAGGACAGTTTTGCTCTCCTGTAGTCAGTTGTGTCTCTGATCTCAGCATGGAGAAATCATATCACTTGGAACAGCAAGATTTACAGTGTTTAATGTACTGAGAGGCAGCTTGGAAACTTCAACAGTAGGGATTGAGATTTTTTTTTTTTAAACTTAGTAATAAATAATATTCACATCTATTAATCGTGAGTTAAACTGAAAAAAACCCTATTTTGTTGTTTTAGGAACTTTTGGTCTTTTTTGTTGTCTCCTAATACCCAATGATAGGTTTAGGTTAAAAATTGAAACCTAAAGCTGTATTTTAACTTCTTCAGATTAAGAAGATACCTTCTGCTGAATTGGTTGTGCTTGGGGGAACGACTTCAGCACATAATCTGCATGTCATGTTATTCCTTTTTAGGTCATTTGCGGAGTAGTGGTATCACCTTGTGTATAATATTTCACAATACTTGGAAATAACAAGGAGTTGTGTTTTTTTGAGTAGTCAAAATGTTTCATAAATTATGTTGTCTCTGAACATCTTGTTTTCACAGTTTATGTACCTACATATTTAGTTTCAACTGTATCATATTATGCTTTATTTCACAGGGAAGTTATTCAGAGGTGACAAGTTTGATGTCTTAAGCGAAGTGCATTGCCTGTGGCACTTAGAGCAGTATTGGAAATAATTACTGAAAGTGGAAAGTGCATTTGGCCTAATATTTTATTGGCTTTGTACAAAGACAATAGCTTACTTGAACAGTAAAGGTGAGGTAGAACAGAATGTAAGCCTTGGATGGTAATCCTTTGGTTTGCTGGAAGAAGTAATTGCTCTGCTGGAGGTGATGGACAGCGTGAAAATGTACTCAGAGTATAAAAGTATAAAATCCCTTATGTATCCAAAAATGTTAGATTCTTTCTGTGGGAAGACCTTTCATGTTCTTGCCTGAAACTGATTTGACCAGCTATCTTCTGCCCATTTTGTATGCAACACTCTCCCGTTCTTCTGTCTGCTTTTATGTAGTAGTTTGTTGTGCTATACTACAAAATACGTCAATGAACAGAATCCAGTAATCCTTTTATTCCACTCTTGTTTATGGAAGAGGACCTCAGCTTTCTAAGTTAACTGAAAACTGTGTTCTAACTTTGAGAGGAGGGACACTTCAGTTTGTTTTTCTTCTTCATGCTTTCTCTGTCATCCTCCAGCGTAACAAGGAATGGAAGAGTAGGCTTTTTTTAAGAGGGGTAAATTGAGTGGTAAGGCGTTAGGTTAAGATGTAAGGAACACTAGTAGCCTTAAGCAAAGTCTTGTTTTGCCTTTCCCCAATGCTCTTTCACTTTATAAAATCTTTGGTAAGCCAGCATGGATCTGTATATTCCCCACACTCCCCTCTCTTGTGTGCTGTTTATTCCCTTTTCCCAGCTAGGGTAAATTGAGCCTGGCTTTCCTCTTGTGAGGAGTTCATAAAACAAGATTAAATCACAAGCTGTGTTGCATGAATTCCTCTGCCTACTTTAAAACAGCTTTTCAGTCAGATGTGATTACATGGAGATCTCTGAACTCAAAATTTGTCTTTCTTTAGGTGAAGTAATTAATGAAAAAGACCGCTGTAAAAAATGTGAAGGGAAGAAGGTGATCAAAGAGGTGAAAATACTTGAAGTCCATGTAGACAAAGGCATGAAACATGGGCAGAGAATTACATTCAGTGGAGAAGCAGATCAGGCTCCAGGTGTGGAACCAGGTGATATTGTCCTCTTACTCCAAGAAAAGGAGAATGAGGTAATGCTTTTGAGTTTGTATCTTAAATGCTTTTTATCCTACTCTTTAATATTAAAGTGATATAGATGGCTGTTCATTTTAAAGTAATTCATAGAGTTGCATCTCCAGGAGAAATGGTGAATAGCTTTTAATAGATTTACAGCAAGTAATATGCCTCTCAGGGTGAGCCAGAAAAATCTTTGCGAGTCTGTAGCCAGAGGACATGCAGCTTCTGGTGCTTCCGAATGCTAATGACAGGTAGCTTTCTGGGGAAGCTCAGGCTGACTTTGATACAGCAGGTGCAGTGAAGAGCCATTTAGGATATGAACTCCAGTCTGCTTTGCTTGTGCCACTAACAAAATGCTAAGTGTAGCTGTGGGTTTTTTTTCCTCTCAAGTCTTGTGACATGGCAGCGACCTTCTATTAAAATCCCCAGAGGGTGTTTTCTATCTCTGCTACTGTGGTTTGGAAATGTAACAGAATGGTGATGTTACTGATTCACTTAACCAAACACAACTATTTTATGCTAGTTTAAGGCTTGGGCTTACTGTATTCTGGGGTATGTACATTGTACTTTTGAATGAATTATAGCAATTTATCTTTTGCCCCTCAGTTGAGGTGACTGCTTTCAAAATGTTTTTGTTTAGAAAGGCCAGGTATTACAAAGTTAAATAGTTTGTGTTACACTCTGGAAAATTGTTGAATAGAATGGTGGTGGTGGTAAACTCTGTTGTGATTGACTAGGAGTGGATACAAAATTAAATTTCAGTCACATATTAAGGATATAATGTTGGTTATCTAAAAATTATGTACCTTGTAAGCTTTCAGAGCTGTGTTGGGGACTGCTAATTGTCTTGAACAATACACATTTTCCTTTTTTTTCTTCCTTCTGTAATACTGGTTGGAAAGTGGCCTCACAGTTGATTTTGACTCTGATGAGGGAGAAATAGTTTGTGAGCATACTGAAGTCAGGTGTGCATGATGGCATCAAATTCCAGATGGTGGATGCCACTTCTATCTTAGTCTTCTAGTAAACTACATCTAGGTTTACAGCATTAAGAATTCTCAAAAATACACAGGGGAGTGTCCTGTTGAGTAAAACTAGACTGAATTTAGCGAAGCTTTTAGCATTTTAAAAATCTTCCTTGATTTAGAGTTGTGGTTCTGCTAGTAGATAAAGCCTACATTTATTCTGATTTAAGAATCCTGAGTGATACAGCTTAAAGATCTTAGGACAGCTGTGGACTAATTTATCCACAGCAGGACATATGCATGATGGCTGTTTAAATGTTGAGAGATGCGTGTTGTGTACTGTAGTGCAGAGGAAGTAGTGTCAAACCATCCTAAGTTTTGTTTATAGTTGCTTGTGGGGAAAATTTTGGGGGTAAGAGCGCTGCTGCTATACAAGCCTCCTTGTTTAATGTGAACCTTACCTCAGAGCATAGAGTGCTGTGGGCCTCATCTTGGGTCATGTTTCCATTGGGCACAAAATTCCCAAGCATGTTAAACTGTTTGAATTGGCAGAATTGAGTTAACTTTGTACAAATACTGTTGCTCTGACATTGAGCTTTAGAATTTGTTACTTATTCTTAACTGAGGCCTGAAGATAAAAATTTCATGCTAGAGAAGACACTTCCTCGTCTTGTTTTTAGGTATTCCAACGGGATGGGAATGACTTGCATATGACGCACAAGATTGGACTTGTTGAAGCGCTGTGTGGGTTTCAGTTCACATTTAAGCACCTTGATGGACGTCAGATTGTGGTTAAATACCCTCCTGGGAAAGTAATTGAACCAGGTAAGCTTGACCTGATAAGGGCAACTTTGGTTATGCTTTTGTGATTCTTTAACGCTTAATGCCATTCTTCTTGTCCTGTTCACTGAGTTTAGGCTAGAGAAGTGGAGAATTGTGCAGAGAAATGTTTGTTTTGAAGTAGCATGCTCCAGCTTACTTCTCTTCAAATTACAGGTTGTGTCCGTGTAGTCAGAGGTGAAGGAATGCCACAGTATCGCAATCCTTTTGAGAAAGGGGATCTTTACATTAAATTTGACGTTCAGTTTCCTGAAAATAACTGGATTAGCCCTGAAAAGCTTTCAGTAAGTAGTTTTTCAAGCATAAATGTGGTGGTCTACTTGACAGTGTATGTGGAGTGTGTGTGGTGTACCTCATGGGCTGGCTTTCTGTGCTTAAATTTAGATTCAAGGACAGTTGTTCTTGTTGTTTATGGGCAACACCTAACTTGAAAATACCCAGTGGAATATGAGTTTATGGAACCTGTATTTAAGAGCTGTGCAGATACTAAGCAAATGAAGGCAGGAGAAAGAATCTTCCTGCTGCTGTGTGATGATAAGTTTTCAGAGTGCAGCTGTATTTACTGATTGCACTTCTTTGGTTGATGATACGTGGAACTGTTGGGTTTTTAAAGTGGTGTCTCAAGTTGATACAGATACTTTACGTACTTTTAAATGAGTATGCACTGCAGGGCTTGCTTCAGCCTAGACTTGTAAAGTAAACCGGCTCTGAAAGGGAGTGTTGTGGGAAACCGGTAGCTTTATTTAGGAGTTGTAGATACAGTACTGAATGCGCTTATTTTTTTGGGGCAGGAACTTGAAGATCTTCTGCCAGCTAGACCAGAATTTCCCAATGTAATTGGTGATGCAGAAGAGGTAGATCTTCAGGAATTTGATACCACTCGTGGTTCAGGTGGTGGCCAGAGACGTGAAGCTTATAATGATAGTTCTGATGAAGAAAGCAGCCATCATGGACCTGGGGTACAGTGTGCCCATCAGTAAACGTTTGTCTAAAAAGTTGCACAAGGATTTTCTTTCAAATTTTGCCTGACTTGTTTTCAACAATCCAGCTGGATTGTATAAGTAATCCAGATGAACCAATGGACATTTATTGCTGTATGTGTAACTTTTAAATTGGTCTATAGTATCTACAGAGTGTAATTTAAACTAACCACAAGCTTACATCTTCATTTTGACTGTGTAGCAGAATAAAGCACTTGAAAGGAAGACGAGACTCCTTTTCACATGGGTTTTAAGTTTGTCCTCGTATCTGTGCTTGATTTTTACCAGTTTTGTGTAGATTTTAAGTTTCATATTTTAAATTCAAATTCTACATTGTAAAGTTTGTGTACAATTTGTCCTGAGGCTTGGTATTTGGCTGCACCTGCATAAGCTGCTACAAGTAGAATAAAGAATTTCATAGCCTGTATCTATCATCTAGATGCATGGTAAATGGGCTTTGCACATAAAGGGTTTAGAGCTGACTGGGAACAATGGGAGGCTAAATTAGAAGTGGTTGTAAGTTTTTTCTACCATCTTGTGAACGGTTTCTGAAATTAAATAAAAGCAGTTGGTGTATAATATATTTCTTTTGCCTTGTAACTCTTACTTTCCCAGTGGCTTTAACTGTTCTGTGTATAACGAGACAATGTAGATGGTAGATGTTTTGTGAACACAGGGAGCCTGAAGTTGCTTTAAGACTAGGTTGCAGTTAGGTAACAACTGTGTGCCACAAGTCTCCTCTTGAAATGTGGTATGACTAAATGGGCATGGGGAAGGCTCTAGCCGTGTCCCTTTGTATGGGGAAAACACAGGGATATCGGAGTTCGATCAGAAGATAACAAAGCCTTTTAAACAAAGATAAATCACTAAATAATGGTGTCTTTTTCTCTTAGCCTTTGACTCCAATTCAAAGCCTGCTTCAGCCTGACTTCCTAGAGAAATGTTTTTAGTTTTAAAAAGGTCTGTAAAAGTGAATGCTATGCTTGGCAACTTGTGGTTGCATTAACACGGGTTGTAAAGAGAGTGAGATTAGCATTGTTCTTCACCAAAACTTTTGACCTGGAAACATACTAACTGTAGATGGTTTTGTTACCTTTTTAGTAGTCTGCACTTTCTTTTAATTAAGAAGACATTAAGTTCTCCAGCTTCAGTTCTGTTCCTTTCTGTATGCTTTTAAATGATAAAAATACCACAACAAAGCAAAAATGTGACCTTGATTTCAGATATGGCAAGCTATTTAGGTGTTTCGTTACAATGTTAAGGAAATGTGTGTGAACTTTGGTTGATAAGCTGCTTTTCTAGAATGAGGTGTCTTCCCCTGTTGAAATGAGCAAGGTGGAAGATACCTCTACTTTTCTTACAAATCTGAAGTGTGACTTGTATAATTATTGCTTGGATAGTTGTTGACAACTGATAAGGTTGGAGGGACAAACTCCGAGGTTTGTGATGTGCTTGGGTAGGCGTTGACATTTGAGTGTTGCTGAACATCCTTGTGATAGACTCTAAAACTGAAGCAAGAATAAATGCTTTGACCTGTATTTCAGTATTGACTACTTCTGCTGTGGCATTCTTGTTTAATGAATCTTTATTTTCACTTATTAAAACTTGGGTACTTTTCATGAAGCCATAGTTACATACTGACCACTTGTCCCAATTCTTTTCTCCAAGAAGTCACTCATCTTAAGCTGTAATGCTTAAACAAGTAAAATGTCTGCTTTGAGCTTCTAAGTGGTAGTTTTAGGAGTTACTGCCTTAAGTTTAGAGTATATACTCTGTGTAATCTCCTTACTTTCATATTTATTTTGGGGGTAACTTTTTAGGCAACATGCTGAAGTGAAGGGGTGAAGGGGAAGTTGATCAGTATAAAGCAAGAGTTCATCTAGTTCTGTTTTAGTCTTGAGACTGTGCTAATTTGGGCTCATCATAGCAGCATCTTTCAATGAGTGGTGACTACTTCAGAGTTGCTGTTATATCCTCCAGTAAGAGTACCCTTTTACAGGGTTGTAGTGTTGAAAAACTATTGTTTTTCTTGTCTATTATCTTGGCTTTAATAAAAGTAATAGTTTACCAAAATGTAATGCTTAACAGATGTTTATTTATAGGACATTTGGCCCTTTAACTGTGCCAGTGTCTTACGGGTAATCAAATAAACTTTAGTTGAGTGTGCTCAGTAATAATCAGCTGCAACTTAGGTATGTGTTTGAGGTGGTACTGTAACATACAGAACAGTTGTCTGTTTAGTGAGGAAGAAGTGATCACCACAACTTTTTCTAGTTGATGCTTTTTAAAAATCTTTGCCTCAGGAAGGTAAAAGGATAAAACCTCAGGTAGTTGTGTCTAGCTTATTTGGACATGTCTAGATACAGAAATAGAGTGACTAAATTTGACTCTCAAAAAAAGTCTTACCTGTCCTTGTGACTGTTCAACTTGCCGAGGTGTTTGCAGCAGATACGTATTTGTGAGTTAGTGGTATGATTCATCCCTGGAAGAATTACTGGTGCTTGAAAAAATGAAACATGGCAAAGGCTTCTGCTAACATGCAGCAAGTTCTTAGGCCTTTAAACTAGGATGGAATAGGAATATATATTAACCCCTATTATATGGGTTAATATATAATATGTTTTTATTTTGTGTATTAACCCATAACCTTCCACTTTAGCCTTATGCTGATGCAAGAATGAAGTTTAAATAATCACTATAAAGGAGATGTAGGGCATTGAATTGTAGACTTCTTTTAGCAAATTTAATGGAGTTCATAAGATTTGCTAGGTTTTATTCTTAAACTACCATTTTTGCTTAAAGAGTGTAGGAGTCTTTCATACCCTCCTTCACCACAGTGAAAACACTTCAACTGAAGTCACCCTGGCAGAGTAAAAACCAAGTACATCCTCAAGTTCTAAAAATACTAAAGCACCCACACCAAAGCAGCAGCTGCGCTGGCATCTTTACTGGGTAAGATGTAGGAAAGGCTTTTACTAAAGTTACCCAAAAGTGTCTAAGAACTAGAACAATTGGGTTGACATCATAAATTACAGTATCTCTGGCTTATTACTTATCTTGCACATTACTGTCATATCACAGCACAAGCCTGGTAATATGTTATTCCTGTGTCACATTCATACACACCACCACAGCTGAAGTTCTGTGCCTTAAAAAGCATTTTAAGAATTTAGAAACTTGCACTTTGGCTTAATTTCAGAGTTAGAATCAAGGAGATGGACACTGGGAAGGCTAAAGGGGAGTGATAAACCAATACTATACCGAACAAGGGCATCAAAGAGATCTATACTTAATGCTATTTAGAATACTGGAGTTGATAGTTCCTATGTCTAACCTATTACTGTTCATTTTACATTAAGCCTTTTATCAATCACCTGGAAAAGTAGAATTATTTTAAGTTTATTAAATACACACATTATGTCTGAAGGATATAACACACATCACACTAAGCTTTTATATAAAAACATTTACTGGGCAGTATGCAACTTTATTAAATTATTATAAACATTCTTTAAATGCTTCAGGGCCAGCGAGCAAGGGCTGTCACACGGATTGGATCAGTGCAAGATGGTTCCATTAAGTTGGTTTAGCTGTTGCCTTTCCACACAGAACAGTCAGTTGGCTCTAAAGGGAGGGGGGGAAAAAATGTTTAACAATAAATCAATCTACCCCATGAAAGCAAAGGGGCTGTTGCTAAAGCAAGCAAACAGTTCCCACATTGTCTGTCTACAGAGGCAGGGCCATATAAAACAATAGAATTAACCTGCAGACCTCTATTTAACTCACAACTGCCTTCAATTCTAAATACCTGCAAGATTCTGAAATGATTATTATGTCTACATAGATTTCTAGTGCTGCACATTTCTTCATCCAAAAGCCCAGGTACCCTCAGCTTCAGGTTTAGGCTCTACGGTCTACAAAATTCTGTTGAACTTCATGCTGCTTCCAAACAATTTACCTCCCTGGACCAAAGGTAAGGTGATTTACTGCTCAATTGCGGCAGAGAATTAACAGGAGCATAGTTCTTACTCAGCAAGAGACACAATAGAGAGATTATAGCAAGCATTGAAACTTAGCTGGAGCTTTATGAACCTTTGTCAATAAAAGAGAGAGAATGGCAGTTTGCTCACATAGTAGGAGACACCAGAGCAATCTAGAAGGAAGAGTTTGTTTCTGTTGCCCACAAGCAAACTGCACCTACTTAAATGAATTTGCTTTTTCACATTATCTGTGCAGCAGTTCTTCCCTCCCTGTTTCTCCCTTGTCCTAGTCTCCCCTCTAACTTGCAGCAACCAATTTAAATTTAACCTTTGAAGTGTTAAAGCACTTGAAACTGGCTTTCATGACTATTCCACATTAGATTCTTGAGACTAGATGTCTTTATATTTATGCTTACTAGTTTAAGCTTACCACTAAGTTGTGAATATGCTGTACTGTATCTTGATTTAGTAGTTGCACATCAATATTGTGGAGGTCTCCACCAGCTGTACAGAGTGTCTAAACACAAGGAGAAACAGTTTTAAGATAAAAACTTGTGAAGGTTTTTTCTTGCATAGCCAACTTTTCCAAAAATCACATGCTGCCCTGCTGCACTGCAGCGCTACATTAACTGTTTTTCTGTTTGAGTAGCAGCAACTCATTTAGGTGCAGCAAAAGCTACTCCTATCAGACTATTTACAGTTTATCAACTACTGGAATTTGAAAATTAAGAAGTTTGATACCTGTCCATCAGCCAGGGGAATGTTGACAAATGGAATGGTTTTATCTTGGGGTATGGATTTACTTCTTTGTAACATGCCTTGAGCTCTGCCTCTGGTAGTGTTTGAGACAGTCTGTTTCAGTCCAGCACTAGAATACAATAAAAAGGTTACTCTGAGGTTAACTACCTATGCCACACAGGACATTTTCAAGCACAAAGCAGATGCAATTAGCAGCAAGCATACCTAACAAAACAGCAATCATGTTTAAATTTTTGCAGTTCTGACAGAAGACTACAGGAAACCCAACCACCAGCAGCATTTCCTAGCACCACTAGGTACCATGGCATGACCCTGAAACACTGCAGGAGCCCTCTCAGCCAGTGTACAGCCCAGCAAGCACCCTGATGTTTTGACCACTCAGTAACAACAATATCCTCTCCCAAGTATCAGCAGTGAGTGCTTACAGCTTGGGAAAGAAAACTTCATGCCTTGGGTGTTAAGATAAGAGGTCTGCTGTGTCTGGAATACAAACAGTTGTTTGTATTCCACTTCAAAAACCCAAGATATAGGTATCTTCTGCATGGAAACAAGCTTCTGAAATTTATAGCAGGCCAAGGTGAAACTAAGCCACTTGCTGGTTTCATGACCTATCTAAGTTTCACCCCCACACTTCAGCTGATGACTTACACCACAACCTAACTCTGTAGTGGATGGAGAATGCCAGCAACTGAAAACCTTGAACAAAAATTTCTTTGCATACTGAACAGTTAGTTTATTTTGTTTTAATCAAGCTTGTACTCTCAGAATTACTTTAAACTGTCAACTATACTGCTGAACACCAGTGGCTAGGAGCAGAGTTTATACTCAGTCTCTGGGGTTTTTTAAGCTGGCTTAGTTACGAAATCAAATCCTGTACCTCCATAAGAACCTAAGTTAACACCCACACTCAAAGTAGGAGGTGTGACTGGCTTACATTCCCACTAGCAAACTTAGTGGTACACCACAAAAATCTATTAAATCTAGATTGATGATTTATTAATATCTAGATTGATATTAGTGGAGATATATAGTGTCTTGGTGTTTAACAAAATTAAGAAGAAGCCAAAAACACCCTTACTTTTTAGATAACTTTGGCGTGGCTCTGAAGTTTGTGGCACTGACATCAGCAGTTGGAGTCTTAACAGCTTCTGTTATGCTTGAGGTAGAGTAACCAGACCTTAAAAATATCTTTTTGTTAATTTATTTGTTAATTTTCTCCTCAGCTACTTCTACTGAAGAGTTTTAGCTAGAATGAAAATAGAATGTTTAAATGCTCCATAACAGATCTAATGTGTATACATGGGAAGCCCTCCTGAGGTAGGCATGATATAATGGGACCTGCACCATAGGGGAATGAAAGAACAGTTTATTTAGTAGATGAGAGGGCTACAAACCCCAAGTGGAGTATAATTAAGGGAGCATCCACAGTTCTCTATTTAAACATGAAAAACATTTCTTGGGAAGTTCCTTTTTCAGCAGGAATTCATTTTTCTAGATGAGTTCTCAGGATAGTTGTCCTGTGTGGGGACCTGAATCCAGAGAACATTATTTTTATTTTTACAGTTTTGCATTTTAGCTCATTTCACGGAAATCTTAATGGCAGCAATTTACCTCACTCTCTTGTCTTATTTTTCCCATGCACATTTTGGAGATACTGTAAGGGCATGTGGTTTTGGCTCAGTGTTAAGTGTACTTGAATAGAAGCAGCCTTGAAAGACCAAGAAGATAAGACTTCCCCTGCAAAGCAGCCTTCTCTAGTTTAACTTATGGAGCCAGAAATTTTATAATCTAAATTCAAGAAAGTAATGAAAGCTGGCTAAAACATTTTGAAAACTTCTTTAAGGTAAATTAAATACTGATATATTATTTAAATTGTATTTCTCTGAAGACAACTGGAGTATGTGCCAGGGGGTAGAAATATGCACAGTAGAGCTGTAGGTGTAGCAGGAGCTTCTTTAAAAAAGTCATGGAGATATCCACCAACTTTTTTAATTAGTTAGATTTTTATAGCAAGACTTGAATTTGCTCCATCATGACTGTAAGTAGCTCTAGGTACTCTTGCAAGTGTGTATTTCCCTTTCAGCTACATCAAGGGCACAATTATTACCCAACAGTTCGTGCATCCCAACGGAGCAACAAAGATGTTTCCCTTATACACTCTCCCATTGGGTAGTGTTTGGAAACCTGTGCACCATCCAGTGAGAGAGAGATACAACTACACACCATCAGCAGCTAAAGGTGCGTTTTTTATTCAGGGTTTACATCACTACAGTGCATCTGACTCAGGTTTTGGAAGGCATATTTATCAGTTGTATTCCTACTGGGCTCACATCTCACCTACTTTATTTGAAGATAACTTTATTCAGCATTCACATGTTCAGATGAGTTAGATAAGGTAGCAAGGGGCAGTCTTACCTAGGAAGAGAGTTCAGTTTGCTATTTAAACCAGAGGCCAATGAAACCAACGACTTTGTTTTGGAAGCCTGAAAATATATATGTAAGACTACAATTAAAAGAAGTGGCATTGTAATGTAAAGTGATAGATATTTCCAGGGAAAAATATGGCAAGAAACCCCTGTTGCATAAAACCCCCATCAAAACTAGTTAAGCTCCATAATGCTGCCTTTTATATAGCTCTACATACCCATAAAGTGGCAAATACTCATTCCAAACCAAGAGTTTCATAATGCCCAATGCATTTGTTCATACTAAGGTCTGTGTAACCACCCACCTTTCTAATGCACACCCTTCCAACTTGTAAGCCCTCTTATAAATAAATAATGCCTGTAACTCCACATACAATCTTTGCCTTTATTGTCATCTTGGTACATAGTTCAGTGTCTGGCTGAGGCACTGCATCGCCAAGATGGACTGAAGTGGTAAAGTTAATACACCTGTGCTATTTGATTCAGAGATCAAGATGGACAAGAATGCAAAAGTCAATCAAATCAAGAAAAGCATGTAGCAAAACAGGAAGTTGAAAGTTTTTTTAGAAGTTTTAACAAAAAATGATTCCTCAAACCACTCAAGAGAATGGCTATGCCAGTATTTGCAAGTTGGAGTCAATCAGTTACCAGAAGTGCAGGTACCATATTTTGTTATGGAATTAATTTACTATGCAGTTTAGCCTTGCTTAACTTAAAATATATTGAATTTATCACAACTGATTTTTTTTTTAAACAAACAGCAGGTCACTGGCCTCCACATCTAGCAGGGTTCATAGCAGGTCAGAACTGATTAAACCCTTAATGTTTGTTTAGAGTAAACTTACTTTTTTAGATATTTTCGTTGCAGAAATATGCTTGGCATCTCCATATTCAACAATGGTAGTTACCTTAACTAGAAATGTATTAGAAAGACAAGGAAAATAAAAATCTCACAAAGAACACAACACACCAGTTAATACTCATCCGGTTGAGGGCTGTTTATCAACTGACAGCTATGTGGCAGTTCTGCTATCCCACAGTCATCTGCCTGGGACAGAGTGCAAAGCAAACTGTGTCTTCGTCACAGACACTGTGACACACAGGCCAGTTAAGAGACACTAGATAACCCTTCAACCCCCAAGACAAAATAGAATTACATTTCTGTGGTAGTGCCCTCCTGATGGCATATTTCAGATTTTGAAGAGGAATGGAATTTTCCTGACAAACCTCAGTGGGCAGGAGGCTAAAGGGGAACCTGTGAGAAGAGGGGTGACTTTCCTAGCTACTCTGTTACACTGTAAGGCCCTGACAAGCCACTTAAATCTGTCTCTTCTTACCATTTTCAGAGATAAATCTAAAGGGTAGGAACTCCTATCTCATATTTTAAAATACCTCAACATTAGTATCACACATGATCCTCCACAATGAGTGCTGGGGGTACCTCTATCTTATACTTCTGGTCACACACTTTTCCCTCTTGTATTCTTCAGGCTTAATATTCCCTTTACAAATGCCCAGTTCAAACCCATAAACAAAGAACATTTAAGAACCAAGCTGTACATTAATGGATTGACTTGCCTTTTTTGCTGTTGGTCCTCACGAGTTTTGGGGTTGGTATGTCTTCAAGAGAGCAGTCAGCCTAAAAAAAAATGTTATCCAAAAGAGGAAAGTCAAAGATTTTTCCCAGTAAATACCTATTATTGCACAAAAAGGCAGTGAACTACATGGGCATAAAAGAAATAGACAAAAGTGAATTGGCTAAATACCAGTTTATTTTTTCAAAAATATCTGGATTTCTGCCTGCAGAAGCTTTCATAACTTCACATAGCTACCAGTTAGCCATTCCTTATCATCTAAGAAGAAGACAGCCAAACAAAATCATTTGTCTGAAATGTTTTCAGACGTTCTCTCAGGAAAAGAAGACTTTATTCTGTAATCTGTGATAAAGTTTGTAAACACAGACTTACCACTGCAGCAGCAAGAGCCACTTCCTCCCTTCCTTGCAAATCTGTAACTCAAAGTATAGCTTATTTATATACTATCACTTGCATAATTATTATCCGCAGGCTCTTATCTTACAGGCTATGAAGCTGAACAAGTAATTCCAGATTACAATTGCACAAGTAGTTAACCTTAGCTAGCACGTACACGTATGTTGCATTTGAAGAAGACTGAGGTGTTGTAGTATAGTCACTCCTACAAAACAACAATGAAAATCTTAGGCCACCTCAGCATGTTTACTCTTTGAAAGGATACTAAGAATAGTCACGCAACATAAAACCTGAATTCAAGTAAGAAAAAAAACTCCATACATTGCGCTGCTGAAAGCTAATGCTTTTGGGCAGAAGTTTTCAGGTAAGATATTGAAATATGTACCCAGCAAAGGCTTACAGCAAACAATGTCTTCAAGAGTCTTAGGCTTGATCTTTGTGCAGTCCCTGCAATTTCCAGCTGCCAGGTAGATTCCAAGAACATCAGTTCTCACCAAAATGTACACGTGAAGCTGACTGTACACCACAGCTTAAACTACTACATAAATGTGAGGTTAAAATTAAACTTGTTTGCTTGCCATCACAGGTAAATGGCTGTTTGAGAAAGGCTCAGAAGTAAAAGGCTTCAAATTAAGAGAAAGACAAAATAGTGTCTGTGGCAAGGATGAACAGATTCACATGGAAAGAAGCACTTAAGTTTTCCATGCACAGAAAATGCTAGAGTTGGAACTATTCCTTGTCTCTTCAGGCTTCGAGTAAGATGACTTAATAACACACAAAAAAAGAAGGTGGCTCCAGACTCTGTGCACTGCTTCCTATTAGTTCTGCACCCTGCGGTACACGCCAGCCTCCCCAGGTGCTGAGCACCAGCAGCCCAACAGCTCAGGAGGGCACAGAGCACTTCCCAGAGACACCAAGGGCACAGGTTCTCGCATCAGGCGGGGGCACCTCACGCTGTAACCATGTCTGCACCCCTCCCCACAAGCACAAGCCCACACACACTTACTAAGCAAGTCCTTCCTTCTCATTTTCCTGATGGCAACGGGCATCTTCAGCAGCTCCACCGTAAACGCCTTCTCGGCCGTTTGCAGAAGTGCATCAAGCTCTTTCTTCATTTCCTGGATGCTTTCCTTGGCTTTAACACAAAGCAGGCTTTCAGTGCCATACGCGTTACCTATTTCCAAGTATAAGCACTGGTAGACCGCATAAAAAAATGCTTAACCACCGTTTTATCCAGAACAACCGGACTCGGGAGTCAGAGCGGCTGGGAGCCGCCGCCAGGTCCCCCCTCCCTGGGCTGACGAGAAACACGGCAAGGGCTGCCGGCTCCAGCAGCCGCCTCCCAGGCCCGCAGCTAAGCGAAGCAGGGCGGGGGGGTGGGGAGGGGTGGCGAGCAGGGGGCAGCAGAGCTGAGCAGGGCCGGGGGGACCAGAGGGGCAGCAGAGTGGAGCAGGACCTGGAGCCGCCCCACGCCCACCCGCGATGAGGGGGCGTAGGGGGCTCCAGCAGGCGGCGCCAGGCGCTAAGACCCGCTCGGCCCCAGCGGCCGCTAGGGCGCCTCCTCCTGGAGCGGCAGCACGCCAGAGCAGGCACCCTCAGGAGACTGGCGAGCGGTTCCCCTCTCCCCGCCGCCCGCCTCGCCCCAGCAGCACCCTGGAGCCTCTCCTGGCCGGGAGCCGCTGCTCCCCCCGCTCCGGGCGGGCAGAGCAATAGCGGTACCGCCGTGGTGCTCGCTAGCGCCGAGCGAGACAGCCCCAGCGCGCCAACAGCCGCCTCAACACCAGCGAGAGCCCTGAGGCTGTCGCGCCTACCCTGCTGGTCGAAGTCGCTGAGGAAGAGCGCGATGCGCTGATCCTTCTTCTCCTGGGAGAGCGCCCCGCGGTCGGGCTCCACGCCCGAGTCGGTGCTGCGCCGCTTGCCCGCGCGCTTCCCCAGGGACATGGCTGACAGCCCGCGGGACGGACGCGCCGCTCCACGCCCGGCAAGCGCTTGTAAGAGCGGAGGCTTCTCCTCCTCCTCCTCCCCCGGGCCCGGGCGGACACACCCTCCGGGGCGGTGGGAGCGAGCCGTCCCGGCTCTCCGTGAGGGGCTGTGGGAGGGGGCGGCCCTCGAGGCTCGGGAGCTGCTGGGGAGGGCGGGGGGAGGGTACCCTGGAGGCCTCGGCCGCTTCTGTCAGAAGAGAGGGAAAAGGATGCGGGAAGCGGGCTCGGGCACAGCTGGGCGAGCACTAAGCCGGGGCCCTCACCTTCTGACAGGGGCGGGGCAGTCTCACATACGTACATATATATGTGTACGCACACGTGTGCTTTCTTCTGGTGGAGCAAAATTAATTAGGTTTTGTTAATTGCTTTGAAGTGGCTGCTGCTGACCTCGGCATGTGAAGAGCTGTGGTGGGGCAGACGACCGAGTTCAAGCCGTAGGTGAGTAGTCCGCGGCGCTGGGGGGATTGAATCCAGGGCCTGGGGCAGGCAGCGGCTGTGCTGCTAGGGCTTGGACAGGAGCTGGGAAGCCTTTGTGCTGTGTAGGAAGAACAGCCTGTTTCAGAGCCAAGGTTTGCTGGTAGCTATTTCACTGCTGTTCGCTGCGCAGGATATGTAGTGTTTCAGGGCTAGCAGAGTGAACAATCTGCTCTGCTTGGTGTGGATGGTTGCAGGTTGTGTAAATTCTAATCAAGTGAAGAGAGTATTTAATGAACGTGGAATAAGATGAAACATCAGAGAGGCATGACCACATGTAGTACTGAATATATAAAAACATTCAAAGCTATATCCTTAAAAGAAGGAATCCTTGCTGAAACATAGTATCTTACGTGCATCCAAATAAGAATATCACACCAGAGTTATGAGTGTCTCAGGTCTTGTACAAATGATCAGACCTATATTCTCTGTTGACTAAAGAGCTGTACAGAAAGGGATTTAGATATTGTTTTAAAATACTGGTGGTTTTCACACAGTGTATGTAACCAATGTGGTAAGCTCTCTGAACTGAGTAGCTTTTCTGTATCATCTATCTGGGACAGTATCCTTATCTAGTGATCCAGATGGGGCAGCCTATCTTGCTCAAAAATGCTGTAAAAAATCTGACTGACAATACATAATATAACCATTTAGTATCAGACCATGCTCTTGTTTGAAAAACAACAAACCTGCTGTGCACACAACAGGTAAATGTTTGCTTCAGAAAACACCTGATACAAAGAAAAGAATAGCCTACTTTTGCTTTTTTTTTTTTTTAAGTGGTGCTGGCATATACTCATATATTTAGGGAAGCAGGACTAGCCTCCCTTTCCCTAAACTTCATGTTCTTTTGAATTACCGAACAAACACCACTACAGTCATTCTGAGCTATCACTGTGAAAAGACAAAATTGTGTTGCTAAGTTCAAACTTACACAAGCTGTGTAAGAAGCCTTTTAAAAAGGAAACAACCAAAAAGCCTGATCAACCCTCCCCAAGTCTTTCAGGCCACAGTTAATCAGCCTTAACTGACTGATTGATTCTCTCTATGAAGAAAGAAGTCTGGCTTGTTTAACTCCTGGTTGCAACAGATACAATTAATTTTGAGCATAAAACATGGTTCTCTGATGTTAGGGAATAGATTTTGGTAACAAGTTTGATAAATTTTGAGTCCCTACATCAGAGTGATGCAAGAAATTATCTGGACAGGGATTAAAGTAAATACTATTTTGAACATGAAGTTAAATGCCTCATGGTGCAATCCAGCAACTGTTGCTTCAGTGACATAGGAAACAGAGAACTACTACCTTTTTTTTAAACATGTGCTTTATTATTTGGAAGTTTCATACATCTGAAGTACCATTATAAGGAGCACCTGTAGGAAATCAAACCCAGAAGCATGCATTTGAAAGTGAGGATTGTCTGTTCTTAATGAAATATTTCAAAGACATTGAAAAGAAGCTTCTTTTCTCAGCTTTACAAGATTGTTCCACAAAAATGCACATTAACCTTATCACGGTACATACAAATATCGCGGATGGACTATAGAAACCACCACCCTTCCATATGAGATGCATCAAGAACTAGTTATCCCTATAATCCAGAACTAGTTATCCCTTATAATGTCAGAAACATAAAAGGCACCATAATAGAATGTTTAGAAAAAGCTCAGTTTATGCCATTATATTTTGATTTAAAAGTGTAAGAATTGCTGTCCCGACTTAAAACAAGAAGACTTTCACACCTGTAAATTATCATTAGAAACTTGTAAACCTTTACATTTTTTCCAGAAGTATCAGGTGCAAATGCAAGGCAAATATAAAATCTATTGACTTATTAGATTACAAATACTACCCCATGAAAAAAGCTGTAGTTACAAAAATATAAAAAATACTCTAACTCCCTTTGTTAGATCTTAGCTTTAATCTACACCGCATTATGAGTCAAAGCCAGATCTGATTTGGACACATTCCTAAGATAGGAAAGTGCTGTTTGTCTTATTTTTACATTAATATTCTGACCTCTTCCTACAGTTTTGCTTTCTAGAGTTGTTTTATTAGTGCATATTAAGGATGCCAAGTGGAGACTGAAAGGCTGATTTATGAATGGATAGTAGCAACATAAGTGTTCTTACTCTGCTGTCCTCCCAGAAGTCCCTTTCTCCAAGGATAAAAGTATTACCTTTCTTTTTCTCTGAGCCTCCATAGTAACTGTGTAGCAGCATGCCATTTGCATTTATGAACCTGTGACCAGTTGCAGGTGATTGACTAAACCCTTCTCCACAGGCTTCAGTCTGGAACTGTAAGAAGTACACCAACTGCTAGCACTATGTCACAGACTAGTAGCAAGGACAGTTACGGGCAATGTCTCTTGTCTTCCACTCGTAATAGATTGGCACATACTTTTTCCATATGGTGATTATCTAGCCCTTGGATGTAGCAACCTGGTTGAGTATAGGATGTTGAATCAGCTACAAAGGCAGCCTAACAAAGTGCTAGTAGATATTAATATGAGTTTATTTCTAAATAATAACTTAAAATTAATGACTAGATTAAGTGAGATATTTGTAAAAAATAAACTTTGTAAATGCTGAGCCTAAGCCTGACAAATGCTAATGCTTTCATGGCTGAATACTGGAAGCTATGTTCCTTCAGTCTTTTATCGATGCCAGCAGAAGGTGTCCAGCTTCCAACTCTAGAGAAACAGAAGCTGCCTTTCCTTGGCATAGATCAGTAGCCTAATACAGCTGTACTCCTAGATAGTGACCTGGTTTAGCTGAGTTTCAATAATGACTCAAGATCACTCAGCCAGCAGTGTGACCATGGAAGATTTAAGTGAGCTGTACTGTTGTTATCTTCGTGCCTGGTGCAAGACATTTTCCTTTAAATACCTCTTCCTTCATTAGAAACCACCCTCAGCATTTCTCCTGGTAACATCTGTTCCTCCTTGCCAGCTCAAGCTGGATTTTCGGACAGGTAAAGGGTATCTCAGTCATGTGGTTCCAAAGAAACTTTTTCTATAGATAAAGTGATTCCAAAGTAGTGTTGTATTTTACTTGTAAGGACTGACAGTACTCACATCTGCTTCAAAACAGTAACTTACTATGCTCCATGTATATAAAAGATGTGAGTTAACAGGAAAGTCGCAGAGTAGTTATTAGGAGAATGTGTTCAGTGTTCTCATCTGATGCTGGGGTGATGTCTTCAATACCATATGCATCAGAAGCTAATATTCCTTGTTATGGTTCAGTTTCATAAAAATAGGATTTGAGCAGATACCATGTTCACTCCTCTGATCAAAACTATGTATTACAGACTGATTATGCTGTGATGGTGGAATTTCAAAGGTATCTGCACACATCTGCCAAAGATTAGGATTTTTTTTAAGTAAGCATGCTGTACCTACATGCTTAATTGGGTTTGGAGAACACTTCATACTTAACAATAACAAAAATTAAAGTAAGCAATAGCTATAATGTAGGGTTTTGAATTTCTGGTTTTGAATTTTAAGATGGGAAACGTATTCATAGCTAAACAATTGCTCTTGGCATTTCTGCTTTGTAAAAATCACACACAGCAGGTTTTTTTATGAGCAACCTACTGAGTCAAAAGTTCACAAACATAACTTCCAATCAAGGCACAGAATCGTTTACTGACTCCTTCACGATGCTGTCTTCACGTTCTCCCCTTCCCCTTAAAAAAAAGTTAGTGTAACAGTTGTCTTCTATACCAGACATTAAATTTAATAGTCCAATAAGTTGTTGCAGTATCTGAGACTGGATCTATCTATTTTGAATTTAGTTAAATTAGATGAACAGCACATTCTCAGCATATCTTTGTTCATTTTCTGCATTTGCCTTGAAGGGGATGGGATGAAGGGAAAAAGCCACAGTAGTTTCATGCATATTTTTCAAGAAACTTTATGTGGAAGTCTTTCACTTTCTCCAGTAGGATCTTCAGCTTTTCTACTGGAGGAAGAATGGTCATTCTGAAAAATAATATTTAGAGGAAGAAAAAACAAACACCCACATTATCTTCAAAATAAACTACATTGTGATCTTTGCACAGATCTTGATTAATCTCTGGGCGCAGCAGGTAATGCGTTAAGTTTAGTATGTGTTTTGATGTGATTCTCTTCTCTTGCTGCATTTACACTATAATTGAACTATACCATTAAACTAGAACAATTTGTTTCAGTTGGTTCATATATAAGAATTCAAGAATTTTTACTTTCTGTTGAGTGATTAAGTAGGTTGTCAGTAAGAAGTAACAGCAACTCAGGTTCCATTTTTGGGGCAGTCATGCCAAATAATGCTAATTTTTTTGAGCTTTAGGGGCAGGCAGTTATAGGTAAGTGTACGTTTCTTTTTTAATTGTGGACTTCAGAAGCATTAAAACAGTACAGCATCCCACACTGCAGTTTTCAGTCCTGTTTTTCCTTCTTCTGTATAATTCAAAAATCATGTTGAGTTATCAGACTGTAAGCAAGAACTACAGATCAAAACCTTTTTCCCCCCACTGGTACAGGAATGGAGTCACACTAGATTTTTCCTGGAGCTGCATGTACCTGGGTATCTAACCCAGCCATCTGTGTTGCAGAACTAGCATGGCTAAAGGTACCCTCTGTTGCATTTCTTCAGGCCAAACAGGACTTAATTCCTTGATAAATTCTAGTTATCAGTGGCTCAGCTGGAATAAAGCACTGTTTATTGGAAGCAAGAGCAATAGAGTTGTTGTGGGGTTTTTTTCTAATACCAGTTTTGGTATTAGAAGATTTAGTCTTGTTTTGGTAAAGTGAAGAGTTATTCAGCATGTTTTAGGAGCAGATTTATAGGGAAGATACTGCATCTTTCACAGAGTTTCTCCATGTGGAAATGCTGTTTTAATCCCCTTTCCCCCCAGAAGAAAGCAGAGTGCTTTTTCTAATGCCTTAGCCAACTTTAAGATTACAGTATAAGCTATCATTATTGTTTGTATTCATGGAGAAGGCATTTCAAATGTCCATGTATAAAAATAGAATAAAACTATGTCAGCAAGCTGTGAAAACACTTGAAAAATGTGAATAGCTGATCTAGGAGATCAGGTCATTGACCTAGCTGTCAGCCCACAGGAAATGTCCACTAGAATGTGAGACAACATAAAATGAAATAAAAACCCTTATATTTAATCAAAAGAGAGAGTACTGGGATAGTATTTAGCCTGTTACAGTTCATTTGATTTTGAAAAACCAGAAACTGTACCTGAAATGGTAGCTTCCTTCTCTTTGGCCAAATCCACTTCCAGGTACAACACATATTCCGGTCTCTTCCAGAAGTTTCATGCAATAGAACATATCAGGTGCCATTTTATGAGCCTAAGGGGACAGATGCTTTGGCATTATTGCAGTCAGAATATCCCAAACACAGAGAATTTAATGATTGCTTTTCTTCCTTGAAACCTTGAAACACTCTCTTCAAAAGAAAACCTTAAGGTATTTTTATTTTTCTTCTTGACTTGCTTGTAACATTTTTGTCAGTCGTCTCAAAACTGTATTCACAAAAATCTAAGCCACTGACATTTGGCAAGATGAAGTTAATTTGGGAGCTGTGTGTTCCAGTTCCCTTGGTAGTTACTAATTTTTTCCCCCTGAATTATATGCTGACTAGAAAGTCACCTGATTAATAACTATGGAAGTTCTTAAATACATAGAGTTTTTATGCCTAATCAAATAATCAGCCTAAAAACAGCCCTATTTTTGTCCTTGGCTATGCTGATAAAATCCCCATAAAATTTTAATATTACACACTAGGTAACAGAGCTCTACTTAGAAACAAAAAGACTTGTTTACTTACTGACCCAAATACAAAAAGGAATTGTACAGAAATAGAATTTGTAAGGAAACCTCCCTCTCTCTTTCCCATGCCTGCTGAATGATGATGCTTTGTGAAGTCAGTAGCACACTGCCATTCATGCTGCTGGCCAACCTGACCCAGGCTCAGGCAGCAGTTTGGAATCTGAACAGGTACAGATACTTGCCCACCCTGTGATTTTATTTAACACTAAAGTCCTGTTTTGTTTCTCTCCCTTAAAATAAAGGTCATGTTATATTTAAGATTACATGTGGTCAACGAAGGACTGCTTTTCTAACTATATGGGCTTACTTTATCTCTGGAATAAAAGTTCATCATTAGAAGTGGCAGGCACAGGTGTGTGAAGGATAAAATGTATTTGGTTAAAAGTGACTGACTGACCTTTGCTTCCTCAATGGCTTTGGAAGGAATAAAGATCCGTGGGAAGGCATACATAGCTCCTTGAAGTGGGTTGCAGTGAATTCCTGGTACCTTGTTAAACATGTCTTCTGTGAGTTTGGCTTTTTTGGCAAGATTGTTCAAAACAGACTCCTTCTCCTGTTTAAAAGGAAGGCATTAAATTTGACATATTTGAAGTGGCAATAAGAAAATAGTGAAAAATTGAGAGAAAATTGTGATATTCAAGAAGCCTTCCCCAAATTAAACATTTTTAGGGATTTGTTGAGCTATGAGAGCAAACGATGTTCCTAATTCCAGTCATACTCTTAACAGACAGCAATGCAAAAAGGCATTAGTACAATACAACTACAAAGTGTTGTAGACAGACCTGCAGATGTCTCTATCTGCATGTCCTCTCATATTCTTCTTCAAGCATCTGCTCTTGGCTAGTTTTAGAGACTGTTACCTGAACATTTGGTCTGACTCAATGCTGTAATTTCCAGATTCAGTTTCATTTTTACAAGTGTGTACATGTATACTTCAATACAAAATACTGCATTGTTTAGTATATAGAGGCACTGGATACCTAAGAACAAGATGAGTTTTATAACTCTTTTTGAACTTACATTCCTGTTTAGATTTTTAGAAAGCAAATCTTGCTGATTTGGTAATGCCTTCCTAGCTTTTTTAGGCTCCTAAGCAAAGGAGCCACAAAAGGAATAAAAAAAATATTTTTAAAGGTAGTCATATTGAGTTAATTTAAAATACCCTGCATAGTTCCATAAACTGGTGGTGTTACAGGTTTGTCCAAGAAGAAAGGAGTCTGGTCTCTGTGCATATTTTGTGTTCACAGTACTTAGGAAAGCTTTAGGAAGCTCACAAAAGAACAAGTGTGTTACTGCTGACCTTTATGAACTGTGAATAAGATTCTTCTCCAGGTACTGGAGGATTCACTACAATATCCATTGCTGCTTGTCCTGAGACTGGAGGACAAAGGCGAACAGAGAGAAGCTTAACAAGCTGTCCTTTAATTTCTGGGTGCAAGTTAATGACCTCCATGTAACCTCCTCTGTAGCCACATCTGTGATTAAAGTGAACAGAAAAGATCAGTTAAGCTCAAGTGTATAAATACTGAAAAAGCAATGAAAATAACTGTAGGAGTGGAAAGACAATTAATGAGGATCTCACAATTTGTGACATACAGGTTGTTGAAACAGCTGCTGTACAGATAATGTTTCAAGATAGAGCTTAATGGAATATTATTTAGTCCCAGCATCCCATACAGAGAAAATCGTGTACATACTGCTTGCTTCCCTGCTAGGCAAGTTAATGATTAACTTGGATTGTTGGCTCTTCAGAACAAGAGCACATGGCTGTAGCATATTTATTTAGCCTTTTAGGTTCTTTTTCTTCCATCTCTTTCTGCCCAAAATAACCAAACTCAAACATTTGTAATATCAAACTTCACAGCTGATTCTTGAGTTGTTCCTTTGAATGCTGGAGACCATATTTTCCTTTATCACAGGTCCAGTTTAGGACTGTAGGATTTCACCTTTGTGGAACTAAGGCGTTAGGTGTCTGAAATAAATATACTTATTATTTGGTACTTTGAAAACCATTGAACTAATCTAATACTCTCTGTATTAAATACTTTTCCCTTTCGTAATAGTTTTAAGTTAAAATTAATAGAAGACAGTGGATTACCTTCAGGTCATTAATATGAAATGGCAGTCCAACCAGAGAAATGAGGAAGGTGAGATGAAATAAAACAAAAACAACAAACTAAAGCAGACTTACTCGCCCATGTATCCCTTAGAGGTGGAGTGAAAAGAGGCCAGCTCAACATTGTTATAGTACTCGGGTCCCATCTCATACAGAATCTTTTTGAAAGAATGAAACTGGCATCCTTCAGAGTACACATTGTCCTGGTAAACCTGAACAGTCAGAAGACATTAATGTGCTCTGTTCCCCCAACTAAGGATAAAAGATGGCTTTTTAGAGAGCCAGATCTGAACTGAAGAAACAGTGGTAACACTCAATGCCCTTAGAAGACACAAGGTTCTTTGTTTAAATGTATCATCACAGTAACTATTACTTATCTCGTATGGCCATACTTAATAGCTTAGCCTTTGGAAGAACAGTGAGCTGCTTTGTATTATTTAACCTTTACTTGTATGTTACATTAATTTTCCTTCTGTTGCTTTCTTTTGAAGTGGTCTGAGTATCACATAGGTTTTCAGGTCAGTTCCAGCAAAGTTCTTCCTTGTGTCTTGTTGCTTGTCCCCCTTACACTTTCTCTCTATTTTAAATCCAGACCAAACTACCTCTTATATTAATCCTCTGATGTAAAGAATCTTACATGTTTGCTCATGTCTTAACATGGTAACAGAGAATCTCTTTCCTGTACTTTAAAAATACCACACATGGAACAAAATTAACACCTCAGATACATACTCTTAGCTGCACTTTTGAAAGAACAGAATATTCCTTTACCTCATCAGCCAGAAGAAAAAGTTTCTCTTCCCAAGCAAAGTGTATCACCTCTTCAATGCACTTTCTGTTTTGCACCTGTCCTATAGTTGATTTTTAAAGCAAGAAAAAAGTTAGTGGAGCCCATGTATACAATTTCTTTTGCCCAGACCTAGTTAGACTACTAGCTTTTCAATAAGATGTCCTTCTTTCTCAGAAAAGTGCTACTGAATTTTAGAATTCAAGTCACTAAGTGGAAAATTAAAGAATATGTTTTAGGAATTCTGGTTCAAAGTAACTTAGTCCATCTCAAGCAAAAGAAATATGACATACAGTAATGTTAAGAGTACTCTGTGTGTGACTGATCATTGGAAATACTCACATGCACAATGGTTAAGTGGAAGCTGGTTTATCACTAATCAATCTCAACTACTCAAAACCTGAAATTCTTCTCAGGGAGGCAGTGGTTTCCACTGAGTTCAGAGTGTATCTGTAGTCATTGCCTCTTAGAGGCAAGAGGCTACAGGTCATGTCAGAAACAAGATTAAGTCCAAAAGTGACTGAAAGGTCAAAATCTGCAAAGTTCAGTGGAAGCAGTGGCTTCAAATGGGAACCTGCTCCCTCCTCTCTTCCCAAACACCTGGCCTCTGTGATACTGAAAATAGGTATCTAGAAATATGACACATTGTCCTGCTTAGAACACTGATCTCTAGAATTCGACTTATATCATAGAATCATAGAATGGCATGGGTTGGAAGGGACCCCAAGGATCATAGAGCTCCAACTCTCCTGCCACCGGCAAGGCCACCAACCTCAGGCCTGGATCTACACAAGGTTGCCCAGGGCCCCATCCAACCTGGCCTTGAACACTTCCAGGGATGGGGCATCCACCACCTCTCTGGGCAGCCTGTTCCAGGACCTCACCACTCTCTCTGTAAAAAACTTCCCCCTAATATCCAATCTAAACCTTCCCTCCTTCAGCTTTAAACCATTCCCCTTGTCCTGCCATTATCTGCCCTTTTAAAAAGTTGGTTCCCCTCCTGTTTGTATGCTCCCTTCAGGGACTGGCAGGCTGCAATGAGGTCCCCCTGCAGCGTTCTCTTCTCCAGGCTGAACAAGCCCAGCTCCCTCAGCCTCTCTTTGTAGGGCAGGTGCTCCAGCCCTCTAATCATCCTTGTGGCTCCTCTGAACCCTCTCCAACAGTTCTACATCTTTCTTGTATTGGGGGCCCCAGATCTAGACACAGGACTCCAGGTGGGGCCTCAGGAGGGCAGAATAGGGAGGGACAATCCCCTCCCTGTCCCTGCTGCCACCCCTCTGCTGATGGAGCCCAGGATCCCATTGGCCTTGCGAGCTGCAAGAGCCACTGCTGGCTCATGGCAAGTTTCTCATCCACTATGACACCCAGGTCCTTCTCAGCAGGGCTGCTCTCAAGAAGCTCTTCTCCCAGTCTGTATCTATGGCTGGGATTCTGCCAGCCCAAGTGCAACCCCTGACACTTGGCAGTGTTGAACCTCACTAGGTTCACCCGGGCCCATTTTTCCAGCCTGTCAAGATCCCCCTGGATGGCTCCTTTCCTCCTAGGGTGTCGACTACACCACTCAGCTTGGTGTCATCCGCAAACTTGCTGAGGGTGCACTCAATCCCATCATCGATGTCATTGATGGGATTGATATCTTTGATACATATTTAGGGTATCTTTGCAATGTCAAACGAATGGAAAGGAAACCCAAAATTGGCCTTAGCACCCCTGTGTTACACAGAATTGCAGCAGACCTGTGGGATTTCCGGGGTTGATGATGCAGAGCACTTTTGGATTGCAGTATGCCTTAGCTTCGTTCAAGGAACGGCGAAGTTCATTCACATCTAGAGCCCAGCAATTTTCTTCATCCAAATAATAGTTCACCTGGATAGCATCTAGTTCAGATATGGCTGCTGAATATAAGGGATATTGTGGTATAGGGATCATCACTCCTGTTCGGGATTTTCCCCCTCCTGAGACCAGGATCTTTAAAATTGTCTGGGGAAAAAGTAGGAAGTAAAAAAGAAAAAGTCACCCACCAGTATGAATATTATACTCTAGAATAGGTTACTGATTTTCCTTCTAAAAAATGTACAGTTAAGATTTTCTGTTCTAGAAGCTTACAGTCATTTTCACATATCAAAGAACATTTATTTATTTCAAGTTAAGTTACTGTTTGAATGAGGATGGTCTGACTAAGCTTAATGGAATTCCTCTGCATGTCATGGCTTCTAAAGATCATGTCTGGCCAACTGGAAAACTTGGGAAAAACATTCTGAGCGCGAGGGTAGAGGGAAAACTGGAAACAGGAATATCAAGACTGTGATTTTTCTGCTGTGCCCAGGCATAAGCAAAGAAGTCTCAGCTAGTTGTTGCCTTCCACTCATTGTATCTCACTAAGCACAAGAAGCCAATAATTTAAACCAGAAATTCGAAGTGGGGCCTGTAGAGGTTCTCCTTTGGAACAGAGCATCCTGTTTTTAGATTAAGAGCAATCGTAGCCAATACCCTCTGCCCCCCAGGTTATAAAACAATGGTTGTTTTATCCATGGAAGTGCCAAATAATGAGGCTCATTGTACTGCTGACTTTTCCTCACTGGTGAAATCAAAGAAGCAGATTTGATATGGTACACTGCCATTCCTGACAAGCTGCCAGTATAATGCTTGGCATCATAAACTCTGGAAAGCCAACTCACTGAAGACATCCGGAGAGCTGTTCGTGTCAGAACATTATTCTGAACTCTGCCACTAGATGTCATTTTAAAAAACCCTTTTACACACAAGCTGTAAAAGGCTGCTTTACTAGAGCAAAGAACTGACCGCTGTAGTATGAGTAAATGTGCCTGTGGAAAAGAAGAATCTAATAGTTACTCCTGTCTTAACCGAGGACCATCTTTAAACCTTGGTTGAAGCCAAAACCTCAAGTTTTTTTACTAGGAAGAGCTGCTGAGACTTCTCACTTTTGAGGTCATTTCCTCTTCTTCCCCACTGATTCATATCCTTTAATCTTCAGTACTTATGCATCTTAACCACTGAGGGCACCATTATATAATCAGAATGATCTGAATCTCCTAAATTTATATTTAGGCACCTATGTACTTTATACTACCTTTACAAAAGGTACAAGGTAATGTATATTAAGAGACTTTGTCTCCATGTGCCTGTTTCTTAGCTGGCATCTTACATCCACATAATTTGGTATACTGGTTTTCCACTAAATGTGACTTAAGTGTTAGATCAAACTCGCAGGAGTTTGTGAGACCAGATGTTCAACAGAGATCTGTGGTTCCAAAGGTAACTGGTAGGTTATAGTTTATACCACAAAGAGACAGGTTTGATTTCAGCACTTACAGCAATACCATCACTTGCCCCAGTGGTAAGATATATGTTGTCTGGATCAGCAGGAACTCCTCCATCTCTTCTTTCAATATATGAAGCAACATCTTCACGGATGCAATTTATACCTTGACTAGCACTGTAAGATCCTGTGAAAAATGGAGAATGAGAATGTCCAATGAGCATCAGATTTTCTGTTTGCTAGCAAAACTCCTGAGCTAGTATTTTATGAAGTAGTTTGTATATATGATAGCTTTGGATCCCCAGGACTGTGAGCTTTTTTCCAAGGAGTAGGAAAGGGAGTTGGTTTGCTTATAGAACAAAAGAATTCATTTGCAATTAGACCAATATAATATGTATCTCTGTAATAGAATACTACTAATAATATACTGGACTGCTAAGAAGTAGGATCTAAAGGCTGGGACAGCAATCCCATTTTTGCTATCTCCCAGTTGTTTTCTTTTTGTTGAAAACCATTTCAGAATGTCAAGCAACACTTATTTAACTAATGGTAAGAAGGAACATAGGTAGCATGTCCAACAGAAAGGAAAAGAACTTCTTCAAATCCATGACAAAAATAATTTCTATTTGCAATATGAAAGTAGTATACCACTTTCTCCCACGATCTGAAACACAAGAAATCCTAAGCTGCTTCTCTTTCCCCACACAGCATCTCAAACACTTTTCAGTTTCTTGTAGCAGAAACCCCTATCTATAATAAGTCTCGTGCAGTTTACAGATCACAACTAGTAATTGTAAAGAAAGATGCCTGAGTGTATCATTGCTGAGCATGGACAACAAATAAAGAGTAAAAATAAGCCTAAGACAAGGTGAGGGGTGGATTCAAGCTATGAAACCTGATGGACAGTGAAGTGACAACTGTATATCTAATTTTGAACACTGTCATGAAGCTGCAGAATCTTCTTTGCTTGTTGGCTGGAGTGGAATAATTGTGCCTGACTGACTCTCATCACTCAGTTACATGCTGGTAGTCTGCTGGGTAACACTTCTGTGAAAGCATAATTTATAAAGACAAAGAACCTTTGTAAGTACTGCTCAACTGCACTGGACAAACTGGTAGTTCAGGGCACAAAGTTCCCCCATGTCCTGAACATTTACTTTTATTGGACTAAAGGTTACATTGGGTCTAGACATGGGTCTTTGACCACAGCTAGGAAGCTGCTGTTAAAACAGAAGGACAAACCTAAGCTGTCATTCTCTCTTGTGCTCCATTGAGGGCTGAGTCCCATGATTCAGTGAGGTTATGCAGAAGACCTGAATTCGATTTTCAGGTCTTTTACCCTTGACTGTACTCAGTTGATAGCTTTGTCTATAATCCATCTGTTTGCACCGCAGGATGCAAATAAATAAAAAAATCAAACCCAACCCAAAAGGCTGCATGTGCATCTATTAGATTTTTTTATGTAGGAGAGGGGTAAATATCTCAACTGTGTGGAAAGATATGACAGTTATCCCACATGCAAAGGAAGTGATGTCAAAGGAATCCCAGGGTATTTCAACACAACAGAAAGACGGAGGTATCTGAGCATGGTCTGGGAATAGTAAGACTCAATATTATGAGTAGGGTTTTGCCAAATGGACATTGATTGCAAGTGAGCTTATTCTAGTTCGTAACCTGAGGTCAAGACATATTAACTTTGCAATTAATATATTTAAATAGGCCAGTATAAATGCAGGTATAATGCTTCAAATAGCTTGACCATATGTAGTAAAGCCACTTCTGTGTTGGATTGATAAGTTTTTTTGAAAAGAAGGTTTTATTAGAGCACAACACAGTGCGTACAGCTTCATGGAGGGATCAGGTTTTGACCTGTAAAATCATCTGCAGAGTAGAAATTCTAGTAGCACTGCCCAGGTATAAGTAGGCAGTACAGCTGCTAGATGGAAAAGAATTGTCTCTTCCATTTCCCCTCTACTGAATACCTAAAGTTTGTACTTATTTGTGTGTGTATTATATGTATGCTCTTGCAGGGACAATGGTTGAAGAACAGAGTTCTTTAGCTCTTTCAAGTGTTACTTTTTCTTGGAGAAAAATGGGGCTTTCACAGCTTCAGTTAGAACTATCTCAGCTAAGTAAAAAGCTGCCACCTTTCCACTGTGTACTTTCCCTTGCAGAGCATTGTCACCTCAATACCTGAGTTTCTGATAGCCCAGTTCATATCTTGACAAACATACTGGGACTGATGGTTCAAAATTAAGACAGGATTGTGAACTGGGTCAGCTGAGATGGACATATATTGTTTGCTGATACTGTCATTACAGGGCCAGTAGACTCCTTGTTAGAGAAGCCTCTAGAGATGATAAAACTGTAACAGCCCCACCTAGACTTAGCAGGAGACATCGCTTTCAGAGCCCAGGATTAACAGATGCCCTAAGAACAGCAATAAAGCTTCACTAGTACTCTCTGGTGCTTACTTTCCTAATACAAAGTAGCTCAGCTTTCACCTAGATGTCGTTGTGGAGAGGGCTCCATAACTGTATAATCCTCATCTTGTCCTCTTCCATGATAAGTCTCATAAAAAATTTGTACTATCAGGCACTGCTTTTCAGTAGGCCAGCTCCATGGACTCTGTCTCCCCTCTCTTTTTGCCCTAGGCCATCTCCCATTTGACTCGGCTCATATAGAACACGAGTAAGGAATTTCAGCACTGCAGACACTGAGACTGCCCGTCTTGGTTCCAATGCCAACACGACCAACCAAAACAGACACTTACCTAAGCTGTTTCCTCCACAGCCCTGCAAGATCCGTCTGGCTCGATTTTTGGCATCTTCTGGAAAACTTGGGCTGTCCAGCAGGTTTGGGTATGTACACAGTGCCACTACCTAGAGGGCCAAGAAAATGTCAGTTGGCCACTTCTCAAGGGTTAGTTTAAGTCACTAAGATTACTGTTAACTTTCCTTTGAAATTAACATCAGAAGTATAAACTAATTTAAAACAAATGTTATTGATGAAGATATTTTGGTTGTTTTTTTTTAAAGGTAGTGCTTAAAGAAGTGAAGAAATCTTGCTAGGTTCCAAGTTCTGCTGATAAAACCAGTTTAGAATTATTCACTATTTGCATTACAGACAGTGAAGATTGGAGTCTGAGTGAGCTATGCATAGTGCAAACACAGTAAAACACAGTTAATTATTCATGTGTTACCTTTAAACAGCTCTAGCCTTCATTCTTCTTGCATTACTAGCCCACTTTATTGACAAGAAATGAGTTTAAATATGGGACAGAACTGAATAATATGATAAAATTTTGAAGTCCCAGTTGCGTGTTCTAATAATCCTTCCTAAAAATAACTTATAGTTATAGCTAATTTGAATCTGTAGAGAAAAAAAATTTAAAGAAGTGGTGATACAGAACATAGTAAAAGTAGAAACATGACCTGGCAGAATTAAGTTCATGAAGGGATGTAAAACACCAAGAATCTAGAGGTTTTGCTTAAATTGTTCCATTCTCTGTCTCATTTTTATGCTTACTTGGTGTAATATGGATAAGCTGTTGTCATCTTGTGGGTCAGGAACTAAAGAATTAATCCATATGTGTGCATACAGTCATGGGGAGAAAGGATTTTCCATTTACCCAGTATTTTCTTTAATAACATTTGATCTGAATAATTTGTAAGAACCTCTGGTCCTCCTGGTTTGCTGACAGTTTGCTGTCTAGCTCATCATCTGTACCCTCAATATGATACGACTTCAGTTTGTCCTGGAACTCTGAATTGACATTATTATAGACTGAGGATTTTACATGTGTTTGTAAGGGATGCTCAGTAAGTAGTGTAATACTAGTTTTAAACCTTGCTTGTATTTTGTAATGTACAAATGTGGATTCTGTTGTGGTCTATCCTACAAGTTAACCTAACATGTTATCTTGCCCAGAGGTAAAATGTGCAAAATCAGCAACAGCACAACTAGTTGCACCCAACTGCATGCAGATCTTAAGGTATAATGTCAGATGAAGAAAGGAATTTGCTTTCTTCTAAGACAACCACTTTCTTACTTGGAAGTACATTATTGAAAATTAAGGTGACTGATAACATAGAAGTGACAGGAAAAAATATGGATAAAGATCTGAAAAATAAGAAAAGCTACTGTGTTGAAAGAGGACACTCAGCAAGCAAGATATATGTATATCACTTTGTCTCAGTTTTAATTCTTTATGAAAAAACTATTTTAAGTCTAAGTGCACCCGGGGAATCATTTATACTAATAGACACATCAGACAGATTTTAAGGCATTCTAGGTAATCTAATAAAAAGTCAGCAATAATATTTTGTAATATTCTTACCTGACGGAGGAAGGTGATTGGCCTCTGTCCCATTGCATGTGCATCTCCAATGTTAGCTTTAATTACTTCAGTAAAAGGTTTCTTGATTCCCTAAAATGAGATAATTCACCATGTTTTGGTATCTGTCATACAGCTGTAACTAAAAAGTGCCTATTCTCAGAACAGATAGACTGTTAGCTTAATGCATTTCTTAAACAATACTGCCAGTAAATCTTAAGTGTTTTACAGGAATGAGGCTGACTGTGACACCTTTTTAAATGATAGGCTGGCTTTTTATTTTTTCTGCTAGCTACAAGAGATTGACTTGCCTGAAAGCTACACACTGAAGTAGAAAAGATGAAAAAAGGCATTTTGAATTGTCAGTATTAGAGCAACTTGTTTGATATACCTAACAGAGGGATGGATCAGCCAAGAAGCTAAAAACAGTCGAGGGCATTTGAGAAATTTGCCAACAAAAGAAACCTTGAGACCTTTAGTACTTTTTAGATTAAAAACAGTAGAGAGACTCCCTGTTTATTTATTTTCTATTCAGACTAAATACTAACTGTGTGATGGGCCCCCTTTTCCATATCCAGATGTTTTACAAAGTAGATCATAGTGAGGGGATATGCGATAAACAGCAGAAGTGCTAAATAATCACCATGAATATTTAAAAGATTCCTAATCTCTGAAATCTGAACAGCCAGGCGTTTTTCCTGTGAGGATCTGAATACATCATGAGAACAGAAGGGAAACAGTTGATGAACGTTGATTAGCAATCATAGCTCTTTGAAAAGCAAAGTAAGATAAGGGAAAAAAGGCGTGCAACTGACTGGTAGGAAGACTCACCATTGATTTAAATAAAAAAGACTAACTGAAAGTAGAGGCAAACATTACAAGAAGAATAAATGAGGTAGGCAAGAACAAACTTCAATTTTTCTAATATCTATGTAAGTACGGGAGATAGTAAGGAGGCCTTCTAGCAATAACAGAGTTTTCATGTGGACTAATGCAAAATTAGACCAACTAGTTTTCTATAGGTTATTACCTATAACAACGTGCTCTGGCTGTGGACTGAACTCACAAAGCCTCTTCCTGGACCATGTATTTACAGCAAGTTATTGGATTTGCATATAAAATACATGGCTGGCAAGCCTGAACTGAATTTTGCTTTTCTCCCATGGATAATCTGCTGGACTTCAATGAGAGACCAGAACCCATATGTGCAAAGGTAACAGTGACTAAAATATTAATAGTCACCAGGGATAGAAATTCCCAGGTATGCCAAGATTTGAAGGTTTACAGCTGCGTAATGTGTCTGAGAGGTTATGTGGTAATGTGATTGAAATCCCTGCTACAGATCCAGCCCTTCATATAAATGAAAGAATTTAGGGTTTTCTTTTGAAATTAAGTAGGAAGCTAGAAATGGCATTGAAACAAGATGTATGGAATTCTGTGTTCCTGGCTGAAAATGGTCAATTTTGTACGGCCTTAAATTTAGCAGGAATTGATAAAAATACTTACTTAATTGAAAGGGACACACTGATTCCATTAAGTTATTTGCTTTGATGTTAGCTCATCTGAGTGAGTTCCTAAATAAGAATTGTATTTCAATCTTAAATAATTAAGAACAGGGATGCCAGATAAGGATTACAGGTATCTGTGGCTGAATTAAGCAATTTGTGAGTAATACAAACAGCTAGAAATAGGTTCTTTAAACTATCGGTGCTCCACTGATAGCACATGTTTCATTCTAACTTATAAACAAGCAGAAAAAGAAAGATACATGTAGAAGAGAACAAATACAGTTTGTGTGAAATGAAGAAAAAATCTCACAGACTTTGGTTGCATTTGATCCTTCTCACAGCAAACTCAATCAGTCTCACTAGATTTGCACAATAATAGAAATTTGGTAAAGAAAAAGGGATGATACTTTCTGTGCCTTAAGTTAGGCAGTCTTAAAAACCAGCAGTTCTCAGCAATAAGATGAAATAGAAATACCCTGTTTTACCAGATTAAAACCAGAACAAATGAAATCCCTAACAGCATAAATACATCCTATCAGACAAATTAGATGGGGTTTGCACAGAAACACTATTTTGATCTGTAAAAAAATACTTGGTTCTTTGGTTAGTGAAATACTGAAAGGTATCCTGCATTTCAAAATGTACTTTGGGAGTTTTTATAGTGGTATAGCCTTTACAACAAAGGTAGCATACCTTTTTGATGTCTGTCAGTTTTATTGTAAACAATATCATAGCTTATTATCATTGTTACCTTCCAGATCTCTGCTAGTGCCAAACTCAGTTTTTAATGCCATCTTTGTCCTTGGGCATCAGCTGTGGGTATATCATCATCACCTGCTCCATAAACCACACACTACCTTTGCTTCTAAAATGATTGATCTGGAGGAAATACCAAAACATACATAACAGTTTTGTGACTGTAAAATCTTGTTAGAGAAGGAACAATTAGCTCTTCTCTGCTGGACACTGTTCCCACATATGTGCTTAAATGCCTGTGGTCCTCATGACTGACTTGTATTTCATGGTACCAGCTGTAAGAGTTGTTGCCCTTTTTGTCTTTCAAAAGATAAATGCTTTTACATAAATGGGGCCTTCGCCTTCCCTGACAATGAACTGGTATCAGCAAATGTTTAGAGCTGTCTTCATGAGAGTCACTATGTCTCCTCCTAGTGAAATTTAGAAAAAAATAGACAGGACTAGTTTTTTTCTTGTTTTTCTATTACTTGATTTCCAATCTTTCTGTGGAAAGAAGGAATATCAGATGTGGTTCAGATGTAGTTTGATTCCACCAGCACAGAAAGTCCCATATTACCATTTCAGAAAGAAGGGAGAGGAATCAGTAACAGGCAAGAACAAGTATTGAATGCTAATGAGTCAAAGTTTCAAAGCAAGGATATCAGAAGCTGGCATCAAAAGAAGTCTAGACAGTGCCAGCAACTCTGCAGATGAGTTCAAGGTGGCATTCCACTCAAATCTCCCATTCTCTCTCATATTCTCTCTTTCAGTATGGGCAGGCTCTCAAGGTGTGTTCTAGAGGCAGTCTTTCTGGATTTTAAATGGTGTCTGCCAGTAGGCAAAGATTTGGAAAAGTGAAGCTTGCAGAGCAGGAGCTCTAATAACACACTCTGGAGCAGTAAGTACCAGCTTCATACTCTTGTCTACTGAAGAAGGTATGATCAACACTGAGGAGGAAAACCAGTCCCCAGCCCTACAAAACAAGCACTGCTGTTGTAACAATGTGATTCACCTTTATCTTGGGACCAACGCCAATCGTACAGCATTCTTTTGAAATGGTTAGCAAAGGGATGAACTGTAGTAGCCTTTTTTAAAGCTGAAGAAGCCACCTTGCAATTTTAAAGACAGGAGTAAAGCAGAAAATATTTGGTGGTGCTTTGGGTTTTTTTTTCCAGTTGGAGTCTTCTTCATGATTTTAGTGGAATAAAGGAATTTTCTCAGGTTTGAAATAAGCACTTTGTAAATTAGTTTGTTCAGCAGTTACTTCCATCACTCAGAGGATATGCAGTCTTTTAGGAGACCAGATGAAAAGCCTCTGAAATAGTATTGTAATTATCACACAAAGTTGGGAGAAGGGATTTTCACATGTGAACCAGAACTCCTTGATGCAGAGTTAGTACAAATCTTCATGTCGTTAACCAAGTTTGGAGGAGCTTCCTCTTCCCCTAGACATCTCCATGGTCTCAAGATACCCAGCAGGTTGAGCAGCACAGTATGAAATGATGAGCTGTCTTTGAAGAGTCACTTTTCAAGAAGTGTTGGGAGAATTCTTTGATCAAAGAAGCAGTATGATGCCAGAACATGCAATATCCCAACAAGAGGAAGGCAGTGCACTGCCAGGAGCTGGTTTGTCTCTTAGGAGTTTTAGTATGCCTGGAGGTTCCTTTTACAACCGTGCCATCTAAGAATGCTGGCAAGTTTCAAGATAACAGTGTGCCCAGAAAGTGTGAAGAAGGGTGCAAACTGACTTAAAGCTGTCTTTGCTAAAGCCTTCAGCAGATTTCAAAGGAAACCCCTCAGTCTGTAGAGAGGCTTGTGTGGTTTGGATTTGGTAATGGCGACAGGAAAGAATTGAGAAGTGTTCCCTTGGGGAGGCCACAAAAACATGAGGTTGTTTTAATGCCAGAAGAGCAACACAGTATTTCAGCTATTTCTGAATTTCAGATTTTGTCCACTCTTGACTGCTCCTCATTGTTTCATTTCCATTGCCATTGCTTTGTCCCTCCTCTTGATGGTTATCAGACAATAACATCACACTGTGAAACATTGTGCTATTTCCTTAGCAGAAGCCAAGTCTGGTTTTGCTGTGACTTGCACAAACAAGCTGTATAATAAGAGAGCTGGCAAAACCAAACATTTCAGCATAGTTGAGATCTATGCTGTAGTAGCCAAGTTGCTTGCTTGCCTTTCTTTTCCCACCCCGTTCTCAGAGGGCCAAGAAAGCACTACCCAGAGGCCCTTAACTAATAGGGACTTGAAGGCCTGAATTAGCATTCCAATCTTTTTATTAAAACAGCTTGCAGCAGAAAAATAAACCTGACCTGCTTACCACAGACTAAGGCTTTGTGTCTGTGTTATGCATGCGTAATTCAAGCTGACATGAGCTGTTGTTGGAAGGAAGGAGAAAGCAAATTTGGGATTTTGACTTGAAATGGCAGTGATGACTTGCATGCCCCCTAATATCAGATGAAAAAAATCAATGGTATGACCATTAATTGACAGATCTGATTCAGGGATTACAGAACAAGAGTTGTCCTCAAATTACTTTTGCCATATACATCGTTCAAAGTGCATTTGCATTCAGAAATTTTGCCTATATGAATTGTGAGTGTAAATTACAGGATTAAAATAATGCTCATTATAAGGACATTAGACATTAGGACCCTCTTAACTTGAAGATCTATAGTATCAGGGCTATTTTGGAATAGATTTTGCTACTTTGTTTTCTTGCTTAAAATAAAACATCAGAGAATTGGATCTTGTGGACTGTGTGCTTCTGATCATATGATTTTTGGTAATCATACTCATAAAGCTGACTTTCTTTCATTTTCATCTGCAGTAGTTTTCCCCCTGTTAAAAACCCTGGCGTTTATGACACATTTGCTTCCGCATGCAACATGTACAGGCAACTGAAGAACAACAGTTCAGTTTTAATGAGGTCAAATGCTCTTGCCTGGAAGATAGTTTCTTAGTGTGCACACAGTCACGTATTCAAAGCAGAAAATTACAGGATGGTGATTTAAGCTTAACATCTTTCATTACTGGGTATACCAGTCAATCTTGTACCTTTTTCTTGGCATGTCAAATTATATTTTTGCATGTCACTCCTGAAATTCCCATGGACACAGTCAACTCACATTTACAATTAAGTCCGGATTCTAAGTTGGATTTTTTTCCTATTCAATTTAAATGCCTGAAGAATTAGTAAACAGACAAACAGCTCTGGAGTTTTTAACCAAAATACTTCAGCAGAAGCTGGTGGAGATTATCACTAAACAACCAAATGAGATTTTGGTAGTTCTTTTATCTAGACAGAAATGTAGGGAGTGAACCAGTGACTTGGAGAATAAACATGCAACAGGAACCTATTTGCTATAGTTATGCAAATGAAAACCAGGGGAAGAGGAGATGAGTGTACAGCCCTTTTACTGTAAATGCAAGTCACGCTATGGTGGCTGGACTACAATTTGTAGAGACTCTGTATTGCCATTCAAGGCACATAGTTCCAGACCCAGTGGTGGAATACACTACCTGTGCTGATCCAAAGGAACTTGCCACACACTGCCAGTGTCTCTCTGTGTACCACTCTCTTCTCCTTTCTGCCTTACAATTCTGTTTCATTAGCTTGCACGTTTTGAAAAGGGATCTAATGTTGTGTGACTTTAAGCCAGGCACAGTTTCCAATGTGAGATCAGTTTACTTGTGGATCCTAAAATGCTGTTTAACATGCACATGCTTTGCAGGTATGTGTAAAACAACTTAACCTGAGACAGCACATGACATTATGAAAAACCTGAGCAGGATATGATGGGAAAAGGAAAGTGTAAATGGAGAGAGAAGTCAAGAATAACAAGGGACTTTAAATAACAAGGTCAGTTAAAATTAGCATGAATGCAAACTAATAAATCAGGTACATGTGCTGCCTATGTAAAGATAAAGCTAGCTTGCTATTACTGATTAAGTAAAGGGCTCTGTCCAGAGATTACATTATTCTTCCATTGAATTCACACTCAGGCTGTATGTCAATACTTGCTATGGTGGCCATCTGTTAGCAAGGCTAAAAAAACAAGAGGGATAGAAAAAAGATCTTATTTGTTTGAGTTCTATTGAGAGTGTAATACTTTATTAAACTATGCCTGTGCTCCATCTTGCTTTAAATAGCTTCCAGAAACACCAAGGAAAATGGCTGAAGTCAGTTCTTGCTCCATGTATTACCTTAGGAAGCCAGAATCAGATGAAGATGATTATTATTATTAGCAAAGGAGAAGGGAACTCAGGTTTTCACTTTTGAAGTATGATGCAACTTCAAAATATTCAGAGAAGGGATTCAAGTAAGGGATTTTGCATAAAGTTTTCTAATGGAAAAACTTAATGTAGATCAAAACCTTGATTTTCCACCTACGTTAATACAGGTCATAGGCCAGGAAAATGTATCAAGTCCAGTACAGCATGCCCCATCAGTACTCCTGAGCAATCAATCTTGTTCTGCTTTAACAGAGTATTCTAACTTGTCACTTACATTGGCTTAATCCTGAGCTCATTTGATTAAATTAATGCTTCAATTTTATTTACTTTTTTAAAGAACTGTCCTTTAAATTGCCTAGCCAGAGACTTCTCAAGGAACATTTTAGTCCTTACTTCTGTGTGCACTGTGGAGTTACAGCTCCTGTTGTAATCATTTGCAGTTAATACACAAAAGAAGCAAGTACCAGATAAAATAAGGAGGAAATGCTATTCAGAATCTGAGACAGCAGAACAAAACTCAAGGAAGACTGAAGCTTACACTCTGCTAACAACTCCAGCTAGCTATTTCATAGTCTACAGAACAAGCTGTAAAAGTTACACAAGTATGAAGCCTAACATTCTCCCAGGTTTAAACAGGGAGAGACTCTATTGCATCTGATCAGACAATTATCTGCATTTAATTGGTTTTAGTTTAGAAATAAATGACCTAAAGGCATCTTGGCAGAACAAGGAAAGTACGGATTTACTAGTGAGTATATCAGTGCTTCACCTCTGCCTGTTCTTGGTACCACCAGCCAGTACAGAGCTGCTACATCATACTATGGAGTCCATGCTTTCACGTTTGTGCAAAGCTCCTTTCCCATCATACACAGCAGAGCTGCTATGGGGGCAACCTTTTTGCTGTCAATGAAGAGTAATCATGGATCTAGAGATGCTGTGTACCATCACATTTCTCTGTGAGCCTCTTTCCAGTGAGTGTTAATTCTGCTGACAGGGATTGACCTAACTCTGTGAGATAAAGTTGAGGGGGATGAAAAAATTGGTTGTCCAGTTTAAATTAAAAGTAAACAAAGAGGTGCCATTGACCTGTGATAACACAGAAGTAAATTTCAGACCAAAAAGTAGACATTTAAATAACCTGTAATATTTCAGTTATGAAGTACTAGTACTAGGTACTAGTCATGGCTGTATGCTTTACCACACAGTTTGATTAAACAATAGAAGGAGGGACAGTATTTTTATTAGAAAGACAAAAAAAGAATTAATAACTTGAGCAGTGAGGAAGAACACAAAAGCCTTTCAGCTGCTTCCTCAAGTTGATAGGTGTTCTCTGCAGATACATTATCTTAACTCTTGCAGTAGTATTGTCCTTCTCTGCCAACAGGGAGGATTTTGTTTGCTTTAGTCATCTTAGAGCATAGTCACATGTCTATGAATGCTGATAGCCATTGATAATATTCCATGAGACTGGTTCAAGAAAAAAACATTTAAATGGAAAATGCCACGTAAGCAGGCACAAAGCTGCCATACCAATCTTCTAATAAAGCCACTGGCAGTGCCTTGCTCTTGTATTTTGTAAAAAGTGCACGGAAGATTATTTTCTCTGCTGGTGACTCAGCTGGTAATTGAAGTAAGCAGGGGAGCTGGGAGGAGTTAGTGAAGATCGTATTATATTTGTTTTGCCAAGTAATATCTCATGTCGTGTAACTTGAAAACAAATACACTCAGTGAGAACACTGGAAGATTCTACGCTCTGGAAAATGCACCCAGTAGAGAAGCTAATAGCAAAAAGGCAATGACACCTTTATAAACAAGCTTTAAGGCAAAAATCAAAACAAATGTTCTGAAATCTCCATTGCCACTCTAAAGTTTCTAAGTAGAATTCTAAAAAAAGAAGCTGTTTTTAATAGTTATTGTTAGACATAAGTAATTGATGTATATAATACACAGCTGAAAACATGCTTCACCTTTTAAAAGAAGGAGAAACAAGTAACAGAAATACCAAATTATTAAAATAATCTCACTAGCATTGCTATAGCACTGTTTTTGTTCAAAGCACTTTATGCATACTCATCAAATTGGTAAGAAATATATTAACAAGACTTTCTAAAGCAGCGAAGCCAGTGAATAATAGCAAAGTAACTATGCCGGATGCTTTATTCAAAACAAAAATCAGAGAGTCCCCATGCTGAGAGGGGAAGCAGTCATGTGAACAGTACAAACAAAAAGCCATGCCAAGGGCTTTTTTTTTTTTTTTCCTTGTTCAATGTTACGTCTTAAGGAATAAGAGAAAAATATGAAGACCAAAACTTAAGTAGTGACTGATTTGGATGCCTTTTTTAGTACATTCCGGGCCAGACCCACAGGAGTCTCTTATATCAGGCTCTATGGACGGATCCTCCTGAAATCCCTAACCACCTAAAACTTCGTGAGCGTCACCGAGCGTTTGTGCTCCAAAGGTTTGTCCTCAAGCACCTCAACTCCTGCAACGAAAACAACCAGAAGAGTGGCACACTGTGGGTGGTCCCCACAGAGAGCTTCGGTCTCTCCGGCTCTGGGGCACCCAGAGGCAGAGGAGCGTTGGCTGAGCCTGCTGGAGCTGGGTACATCTCACGAGTTAGGGTAGCACCGGTTTCAAAGGCGGCTCCCTGCCCCGGCGGAGGCAGTATCTATCTCTACAATCGTGAAGGATGTTTTAAACGCTCTACCGGGATGATGAAAGCTGGTCAGTCACCCTCTTGTATAACACACGAAGGCCATGGGATTGCAGCAAAGGGTCAAAGTGGCTGAAGAAATGTAAACACTACTTTATGGGGGAATACTGTATTTGCCTTACGCAACCAGTGACACGAGATAAACAGTAGCCGGAGGGCGGGTTTCTTTGTTTTGCGCCTCTCCCGCCTCCCGTGTGAAGGGGCGCAAGTGAGGGGGGGCGCAAGTGAGGGGGTGTCCCGCAGCGCAGCGGGGCCGGTCCGGCCCGGGGCGGGCAGGGCAGCGTCGGGAGGCGGCTGCGCGCCCCGGCCCGGCCGCTCCCGCGGGCAGAGCGCGTCCGGGCACCGCTTCGGGCAGCAGCAGGGCTGGGGGGAACGCCTCTTGTGGTCCGCGAGTTGTCACTTGTTAGGAGGCACTGCGCCGGACGCGCAGCGCCGCCACCCCCCGGCCTCCCCCGGGCGCTCGCTTTCCCGAGGCTTCTACAGGGTCGCGCCTCAACCCCCGCGGGGTGTCACTGGCCCCGCTGGCCCCACCGCCTGCCACGTCGGCCCCACCGCCGGCCGCGGACCTGCCGAGCCCCCCGATGCCCCAATCAGGAGCGGCGGCGACGGAGGAGTGCCCCGGGGGCAGGGCCAGTGCGGGCAGCGGCCGAGGGCACGCCGCGGGAGCGGGCGGCGAGGACTCCTCCCTGCCCTGCCCTGCTCTGCCCTGCCGCGCATCCCGGCCGCCTCTTTGCCTCACCTTCCGCAGCTCCTTCTCGATCTCGCCGGCTTTAAGGACGATGGGGCCCCGTACTGCATATTCCACCGCCTTCACTTGCGGGTTCATGGACTCCAGCGTCAGGATCTTCTCCCTGCTCGCCTTCTCGTTGATCTTCACCGCGGAGGCCTTGGCAGCGCTGCTCCAGCGCACCGTCCCTTCCCGCGCCGGCCGCGGGAGCCGGGGACACCGCGGCTGCCGCCCGGCCGCCAGCGAAGCGGCGCAGCGCAAAGCCATGTCTCTCCTTCCGCTTCGGCAGACCCCCGGCCCTTTGCAGCCCAGGCTTGCCGCAGTTTGCCTGGCAACCAAAACAAATCGATGCATGGTCCGTCAGTTAGTTTCCAAAGCAGGACTAAGGACACCAGTGCCGATGATCGGTGCAATTTGTAATCAGAACCAGGAGCTAGTAAGACGCTCGCAAGAGATGCAGCCAGGAGAAAGGCTGGGGAGCCGGCACAGTTATACGTACGTGCGCGATCCTCCCATGTCCAGATCCTGCAAACTTAATTGCAATGGATACAACTGATCTTGCAGTGCTGCGATGCTACCAGAGGAGCAATAGATCCCACCATTGCAATAGAATAGCGTTGCCTCTCCCCAACAGAAGTGCCCCCGCTAGTGCTCCGAAAGAGTCCCGGGTATGGCCATCCTTCCTAAGCCAGCGCCCGCAGCCGCCCCTGCCAGCCTTTACCCCGGCCCCAGGCGTGCTAAGGTGTGGATTGCACCAGCGAGACTGCCAGCCGCGCTGCCTGGCGGGTTTTGTAGTTCCTGCAGCCCTCGCTGCGCCTGCCCACCGCATCAGGTGATGGGCAGGGAACTACCGCACCCACAGGCCTCCCCGGCCCGACCCGCCGTCCCGCATTGTCTGCCGCCGCCTGCGGGCGCGCTCCCGGTGCTGGAGATGCCGGGGGAACCGGGGAGGGGGCAAATGCAGGGGCGTTTCCTAAAAGAACGGCAAAGCCGAACCTTACCGGTGCAACCCCCGGAGCGGGACCGGGGCCGGAGCCCGAGCCCGGCAGGCAGGGAGCGCGTCGCTGCCGCTCCCGCTGCGCGGGCGGTGGCGGGTTCCGCCGTGCCGTCGCACGCCGCCGCCTGCCCGCGGCAGAGAGCGCTCCCTTTGTCTGGATTTGTTTTCTGCGCTGCGGGTCGAGAAACGCGGTATTGCCCCTTCTGATTCTTCTCTGTCCGTTGGGCAAAAAACCCCCCTCCCGCTCTCCCTTCCCAGCTCCGCGCTGGCGTTAGAAATGCAGCGTGAGGATTAGCGCGCAGCGGTGGGGTCTGCCGGTGGGTCACCTGTTGCTGGGCTGCCGGGGAGCGAGTCAGGGTAGAGAGCAGGCAGCGAGGCTGAGCGCCAGCAGCCGCATCCCTCACGCTGTCACCCTGCCAGGGGAGCATTTTCTCCTGATCCTTCCCTCCCGCAGGAACAAGTCAGCCCTCTTTCACAGTTTCCTCATTGTTTCCAGATGATGAAAATGTTTTTATCTCTTGGGTTCAGTTCAGTTTTCATGGCAAATGACTGGAGATCTGCCATGAAGTACAACAGCAGCAGAATTCATTGGGGAGAGAGGTGAATGCTCCTGGGGAGGAGGCCTGTCTTACCGTCCTGGGTGCCCAGAAGAGACGCCTTGTTTGTGCTCAGAGAGTGGAATAAGGGATCATTCACTCAGGAATATTCCAATGACCTAATGTTACCTCCCTGAGTAAAAGCCTGGGCTGTAAATCAGGCTTATTTGTGAATTGTTTTTGTAAAGCCTTCTTTTTACTTTCTCTACTGACTTGGAGACAATTTAGAAAACTAGCTTTCTATTTTAAGTACCTAAATTAGATGGTTTGAGGCTTGGGTTCTGTTCTGTGTTTTTTAGTATCTTTCCTTGGTTGAGCAAGAGAAAGCAGGCTGCTTTTGCTGCGTTTGATTTTGACCCATGCAATCTTGTCTTTTTTCCCTGTCTTTACTATTTCTTCTTTCTAACGAGCTTCTGCTTGTATAAGTATTTAGTTTCATAAATAGTTGTTTTTTTCCAGCCCTTACTCTATTCCAGGTGCAATATTTTAGCTGTTGCTGTGTGCTGACTTAAAAATCATTGCTACTTGAGAATTTTAGTCAATTCCTAGTCAACATCATAACAGAAATTGGATTGATTTTGTGCTGAAGGGACTGAGAAGGTGCAGAAAACTGATTTGGTTTTACTTAGGAGTTAAATTCTGTGTATTTCCAGTCACAGTACTGACTGTACCGGAAGCTTTTTCTTGTTTACTGCTCAGCTTGTGAAGGCTGAGTGGAGCGTATCTGACCCTGCTTATCCTCCTTCCAAAGTTCTGCTCACAAAAAGGACCCAGTGGAGTTATGTTGGAAATCAAGTTCTGAGAAGGACATAAGAAAATTTTGTTGCTTTGTGGCATCAATAACAATTTTAGGATATTGCAGGCTCCTCCCCCCCCCCCCCCCATTTTAAGCCTTTTTAATGTTTGAAATGTCCAGGTTTTGAGCCTGCACATTTTGACATTTTCCCTTTAAAGTTGTCATCAGTCATGTATCTAGAAAGCTGAGTGTTACCTTAGTGTCTGGCTCTTTGACTGATAATTAGCTAACAGTGTCATGTAGCCATTTCTCCAGGTTTGATAAAATGGGATTCAGAAGAAGAGATTTCAAGCTATGGTAAGGCTTTTCAAGGTCAAATTTACCACAAAAACAAAACCTGAACTGATTTTGCAATAAGCTTTAATCAGATCACCTGAAATGTTCAATTTCTTTGAAATTCAAGTATTTTCATTTGGTGCACACAAGTAGACTGCCCAGACATCTTGATTTGAGTCTGTGTTGCTGGGTTTGTTAATTGAAATGCTATCCAATCTATTAAAAATCAAAGTCCAATGGATTTGGAACCACTAATTTTACCAGGGGACGAACACAAATTAACCTTTGCTCTTGGTCCACACACTGCTGTTCCACCCCTAATCCGCCCCCCAGAAACAGCTGGCGTAGCAGAAAGCTTCCAGCTAGCACCACCTGGGTATCTCTGATTGATCCCCCAGGAGGGACAGACTGCCTGACATCTCCATTGCTGGATCTAGCTGAGGATCCCAGCAAGGCCTCACACCTTGTTTGCAAATTCTGTAATGCTGCTTGTTAGCTCGTAACATTGAGGCCCCACCTGGAGTCCTGTGTCCAGAGCTGGGGCCCCCAAGACAAGAAAGATGTGGAAACTGTTGGAGAGGGTTCAGAGGAGCCACAAAGATGATCAGAGGGCTGGAGCACCTGCCCTACAAAGAGAGGCTGAGGGAGCTGGGCTGGTTCAGCCTGGAGAAGAGAAGGCTGCAGGGGGACCTCATTGCAGCCTGCCAGTCTCTGAAGGGAGATTATAAGCAGGAGGGGATTCAACTTTTTAAAAGGGCAGATAATGGCAGGACAATGGGGAATGGTTTAAAGCTGAAGGAGGGAAGGTTTAGATTGGATATTGGGGGGAAATTTTTTACAGAAAGAGTGGTGAGGTCCTGGAACAGGCTGCCCAGAGAGGGGGTGGATGCCCCGTCCCTGGAAGTGTTCAAGGCCAGGTTGGATGGGGCCCTGGGCAACCTTGTGTAGCTCCAGGCCTGAGGTTGGTGGCCCTGCCTGTGGCAGGGGGGTTGGAGCTCTATGATCCTTGGGGTCCCTTCCAACCCATGCCATTCTATGATTCTATGATAGCACGGCAGCACTGGAGTAAGGCCAACGATCTTAAAGCACATGGTGCACAGGCCAGAGCATATGTTTTTAGTAAAACATTTGAATGAATACATGCAAACTCAAAATTCAGTCGTCTGATTAATTTCCTAAGTTAAGAAGTGCATACAAGAAATAAGATGAAAAAAAGCCTTTCCTTCTTCAATGTAGCATGAAATCTTTTTTGTGTTATAGTAAAAGTATCTGTTGCTTTAATTATGACAAATGCATCTCTAAAAGTTATTTTAATACAGATACTTTCAGGAAAGGAAATAGCCTATAATGAAGTTGCAATGTTGAGGCAATGTTATGCCTATTTTCTTGGCTTTTGAAGTCAGCAGTGAAGCTCCTGATGACTTCACAAGAGTCTCTTCTGTCAGTGTGACCGTGGGTTTGTGCATGGCACTCTGCTCTGACTTACTGTGGCTTGGCATATCTATATATAAAATGAAGAAAAATGTTTGTAAAAATCTTGTGCAGTGAGTGGTTAAGGATGAATGGACACAAGGAGAAATAGCCAGCCTCTTCTCAATGGTCTGTGGGGACAGGACAAGGGGCAATGGCTGCAAGTTGGAGCACAGGAAGTTCCACACCAACATGCAGAAGAACTTTTTCGCAGTGAGGGTGACAGAGCCCTGGGACAGGCTGCCCAGGGGGGTGTGGAGTCTCCTCTGGAGATATTCAAGACCCATCTGGATACCAACCTGTGTGACCTGTCCTGGGGACCCTGCTTTGCCAGGGGGTTGGACCCAATAAGCTCTGGAGGCCCCTTCCAACCCCTATGATTCTGTGATTCTGTAAATTATCTTTTTAAATTTACTTAAAGAAATCTTCCTTTGTCTGTCCCCCCTGCCCCCTGAGTTGAACTGCAGATAGCATACACAATTGCAGGCTCACTTAATGCCCTTCAGAAAAGGTGTTAGCTTTTGCAGTTGGCCTCATCAATAGACAGTTTATATATCTATACAAATCATATCAACACAGGTTTAGGGTAAGCCAGGCAAAGAAGGTGGCAAGTACTGCTTACCAAGGGCAGTTCTTTGATCCCTGTGTTGCATTCCATCTTTAGTAATAAAGATAGACCTTCAGCAAACTTTTTTGTTATGTATAGTGGCACAGTTTAAACCATGTGATTACAATAAAGGCATGTAGTAACTAAACAATTTTTTCCCTGCTCTTTCATTTATATAAAGGCACTGGATAGAAAAATACTCTTCATAGCTTAAAGTGGCAAAGCATTGTTAATGGTATTTAGGAATCTTTTAGGATGGTAAGTAAATGGAAACCTCATTACAAAAATGACAGGGTTTCAGGCAAAAAGAGGAAAGTCTTTCTGTATTGTGTTGTACTAGTATGGAGGATAGTTGTTTCCTGTGGAATACTGCTGATGGTAGCAGTCCAGAACATAATGAGCATCTTCAGAGAAATTAATGTTCCTACTGTTCTTCAAACTTAACATAAACCTTTGAGATCTGGTGCAAAGCTCAGTGCAGTCAGTGGAAAAGGTGCCAGTTCAGTGACTTCATATCTTAATGTTTACCAGCTCTTGTTCTGTCTCAATAAGCAAAAAACAACCCTAAACCCATCTCCCCACCAAAAAAAGCCAAAACTCAAACCAAAATGAAATGTGTAAAATAGTATATAGAATGATCTTCATTAGAATTAACTGAAAAGGTGCTCTATGAAAATAATATGATTTTATTTTGCAAAGCATTTTTATACACACTAGATTTGAAACATAACTGCTCAGGAGGGTTTTTTTGTGAAAAATCATGGTTTTGTTGAAACCAAACTGAACAATATCTGGATTTTAATAAAGTTTCACATGAAAACAGCCTGATATGTTAGATTAAAATATTGGAAGCCATTTTTATGAAATTATACCTGCTACTGGCATTAAATAATTTAAATTAATAATATTTTAATAAAAGTTTCTTTTAAAAATTCCTATCTGAAGCTGTCTTGCTTCACAAAGCAAGTAAATATTTTTGAAAAAACACTGTTTCACCTGGGCCATAAATTTAATTTTGTAGGTTATGCTTCAGCTTGATTAGGAAGGGATCTTCCCACCTAGTGAGGGTCTCTGCGACATATAACTCATGGTTTTAAAAGATATGGACAGAGGTGCTGCATTGGACACATTTGCTTTAAGAGACAAGTAAAATCAAGCAGTTGAATGGAAAAGTTAAAGGATTTTTTTCCCCCCCCATTACTAGTACAGCAACTTAGTAAAATACAAGAGTGAGGAATTAAAATGTTTCTTTCTGATCAGAAAAAGAGCAGCAAAGGTATAGAAAAAATATGACTTCTTAAGAAAATGTAAAATGTTTACTGCAGTGGGCTTCACTCTGGTTAGACTCTGTTGCCACAGATTGTGGTGGCCAAGTGATGACTGAAGTGCTGTAGTGACTGTAAAGCAGGAATGGGCCTTGATTACCTGGAAAGTTTGATGATGCAGTAACACTTTGAGCTGACTCACAACTATGTCATAGTTGTCTGAAATAGCTAGCAGTTACATTGGGCTGGTAGAAGCAGGCATACTTATTTACACTGGTGGACTTACTTTTCTTAGGCAAGCTCTAATGTGCAAAACTGAACGTGGAGACAGGAAATCAAGCTGAATGTGGGCTTCTGGAAGCTAAAAGGCATCAATGCCTGACAACGTTCTGAAGAACAAAATGCTTTCCAGTTGGGAAATGCTTAATCATTAGCTGGACTTGGAGAACAAAGCCAACATTTGTACCACTTAAATGTTGTTCTTGCCCAAGTTCAGAGTAATGGGATCTCAAAGGACTTGTTAGGTACAACGTTGATATTTCTTATGAAAGGACTCAGAGGGTACTCACATTTCAGCTCCCTGAAATCTGCTGATGAGAAGCATAGTAACAGTATTAAGTAGTGCAAGCTAGTGTGATACTGAAATTGCCAAAACCAAAATCATAGGCAATAGGATTAAAGTTTGTTTGCATTATAAATTTATTTTTATGTAGTGCTTTCCTCTTACTGATTGTATACTGTAGCATTACAGCTTAATTAATTCACAGAAAAATCGCAAATATTATAATCTAACTGTTCTTATTTTGTGTCATTTTCCTCTCACAGGTTCTGTATGAATACCCATGTATTGTAGACATAACTTAATAATTCTCTGGATGGTACTCTCTCTGTGGAAAGAATCAAAACTTGCTAATGAGCAAGTCATTACTTAATCAGGATGCATGTTATAATCTTTCTGACACAAGGTTGGGCAGCATTTTAGGCAGTTAATTCTTCAGTTTGCTGCTGGCTGGCAGTTCTTAGGCAAGCGTGGGGCTGGCAGTCCCCAGAGGATTCGGAGCTCCCAGGGAACTCTGCAGGAGAGCAGAATGCTTCCGAGTTGTCCTAGTGCTGCGCAGAAGTGAACCTCAGGAAGTGCTTCTCACCCCAAGTCTCAGGTGGGTTATATATGTGAATTGTACCTACTTTGGGATTCTTTGATTGTAAAATTATAGTTTCACACCAAAATGCATTAGTGTGCAAGAAGCTGGTGTGGCAGGCACTGAGGTGAAAGGGGATACGAACCCTAAGATCTCTGACCATTCGGATCAGCCAGACTCTGTTGTGACAGCAGCAAAGAAGCCATAAGGAACAGACACTTTAATGTGTAGAGAAATGGCATAACTTTCTTATTTGCCCTTTTAAATTAGCATAAAAGCATGTGAGGCTTGGTCCTGCAAAGTGCTGCTCATTACTGATTCAATCTTAAGAGAGGAGGTACCTATAGCCTTGGAAAAGGTAATTGCAATAACAAGAAAAATATATGTCTGGTAGATCTTAATAATCAGTTGTTTACTTATGAATACTATCTTGTTTGCATTCAATAGGAAAATATTTTTGTTTGCATTAGGATAGTTGAGCAGCTGTCACTGACAAGTTTATTTGCCATATGAAGGAAGGCAGGGTACTGTAACAGACCTCTGTTCTGTTGTCTATTCATTAACTCCTGTACTGCATACTGTTACTACACACAGCAGAGCCCCCTGCTGCTACTCAGACCCTCGGAAATTCCGCAGGAGTTTCAGCTTTTGTTACTGCTGGACCTCCTCAGTTGAGATGGGGGAAAAAATAATTCAAAAGTAGTCTCAGGGTCCCGGTTGCAAGGATTTGGTTTTGATTCAGGAATGAAATCTCCATGTACTGCCTACATAGAGGACATTTGTGCTTTTGGCAACAGTCACAGTTTATATAAAAAAATAAACCTGTCTTCTGTTTGTGTATCTCTGGAGAAAGACCTCTGCTGGTAACGGAGTGCTATAGGCTGAAAACAACTTGCAGAGAGAGGAGGGAAACAACACCCACCCTCTGAAACATCAGTTAAATACCGAGAAGGAGAAAGGCACACCAGCCAGTTCAGTAACTGTACTCACACAGAAACCGCAGCACAGACTAGGGGGAGCCCAAGATACAAGTACAGAAAAGTGTGCTCTCATACCCTGCCTGGGAACAGCGCTCAAGATAGAGACTCAAGGAAGAGGAAGGCTAGAAAAAAATCAACAGGATGTACAGTCACAGGAAAGGATATTTAAAAAGATAAGTTATCATTTTAATATCTTTATTCATATAATATTGGTAGTAGGGATGGAGAGGTCTGGCTTGACAAACTGGGAATCTGAAGGATCTTTTCTTGGGTAAAAATGTAATTTACCTCTCAGAAATGCAAGCGCCACTGAGGTAGCAGAGGTCTAATGCTGTTCCTGTTGCTTTTGCTCTGGCAGTGGTACAGTAGTGTCACACTGTTGCCTGAGAACATTGACTGTAGTCTTCAGAAAGAGAAATTTCTGTATGAGGCTGCAGTAAGCATGGTTTTATATTTGAGGCATTGGACATAGAACCAGGAAAACTAGATTAAACAAAAATGTATACCTGTATATCTTACATTTATCTGTAAGAGGCAAAGTTAATACTGATGTGTGCTCATTGTAACCTACAGCATTTGGATACCTACAGCATCTAGAACACTACTCAGTATATTTTTGTGGAGAGAGGATAATCAAAGGTCAGTGACCTTTCCCCACTCTCAATATTTAGGATCAAAACCACTTCTAATTATATTTTGACTGCATATACTTTACATTAGGAGTTTAATTTTGTTTGCTTACAGTTCATATATCCATTCCAGCATTGCTTTCACTTCACGGGAGTATGTGTGAAGCAAGCACTGCATGTAAACTCTCCCTACTGTGTGTTCCAGTGGTGGGAATCTTAGTTGTAGAATAGTTTAAGAAGCATCCATCCTTTTTCACCTTATGTGAATAATTAAGAATCAAACTGTAGAGGGTATTTTATTGCATTTACTTTTTACCCTGGTAAAAACATAAAGCTGTCTGGTGCAATTACCTCTGTCAGCATTTTTTAATCAAAATCTTTGTGTTACAATAAAGTGAAAGGTTCCACTGCAGCCAGCTATGACATGTAGGACTCCCAGTGGAAAACAGGTAGAAAAACCATTTCACCAAGCAGATCTTCCTGGTCATTTAAATCTTGCAACAGTTTTATATTAAATCAATTAATTTGAGTGCAAAACAACAACCAAGAAGCAGTACAGCTGGTCTATTACCAGAATAGGTTTTTCAGTGTCTTTAATTAACTTGTGTATATTAGTGAATACACAAGGATATAAATATTTATATGAAAGGTTTGTGACATCAAGGACAGTGAGAAATGCAATGAGAAATACAGTATTTTGTACAAATATGGATCATAATCTTCATTTAAGCCTGCCCATTACAAGCTGTATGCCCCTCGCAGCTACGGTCCTGTGAGATGCCTTCTCCCTCTTTAGGGTGGCTGCTAAATGAGGAGTGGAAAGATGTTCTTCTCCTGGATCACATGGGAAAGATGGAGCCCAAACAGCTTAGGAGCAATTAAAACCCTGACATGTCTTCAGTTTGCATGTGAAATTAGCACAGTCCAGAGTTCAGTTATTGTGTTTTATCCAGGAGCTCTCATGGGAGATCTGCCCCTGATAATCACAGAGATAAGTTGTCATCAAGAGAAGATAGAAAATGACTTGTGATGATCGTAGGTGGGGCCAGAACTGCAGCCTCCCACTTCAAATGGTAAATGAGATCATGGTTACTATGAAGTGAAAGAGATTTGGTTTTAAAATAGAGGAAAGGAAAATTTTATTCTAAGATTGTTACCCGTGGACCTCATCATATGAGAAGATGAGCTGTCAATATTGCTAAGATTTAGGTGAGGATGTGCCTCTCCTGTTGTTAAGGTTATTACATCACGTGACTTCCCTGGGTTATCTCCTAAATGTTCAGATTTTTCTCAGAACAGATATGAGTAATTTGTTATTCTATGTGGCTTTTTTTTAATGTTTTGTTTTTTACAGTCTACATTTAAGGTGTGAGCAGCAATCATTTCACTTCTGTAATGAAAACATACTGCTTATCTAGAGCTCATCCAGTCTTTTATCAATCTGGAACTCCATTTTCAAGTTTCACAGAACCTGTAGTAAGTTTGCCTCAACAATTAAGCTGAAGGAATCAAGCACCACGGAGACTCTGGAAAAGCTCCTTTGGCAACTGGGATGCTGTGAGAAATGATGACAACTGCTAGTCTTTTTTTGCCTGAAGGAAGAAGCATCTTTTTAATTTGCCTGGCCACGAAAAATTATTTGGGCTGCCCTGGCAGATGAATAAATACCCTCTAGATTCCCACCCACCAAGAACTGTCAAAGTAGCTGTAAAAGTCACTTATTTTTTTTTTCCCCTCCAAACCACTTTTAGGTTACTTTCCCTGACAAAGAAGAATAGACAAAAATCTCATTAAAATCTTATTTAAAACTGCCTCTCCTCAATACTTAGGCACTTCTCTCAGTACGTAGGTGCAGTAAACTGAGTTCAAGGCTAAACTACAAGCATAAAGTAAGAATGCTGTTATATCGGGCGCAGAGCCAGCCTACAGATGAGCTCGTTGCTACCCAAGTGAAAGCATTACAGTTCCAGTACAGTTCTTTAGTATTTGTTGGCAGCTGTATTCAGGCTATATTAAACCATAATCTTTAAAAAGAATTTTCTGCTGAGACTGCTGCGCTCCTCTCCTGCAGAAATTTTGCTGTACAAAAGAAAACCAACAAGCTCCTGTTAACAGCAGCATTGTCACTGTCACTCTCCTCCTCCTTTCAGTCCTGAGGTAAATAATTCAGATACAAACATTTTGTAGAAATACAAAGCTTTTTCATGCTGATGCACAGCTTCAGCCCAAGAGCTGTATTTTGAAGGAACCTTGGAGTTGAAAGGAGTATTTTCAGCTGCTTTGTTTCTGTGTAACTATCTTTTACCAGAAGCACAGCACTGCAGTTCGTTTGCGTTCTGCTATTAGCGTTTGTCGGTGGGGATGCCAGGAAGATTAACATTCTGACGTTGAAACGTGAGATTTGCGAGCGTAACAACTTCCAGAGGCGTGACTTAAACCACCAGGCTCCCCAAGAGAAGGCACAGCAAAGCGAGAGCCTTGTTCTTCTTCGGAACTGAGGCGAAGACCAGAGAAACAGTACGCAACACCTCCTGACCGCGGGCACGCGTCAGTGTGACCGCATCCCGCCCCCTGGGGCTGCTCGCGGGGCGCGAAGAGCTGCGAGGCCGGTAACGGAGCTGCCCTCTCACTCCACTGCCCCGAATTAAAGACAAACCCGAGAAGCAACCGGGTTTCGCGGGGCACTGCCCCGCTTTCGGCCGCGCCGGGTACAGCCCGAGAGGGGCGATCGCGCCGGAGCCCGCCGGCAGCTCCCCCGTTTTCCCCCCGGCGCAGGGGCCGGGCCCGCCAGGAGCCGCTCCCGTGCCTTGCGCAGCCCCGGGCCCCGCTGCGCGCAGCCAACCCGGCGGCGGAGCCGGCGCCTCGCGTACACGCCCCGCCCCGGCTCGCCGTCACCGCGGTGGGCAGGACTTCTGCGGCGGCGCGGGGGAGCGGCTCCTTTGTCGGAGGGCAGCGCCGGGGGCGGGCGCTGGGAGCGGGCCGGGCCCGCGGAGGCTGTGCTCCCGCTGGCCGCGCGTCCTCGGCCGGCGCCGAGCTTCTGCTCTCTCCTCCCGCCCTCCTGGTCGCTGCGGGGCGGGGCGGCCGGCCGGCAGCAGCAGCAGCGAGCATGTCCTCGAGCAGGGCCAAGAAAGTGAAGATGGCCACCAAGTCCTGCCCGGAGTGCGACCAGCAGGTGAGGTGTCTGCCGTCTCCGCTCCCCGGGAGACCCGGTGCCACCGGGACGGGGGGATTAGTGGCCGTGGGGTTAGAGCAGCGCCCCCGCGAGCCGGAGGAGTGCTGGCCCCGTTGCCTCTACCCGTGCCGGGGCAGGGCGCGGAGCCCGCACCGCCGGCCGGTGGCCCGCGGCCGGAGCCGGTCGGCCCTCGGGGGCCGGAGGGGTGCCCCGCTCCGGAGCTGGGTGGCCTGTCCGGCCGCCTCAGCGAGGACAGGTGCCTCCTGCTGGTAGGGCTCTGGGGCGGGGGAAGGGTGGGAACGAGGGGCAGCATCGGGGCAGGTGGGCTTCGGCTTGCCCTGGTCGGCGGCGCGCGGCTGTCGGGGGACTCCCGAGTCGCCTGGCTGCACAACCCGGTCCCCTGGCGCTGACCGCCGGCAGCCCCCGTCCCTCGCTGGCAGCGCCGCGGGGAGGAGCGCCGCTCCCGACTCGGCTTTGGCTTGTCCTTGTACGGCACGATAGGTGTGAGCTGTCCCGCGCTGACCTTTCGCCGAGACGGGCGGAGTTCAGAGGCCGCTCGCAGCCGCCGTGTGCCCGGGCCGCCGGGCTGCTGCCCGCGCTAGCACGCACAGCCCTTCCTGTTTCCTCTCCGCGCCGGTCGGTCGGTCGGGCTTCTTCGTACCCGCCGCGGCACGGTGTGCGTTTGCGGTAGCAACGCAAGCAGCTGTTGGATGCTTGGTTTTGGGGGGGGGGGGGGGGGGGGGCGAGGAGGGGGCATGTAAACATGAAACCGTCACCGCGCCGCCGCGAAGCAGTGTTTATATGAAGTAAAAAATTGTTGCCTCTGCTCAGAATGTGGATTAATACTGTGCTCTTCTTGCCAGCGTAGTGTGTGCCATGTTACACCAAGGGACTTCTGTGCGCGGACGTGCAGAACTGTTTATATGCTGGTATTGTTTAGGAACTGTGTAATTTATGAAAAATACAGCGGTCTTAGTAATTTACACAATGCAGCTTGCCCTTTGGATGATTAACGTGCCTGAAGCTGGTTGGGGGGGGCATCAATTGTCTTGTTTTCTCATGGAGTAGTTTAGAAACAGCAACATTGGGACTTTCGTGGCCGTCAGTGTCTATTACATATAGCCCAAACGTGTACCTGAGCTGCTGCTTATGGGTACAAAATGGAGTTACCTGCCCTTGAACACTAACAGCTGGTTTGCACTGTTGCTAAATCATGAGCTTGTCTTCATTAACGCTTGTTACTGGTAATGGTGTTGGTATGAAAAGCGGGCCCGTTGGTTAGAGCGGCGCCGAACAATAGCAGCGCTGCAGAACGCCGCTGCTGTGGGGCTCGCTGTGGGGGAGAGGCCTGCTCCTGTCATCCTGGGCAGCGCGCGTATGTTTGGTCCTGGAACTTGGCTGGTACGTGCTATTTTAGCTGCAGATAATAAAGTAACCTCACATCGCTTTTCTTAGTAAGAAAGAGAGTCATCTTAGTTGTTCCGACTCGCATAGTTTTTTACAGTGTTTCTTACTCATCCTGGAGCAGCTTGGAATGTTAAGCTGGCGGGGGGTGTGGGTGCATCTTTCCATGTTTGAAGCATTAGATGAACCACTGCGAATTCTCACACGTTAAACACGTCACTGAAGTGCTGTTTCTGAGAAGAAAAAGCATGTGCCAAGTTCTGCTTATTCAGTGGTGAAAGGAGAAATTAGAACTAGTGAGAAACTGCATGAGTGGTGTTGGGTTTTGGTTGGGGTTTTTTTGCTTTTATTTAAAAAAGAGGTGAATGTCAAACCACCGATAGAAAGAGCAAGTGAGCAAACATTATAGGCTTTTTAAGCTGATGCTGAAGTTTTCACTTTGTTCTGCTCCTTACGACTAAAACACATGATACGTATATGTCAGTGTAGATTTTCCACAGCTCTTCTGTGGCTAACATGGAATTAATGTGCATGTGTCCTGTCCTGGCAAGAGGACTGCTCATGGGACTTTGTTTTCCAGTGCTGAGTGTTTGAGAGAGGACAAGAAACTAAACCCTTGCCCTAATGCAGTACTCATCAGCCCTTTGCAGAGTGTGGGGAAGTTCTTGTGTGACTAAGTGCTTGTGTCCTGCATACAACAATGTTTCTTAAATTCTTCCATAAACAAGGGCTTAGCATTTGTTTCTGATTTCTTCACTAGAAGTGGCATGCATGGAAATACTTAGACAGCCACAAATATTGGAGTGCAATATTGAGTAACACTTCTTTGGCTTTTAAACATTTTTTATTCTACTTTAGATGATATGTAATTACCATGTAGACTTTAGAAGAAAAAAAAAGCTTTTTGATGGTATTTTCACAACCAAAGCATGAACCCATTAAACTAGGGAGCTTGAAGTATTTGCAGTTAATCAGAAGAAAAAACTTCAGATAAACTTCTTCTTGAGTGAGAAAGTATCTTTTTGCTTAGGAAAACACTGAACAGAGTAGAATGGTGTATGTGGAACTATGTTGCTGTAGTAATGTTACATGGTGTAACCAGTGCAGATCTTGAAAGGATAACTGATGTTTTTCAATTAATAAACCCACTTAGTCATTGTCACGTCATTCCTTCCCCCTGCCCTGCCCCCCAATGACATGCACAGCTATGTGCAAAACCTGTAGTATGACAATGTTGTTCTGTTAAACATAGTGAAGTTCGTTGAAAAATACTGTGTCTGCTCCAATCCCCTTGGCTGGTTTCCTCCTTTTTTTTTTTTTTATTAGGCTGAGCCTGGAAAGGTAATTATTAGAGACCCAAGTGTTCAGAAATGGGCTTAAATAGAGCTTCTATCTCCCCTAGACAATGCAAACTATCTCCTAGATAGTAGAGTATATGGACTCTTACACTGACATAGGAACAAGGAGATAAGCATGCAAGTCTGCTAAATTCTAAGCCTTAGGTTCCAATAAACCTTGATGAGAATTGTTTTTGTTATGTGTCTCCATAAATGGAATGTAAAAGTCTCTAGTTATTTAAAACCTCTATGAATGCTCTGTCTGTAAGCTGTTCATAAGGTGAAGTATAGTTGTTAAGGCGTGCTACAGGAAGAAAACCAATTTGTTTATTCTGAGCAGCAGTTCAGTTATCCTTTACAAATTCACGGACTAATTTGACAGGGTTTTTCCTAGTTGGTAGAGCACCAGATCTTAGTTCTTCCGCGTGTCGGGCCGAACTGAGCAGGCACTGATAGTTCTGTATTCCTGTTTGTGTCAGTGGACACTAGCAAACTTGTAGAGACCTGTTTTAAATAATTAAATTTGAGTAATTACCCCCTGCTTCTTTTCCCCACTCTCCTGCTTCAACATGACTTTAACGTGCGTTGTGTTAATCTCTTCCAGATCTTTGTTTAAACTTGTTTTGATTTGTGTTTTCAGTTTTAAACCTAACCAAAGCAATCTGGTCTCTTCCATATACTTTGTAAGTTCTTGGGTTTAAATGAAGGTAACAAGGGTTGTAGTTTATCAGCGTTGCTCCTTTTAATTGCTCAGAGTAAGATTTTTGTCGTTTCTCATGTGACTCTTCCAGACTTTTCTCATCTTGTTGCAAATTGTCTTATGGTGGGGAAATGTACCGCTCCTGACTGCTTAGCTGAGCAGACTTCAGCCTGCAGTCAGTTTCTGACTAGCTGTGGTAGGTTATTTGCATTTTGATTTAACTAGGTCCTTCTGTAACCGCCCGGCCTTGTCTGCAGCCCGGCTGCAGAGTGTGGTACAAATGCATCTGTTTTGCTTCAGGCTCTATTGTGCCTCCTGTTTAAAGCTGCTCTCGAAAGGAGTTGCTTTCAAATGCTTCTGGAAGTGAGCGTATTCAGAACGTACAGATGGCTTTAACTCATGCTTTTCCTGGAAATTTTTATTTAGTGAATGAAGGAAGCAAAACTGGGAATGTCTGATTTGGCTAGGGATGTTTGAGAGCTCTGAAGTTATGTTTTTGTTCTAATTCACCCTTGCTTTAGTGCTCTCCACTTCCCTCCACCCCTTCCTGAGCCTGGGAAAAGGGGGTTGTAGTGCAAAGCGGTCACAACAGCTGTACGTTCCAAGCTTGATTTCTAGCAACTGCGTGAAGAAAAGACTTGGGTCATACACGATAGAATCTGGTTTTACTTCATTTACATACAGTTTTATAATAGTGCAGCTCATGGTTTGCAGTACAGACTGAATTTGAAGAGGTATCTCTGAGGACAAAATGCGAGTTATTAGGGTTTTTTCCTTCATTGGGCAGGAACTTTGTCATAGTTTGAAACGACCTGAAATGTTTCTCTTTTGTTTCCCAGGTTCCTGTTGCATGTAAATCATGTCCCTGTGGCTACATATTTATTAGTCGAAAACTCCTGCATGCTAAACGTGCTGAGAGATCGCCACCCATCACAGGTAACACACAAGTGGGAAGAAGGGCACAACAGTTCTTTCCCTTCTTACTGGGAGGCGAAAGGATAAGGTATTTTACTTCTCTCTGTAAATTGACTGTTGTCAGTTCACTTTCCCTTGAATTTATGCCTAGTAGACTTTTAATATGTTAATTTTTCTTCAATTTTGAAGGGGAGGGAAAGCTGATGTTCTTAGTCTTATGTACTTTATACTTCTGATGTTGTATTTATTCTTTGTATTATCCTAGCAGAGCATATTGATCACTATGCAAAATAACTCTAGAGATGCCAAAGCAGTGGGATTTTTTTTGCTGATCAAAGCTGGGTTTTCTGAAAGTAAAAATTCTCTTTTTCTGAAGAAGTTAAATTGAGTTGTATTTATTCACAAACACCTGAAAAGCATTTTGTATGAAATTGGTTGTGTGTCTTCTCTGAAGCCAAGTGTGTCTTAAGTCTCTCTGCATGGTTAAATTGAAAAATAGTGGGGTTTTGAGTCTAACTTGCCTGTCTTTGTTGTTAATGGGCACAGTGAGTAGTCAGTTGAATATGCGTTCTGGCATGATTAACATCCGCCTTGTGTTCATCTTTATCACTTTCCCCAGTCACTAGTGGGAATTAGTCAGAACAAGCAGGGAGGATGGTTTTAAAAAATAAAATATCTGATTTATAAGGTCGTCTACTTAAAATTTTCTGCCAGGCCTACAAAATGGAAACTGAGTATTGGGTATTTTGTATTGCTGTTTTGAAGGATACTTGTAGTTTACTGACTTGTAGGAATTATATGCCATTATGATGGGCAACTGAACTTTGAAGGTGGAGCAGACTAAGCCATGCCTGTGGTACTGTTGGTCTGTTTTCTTTCCCTGTACCCAACTGTTTTAATTGAACGTTGATAAAGTAGTTGCCAAATGAAGCTGCAGGCTTTAATCTGGTAGAGCAAAGCTCTTGTATAATTCACCTTTGTACACAGGAATTGCACCAGGGGAGGAAGAGCCCCGTGCCGCATGAATGCATGCTGGGGCTGCTCTGCTGGAAAGCAGCTTTGCAGGAAAGGACCTGGGGTCCTGCTGAACAGCAGGCTGAACATCAGCCAGCAATATGCCTTTGCAGCAAAGGCATATGGGGGTATTCTGGGCTACGTTAGGCAAAATATTGCCAGTAGATTGAGGTGATCTTTCCCCTTGGTGCTAGTGAGGCCACACCTGCTGCACTGTGAGTTCTGGGTTCCCCAGTACAAGAGAGACATGGACATACTGGAGAGACTTCAGCAAAGGTCTATGAAGATGGTGAAGGCACTGGAGCATCTCTCTTCTGAGGAGGTTTTGAGAGAGCTGGTACTGTTCAGTCTGGAGAAGAGAAGGTTCAGGGGATCTTAGTAATGTACAGAAATACCTGGAGGAAAGGTATAAAGAAAATAGAGCCAGGCTTTTTTCAGTAGTGCCTGGACCAGAGGCAACGGGCACAAACTGAAGCACAAGAGGCTCCTTGTGCTTCAATGTGCATCAGGAAACACATTTTTACCATGAGGGTGACTGAGCACTGACATGTGTTGCCCAGAGGTGTGCAGTTGCAATCCATGGAGATACTCGAAAGCCATCTGGGCATGATCCTGAACAACCAGTTCTTGGTGGCCATGCTTGAGCAACATCAGCATTTTTTTTATACTAATGAAATGCAGGTGTCATATTAACATTAGTGATGTTACCCTGCTGTCCAGTTTGTACCCCGTGTCCGTACAAGATTCATGGGATAACTGCAGCAAAAGGAAACCAGCTTCCCAGGAAGGTACAGTGGGAAACCATGTATTTCTGTATTGTGCTCATAAAGTCACTGCAACTTCTTTTAGAAAGCATTGTTTCCAGTATGTTCAACAATGCAGCTACTGTGGAATAGTGCTGTGGCCAGTGCTGTGATGACTGTACTATTTTCAGTTAGCTCATTAATCTATACTTAACTTGCAAGTAAAATTCCAACTCCTGTAAATCCTCTTTTCTCTCTTTTTTTTTTTTTTTTTTTGCCTCTGTGTAGGACAGATGTAGCCTTGTTCAGCAGGAAGTACTATGAGGCCTTGTCTGAGGTTAGATTTGGTGAGACCTCTCTGCTGAGTAATATGGCATTTGCTGATGGCATTGTTGATTCAGCATCTTGATTTACGTGAGCAGCAAGAATGATTTCATTGTTTGTGGCAAAAGAAGATGAAATGTTTTGCTGCTTACCTATATGATAGACTTTTTTTTTTTTTGGCTAGTGGAAACAGCACTGAGCTGTCCTTATAGCTGTGATCTGTACAGGGTTTTTTTCTGTCTTATTGTGGAAACTGAACTTTTTGTGTACTAGGAAATGTCTCATGCTGCAAAACGCACTCAAAGTAATTAAAGGCTTGAACAAGATGGGAAAGGTCATTTTGAATGTGACACCTTAATTTCTACATGGATATAGTGCAGTAGTTCTTCTGTAAGGTATAGACATCTGACCGCTTTTGCTAAGGAAATGGGTGATTGGGTGGGGTAGGCACTGAGAGTAAATTAAGAAAGAGGAAAACAACCCATCTCTATTTATTTGTACAGAAAACAAGAGTGAAGCCAAAAGAAGACGGACAGAGAGAGTTAAGCGAGAGAAGATAAATTCTTCAGTAAATAAGGACTTAGAAAACCGAAAGAGATCCAGATCTAACAGCCATTCAGATCATAGCAGACGAGGAAGAGGAAGACCTAAGAGTGCCTCAGCCAAAAAGCATGAGGAAGAAAGAGGTATGAGGACCGAAGAAATTTGTTCTTTGGGGTTTCTTTTTGTATGAAGATTTTCTTTATCCATAAACCTTTATATCATTCAAAGCATTTAAGTAACTAGACTAGTTAAGACAGTATCTGCTATCCTAATCTGGGGGACTGTTTCACATCTGTAGAAACCTCTGGTTTTATGTTTCAGTGTCTGATTGGAACTAGCTACAAGAACTAAGTCTGTATTTCTAGCCACTAGATCAAGTTTCAATGTGTAGGCTGAAAGTTGTTTGTATTGCTTAGCATGTTATTTGGTTTGGTTTTATTGTTTGGTTGGGGTTTTTTTGAGATACCGCTGCTCTGTGTCACAAGGACAAACAACATAATGATGCCTGTTAGCAGAGAACCAATAGGATGATTGGATGGCTTTAAAAGTTCATTGAAACCTTTTGGAGGGCCAAAGTAAAAAGGCATCTTGAGTCACTGCTATGACCTGAATTTTGTCCACGTTTCTACAGAATAATACTCTAGAGGAAGGAATGCCTCCTTGCTAGAAGGCAGATAGGAGAGGAAAAAACAAGACTTCATATAAATATCCAGAAGTTCTTGTTCTTAAAACTACTTAAGCCATCAAGCATAGCTTGTGTCATAATTCAGAAATGCAATTTATTTTCTCCACTTACTAATAAAAATGGGTGTGAATCCATATTGCAAAGTGAGTGTCTTTAATTTAGGATTTTTCAAAACCAATGTCCCTGCTGTTTAATGTAAATCTGTTCTTGAAGCTTCTTTCCTATAAAAACAAAGTATAAATTGGGATTTTGTTGTGTTAGTGCTTTGGCTGTGGAAAGAGGAGATGGAATTTGATTTCTGTGTCTCTGGATTGCAATTACTTTACTGTAATAGGAACACACCTGATCTCTTCACTGTTGCATATGACTTCACGGAATACAGACTTTCCCTATTTGTTACTCATCCAAGCTAGAAGCTGTCTAGCACCTGTAAGGTTGTTTCTAGGCATTTTACTGCCAGTCTAGTTCACACATAGCTTTGGTTTGAAAATTCCTGCAAGCTTGTTGGGTTGCCCTATAAATCATCTTTCCTGTTCGGTGAAAAGGGGGGAAGCAATCTAAGCAATCAAAAGAAAATATGCATTCTCTTAATGCTTGATTTATAGTCCCTGAAAAGCAAGACTTTGAAGGCATGAGGGATATTTAGAAAACATGTTTTCTTATCCCAAGTTAGGCTGAATGTTTTTAACTTCTTGCTGAATACTCTGAAATGTGATAGCATACCAGTGCTATGAGGTAGAAAGCTAGAAATGTGGCTGTAGTGCCATCTTTGCATAAGAGTCTGTGTGTGGTGTGCTGTTGTCTATGTGTTTGATGTTGTGCTTTTAAAAAATTGAATCTCTCTTGAGAGTACTGCCTTCATCTTCTTGTCTTGTCCTACCATCCCCTTTCCTTGGTGCTTTGCCAACTCTCCCTTGGCCTCTTCTGCAGAGCTGGTACAGAGCTTGGGTTCACACCCATTTGTAGTTATCTTTGCTCCTCAGCAGAGCAGCACACCTTATGGGTTAGGAGTCAGAGGGCTTAGGATATTTTCATCCTTCTGATTTATTTATGGTCATGTCAGACTGTAATGTGTGTACACCACTGTGGTAATTATGGGTCTGATTTTGAAGAAACACAACAAAATGAAAAAACAACAATAACAAAATTGTTATATGTGGCTGGATGGCTATAAAATAAATTCAGTAGAAAACTCATCATTTTGTAAGCAATTGCTATAAAACAAGTTAACCCTGACTTCTCCATTTTCAAGTGGCTTGTAAAATTTGCCTAACTACTACGTGTGGAGTGATTAGTGGGGAGTTTGAGACATACTCGTGCTTTACCAAACCTGCTGCCTGATAGTGTTGTTTGAATCAAAGCAACGTTAATACTTCTATTCCAAGTAAAGTGATTTTTTGCATGACTTGCATGATTTTTGCTAGTCCTTTCATTCATCTGCAGAGTGTTGAAAGTCAGCTCAGGCGTGCAAGACATTAGCTTAGTGTTAGACTTGAAGTGTGTTATTTCCTCGCCTATGGTATATTTCTAGGTTATTTTCAGTATGCGTTACTTGCCACTAGAGATTATGCTGTTCTTCTCACAAAAGACTTGAAGAGAGACCACTGCTTGCAAAGCTGTTAAATATCTGGTGCCTCTTGGGCTTCTGCAGTGCCTAATGCCTTTGTAGGTGGAAAAACAGAACAGAGAACACTTGCATAAGAGCATGGAAGAGCAGATAAACTGTCCATCTGAAGACCCTCCTGCTGTGAAAATTTTCTTCCTAATGAATCCCATGACATCTGTAGCTTTGCTTCCTCGCTTGTGCCATGTTCTTTCCATACATAGTGTCCTCGTTCCCAGTTATTTCTGTGCCCATTGACTAGTTCTTTCGCATCTTTCATGACTGATTTGTGTTGGAGAAAGGAGCTGAAGGATTCAGCTGCAGTTAAAAAGAATGGGAGAAGCACAAAGACATTTTAGAATTACCCATTTTTGCTCTAGACTTATTAAGAAGGAATATGGGAGAGGAAAGGGGAAGCTGATGTAGATTGAGGGGGTATGGCAGAGTACTGGGACCCGGGGACTATTCCTATCACATGTTTGAGCCATGTGATGACCCTGGAAAATAGGAACTTCTCACTGTAGCCTTGGCTTGTCAAAATTGTCAGTTTGTCAGAAATGCTACAATATATTTCGAAAATGTATTTTGTGGTGGTACATATATGTTATTTATTTTTAAAATTTTACTGCATGAGACTGCGATACACAGCTAGACAGGTTCCCAACCTGCCTTATCTAGATTATATTAAAACAAACAAAATCCCCTTCCTGTGCCGGGGGATGTGGTATTGGTTATTCTGTTCCTGAAAGAGGTTACCATTAAGTGATACTCAGTAAAAGTGGCCTGGAACCTTACTCAAGCATACTTGACAAAGAGTGAATCTTTTATAAAGATGTATATACATTTCAGTATTCTAATAAAACTTTAGATGAATTAAACTTCTTTACCAAAGTTTTCCTTTTCCAGTAATCTGATTGTATTACTCATACATTTGCTTGCCCAATGTGCTTGTTTGAAGTAGTTTATTATCTTGGATAGTGACTCTCAGAACTTTGGATTTTGAATCCATACAAAATCTGTGCAGGGGCCAAGCCCATATTTGATTTATACCTAGACCACAGTTTTAAGGGCTGCAGGTCTAGTGGGTTCCACATCTGAGGTGTGAGACATGCTACACAAAGAATATTTTCACTTACATAGTCTCTTAGTTGTGTATCAAAAGATTTAGCATTTTAATTATCTTACAAAAAAGGTACTGTGAGTCTGTAAGACAGTCGTTGGCTAATAATAGAGAAGTGAGTCAAAACTGCTTTCAGATAAGGTTGAGGCGGAAAGCTTTAATACTGTTGTAGAAACCACGGTATCCTATGAGTAACTTGCTAAAATGTCAGGCAGGTGCAAGCTCTTAGCTAGCTGCTGTTGAGAGCTGGATTGTCTGAAGAGTGCATAAAGCTTGCAAGCCTGTGGTGATCCCTGGTACAGCTTGAGATCAAGATTTCAATTCTGTAAAGCTGAAGTCTCTTGGAACAAGCCAGTACTTTGGGAGGGGGGGGGGGGAAGGGAAATTTGAGAAAGGTTTGGCTTTTTGATTTGGTAATTTTTGGGGAAGGTCTCGTTGGTTGGTTGGTTGGCTTTTTGGGGGTGTTTGATGGTGTTTTTCCTAAGAAGTCTACAATCTGTTAAGAGAAACTGGGAGGGTGGGGGGATAAGTAATTTTAGTTTTGCTGGGTTGTAAAATATTCAGGTGGTGGCTGGATTTGGAAGTATGAAAAAGGGGGAGGGGGTTAGAAATGAAAGTAGAAGCTTTTAATGTAGAGTGGCTGGTGTGTGCAGTCTGTTCAGAGCGGCTTCCAGCATTGTTAATGTGTGAGTGGTGGGAGGGAGGAAGTGAAGCAACACAGCCTGAGAGTACATACAGAAACTGATTTGTCTTAAGCTACAGGGTAGGACTTGCAGCAGAACTTAGTTTCTCAGCTTTCATTTCATAGTTGAGAATACTGTCTGGTGTAGCCAGGGGACCATCAGAAATCACTTAGGTTCCACATACCCAACGTGCTTTGATTTGTCTTACTTTGCTAAGCAAGCTTCTTCTCAGATTAAAAGCTGATGTGTCTTTGTATGTCCAGGCTCCTCACTAGGCAGTTTTACTTGCTGGGAAAGGTGAGCTGTGCATGATTTAAGTGGAGGGTTTTGTCATTATGTGTCTCTATCAGTGTTAAATGAGCACAGTGGTAAAGGATTTCTCAGTTTTTCCCACTAGCTGTTCAACCCAAGCACTTGGCTTCACGAGGAAGGCAGTCTGTTGGAGTGTAGGCCCATCGAAGGAATAACCTGATCAGTAGGTGGAAAATTGAGAGGCTAGGATCCTTTCTTCATTATTTTCCTGTGCTGATGTCTTTCACTTCCTGCTGCTGCTTTAGGTGTCGTGGTGGAGCAGTCTGCCAGAGCATGCTGTGGGCAGAGATGGGGTGTGTGGGTGCCTGTGTGTTAGACACGGGTCTGTCAGGTGAGCATTGTGTTGAGATTGTGAATTAGTCCAGGCCATTGTGCAACTTGGATTAGAGATAGAGTTCTACAGCTAGATGCCAGCCTTAAAACTCTCTCTGTATTCCTCTTGTCTTTGTGTCTACAGGCCTGGTTGTCTGCTGACAAAGCTGTGTTTTTTTTGATGTTTTTCTTTTTCTTAATGAGTTGTCAGTTACCTGTGGTTAGCTAAACCTGGATATAAATAGTCATGATCTGGAGTAAGTGGCATGTATGAAATCATACTGTTGTGTGAGTTTTGTCATACGGTATAGTGTGACTGTACTTAAGCACTGCAGTATAGAAGCTTCTGATGGCTTGATGCTGTGTGTCTGTAGCATTGAATAAGTCAGTGTCAGCAGAGGGGATTCAGAGGCTTGCTCTTGCGCACTGAGGTGTTAGTGTTGGTTTGTATCTGCAACAATATTGAAAGTCTGCAGTGCATAGAGCGTCTAGAAATGTTCACAGAGACAAATCTGGAACCTGACTTCTGCAACGTATCTGCTCTTTGGTCTTAGACACTGAAACTAAACTCTTGGGTTTCTGTTATTTAGATGTAAAATAGGGGAGCAAATGTCATATTTAATGAGGATATTGTAAAATAACTTTGTTTTCTAGGATGGCAGGTGTTTATGGAAAAGAAAAAATATAAACACCTCAAACGGAGGAGCACTTGAGTGCTTATTTGTGTCAGAAATCAATGCAATGTTAATGACTCATTCATTCTTCATCATTAAAGAACAGAAATTCAGTCATGCTTTTGGATGACTGATTCTGTAACTCTTCTAGCATCTTTGTGTTCCTCCATTCCTTCCTCCTTAGTTCCTGCATAGGAGTTAACTGTCTAACTTCTAGCACTGCATTCCACTTAATTCATTAACTACTATGTAACTTGCATTAATTTTGAATAATGGAAAAAGCTTCTAATAGTGACTTTTTTTTCTTCTGCAGAGAAACAAGAAAAAGAAGTTGACATGTATGCTAACCTTTCAGATGAAAAGGCCTTCGTATTTTCAGTGGCCTTGGCGGAAATAAACAGAAAAATTATCAATCAAAGACTTATTCTGTAGCTTGTAAGCACAATCTGATGCGTTTATATGCAGAATGGCTAGCATATTGCCAAGGTGTCGTGGACTCTCGAACAGTGTGTTGTCTGCACCGTCAAAGGACCATTAGTATTTCCTGTTAAAATTCTGCTGCTGTTCTTGGAAATTGAATTCTGTCTCCACAGTGTTGACGAGATTGTGCTATGAGAAATCAGAAAGCAGATATGTTTTGCGCCCTGAAGACAAATGCTAGACAAATGCACAGAGAGACTGCACCCGTTTCACAGCACTTCTTTTAAATTTGCTGCCAGAAATGCAATATATTAAGTATTTTCGGAAATAAATGATTTTCCTTTAAAATTATATATTTCAGATTTTTCAGCTATATTGCAGTTTACGTATGTACAGTTCACATAACTTTTTAATAAATTGGTATTCCAATATTTTATTGAATTTGGAGTTAAGTACGTTTGTGATCCTAGGGGGTGTTGGGTTTAATTCTTTTGGGAATCTGGTATTCATCCTAGGGATGACTTTAGACTTGCATTATTTTCACAGGTTGTGGTACGGTTCTGATAGAAAATTTAAGGGGTTTAATATTGGGGGTTTGTTCTGCTTGACAACTTGACATTGTGAAGTCTCTCTAGGAAATTATTCCCCGTTACACAGAGTTGTTTTTTAAAAAAATCACATATAACTTTTGGGGTCAGATTTGTGAAGTTTGATAGCTAAGTGTTTGTTTTATAATAGCTATTTGCTAGGTGCCTGCCTTATCCAGTCGGTAAGTATTTCTCCCATACTCTTTATTGGCCCATCACTTACTGGAGAGGGAGAAAAGCAGGCATCAGCGATGTTGATCTGCAGCTAGCATCTTCCTACTGGTGTTTCCAAAAGATGAGGAGGATACACTAGTTCCTTTTATTCTCATCAGCATTTTTAATCTGCCATTTAAAAGTGCCATTCTTAGCAGTATTGTCTGTGGACTGTTGACTGTAAATACCAAAGCAGAAGTCTACCTGAGTGTGCAAAAATGAGCTGTCTTGGTAGAAATGGATTTGGGGAAGACAGTCAACACATTTTTGAAGTTGTGTAGTGCGATTTGAGCTAAAACTCTGACTACAGTAAATATATGGGGGGTGGTTCTTAGCATGGGGCTGGGGGGGGGAGGGTTCAACCCCTTTAAAATCCTGAGGAAGGAGGCGTAGGAGGTAATTGCATTCATAAAGTCTGGCATACTAGCTTTTTGTCACCTTTCAGTCTTCGAAGGGAAATGCAACTAAATGTATTTTTCTTCACTACTACTCATGCTTTACAGTATCACGTTGGTTTATTAGTGAGAATTACCCAGCAAGGTTCTGCTACAGTACTGACCTCTGAGTGGAAGCAGAGATTTTTATTAATAAATCTTAACTATCTGGTGCTGACTGTTCATTAGTTAGTAGTTAAAGGAAGGAGCTGTGACAGTTTTGAGTTAAACCACAAGGAAATGATCCAGATGTAACCTTTGGGAGCAGAAGTAGAAAACATGGAAAGTGGGTTTTTTTTTGTTTTTGTTAATTCTTAATTCCTAAGAGTATTTGAGCCCTTCTTAACAATGGATGAGAGAGATGGATGTGGAAATGCACATAAACCACTAATACACATTTGTCTTTATTCCAGTAAATGAAGAACTGTGAAAATGAGACCTACTTCCCTACAGCATGTAGACTTCTGCTTTCCAGAACTAGCCAGTCAGAGATAGCACTAGTAAGAACAGATGAGTAACTCGTAAAGATAGAGGATATTTTTGCGTGGTAAGTTATTAAAGTTAGAATGACAAAAGGGAAGTTCTGATTTTGAAAACCTGAGATACAGTCAGGCTTGTGTTGCTTCTGTTGCTAGAATGAGATCTACCATGGTAAGAAGAGACAAAGGGAACTGCTGATGTGTCTGTTGGCAGTCTAACCTATCTAAGAAGTAGGTACTGTTGATATCTATTTATTTCTGCTCCTATATGAGGAATTAAAGTTACCTGCAGAGGACTGAAGTTGATGTTGTTAGATGTGACAAAATTTAACATACGCTTTTCACACTTAGATTGGTGCCTGGTCTGTAAGTACTGAAAAATACATGTGTATCTCTCAAAAGTGCCAGACTTTTTTCTTCTTCAGTGGTGGAGACTCTCTTGAAACAGTGATTGAGTCCTATTTCTGTACTACTTGCCTTTGTGTTCCCCAGGTTGCTGCTGTCAGCTTTCCCACCTGTGGTCATGCTATTTTTCTTCCCCTGCTGACTTGCAGTTCCTTTCGGAAAGCTGTGATGGAAGTGGGTGGCCTTGAGAATATCCTAGGGAGAGAGAGATACTTTGTCCATAGATTCTTGTCCAAAGCAAGAGGCCTGGCTTTCTCCTTCTGCCAGCCAGAAACAAACCATTCTTTCCTGTATAGACCTGACAGTTCAGCAGCTTCCCAAGGCCCTGGTAACTCTGGCTGTGGTATGCAAAGGCATAGATTTCTTGGAACATGCTCAGTGCCTGAACTGGAAAGTATCTGCATTGTATGAAACAGGCATCAATATGATGGCATCTCAAGAGCTCTTTTTGTGTTAGATATGATCAATGGAGGGAACACTCTGGAAAATCATTGCAGATGATAGCTGTAAAATGTGTTGGATCTCTGTCTATAAAACTAAAACAAACCCAGTGACAGCTAAATGATGGTAGCATAAAATTCTATGTACTGCAGCTCAGACTTACTTGGAAACTAGGCAGTTTCCAAGAAGCAAGAATAAATATGTTGCACTTCAGGGAGCTGCTCATGGTGAAAAAAAAAATTGTGACACTCTAGTTCCAGTATAAGATTTTAGGCCCTGCCTATGAATGTCTTTGTGGTTTGGTCTAACTAAATTTGTTTCACACTGTTTTGTAGTGTGAGATCTCACATGGAAAAATAGTGTTTCAGAAAAAGTGAATTAGACTGCAGGTTCTTTAATTAACTTGAAAGATCAAGTATATCACTGCCACAAAAATACCACTGCACCTCTGTACTGCCTCTACATGTTGACTTACCTGACTAGAAAAACTTGTTGTGAACTGAATAGTTTTGGAGTGTGCTGGAGAACTGCCTGTTTACAAACTACCTCCTGGCCAGCTCTGCTTTCTGCCACCTCTTTCCTTTTCTTTTTTTTTCACTTGTCTGAAGAACTGTGTTCCTAGCGTTTATAGCTCTGTGTGGTATCACATCGGACCATCAAGCAGGTTCACAGTTCCAATTCTGGCTTGAGATTTCTCTGCATTTACTCTGTTCTGCTACTAGATGGCAGCCTTATTCTAAAGACAGTTACTGTCTATGCAGGCGTTCCACAGGGGACAGCAGGAGGAGCACAGTGTTCGTTTTGGTGCAAGTACAAAGATTATTTTTCTTTACAACATTGGGAGCTTAAAATTCTGCTAGTGGGCGTTACTGGCTATCTGTACTGAAAGTAGGTGGCTTCATCAGTTGTGTGGGATGTTGGCTCTTCAGCCATGAAAATCTGTAACGATGAGTAATTTGTCAAGACCAAAGAAGTCTGAACTTTCACTTGGCAATTTACTAAAAAATGGTTTAGGGGAACTCTTCTTCACCTCCCTGGGAAGTCCTGTATATGAGAGGATTTTTTTCCTTGGTCAGATCTTAGAAACTTCTCTAATTTTCCTGTTTTCATTTTAAGTACTGTTACAGTTGGTTAAAAAAGGTTGAAAATGGGCAAGGTATTGAGAAATACTTTACAGGTTATCATCACCCCGTGGCTGGGCAGAAGGATTTATAGAGAAGGAGAATAACATTTGAGGTAACTGCTTCAAATAACAGGTCCTAAAAAGATCTTTAGGTTGGTTTCACTTGGTGCTTTTTCATTTGTTTTAATTTTTCTAGGTTTTTTTTTGAGTGAAACAGTGATTCAAGTAGGCTACTAGCAGCACTGTGTCTGTTCCTTGTATCTTGGACCGTACTGTCAGAGGTGCTTAGTATCTGGTTGCCTAACAGGACATGGTGCTTGACTTTTGTTCTTGAAGATACTGATAACCTTTATGGTACTGATAACCTGTGATTTAACAGTGTAACCAGAAAGCTGCCTTAAACCACTGTTTAACTTAAGCCTTTTTGAGTTGCTGTTCTCCAGAATGACTCCTCTGTGTGCATGAACATGTGAAGGTATTGCTGGTGTCCTACTTTGTATCTCTGGGTGCATCTTTGCAGGAGGTTTTGTTTGGATTAGGAGTGTGTATTTCAAGCAAATCTCATGATAGCCTGTACTGCAAACTAATGTTTGCATCATGGAATAGTCTTGGGGAGCAGGAAGTAGATTCTTTTTTCAAGGAACTGACCTTGAAGTTGTCCTTCAACTAAAGGATGTCCTTCAACATGGAGTCCTGGAGGACCAGGACTACCTGTAGCAGGTGTTGGGTGCTCAGTTCCAATTGTTCCGCTTCACAGATTTCTTCTTGTGCCTCTGTTCTTACTTATTATGAAAATACAGCAAGGCAAATGTTAACAAGCCTAACCAACACTTCCAGGTGAGTGTAAGAACAATTTATCCTTCAGTGTTATCAGTTTGGCTGCCCTGAATTTACATCTGATTAAGCAGGTTTTGTTTTCTGTTGAGATGAAGATGACTGATTTTGTTGCCTTGATCAGACTTTGCAGAAGTACCCTGCATGATTTCAGTAGATACTGTGAATTCATATGAACTGAAAGTATCTATAAATCAATGTATTGGAATGCTTTGTTTTGGTTTTTTATTCTCTTACTTTAAAAAGGGTTGCTCATAGTTGCCAACTGTTGATTGGGATGTGCAAGCTAAGTAAAAAACAGTAAATTGATTAGGAAGAAGGCAGTGGAAATGGACAAACCTGTGCTTTGTTTTTTGGGGTTAGTTTGGTTTTTTACCTCCAGAAGAAAACCTAAACCTGTATTCTCTCTAGTTGTTTAATTTCAAGCTCAAAAACCAGTTTTTGTGAATCATATGGTGCAGCATATCCCCCAGGAAAAAGTCAGACACCCCTCCCTCATTCCCCTCCCCCCCAATCTGTTTTTCTTGGTGGGTTTTTTTTAGCTTCAGACACAGAAACTGAGCTTTATCTTAAAAGCTTGCTTATTGCCTTTGGTCTCCTACTAGACGTTCTTTCTCAGTCATAACTTCAGTCTTCAATTTTGTCGTAAGGATTAAGAAATAAATACTATTTTTGTTCCTGGGCAGTGGTGAAGACCATAAAATGCTTTTAAGAGCACTGTGTGTTCCAGACAGCAGGAGTACGAGCACTGGTAGTCTGACAATTTTCTATGTCTCAGTGGTTTTGCCATGAAATGAAGAGCTTTTGAATATTTTATTCAGTATCATGCTAATAAAGAAACATCTTTGGATGAGATCAGAGTTCTTTGTTTGGGGAACTTGTGGAGCAGAATGATTGTGGTTTTGTGTCTAGATGCACATGTGATCACACTTAATGCTGAGGTGCTTGGTTGGAGTCTGCTGTGTAGGTGGTTTGAGCCCCAGGTCCTGATCCTCAGCAGAAGCAAACTGGTGTTTCATCAACAGGTCACTCAAGCAGCTGGGTCAGGAAGTAAACCAGGAGTTCTGGTTTTCAGTAAAATGAATAAATGGTACAGAGCCGTAACACTGATGTTACTGGTGCTGCACAGTAATCTGCGGTGTATTTGAAAGTAGTATTTACTGATGGAGCTTGCTAATTTGGCAAATAAAATAATACTGATATATTAAAGGACATTTTTATTTAAGTAAAAGGATACAGTTTATTAACAGCATAGCTAATGGATCTTTAGATCTAGTGTTGTCATAACATGCATAAGAGCTGTGCTAGTTATTAAATCTAGGTTGTGAAACCACACAGTGTCCTGAAGGTAGAACAGGTTTTGTCTTGAACACGAGGCATGAGTCAGAGAAAAGTCATGAGTGTAAGAAAGTGAAAAGAACAGCTGTTACTTTGCATGAGACTGTCAACTGGAGGACATTGTTAAAACTGTGAAGTCTTGTGGAGCCTGGAATGAATGAAGTTAGAAATGCAAGGTGTTGGTTTGGTTTTGGTTTTTTTTTTCTTTTGAATGAAGGAACCTATGCTACTGTAGAATGAGGTTAAGGTGTAATTGCTTTTTACATGACCTTTCTGAAGCAGTGGGGAATGGTGATACTTCCTATTGTATTGAAAAAGTAAAAAGTACCTAGTCTTTAAGACAGAGCAATTCCAAAGAATGCAAAACAATACAATAACTTATAAGATTCTGAAGATATTGAGATATAATGAGTCTTGGCCAAGTACTGATTCAGAGCTTGACCCTGTAGTTTTACCTCTTGGTTTTCTTTTAAATATAGTTTCTTCTTTTTAAAACTAAAAAAAAAACAAAACCAAAAAACAAACCAAGCACAAAACCAAGAATTCCCTACTAAGCCAAGTGGGCAAATTCATCCTAAGTTTTGAAGATGAGCATTTGAATTTACTCCTAGGATTTATTTTTTTTTACAGTAACATCCAGTGAAATGCTTTCAAGAAGGTGCTTCCAAAGCACACAGCTCCCTTAACTGAATGTATAAAATGATGGAATGTCTTTTTAACACTTACTTAGAGGAGTGTGTTGAACATAGTGCCTCAGAGCAGTGAAAAGGGGGCTGCTTTCTCACTTTCTACTCAGCCTCATTTAGGTAAACACTAATAGCTGCATTCTGAAGAATAGCCTAACTATCCTGATACGGGGAAGTGTCCTGGGGCGTGTAGGATTGCTTGTGAGTCTGGTCACTTTGCAATGTATTTTTCTTTCATTGTTGCTCATGCCTGTTTTAAAAAGATCTGAGAGTCTCATCCAAAATATTTAGCTTACATTTCTCAGTGCTGACCAAATTATGAACTTGGCAACTCGGATGGTGTTGCCCACAACATTTGCAGTGCTATCTGCTGGCACACAGTTACTTAGCAACAGTGAAGCTCCCATTTACGTACAACTCATGCGTGTGCATCTAAATGTAGTTCTGGAAAAAAAGAAGGTTAAAGGAGTACAGAGTTTGGAAGAGGAAACAGATACTTTAACAATTAATACTGTTCAGTTTTCATTTTGAGACTGATGGCAACAGTGCATAGGAAAATACATCTCGTAAAATATTGTGTCTTTTATGGTTTTTATTAGGTGGCTGATCTATTCCAGGAACAATGAGCAGAACCCTACTTCAACCAACTACAGAAAGATCAGAAAGAAAAATACAACAAATGGAAAAGAGCAGTTCTATTTTAAATGCCTCAGTTACAGATGCCTTCCTGGGAAACAGAAGGTTAATTGTTTCAACGTGGGGAATCTGAGAAAGTTACAAAAATTATATATAGGTATTTTGAGACTAACAGATGGGTTGAAATTATATTAGATTGATTATTTCTGAGCTGGTTGTTTGCTGCTTGTCAGTTGACAACTGCTTTTCTCATCTAGCTATACTATCTTGAGGGGTTTTTGACAATCTGCACTCTATGTTCTACTCAAAAGCACAGTGACTTAAAAGGCCACTGACAGATTGTTATTGTACAATGATTACATTAATCTCGATTCCTGGGATTTCAGGCACGCAGTTCTTGCTGTTAGCCAGCGGTATAGTGGCAGTGGAGCACCCTTATATAGCAAAGGGTTGGAAGGTGGCAGCAGTTCACTCAAGGCATGAGGAGGAGATAGAGACCAGGCTAGGAATGGTGAGGGCAGAAGAAAGAAAATGGAGAACGGTGCAATGATGATAATGAGTGTGTTAAGGCTGTTAGCAGAGACATTGAGATCTTCTGTAGGATCTCATGGCAGGGAAAGCAATGCATGTGTTTCCGACCTCTGGAGATCTGAGGAGGAGGAGGAACAATAAGGAGAACATGGGAAAGGTGCTACATTTGTAGGAGGCTTTTTTTTTTTTAAACTTAAAAATTAGGTGGCTTGGGAAATTAATTGGAGACTATTTTGTTGTTGTTGTTCAGGCTTCCCTGGCTGTATCCTTAGTTGTGAGTTTGCTGGGCTTTTCTTGTGGGAAACTGATTGAGCCATGTTGTGGAAGATGAACAAGATTTCCCCTACCTCCCTTCTTCCAGAATGGGATTAAGAGTGTTAATGCTTGTTTTTCAGAGTTGATTCAAAATGAGGAAACATCTTGTAAAGAAGGTTTTGGGGGGCTAGAGTTGACCTAGTTAGTGAACACTGATTCAAAGGAAAAAAAGTAATCCAGACTGCCAGAATTAAAGTACACCTGAAATACTCCTGAATTTCAAACTCAAATGTAAAGGATCCTATAAATCAGATTTCTACACATATGTTCATTGGGCTTCAAACTTTCCTGCTGCATTGTGTGCTTTATGGGGCTTACTTGCAGAATTGATGTTGTCTTCTGGTTAATGGACTATTGAAATGAGAGGTTGTAATAACAACCAGCCAGTTTGTGGCTGCCTCAGTGTGGGCGAGAGTGTGTGAGTTAATTCTTTATAAACAGTACAGTTTATGAACTTCCTATGTGTGAAGTAGGAGCTTGATTAAAAAAATAAATCTATCATCCCATGCAAGTTACAGCCTACTCATGCCATCTTCTGGGAAACACTTGATCTGCTCTTCTCACTGCCATGGGCTTTTTTGAGGGCAAATAGAGGAATGATGTCAATTTCTTCTGGCTTCAGGTTTTTGTGCAAGGTTACCTCTCCATATTAAAAACCTAACAGGTGGTTGAACAGTAAATCTGTGTTACAACAAATGCTTTTCAAAGGAGAGTAAGGCAAAACTAGAAAAAATAATCTTACTTTTTTCAGTTGCTGTTCATTCCTTCGCTAGTGGAGACCAGAAGAGTGCAGGCACTGTCTGCCTCAGCATCCCCGATTTGTTGCTGCCTGTAGGGTTGACCTGTGTAACAGGGCTCTGTGCTGTACAGAAGGAAAAAATTACTACCCCAAAGCTACCCCCCGTCCTTGCACTAAAGGCTTGATTCTGTTCTGCTTTGGACCTTTTTTATGACTGTCAAAGCCAGGCTTGCTGTGTAACGTGTCATGCTTTGAATGCAAAATCGTCTACCCATGTTTGCCAGGAGACAAAGGTACTGAGTCACTCTGTCTCTTTTAATTTGTTTTTATGGTGATTGTAGCTATTTTAAAGCATTCACAAGGTATGCCACCTTTTGTGAATTTATTCAGCTGTAGACATTATGCCCACCTGCTTTGGCAGCTGGAACAAAAAGCAGAATAATGAAAGAATGAAAATCTGCTGACAGTTGTGTTTGTGCTCTGCAAGCAGGTTTTGTTGCAGTGTAAATCTTTGTGGGCTAATGAAGTTAAAGAAAGACTTAAGAAACTTTTTTTTTAAACAGAAGGAGCCTGCTAAAGCTGTATCTTTTCATGGTTTCATTCTGAAACAATGAAAGTGAAAACTGCAAGTTTAAAAATGGAATATAATTTATGAGGCTTCTAGCCTTGGGGTTGAGTCCTTGTGTAAATGGGATTTTAAAATATAAAATTAATATTCATGAAGGGGGGAGGCTTTCAGACCTGGCCTTTAATACTAATCCATTGTGAGTGTGGGACAGCTCTAGAAATGTGCTGATATTGGCACAGAGACAATCACGAATTGACTGCTCTTAGGAAATGCCTCATCAGTCAAAGTCTTCACAAACTCCTGAATACTTGTGCTGATCAGATACAGAAGGGGACTTTGGCCATTTCTGATAATAATATTGTGGCTGCTGATTCTGTGTGCATCTCCCCCAGAACACTCCTGTATGCAGGCGTTCAGGTCTCACTTCTTGCATGGATGGAAGCGTAATGAAAGGGTAAGTTATCGGTGGTTTGGGAATCCCTTTTGGAAGAGACCTGTGAACTGACAATTAGATGCTTTTGTCATAATTATGGTGAGTTAAACTGGGTGGCATCAGTGTTAGTAGCTCCCTGCCGTGATTATTAATGACAAAAAGGCTCTAAAATACTTAAGTAACTTAGTAACTCTTAAGTGTGTGTGGAAGAACTGTATCAAGGACTCCTTGTTTATCTTCAGGAAGGAATATACTCTGTATTAACTGCCACAGTTTCAGCTAAGGAATGTTGTTTAGATTATAAATTCCCTGAAAATGGGAAATGTTTGTTGAACAGTGCACCTCCTCCTAATGCATGGAGGCTGATGCTAGGAGATGAGAGGTCACCTCAAAAATGCAAAGCCTGTTCATTTTGCTCTGCAGTTAGTGCAGGCATTGGCATATCTGTCAGCAGCTGGCTGGGAAGCTAGTAGTAATTAACATTGCCTTTTTCCTTTTCTTGGCCTTTGCTCCGAATGCACTGATTTAGCTGTGGAATACCTCTCTAGATTTGAAAGAGGAGTTGTATAGCAGATTCAATTCTTGCTCTAATAGATTAAGCACTAATCTTGATTTCATTTGTTGAGTGTTACTTGTGTTATTTTTGGATAAGCTTTGCATTTATTCTGTAAGTAAAGGAGGTCTCAGAATACCTGTACTTCAAGTGAGCCCTTTCCTTGTCTCTAGCCGTTAGTATTTTAGGGCAAGGCACCAAATGCTGTGATTCCTTCTGTGTAAAATTCATTAGACTTTTTCCTAGTACTAAAGGAAATGTCTATTTTCTAGCCACAGCAATATATTTAACTTTGTGAAAAGAAGACTATTTCCATGTTGTGGATTGAATGTTTTATAGTTGCTACTGATGTATTAGTTTTTTAATGCCCTTCTGAAAATGCAGTCTGGAGTTGGCATTCTAAATCTAAAATGAAAAGCCCAATTTTTTTTTTAATGGAAGTTAAAATGGAGAAAAAGCAAAGACATTGAAGCTCATCATAATAATTATATTCTTAGTAATAATTAATGAAAATACTGCAGGAAGGTGTTGTTTTACACTACAGTTCTGCATTTAGATCTGCTAATGGAAGGTCGCAGGCTGAGCATTGCTTGTTCCGGACCGCTTGCCAAATTTCCTAAAGGATTCTCTTTGTCATGCAAGCTTTCCCCCGTGGCATGGCACTTACATGCTGTGCATGCCTCTGCTGCCACATTAAGTAATAGCATCTCTTTATTAAATCAGGAGTAACAACATGATTATGTGTGCTATTGGAATAACTTACAAATACTTTATTTTTCCTCCTCTGTGCCTAGGGATCTCTTGACTTTGCTGTTAGGTCCCATGTCTTTTGAATAGCTGTAGTACTTGTTTGCTTAGGACCTGGAATAGGGGTCTTGAGTTCATAGTTGGTTGTATGTTAAAATGTTTAGGGCTGTTCAAGAGCTTGATGCCCATGTGGATGGTCCCCTCTCCTGTGGAGAGAGGCTGGATAGTGTTCCCTGTGCAGCTGCCAGGTATACTGCTTGAGGTGTTGCCACAAAGTCTGCGACAGCCTTACCCTATCCAGGCAAAAGGGATCACAGCAGGCTCGCTGCTCAGAAGACACTGGTTTTCCTCTATGCAGAGCTAGCCAATGTGTCTTCAAATTTTGGGGGCAGTTTTGACCTAGAATTTATGGTTTGTTTTTGCCTTTTAAAAGGGGCAATAGTAATAACAGATTCTAAACCTCTGAAAATATTCTGTCAGCTAGGAAGAGTTTAACTGTTTTACAGGTGGAAAAGCCAAGGCACAGAGGTCGAGTTAGAAATTATTCAGGAGCCTGACAGCTGGGGTTGACTTCATGTTTTTGGAGGCCTCAGTCCAATGTCTCAGGCAGCCTCAGGTCACCTGTGTCCCTTTACCAGGACTTTACCAAGACTGCTTGCCTCTTGGTAGAGCTATCTCATGTCTATGGGTTGTGGTCAAACCATTGTGTACCCCAGACAGCTCTTGGCCTTTTCATTTGTGTGTTGAATGGCCTGAAAAATAATTCCCTGCCAGGCAGTAAAAAAATACTTACAGCACAGCAAGTATGGCCATCTCCTCCGTGGCTTTTGCTCTCAGAGTTTCTCATACATCCTCATTCACTGGCTTTGTCTGTACTCCCGTAGGTTTTATTTTGTTGTTTGTTTTTTTTTTTTTAACAGCATATTTGTTACCTTGCTGTACAAACCCAAGTGGAAACAAAGCACTTGTTTTTGCTGTGAGAGGTGTAGCCAGATCTGTACTCACACTTCTGGACCTGACATCTCATAGACCGTGATGATAAAGGTACAGTATCTTATCTCCATTGCTTGATCGTTTTAGGGGAGACTGCATGTGCACTCACCCTGTGGTAAGACACACATCCATTTTGATTTAAGAGGCACATACATGACCTGTGCTAAGCCCAGTGATGGTCAGAGGCCACTGGTCCATAGTGTCTGCCTGTGTCTGTTGTGATTCAGTTAATGTTACATCGCTTGCATCGCAGTCAGCAGAACTAATCTTACTGCAGTGTGTTGGCAGAATGGGAAAGTAAGACACAGTACAGATTAAAAGTGAAAGTATTTTTTTTTCTACTTGTCCAGAATTTACTACTTAGGTCATTCAGCATCTGGCTATCTGTTGTCTTTGTATGTTTGTACTCAACTGGCACAATTTAAGGTAAGAATTCAATTTTTAAAAGTCTGTTTTGCATAGAGCAAAATAAAGAAATTAATTAGTTGAGGACTGAATGCCCAAGGAGGAATACCGTTTGGGTGCGTTAATCTAACTGTAGGTAGAAAAATAAAGATTCTAATTCTAGGGGCTCACAAATATGCCTACATGAACTTCATCACGATGTAGGCCTGTGTGTACTTTTGTTTGTCCAAAAGGTATTTTACAGACCAGAGTGCATTGTTCTGTGTTTGTAGCATTGGACTGTAGAAACGGTGCTTGACGGCATAAGTAGATAAGTGCATTCTGATGGACAATGTATATTTATGTATATTTGTCCTTTTTTGTTCCATTCTTTTGTTCCCTTTGTTCCTATGCTTTAGAAATTGGAAATTAAAGAAATGTTCATACATAGGCCAGGTTGGATGGGGTTTTGGGCTGCCTTGGCTGGTGGAGGGTGTCCCTGCCTGGTGCAGGGGGGTGGAGCTAGATGGTCTTTTGAGGTCCCTTCTAACCCAAATCATTCTGTGATTGCATTCTATGTATAATAATCTTATTATATGTTAGAGCAAATATTATTATTATGTTAAAGCAAATACCTTGTATCAGTAATCAGTGTCACTAAAAAAAAAGAAAGGCAGTCAGATAAACAACAGTCTTGTCACTGCTTGGCTGAAGGAAACGTGCTGTCCTTAAGTTACAGCTAAAGCAAAGTTAAATTGGGAAAAATAGGCTGAGGAACAGAGAACAGCAAAGAAGGGACTCTTCAGTGACTCTAGAGATTTGGCTGTGATCTTCTGTTGTTTCCCTGCCTAACAGTGGCTTTTATCAGTAATTCAGGAAGTGAGCTGCTGGATTGGGGATAGAACTTAGTGCTGCTGATAAGGACGTGAAATGATTGAAATGCCTGGTGTAGTGTTAGATAAGATTAAATGCCTAGTTTATCTCACAAGCAGAATTCTAGCAGGATCCAGGGAGGCTGTGCAGCTTTATTCAGTAAAAGGCTTCAGGCTACCTGGGTGACCAACATAGGAGCCAAACAGGATGGGAACTTTGTACCAAGAATCTTCCCTGCACAGATCCCTTCGTTTGAGCATGGGAGGATTTTGTGTGTCTGATTACATAAAGAGATTTACGGTAAGGGACTAATTAGTGTTTTATTGTGAGCCTGGTGTGAAAGTAACAACTTTCTAGATGGCGCAGTATTGTTTCTGTGCCTTTTATTAAGTGCTGGATGTGTTTGGTGTTCTTGGCTGGGTTGTGCAGCCGGTTGGCTTGCAAAACACCTGCCCATGCCAAGGAGGTGTTTCTGAAATGATGAGTACTGGCTTTACCTTTGTAAATAAACTTGGGTTTTGTGAAAGCCTTGGCACATGAAAACCTGTATTCCAAGTGTTGTATCTGTAGAATAGGATGTCAGACAGCCCTTCAGATTATGTGGTCAGTTGTTACAGCTTTCTGCTTTAGTTGTCTTTGTTGTCTACGTCTGAGAATTGTAAAACAATCTGTTGGGAAGGCTTACACTGAGGCAACTCAGTGAAAAGCCAGATTTTGCATTGACCTGTGGTAAAAGCAGTGCAATCAACTCAAATGACTCCAGGTGCTCAATACCTCAAAGGTGTGCTCAGTGGCAGTACTTAAAAGTTGTGAGATCAGAAACCCCTTGTGCAAGGGTCTGAGGAAACAAATGGAAAGTCTGTGAAAACTTAACCACCCCTGGACAGACAGGTGCAAGAGGAGAAAGATGCAAATGTCACTGCTGGAAGAAACCATAGGAATTTACTTTTCTACCATCATAAGCTGTTCTTCAAACGACACTGTGTTTTAATGCTGTCTGTGGAGCTGTTTCAGTGCTCTGGAGATATTCAAGACCTGTCTGGACGCCTACCTGTGTGATGTGTCCTACAGAACCTGCTTTGGCGGGGGGTTGGACCCCATGATCTCTAGAGGTCCCTTCCAACCCCTACAATTCTGTGATCCTGTGGCAGTAGGAAGTCTAGGGAAACACTGTTTCAGTTTTCTTAAGTTTGTTTGCATTTGCCTGCTTTTGAGTTGCTGAAAAGACCATTGCCATCCAGACAGAAGCAGAAGATAGACTTAATAATAATTAAAAAAATTAAGAGTTGCATTCTAAAAGAGTGGATTAGATTGTTGTGGGCCTTTTTTTAGGACTGGTTTCTTTCCAAATGTTGAAGACAGGGTTTTCTCATGTATTTTGATCAATGCTAACTCTAGTGAGTTTTCTTAAAGAGTTTATATTCATAATAGTTTACTTTTTTCTTTAGAGAGACAATGGAGTAAATTAACTAAATCAACACTGACAAACCAAATTCTAGCCCAGTTGAACAAAATAACAAAATTTCTACTGATTTCAACAAGGAGGATCTTGTTCCAAAGCCTCAAATTAATGTAATATCATAAAGTTAATTTAATATAGCAAACAGTACAATATTATTTTCTGCATATTATTTATTACATAAGAACGGCTTAGAAGGCTTAGATATGTTTCATACCCCTCTGGCCACATGATTTATTGTTTATTTATGGCAACAGGACAAAGAAAAAAATTAGTCTGTTATTCTAATTGAATATACTACTCAACTGTTCTTCATGCTGAAAAGGTAATGATGTGTTTAAATTGTTCAACTTCTTGTTAAAGAAAGATATGAAACAGAAAGATATGAAATACACACAACTTTCTTTTGCTTGCTGGTGGAGGAATGTGAATGAAAGGCATTTCAGGAGGGACTGCAGAAGGTACCTTTAGAGCCATCAAAGCAAATGATTAGGGTTTTTTGGATGGGTCATGTCCTGGGGGAAAAAGTCAGTACTGCAGTTCTCTTGTCTACACTACATTCTGTGGCTTGGCTCTGTGCAGAGCAGAGTTAGTATTTCACAAGAATATGAAGGCTTTAATGAGGTTCAGAATAGCCTGTTTCTCTAATTGATTTGTTGGGTGACTGAGTAATTCTTTCATATTCATTGCTTCAATTACCCTTTCTGTAAAACTAATCATAATGTTACTTCGGTTCTGGAAACACATTAAGGTCCACAGGAAAAAGCTATCTTAAATTTAGTTTGATTTATTGGTTTTCTTAGTCCTCAGTGAGCTAAGAATTAAAAATAACTTTGTTTTGGACATCTTGCATTAGATGACACTACTCCAGCTAGCTTACTGAGCTCGTTATGTGTATCACTTGGAAAATCATTCTTTGTTTTGTTCTCAAAGGTAGCACTCAAATCCATTTTTGGAGGATATGACCAGCAGAGAAGCATATAGGGATAAAGAGTGTCTTGGATCATGTATGCAGTTCTTGGTAAAATTGGTGAGAACTGCTCTAATCTGTAAGGTTAATATTAACCCTAGTGACAGCTCTCTTCTCCCATATAGAATGGCAACTTATAAATTGAGTTTGAGCCTGTTCCAGCAGGAGCTGATGAGTGAATGTACACTTCAGATTTCAGTGGAACCTTTCGTTTGTGTGTTTGTTGACTGTAGTCTCTCTGGCATAGTACTTGATGATCAGCCTGTTTATAATGAAGTGGCTGGCTCAGCTGATGCTGGTGTTATGGAAGGACTCATAACACAAGGCAGCACTGAAAGCTGTGGCCAGAGTGTGTTTACAGCTGGGTTGGAAATTTGTTATTGTTTGGATATCCAGTGGGGGGTGTAGTGTGGGCTCAAGCAATAAGAAGAGGCGTTTTATATTTCCAAAATCAATCAAATGCATTAGGAGGGGCAGTGATAGGAGTGTTCTAGCATGTCTGAAGACCAAGGTGTCTATACTTCCTTGAAGTTTTTCCTTCCTGTGAGCTGACAGCTTTGATGTTCACCTGCATCAGTCCTTTGAGCATTGGTGGTGCTGCGCTCTATTCTGCTGGCTTGGTGGAACTGACTCTTATTTTAGGACATGGCCACTTAAGATATCTGAAGTCACTTAGTCCTTCATAGAAGCTAATCTTGATGCTTCTTTCCTATGTGTGGGCAGTGTGCATACCACTATGGTGGGGTGTTTTTGGGGTAACATCTTGCTGGTTTTGCTACTCAGATTTATTTCTTCCATGAGTCCTGTGTAGGGTTATTTGAAACTCCTCAGGTACTCTTGGTTCACATCGTGACCTTTGTATATTCATTTTTTTAATGTCTTGCACTGCACACCAATTACCTTTGTTTTAATGACTCTCTGAACAGTTGTGTCATGCTTTGTGGCATTATTTAGTGCTTGGATTACAGAGGTGCTGGGACAGGCCTGATGGAGCTGGGCCTTGACACCTGCAGTTCAGGATCCTGTTTCCCTGGGGGGTCACTTGGGATCCCCAGCTCTGGGGCAGTCTTTGTACTGCAGAGGCCTTGAAACTGCCACCCTTGGGTCCAGAGTCTTGGCAGACTATGTACAGATTGCTATGGAGAGCTAGCAGAAAGGTGGATAGACTGAAGAAAAGAAACAACCAATCTACTAGTAAAAGTAGTAAGGCATTTTGAAGGATTGGAACTTTCAGAAAAATGCATGGATGGAAAATTTGTGGAGCATCTCTGTTGTTAAGCACTGTCTCCCCAGGTTTTGTGGGAACTCAGGAGAAATATGTCAGATGCTCCAGTTTGAATTTTGCACCACTGTATAGTTGTTTGCGGTCTAAATATATTCTATTGAGTATCCTTTCAGACAGTTTGTATCCCAGACACCAGAGTAGTAAACTATATATAGTCCCTGACATTACAAAACAGGTTTGCTTTCACCTCCTCCCATGACTGAATTGAGATAGCAGGAGCTAGCAGGTCCTCCTGCTGTTATCTTCTATATTTGTGATTCCCCTTTCATTCTTGTATTTGTGTTCTCATGTTGGTGCTCAGGCTTGCTCATGTGCTTTCTGGCTTATCCAGCGTATTTACACATGCCTCTGACTTCAGGTATTTACTGCCCTGAATGCTGTGCAGAGACCTGATCCCTTCCAGCACTCATTGCATGCTCACTGGTATTGTATGAGGCTGGGTAGATTTAAACAGAAATGCCCTTTTTCTATAATTAGCTCTGTTCTGGATATTTTCGTGGTGAGTTCCTGTTCCTAATTTCAGATGAAGTTCTCCAGAAGTCATTGTGGGGACCTTAGGCCTTAGGGTCCTGGTTACTTTTCAGCACCCCTTCAGGAACTGGCACAGCTTTAATTGCATCTTCCTTGACCTCTCTTGCTATTAAAAAATAGTTTGCTATAAATGTGATGATTGATCGTGTTTCTGGGCTTGCTTTATACAGAGTTCATAGAATCATAGAATGGTTTGGGTTGGAAATGACCTCAAAGATCATCTAGTTCCACCCCCATTGCAGGTTGCCCAGAGCCTCATCCAACCTGGCCTTAAACACTTACAGGGATGGGGCTTCCTCAACCTCTCTGAGCAACCTGTTCCAGTGCCTCACCATCCTCTTCGTATAGAATTTCTTCCAGTAAAGAATTTCTTCCTAAATTATCAATCTTACAGCCAGAAGACATTGGTACAAGTTACTGAATGGCTGAAGGGGTCATCCTGCTCTGCAGGACAGGTCTTACTGTGGCTGTCAGCGATAGTTTGTGTTGGTAAGCTGTGTGGAAAGCTGTCAGTCACTGCTGCAGGACACTGGGTTTGTTTCAGTGCTCTTTCCACCAGGTTATGGTCAGTGCAGAGTTCAAGATCCACTTCCCACTCGGTTCGGGTCAGAGAAACATTTTTAAAAGGTTTCTGTCCCTCCTTTTGTGGCTGAACAAGAGCCAGGCAGCTCTGTTTTCCACCACTTTCAATGGGCTGCTATAGAGCCATGCCAGGTGTGCATTGCTGCCCTGGTGCTCCCCTCTGCAGAATATTACTGCAGTCTTTTCCAGCATCCTGCCCAGCGTTTTGTCTACTCCCTTCATTTCTCACACTGAGAAGATCTTGATGTACTGTAAAGAGATGTGCAGCTGGCACTGGCCTGCTGCTCTTTAGACACCTGATATCAACTAATATGGAATCCAAACCATTTATATCATGGATCTTTTATCAACAGTGTGATTTTCTTGCTTTCCTCTGAGTGCTTTGACTTCATGGTGCCGGCACTTGGTGCCATTTTTTCAGTCTAAGGCTGGTATCAGTGTATCTGGTTTACACTATGACTGTCTCCACAATGCATCTGGAGATGAATTTGGTAGTGGTCTAATAGCAGAACTGCAACATTGATTTTAGTCATTTTCATTCAGGAGCTGGTTATGAGTGCAGAGAACCTTGTGTACAGTAGATTAAAAGTACTACTCTGGAGTCTGTTGGCTGTTCAGGGAGCCAGGTGGTTCAGGACCCAGGCTTCCTATGTTCTGATGGAAGCACCACGGGGTCCTTACTCTTGTGGGAGTGAGCGTGGCTGCACCAGATGTGCTGTGGATTTTGGCTTTACTAGATATTTGCATTGAGATGCCAACTTCAGGTGGAAAAATGGATTACTGTGCTTAGTCATATCACTGGGGCCCAAACTCAAGGCTTCTAATTCACACCCAACAGTTATTCAACCAGCTGCTTTAGAGAGATAAACTTCAGGAAATTGCTTTCTCACTCCTTGCTCCAGTAAGCTTGTTGCCTGTTGTTAGCTGCTTTCTGCAATCCCACTGGCGTGTGGTATACTTTTCTTTTAGACGAGCTTTTCTGTAGATGACTTGCTTTTTGTTTATTGTATCTTTCTTCCAAACTTGATGGAAGCCATTCTAAATTCATCTGTAGATCTGCACATCTGAAATGGATGCAGCATTTACTGAGGGTTTTTTTGAGAGATGTTTAAACCTTTACCTAAAGGAATACATGTAGCTTCTCTGAGTATTTGATTACTGAGAAGAGTTTGCAAAATCACCAGCTTCTGTACCCAAATTCTCTTACTCAGGATCCTTTTCAAGGCAGAGTTTCTGTTAGGACTAAGCCAGAACTGATGAAGTTATTTCTGTGTTTGTGAATGACATCAGAGCAAAATTTCAGAAGGATCTAAATCAGGTGAATATAGCATGTAACAGACTTTGTTATAGGACAGATGGCTGTTACTTACCTAGAGTTTCCTTAACATGGTGTTCTGGTTATTAGTGCAGAGTGGCAACATCAAGGAATATTCCTACTTAAAAAAATTAACATCCTCCCATTGTTAGGTTCCTGCAAAGGCCATGACGAGCCAGGAACTCTGGACACAGCACTTGGTATTGGCTCTGTCACAGTTGTGACTGTCTTCTGGACCTGTGCGAGAGCAAACAATCAGTAACAGAGTTCAGCTTGCCCAAGGCCTGAGGCAATGACACACGCTTGCTTTTGCAAGTACTTGGGAAAAGCATGTGTGTCAGGAGCCAAGGCACACACAGGTCCAGTCAGATGGCTCTTGAGCAGTGGGAGGCTGTCCTTGTGTAGCACCCAGGAACGTGCTGTTTGCTTCACTCCATCACAGACTGGCATGATTTGAGGTGCTGTTGTGTCTCTCTCTTCTCAAACACTTAAATCACTGCAGTGTAAAATGGTGCTCGAGGTGATCACGCTTCAGTCAGTAACTACAAAGGGCAGAAGAGTAGTTGAGGAGACAGTATTATTGCCTTTTAACTTTGGAAATGTGAGGGGAGAAGCCAAGAAAAAGGTTGGATATATTCTTACAGCTACTGTTAGTTGTGGTGTTGAGAAAGGTGAACCTGGAAGTGAAGGCCGCAGATTGGCAAGTTAGTACAGCTCTGTGTGCATCTTGTGGTAATTTTTCAAATCAGAAGCTGAAAAGATCTGAAAGAGGAAGGGAGCAGAAGACAACACAAAGCACAGTGCAATTTGGTGATTTTCATCTTCTCCAACAAAAGCATGTTGCTGGCAAAGCAGAGCCTCTGCTAAGGGATATGATTTGAAGCCAGTAAGAACGACTGTGCTGGTTTTGGTATTTTGGAGTGAACTCTGAATTGCATAAGTTTTTTCTTAATGAAAAGCTGACTCTTGTGTAGAAATAACCCTTTCTTATGGAACAGATCTGTTCCCTATAAATATGTGCTGAGAGGCCTACTGCATCACTTCAGTGGCAAGACTTTTACTGGTTTTACCTCTGTTGGCATTACTGCTCAGCCAAGGCTGCTCTTCTGTGTTATGTTAGATCCCTACTGACTTATAATTACTTGTACCAGAGCTAACTGCCACAGACACAGGAAGTTTTGGCAAGGGTAAAAGATGCCTTAGGCTTCTCTGCTGAGCTCCTACTAGTAGTTAGAAAGCATCTTGCCAGTGAGAGGCGGCTTTAATTCAGGGGTGGCTGTTGTGGCTGACCATTGAAATCGGCAGGCTTTACAAGGGGCTAACTGCATTGGATATGGCATCGCTGGAATAGAGGGAAGCCAGAATGAGCATCATGACTTTTCTGTTTGGTTTCCAGAGGAGAGCTCTTTGTTGGAGGTTGTGGCAGAGCGGGAAGGTGAATCCTTACCACCACACCAGGGAAACATTGCTGATTACCACTCTTCTGGTCCAAGTTGGTAAAATATTTTAGTGGTTACTTGAGTTTAAAAAAACAACAAAAGATTTTAAAGTTTGAAAGAATAAAAATTAACTATAATGGGACAGCTTCTTAGTTTCTGTGGGTAACAGACTTGGTGGTGGCAATAAGCAACAGGTGCACTCTTGGCCTCCTGAGAGGAAAAGTAACCTGGAGGAAGGACTTAAAGGTTCTTGTTAAGCCATGTGGGCAAATGGTAAACAGTGTTATCTAGAGATCTCATAACTTTGATGTAAGTGAAATGTCATAATTGATCTGTTCAGCTATCTGCTGTCAGCTGCTTGACAGAGATGCATTACAATACTGCACATGATCTCTGATTAACCTGTCCCTTGCTGTGCCGCTGTCTGGGAGCATTATACTTAGACTCAGTTGCCAAAGAATGAAATAAAAGATGGGGAAGAAGTCAGGACTTGTAAGAAAACATTCCATAACCTGCTGTGTTCACAGTGTTCTCTCATGAAATATATAGCAAAGGGAAAAAGTTCTACAGTGACTGTTAAGATTTAGCCAATGGAGTACTAAAGTAACACTGTGCTTCTGTGAGCTGAGTGACACTGAATGTATCATGCCAGGGTCACTTACAGTGAGTAAGAGTCTTCATAGACCCTGCTACTGTGCAGGTGGATTTCAACCAAGAGCCAATGTTAGTAATGTGTTAAATGGCAGGTTCTTGTTCTTGTAAAGCAGGTGTGGGCTAGTTCCTAGTACACCACCAAACATGGAAGATGGATGTCTTCTGGTCTCAGCAGGAAACACAACTATTGGATTAGATGGATTTATCCAGGCTGCATGGCATATCTTGCCCTTGGAAGTTATTTCTCTAGATTGGAGCCAATTGCCATTGCAGCGCTGCCGTTTGTCATGAGATGTGGTCTCTTGCATCATTTCTCTGTGGATGTGCTTTGTTACCTTTCATGTGTCTGGGAAATGTGCTGGTTATGAGAAATCACTGGTATGGGGCTTAATTTTTCTAAAGTGTTCTAAAGTTACCCTAACAAAGTGTAATTACCCTTTCATTTGGTAGGGGGAAAAATAAGAAGTATATGTTAATCAAAAACTTGAAAAAATTGATGGCTGGTTTTTAAAGGTGTGAAGGAGATTTATTAGTATGTTTTTGCCCACGTTGTGCTTAGCAGATGCAGCCAGATTGAGTTGGTTGGGTTTTTTTTTTCTTTGTAAGCTCCTGATGTTTTACTGAACTGAGTTCTTTGTCTCCTTAGAATTCTGTTCCATTGCAGCCACTGCAAACTTTTCCCAAAGCCCCCAAGTTCTCTATTAAGCTTTGACATTTTTAGACTATTTTTAAAAAGCTTGGGGGTTTTTGTTTGTTTTTATTTACCTATGTACTTTCAGTGATCTCCAGCTCTACCGTGTTGTTGGAAGCAATGCAATAATCTAATGAGATGATCTGCTTGAGCAGCTGGTTTTAACCTCTGTGACATTTCTTGTTTGGGATATAAGCCTCTGTTGTCACTTCAGTATGTGCTATTGGGTTTTTCCTTCTTTTTATTTTTCCTTTTCTAGTCACCCCATCTTTGTGTGCTTTCCTTCCTTTGGGTCAGAGCTGGCAAGGGGGGATTATAACTGAACTGCTATATCATAGATTCTCTGTCTTGAATGTGATTTTTTTTTTTTTTCTTCTTTTTTTCCTCTCCTGTTTGCTGACATATCTCTCTCTCAGCTGGGACAGTGTTCGAGGGGGATAAACTCTGATTTGCCCCTTGAGAACAGAAGACTGTTTGGCATTATCAGTTCAAGGTCGCATGTCATTCTAGTTCTCCAGCATTTGTGTTCCTTTTCTGTGGCACTCTTGAGATACTTGATACCTTGGAGATATTTTAAAGGTATCTGAGAAGTTCATTTCAGTTCAGCCCTCCCTGGAATGGAAGCAGTTGCCTACATGCACCAGATCACAGTGCTCATTTTTTCTTACCTGGTAGAAACAAGCAGAAATCCATAGGAGACCAACTCTCATTAGAAACTTTAAAGTTACATCTTGACTATGATGGAGTTTTGTGTATCACCAGTTAGTCTTGCCACTGACAACACGGAGTGACTGAACATAGCTCTGCAATCTAGAGGTCCTGCAAAGGTCACTGGTATTTGTCACTCATAGAACACTTCAGGTTCTTTAGATGTAATTTGGGGAGTATTGAAGAGGAAGCAACATATGTTGCAGTATGTTGAGTGCTAAATGTCATCATAAGCAGTAGCTCCTCACAATGACCTACTAAACTCACTTTTTCTTTGTATCTGCTACAATAATGGTACTTCTTTGTGTGATGTGTAAGGATGGGTATGCCTGGCAATTTAGGGTTTTTCTTTTTTTCTAAGTATTGAAAGACTTGAGAGTGTCAGTGGAACGGAATGTTCTTTTCAGACATTGGGCACTAAATCAGTTTTCTGAACAAAAACTGCCTTCTATAGTAGTTCAAACATAAAGGAATATTTTTTTTCCTTTTTTTTTAGTATCATCCTGAAGGCAAAGCAATCAGTTGGGTCCATTGGAACCATTTTTTTTCTTCCTGTGTGTTTGCTAGCAGTTCAAAAAGGGAGAGGAGGAGGAAATTAGAAGGAAAAGCTGACCTTAATAACTTTTTGAGAGATGTTTAAAACCTCTTAAAATGGGACAAATGATGCTTCCTTCTTCTCTAACCTCCATCCCACAGGTCATTTTCAAGTTGCTTATGGATGCACAGTACAATATAAGGAGTGTTAGAAGTTGAACAGCTGTATCTGAGTAGGAGGCAAGTTTGGATGCATCTCCCTCATTGAACGTACCTCAGAGAACAGTAGGAAGGACTGTTTGCTGCGTGTTACAAGAGTTATCTGTGTAGTGTGTTATCTGACACATTGCATGATGCACTGAGGAGGTATTTGGTGGTGAAATCTGTTCTGTGTAGCTGGAATATGCAATGCACATGGCTGCATCTGGAGGAGGTTTGTACCCCTTAAGTTGCAGTCAGGCAAGTCTGGTTGTGTAAATTAATAGGAGTTCAGAGATTTTCTTTTTGGGTTTTTGAAGTCTAACTTACTTGGTTTTACACAGCATTTACCATTTAACATCCACTGTATGGGGAGGATTAAATAACCAGAGTTCTATGGGTAGTAATGGTAGCACATAACAGGGAGCAATGTTAATGCCTTGGGCTCTCAATTGATAAATAATTAAGAAGGTTCAAGATTTCAGAAGACTCCCATTTGCCCACAAACACAGAGGCTAGCTGTGCACTCTCATTGTCCTTGCATTGTCTCACGACCCTGCATGCTGTGCCTGTAATAGCACACTGCTGGTGGCAACTCAAGTTCTAAGTATGCAGCTGGGGATGACTCTCTGTGGCCAGGTTTTCTTATCAAAATATTTGCTGCGAGCTGTCTAACTTTAAATATAACAACCAAACAACTCTACCTTTTTCTCTATGTCCCGAAGGAGACAACATTCAGCTGGTACTCTCGATTTAATAAAAATATTGGCCTTTTGGATTATTTGAAAGAATTAACTACTTACAGGCATATGGCTGAAAATGATTTTATTTTTTTTTAGATGCAGTTCTAGTAGAGTTGCAAAGCTTTTATTGCCAGAGTCCTGTATTTAAGATGGAGCTGTATATTTTACCTCATTATAGGTTTGATTATCAAAATAAGGCTATATGGGATATCATAAAACTTATTGCATACTATCCCACACCACTGCAACAATACCAGTCACTTTTGTGACCAGGAGACCTGAGATGGCATGAAATACCAACTCCCATCAGCTTTCACAGGAGGAATTTTTCTTCTAAAGTCACTGCATGGTATTCAAACTCTCCCTTGAAGGTGATGAACAGTCCAAGTATTAAAGCTTTTGGTGTCTTTTGCAGACTCACTTATTGGCCTTTAAATGTCACAGAACCACCAGGCTGCCATGAATTATTTGTAGGCCTTGGCCAACATAACAAAATATTTTAAGAATTTTATTTTTTATTGTAAAAGTAAAAAACCCTTGTCTTACAGAAGCAGCAAGGACTTAACATCTTCTCAAGATGGTAATTTTAATGCTGCTGTTACTCTGCGGTGTATAGAGGAAGGATTTTAATTTCTAGAATGTCCTATCTCATACAGCAATTTCATTTCAAGAATTATACTTTCTTCCCATATATCCCATCCAGAAGGAGGAAGGGGTTGGAAGGATGCTCAGTATCCCAAAGCCTCCAAGTCCCAAAGATGTTGATGTAGTTCCATTATTTTGTCACACCAGGACTCCTGTGGCAGTGGGATTTCCCTGCTGCTTTCTCCCCCTTGTTCCATGTACCCCTAGCTGTGAAAAGGGACCTGGGAGAACTGCAAGCAGTCTTTTGACAGAATGTCATGCCTGGTGTGGGACAAACTGCTTTATCTCCTGATGCCTCCTCTCACAATTCATCCTCTGTGGAAGAGGACTGGCTGTTGTTCTGTGTTGCACAGTAAGGATACATTCATTAATGTTTCTAAAGTGTTCAGAACTGGCACTGTGGGCTGGGTGACTGTAAAGTGACTTTCTGTTCTCTAGTGACTAATTTTTGTAGTAGACACACTGTCATTCAGAAGTGGAAGCAAGTCAGTAGCACACTGTTTAAATAAGATTTATGATTTATTTAAAGACTTATGATTTAATTAATTTTATTGTTGCAAATAGTTGGACTAATTCTGCTGTGCCTTCATGAAGACTTTTTTTAAACTCTATTCACTTTCATAGCCTGGGAGAAAGATTTAATTTTAGAAGTTTCAGTTGACAAAGACATGCTGGTGCTAGATACGTATTTCAGATCCTTGTCATTGTACTCTATTTTTAAATTCAAGTGCCAGCCAACCTAAAGAGCACACCCTGTGCTGGGTGCTCTGCATCCGTGCTACAGAGCCGAATTCTTCCAAGTCTTAGCACAAGGCCACCAAATTTACTTTTATATTTTTTCCTATTTAACAAAGAGAAGTGTTCCAGCAAGTTCTTTTCATTGTCATAGAACTAAAACTGGTCATAAAAATGATCCTTCCCCCTCCAGAGAGGTCTGTTCAGGCATTGGTGATTAAGGCACTTGCCTATCAACAGCCACTTGAGAAAGAATTTTAAATGGTTTTGTGACGTCAAGGAGACTCAAGAAAATATAGTCTGGTGCCAAATTACCTCCAGCATTGAAAGCACACAGTAAGAAGTAGATAACACAGAAATAAATCTTTTGTGCAGTAGCTATCTCATGATATTCTCTAGCAACTCCAGTTAGTGAGGTTGTGTGGTATAGGGACAGCTAGAGAAGATGAACTTTCAGACCCTCATTTTCTAATTCATGATTCATGAAAAGCCTGCCTAATCTATCTGACATCCTGCTGTCTGGACAGAATGTCTGCAGGTGGCTTGGACCTTGCAGAAGGAAATGCCCTGACCAAGGCACAGCCTACGAAAGTGAACAATTTCAGTATAATGGACAAAAAAATGCATCTCTTGAATGAAAAGATGGACAAACTGTTGCATTTCCAAGAAGATCTGACAGGCAAACTGCAGCGAATTACCAGAGGCATTGATGATGTAGAAAAGGGCATTAACAAGCTAACTGTCTCCCGGGCAGCTCCTGAGGAGACAGATGCAATGAAAAAAGGCCTAAAGGTATCTGACAGCACTCACCAGACTGATGTCCAGAACGTATGCTCAGAAGTGTTGAGACTGATGAAAGCTGCCCAGCTAGATGCCTCGAAGCATAAGGAGAGGCTGGCAAAGATAGAGAAAAGGGTTGATACACTGGATAAAGTCATTACCTTTGTGGGAGAAGTTTTAAAAAATTCCAAAGTAGTGGACTTTATCCTCAAAGGCATTGTGCCCTGGAAGAAGGGGAGTCTGCTGGAAATCCCTATTGAGGTTGGTTTTGTTTTGCTATTGTTTGTATCTTTCTTTATGTGTAGCAGGGTTTTAGGCTCGCTGTCTTGCCCATTTCTTGCATAACGTATAATTCAGGTTTTCCTTTCAGCATTGCTGTTACGGTATTGCTGTTACTGCTGGGACCTTTGAACAGCAGGGCTCTCAAGGCAGAGACCAAGGCTCAAAATATGCCTTGCAGTCTTATGTCTGAGGTTCCCAAAGTGTGCCAGGCCAATCCTGTAACAAGCATGAGGAGCAGATTGCTACTGTAAAGGAAAATGAAACTTCAGCTTCTGCTTGTGCTTGAGGGTCACCAATGTCATTCAAATTAGGGACTAAACTGAGGCCCCAGTGAAACCAGAGTAACACTCTTGAAGCATTTGTTGTTGTTTTTGGAAGAAGGTTCTATTTTCTCAATTGATCATGAATTCGGGACACACCACCAGTTCCTAAAACCTGAGCAGATTTATATGTCCTTAGGCACATAAGTTGTCTTTAGCTACATCTTTATGATGAAACTGTGACTTTATCAACTCCATCAACATTGTTCACTACTCATATCAAATAGTTCTTGTGTTTGCAAGTCCCTACACATCAATACTTAAGCATTTCTTAATTACTGAGACAGTGATGGAGAAACAGGCAAGATGGTACGTAGTCGATATGGCATTATGGAACTGATTTAACTTTGAAAAACAAAGTTGTTATAGGCATCTGATACGAGTTTTGGCTAACAGGCGCATTCAGTTTTCACTATGGCTTGGATCCCATAGTGGGAAAGAAGAGGGGAGGAAAACTGCAGGAGTTGGAATAGGTTTGTTTATTCCAAGAATCTCCTTGAATGTAAAGCTGTGATTACAGTAAGGAAAACTTCAATGTAAATGTCCATTTGGATCTTAATCCAAACGTTTGTTCATCAAAACTAAAATATTTTTGTGTAAGATACAACTAAACTTTTACACAAGAACAGGGCGATGCTAGATGCTAGCATCCCTTTTCAGATGCTCTCCTGGTCTCTCTCTTTAAGTGCTGGGGACTGGCAGGGAGTAAGACTGTTAGGAGACAGAAGAATGTTGAGAACAATAAAACATATGTGGGCCATCGGCCTTAATTCTGGATAGAGGTAGAGCTTGTACTTGCTTGCATGTCCCACTTCAGTTCTACAGAACAAAACTGGAAAACTGGACAAGTTTGCTCTGTTTTGATTGAAGTTGCATTGTTACAAGTCTGTGCCAGCAGTCACTGCAAAAAGCCCGGAGATGATCCAGCCCTCTGAGGGCTGGCACCTTGAGCTGGACGGTGCACAGCATGTCAGTGGCCAGGGGAAGATGCCTGTAAAGGTGGTAGAAGCTGACAATCTGGAAACAAAAATTAATTTAAGTGAAATGAGCAGTAAGGAGGGATGTAAATAAAGGGAGGGGATGTGAGGAATACTGGAGGAATGTTTCACATGGACTCCTAGCATACTGTCAGGATAAGTTGTCAGCTAGCCACTAAGCACTGCCTCATCATCGATGTCTGCAAAAGAGGAGATTGAAGGAGGTCAGAACTTCATCTGAGTTTTATGGATAGGCAGATGGAGACTGAGAGGTGAAATGACCTGATGGTGGTGACCTGATGGACTAGGATGGAGTGGAGGTCTCTGTCCCAAGCTCTTAACAGCTGCCTCGGTTGTAGAACAATGTGTATTGGGCAAGCAAAGAGTTTTATGACTAACTCTGGTTTTGCAATATGACCATCATTGTTCTCCTTTTTTGCAGTTTCTGAAATTGGAGCATAAGGTCAGTTATAAGACCTTAAGATGTGCCTATACTTTGATCAGAGGCTGCTGAGTGATATTTGAACTAGGCTTGAATTAGTGAGGCTGTGTATGTACGTGACCAAGCTGGGGTAACGTAGAGCAAAGCACAAGTGGCTTTAAAAACAAATTGGCTTGTGCTGAGCCATGTGCTAACTTTGGTCCAGATCTGCAGCCTGTTTTGTGATAGTGGTACAGATGTGTCCAAAGGGCTCCCCAGTTCCACAGGGATTGTGCACACACAGAACTTGCTACCTGGTTGTTTGTGTTTTCCAGCCTTTGCTGTTTTGTAACCGCCTGCTGCTTATCAGGGAGCTGCCTCGGAGCAAGGTTACTCAGTGAGGGGAGGGGAGCAGGGAGGTCCTGTTTCCATTTTGGAGTGAAGCTGTTTGGTGATGGTATGACAGCATTCCAGGGATGCCATGGGAATGCTTATGGAAGAAGTTTTGTGGGGTCGGAGTCAAATTAATAAAAGACTGTGAATTGAGCTTCACAGGATCCAAACCTCTAACTTACTTAAAAACCCAAACAGAGGGAAAAACCCAGGAGCATTAAACTGCCACTTATCCAAGGCTTTCTTTGCACGTAGGATTTTGCAAGAATAATGTTCCCCATGGTCATTGTTGCAGGTTTGCTTAGAGCTGTAATAAAAATGGTAATGATTTTTTTTTTTTTTACTACTTTTACACTTTGGGTGTTTGATTTTCGGGAGGGGTGTGTCAGTGTGTGTCCGCATGCTCTGTTTTGGAATCCATATGGTTGGAGCATGAAAAACTTACTTTTACTAACAGAAGAAGGGAGTTGTTTGCAGCAGTTTTGTAATCAGAGTTGCCTGCAGAAATACTTTGTTTTGTGTATTTGCTTGTACAAGTAAGGATAAGAGGCTGCTCACTGCTAGATTTTACATGCCAACCAATAAAGAAGTTACGCTTTTTCCTATTTTATCTATTGCTATTTGCAAAATATTAGTTATTTAGTTTTGATTATAAAGGTACTGCTATTTACAGTGTTTAGTGGTGCTGTTATAAAGTATCCCTGTTCTTAACATGCTTAAAAATAAAAATCCATGACTACAAGGCAGTCAGTTTGCTTTTAACCATGCCAAAGGTGATACGTGTAGTGTGTCAAGTACACGCACACAAGAATTACCATAAAGCTAGATGTTCTTTTTTGGTATCATGATTACAGCTGAATTCATGAGTCCTTACATGCCTTGAGACAAATAAGATAAGCTGTCTCTTCAGAGATACGGCTTATCTTGCCAGCACCAGAAAGGTGTTATTTGTTTTTCTAATATCTCTTGTGTTTCACATCTTGTGGTGCTTAAGCAGTAAGATGACAGGAGGCAAAACCTGTCAGTAAAAATTTTGGAAAGGGGTGAGCTAATGTCTTGTCATCTTGTTTTAGAAGCGTCCCTGCCTGCAAATCAGGGCATAGGGAAAGAAGGGAGTAAACATAGTAACTAAAAATCAGAGGATATAGGTGTGCGTGTTACTTAGTTGGAGGAACCTAAAGGGAAATAAACACCCTTGGCCATGACTGTTATTTTTGTGTTCCCCTGCTGTTTTTAGGCCAAAGATAAGCCTGAGGAGAGCGGTGCAAAGCCAAAGCATGTGCTCAGTAACAGAGGAACCCAAACTGAAAGCAAGAAGCCTCTGGAAGGTATGTATCACTCCAGGCATGCTACAAGATTTGCCTCTAGAATGTGCAGCCGACAAACTGGAAATTAATAGCCTGCTATTTCCTGCTACCTGAATTACTCAAATGCAACTGAGTAACTTTGTCCACCAGTACTGGGAAAATAGAAGTGTTCTCACCTCCTCTGCAGGAACATCTGTCTTCCAGATGGAACCAAACAAAACCCCAGGAGATAAAGAAAATAAAAGCAGCACCTTTATTTAGCTGCACAGATTTTTTTTTTTTTCTTTTCCTTCAAAGTTGCAGTGAGCTGAATTGAAAGAGCTCGTTGTTTGGAGATACCACAATGGGAGCTGCAACATCACATAGCAAACCTAATGAATTCTTTTCCAGTAACACATCTGAACCAGCCCTCCCTCCTTACCCCTTTCTGTAACAGTCACATGTTGACATTGGGAATATCTCTTTGATCAACAAGTTTCACTGCTGTATCAGGGCTAGATTCCTATTTTGGATGTATCTGTCAGGGCATTGCCCTGTTGTATCCATTGTTAATGCCTGTGGAGTTGCAACAGGGGTGAACGTGATGTTGAGCAGCGCCTGTCATGCTGTTGTCTTTGCGAATTGTCAGTGAATCCTTTAAATTACAGATGGTGCCCTTTTCAGCTTCACCATTTAGGAAGAGACAAAAATAATGCAGGCACTCGGTTGCAATTCTGACTCAGAAGGTACACAGGGTTGTGAACTACTCTCGATAGCTGGTGAACTCTGTGTGCTGAACCCAAAAATTCCCATTATCCTGGGAATTTCCACTGCATATGTACAACCACTATCATGAAAAGGCATTGAAGAACTTTCTTGTCCTATTGTGGAAAATGCAGAAGCATTGTCTCCAGCCCCAGCATCCCTCTGAGTCCTCCTGCTTGCATTTCTGCTGTTCCTATCTGGTAGTGGATGTACTGGGTTTAGGAGGGTCCTGTATGGGTCTGTAGTGCCTGAACCACTCGTTACATTTGCCTGAAGAGTGATTTCAGATTTGAAAAACAGTGAGCGTAGCCTTGCAGGTGCTCTTTTTGTGTTATGGAAATCTAGGTTCAACCAGTAACAATGCTGGAAGTCAGCAGAGCGCTTAAACTTCTGGTTAAGCCATGAGCATTAATAATGGCACACTCAAGCCTGCTGGTGTAAGGATTTTAAACCTTTTTTTGGGGGGGTTGTGCTACTTTTCAGAGGTATGTAACTGCACAGATTATTTTGAATAGTGGGTTATTTTACTCCCTCTATTTGTTTGTCAGTTTTGTTAAGGATCATTTATTAATGGCTTATTTTATTCAGAGACAAAAAGCAGGAAAAAGCTGGATGAAAACAAGGGAGAACGTGAGAAGGAGAAAGCTTCTAGTGCTGTAGCCCACAAAGCTGACTCCAAACTGCAAGTTAAGGAGAAGACGGTGCAGGAGCAAGCCGGGGAAGGTGCTGGCAAAACACATACCTCTAAGAGCTGTCAACAGCAAAGGGACGTTGGTGTCAAAGGTTTGAATCAACACAACGGTCTTCCCTTTGTAAACCAAGATGATGGCAGCCAAAATGTTCCTGCTAAAGCACATGATATGGACAGAGCCTCACACCTAGATGCGTGCCACAGGCAGCTTGTTCATCAGAAACCCAGAGAGAATGAAAACAAACCTCCATCAAGTGTGGCATCGTTGGAAGCCGTGCCCTCCACATCCCAGGCCATATCTGACACAGGGTGTGAAGTGACACATGCCAGGTAATGGCCTTGTTGGTAGCTTTCTGTGTGATCTGAAACCATCCTGTGTGTTAGAAGGAAACAAAAGAAAGCCAGGTCACCGAAGGAGGCAGCTCTTGCTGGGGCATGATCCAGGGGAAAACCAGCTGCACTGGGAAAGGAGCAGTGACACCTTACAAATGGTTAAGGTGAAAAACCTCAAGGCAGCGAGGGCCCTTTGTAAAAGAAGCAGAGATGTTAGAGGGCTAGATGTATGGGAGATCTTTATGTGACTGGGGCTCCTATGCATTAGAAATGGGAAGGTGACCACCCTAGTATAGCTCACGTTGTTGTATCTTTATATACCACTTGCACCTTTCTAACTCCTCTGTTCCTATAACCGTGGGGATGAGAGGAATGAGGCGTTTACTAGTACATGACAAACCCAAGCAGCTTGTTTTGTTTGATGATGTCAGTATTTTTAATGCCTTGGTCACATAAAGATATGATAAGATTGTTCATTCATTAATATCAGCCTAATCTTCTCATATCGGTGCCTTGTACATGCCTCTCATAGTCAATTTCCTTTTGAATTCTTAATTAGGTTTGATTGTAATACCATTTATTTAAATTAAAAATAAACCCCAAACCAAACCCACAAAACAATAAAAACTCACAACCCAAAAGCCCTTATCAACCAGACCCCAACAGATGGACATTCTATGGCAGATGTTGCCTGCCATGTCTTTTCTGGCTGAGCTGGTGTATATGAAGTTGTTTCTCAGATGCATATGCTCACACATCCATACGCGTGTATGTTACCTGCTGTGTGAAATTCCCCCCTGTGCTCCCATGGGCAGTCTGACACCCAGGCAGGAATGGGCCACTATTTTTGTGTACTTGAATTTGAAAACTTGGAATTTGCCCCATACTTGTGGATATAGAAGTGACACTTAAATCTTCCTATGCAGTGGGTGCTTCCTGTCTGCTGGGGTTACCAGCCTTAAAAAAACAGCAAGGTAAATGAAGAATAAATTACCAAAATGAGTGCAAGTTGTCTTGATGTCAGCACGTAGGGCTTCATGAGGCAAGTGGCTCCTTGCAAAGGCTGGCACCCTGGGATGTTTTTCTGCTAAGAGGCTGAGTGTAAGGAAGTGTCAGGATAAAGTAAGAGAAGCTGTCACTGCTGCACCCTCTTTTCAACCATTCAGGAGCAACTTTGGGTTATAGACATTGTGGCCTGGTTGTTGTAAAAGCACTAACACCTTCCTTGTGTTTTGTCTGTGGGTTTTTGGCTCTGGCTGTTGAGCCCCAGGCACTGTGCTTCACAGATGGAGCTTCATTCTGGTGCTGGGTGCCTGCTGCAGCACTGCCCCAGAGCTCCCCTGCAGCACTGTGCTTCGAGGATGGTTGTGAAGCAGTGAGGAGCAGTTGCTGTTACCCCTTGGAAGTCAGTGCTGGTTGGTCACGATGTGCGAGACAGTGAACTGGGAGATGGGGAGTAGCTTCTGAAGGGTTTGGACAGGGAGGTGTCTGAGCTGCAAAGACTGGCTTGCGGAGGAGGGAGGCTGACAGATGACTGGAAGGCAGGACCTAGAGTCATCCCAGGGGAAGCTCCAGCCTTCCTGCACAGGGGACCTGTTAAGCTTTTGTGCGTGAATCACAGGAGGGTGGTGGATGCCTCTCTAAAATACACGTAACTCTTAATGAAGTCCCAGGCCCACCCAGGAGTGTCAAGAGGGCACTGTGTTCCCCTGCTTGGAGAAATGCCCGAGCATCCTGCCGGCTTCAGGCTTGTCTGGATAGCAGTGGCAATGTTTGCTCCCAGCGGTGTGCAGCTGCCCTGCTAGCTCGCTCCAGTGCAGTTTAGGTTCATGGCACAAGCACTGAGCGTGCTGGAAATGAGAAAGTTCAGGCTCTTGTTATGCAAAAGTGGGAACATTTCCTTTTGTGATATGGTAGCTGCACTGAAAGTGGCAGTAACTTCTAGGAAAATGAGGTGTGTTCAGACATCAGAAATTTTCTGTAAGTGCTGTTGTATAAAACTTGCTTTACAGCTTCACAGGCTTCAGTTCAGCCTGTCTGAAGTCAGACTGTGTGCTCGTGACAGTTGAAGCAGTAACAGCTGACTAAAACATTATCCCGTGAACATCTTTGATGGATTTTATGAGTGTAGAGAATTGGTTTTAACCCACATACTTTCTAGGCAACATAAGGAAAACAAGAAATTAAACTTTTCCAGTTGCTAGAATGCCAAGGAAAATAGTACTAATGGAGAGTTTATAAAAATTACATTTTTTTTTTTTAACAGAAAGCTGTGGAAAGAATGGCATCTCATCACAAGATGCAAACACAGATGTTTGAGTGTGCATGTCAGCCAGCTGGAAGAGGACTGAGATGGATGCAAACCATTGGATTTGTAGAGCCATTTGCACAGTCAGCCATTTAGATAATTTGTAATTTGTGAGGGCAGCCACTAACCCCTCTTGGCCCAGATGGGTAGGTTTTTATTAGACCAACTGTAACAGATGCAAAAATCTGGTCAGCTTTCAAATGTAGGATTAATGCTGCAGTGAGAGAGATGTTTTGTGTTGAGCAGAAGGCAGGTATACACGCAGATAAGCACACAGAAGGAGCATCAGCATGCTTCTTGGTGGTCTTCACTTGGTTTTGTATTTCCTTAGAGGACTGCTGTGATTAAATGCCATTAATCCTCTAGAAATCTGTGGTTCCAGATGTGGTTTTTTTTTTTTCCTTCTTCCAAAAGTTACAAAAGCAGGGCTAGTCATCTGCATAAAATGTCAACTGTTTGCTCTGCAGGATACCCATCAGCGTACATATGGTTGAAATGAAAGAAAAGATTGAGATGACCAAGGAAGGCAACTTAAATGATCACAGAGGTAAAAGTCACAGAGTAAAACCCCCATCCTCCACACCAGCAGAAGCAGAAGTTGAACAGCTGCCTGACAAATTAAAACTTCAAGAGAGTCCTAAAAACTCCAGCACTGAGCCAAATCAAGAAGTGAAAGGGGACAATAAGAAAAATGAACTTGCACCTCAAACAGGGAAGAAACAGCTGTTACTGAGCAAGCCCAAACCAGATAAAAAGGCTGAAGAGAAATCAGAATTAAAATGCAAGCCCATAACCTCACAGAATACCTCTGCAAAGAAGCCTATGAAAGATCTCGGGGTAGAAGTGAAAATCCATACAGAAACAGCAAAAGCAGAAGAATCCCCAACAGATACTAACTCTGAGAGGAGAGAATCAGAGTCTGCACCTTCAGGGAGAAGTGAGAATGATGTCCATCTCTGTGCAGGAGTGGCATCAGAGAAGACTAAATCATTGGATGCTAGCAAAGAGCTTCCCACACAGGATGAAATAGTCATTGGTAAGTTGCTCGTAGTTACTCTCAAACTTTTATGTTGAGGTTTTTGTGCTACTTCTGTGTTATATATACAGTAATAGCTGGAGCAGTGCTCAGTATACTAGCTGTGTTCAAGGATATTTTGCCATGGGTACCTTTAACCATGTAAACAGCAAGTGAATTTGTACAAGTTTTTAATGGTTTTTCCTTTCAGAGTGTGTTTTGGGGAAAAAAGTTCCTTTAAAATAAAATCGGGTGAAGTATGTGTGTGTTCAGATGTATGAGTAATTTTGGAAAAAATCCCTTCTCTTTAGATGAAGTTTTTATTCCTTAAGAGAGAGTATGCAAACCAGGTATGCTTCAGCAACTGTGGACCAGTGGTCCACAGAGCAACAACACGCCGCAGGAAGCGTGTTGTGCTGTGGGCTTTGTTGTGTTGGCCATAGATGACTTCTCAGTTACTGGGTGAATCCTTGGTTGCACTGTTACAGGGAGAACTCTCTCCTGGCTGCATAAATATGTGTGTCTCCCAGAATGTACATACATGGGTAGATGTCCTGACCTGGATGTGGCTTTCTCCACAGTGAGTGGAGATGAGTTTAATACGTGGTATCTGGAGATTAATTGTAAAATTGCTTTGAGTGGGTTAATGGAAGCTTTATCATAGAAAAACTTGGACTTTGTGTGTCACAGCTAACTGATCTAGCCTCACAGAAGCCAATTAAATGTAACAGCTGTAACACTAATGTTTACAGCTTTAACTTGGGCATTGTCTGCAAAAATCTTGCTGCTAGGAGAAACTTCTGGTTTTACTAATAACTGTGGTGGTTTCTCAGTGCTGTGTATTTCTGCTGGCCATTCCACCTGCCATATAAAGATTAAAAGAACATCAAGTGCAATTTTTTTCAAACTTCAAGGTGGTTTTTTTCGGGTAGCCTCTTCTGTTAATGTATAAATTAAGATGTTGACCTTCTAAAGGTGTCCAGTGGGCTTACTGTGTTAAACAGGGTTAAAATCAGGAGGTGGGATCCTGTGCTCAGTTCTGGGCACTTCTGTAGAAGAGTGTTAGCAGTAAAAGTCCTTCACGTGAGGTAACAGAGGTTTTGGGTATTTTCAGCACCTCCCTTTTTCTGCCTAGCTGCAAATGCAATCATTAGTTTACTTGTAGTGCCCCTCTAAAAGCAGTGAGGGAATTGCACGCTTAACATTACCCAGATACTTCAGTGCTTGTCTGAATTGCAGTAGAAGAAAAAATCATGGTACAATAGAGGAAAGGGAAGCAAAGAGAAGAGATGGGGGGAGGTAGTGTGCTATGCAAAGTTCTGAGTGTCTGCTTGTCTCCTTTTCAGATGACAGCCCTTCTCCTCCAGCTCCTTTCGAACATCGCATAGTGAGTGTCAAGCAAACAGAAGTGACAACGTGCTACTCGGTGTGTCGTCATGAAGTACTGGGAGGGTAAGTCTCTGAGTCCCTAATGCTGTCTTGCTGTTGGTGGCTGAGGTATAGAAGAATGCAGATAGCTGTAGAACTAGAGCTGTCCTCTTCAGACAGCTCCAAGGTGTGGGTGGGTGAGGCATCTACAAACTCCCTGCAGCCAGAGTGAGCATGTTCATCCTTGAGACTTTCTGGGCTATCACAGTTCCTGGGTTCTTTGTATCAACTGACTTGATTTTGGGGGGTGTGTGGGTGTCCCTTAGATGACTGCTTTCATTTTCAGATACCCTGTCTGTGATCTTGGATGACTTTCTTGCATTAGTTTCTGGCATTTCTTGGCCACAGCCAGTGTCATGAGAAAAACCTGCAGCATTCAGGCAGACAGATTCAGAGCACCTGAAGTCATCAAAGCTCATTAGATCAGGCACCTTCCAAAACATTTTCTCCATGCCGAACTGTGCATTAAAGAAAACTAAGTGAGAAGTAATAGTTATTTTTGATTGTACATTTAGCTTTCAGCCATAGGAAGCCTGCAGCTGCTTCAGCCTTTGTATTCTTGTATCCTTACTTATGTGACAAGAAGGCTTGATTTACAGACTGATCCAAGTACAAATATGGCTTAATAAGTATAAGCCTGATGATGCAATAGCAGAAAGATGGTGTTCAGCGATTGTCCCAAGGGGCATTAACGTATCTGGGTGACATGGGGGAGAATTTACAACACGCAAGAAATGCAGTCTGTGGAGTGGCTACAGTTACCAGTCTTATAGTCATTTAAAAAGTTATGAGATCAGGACAGAAATATCCTTGTTAATATACCCACTAACGCAGCGCTGAAGGACAGCAAGTGGGTACAGTTACAGAGCTGAAAAAGAATATCATCAGGTCATCATACCGCAGTGAAATGTAGTAATACGAAGGGGGCATAATATTTTAATGTAAGCATTGAACAACTGGCTGGAAAGATAAAACTAATCCTTCATAAGCTGAGAGAAAGAGGAGATTCATGCTGCTGGCCACCTGATTCCGTTCACTTTGTACTGGGCTATTTTTAATTAGCGATAAGAATAGTTGTATGAAAAGGTTCTGTGGTGAGCTGTGTTAAGTCCATTTCCCATCTTTTGTTTGGTGTCAACAGGGGACGTTTTGGGCAAGTCCATAAGTGCACAGAAATATCAACTGGTCTCAACCTGGCAGCCAAGATCATAAAAGTGAAAGGAGCAAAAGAACGGGTAACTGTGTTGCTGGGAACACAAGTGAGCATGCTTTAAACCCAGCCTGACTGCAAGCACCTTAACACCACTCCTCTCTGTCTGCCCTGGGTCAACTTGTGGGGCAGTGCCAAACACTACACGATCCATTGGATTGAGTAGAGGCTTGGACTTTGTGTGGCTGTTTGTCATCTCCTGTGATTGTGATTAAACTGTCTATCCACGGGAGACCTGCGCTGAAGCTGTTACTGGGCCTTACAAATAACTGTAATTTAATATATTGGAATTTAAGGAACATATTTTGCTCATTCTTTGTTAATTTGTTATTTTTTCAGGAGGAAGTAAAAAATGAAATTAACATCATGAACCAGTTAAATCACGTGAATCTAATCCAGCTTTATGATGCCTTTGAAGCCAAAAATAATATAACTCTGATTGTGGAATAGTAAGTTTGAATGATCTCAGGAATTTTCAGATGTTTGGGTTTACTCAGGTCACTGAAAGAAATGGGGAACAACACTTGTGGTGTGAAAAGGACCTGGGTGGTTTCCCAGCCTGAAAGACACTTGATTTCACTTTCAGAAGGAAAATATACATGTTCTAAAAGTAATTTCTTCAGGTTAAAAAAAAAAAGTCTGTTTGGCAGGTTTACAGTTTAAACAAATGGTAAGAAGGGCAGCTATCTTCAAGAACATGAATGAAATTACAAGATAGTTAATCAACAGAGTTTCACTAAGTTTAACTTTTCATTTAACTTACAGGCCCCCACATTGTCCTTACCTACCAAATGACATAGAAATGTGGTTGGTAAATAAAATCTTATATTAGGGAGTGAATGAAGGTGAGACATGCAGACAAAAAGGAATGAAGTGTTTTGAGTAGAATTAGAAAATACTTGGGGAAGATGGGAAGGTGATTAGTTATATGTATGGCCTGCCCATTTTGAATAGTTTTAGGATTAATAAAAATGCCTCTCCATTTGAGTCTAAGAATTTTGATCTATATCAAATGCAGAATTCATAAAAAGGAGATTTCATGATGTACCTGTCTGCCTTTTCTGTGTCATGGCCTATTGCTATACAAAACCCTGACTTTTTATAACCTAAAAATTGAGTTTTGGGTACAGACCTAACTGTTAATGACATGAAGAAAAAAAATACACATCAGTAAATATAAATATATTTAAAATGTATATATTGAAATAAATTCCTGAAGTATCAAGTATTAATTTAATACTTGAATACTTTTAAGTACCAGAGCTATATATCTCTGGGGTAGTTTTCTCTTAATTTTCTGTGCAGAATTAAGTCCAGTTGTCAGCCAATGTAAAATAACTTTCAGTTTTAAAAGTTTCATTTAGTACATTTCATATGTTGAAGACTTACTTTCTCTAGACTAATAAGATGAGCAAAGAATAGATGTTTTGCTACTCCCTGTAGATTCTCCAGGTCTCCATCAAATCGCTAGGTCGTGTGAGTTTGGGTTTTACATACATTGCCCACACTCCAATGTTTATGACAGTATTTTTCTATAAGTTGATACTTAATTTCCCACTCAGAAACAAGTCTTTTGAAGTCATTGAGACTACTAATACACTTTAGATCGGATGTGTTGTTTGGACCTTTGCTAAATTAGAGACCCTAAGTTCTCAACATGGAAATAAATCAAGTAAATGAGGAATTTTGGGGGGCTTTTAACACTTTCCTGTGTCAAAATTTTAGTCTTGATGGTGGTGAATTATTTGACCGGATCACAGATGAAAACTACAATCTAACTGAACTGGATGCAGTCCTATTTACCAGACAGATTTGTGAAGGAGTCCACTACTTGCACCAGCATTATATTCTCCACTTGGATCTGAAGGTCAGTAGCTCATACTCTCCGCTGTTTAGTGATGGTGGTTTGAACCACCAGAGTCTCTCTAATTACAAGAGCTGCTTCTCATTAGCATGGCCGTAGGTCATAAGGAAATAGACTTATTTAATTCAGTAGCAGCAATGAGTGGGGAGCTCTAGACATTCATTACATTTTTTTTCAGTGTCTATTTGGTAGCTTGCTCAGAACAGTGAACAGGATTCTGTGCTTTTGCCTCTCAAATCAGGAACTTTTCAGTCTCTGTGGGACAAAGCAATGTCCTTTGGACAGCAGTGGAAAACCCACCCCCAAACCTCTCTTTGAGAAATGCCTGCAGTCTTCCCTCCACTTCCCCCTGCCCCTGGCAGCTGTGTTCAAATCCCTATTTGGTCACCATTCTATTCTTTGTACTTGTTGCTACCTGGAGCTGAACTGCAGTAAAGTAACAGTGTTTTCCTAAAGGCCCTTTAACTGATTTTTTTGAACAAAACCCCCACCTGAGCCTCTTTTTCTGCTTGTTTACACAGCATCTCATGCAATTTGCGTTAACCTGGCAGCCCTGTAGACAGGTCTGCAGTTGTAGTAAGTTTGGACACTGTCATTCCCCCATCCACACTTTGAAAAACATCCTCATTGGAGAAAACAAATTTTTGTCTTTGTAGGCAAACCAGAGGAGGCATTTGATGTGTTTCTTGTGGCTTTTTATGGGGTTACTTTTATACTTTGAGTAAATTCAGTGGGTAGGCCTTGGCCACGAGACTGAGGGCCATTTTATGCAGACAGGCCTTTCTATTTCAGAATCTACTTGGTATCTGTGGTGAAACACAGGAATATTGTACAGTACCAGAGGTTACACTTCTTTATGGGATATCCAACCCCAAATCTTTCACTGGCTCAGTATGCCAGTCAAATCTTTCTCCCCCCATGATAGGAATAGAAGGAAAAGTATGATATTAAAAATGATCCTTAAAGCCTCTGAAATATTTATACTGTTTGGCTAGATCTTTCTGCATCAGTCATGCAATTGATTCAAAATATCCTCTTTTCTTTTCTCTAGCCTGAAAACATACTATGTGTAAATCGCACAGGAAACCAGATTAAAATTATTGACTTTGGATTAGCAAGGAGGTAAGAGAGTTCAGTTATGAATTTATTTTAAAAACCCCATAAACCAAACCCACAAACCTCTGACGTGTTTTTTGGTTCTTCTTGGTGGGGGGAGGGGGTTATGCGTTTTGATGGCTGTGTGAATGAGCTAAGCAGTACGCTGCTGCAGCCGTGAGTTTTCTGCTGTGTGCATTAATTATCTAATTACTTTGTCAAATAACGTTCCTGTTGGGTAAAGCTATAGCACTGTTCTAATTATCTCAGAATGATTCCCCATGTAGAGCTTTACTCCAGAGACCCCACAAAGGCTCTCAGACTTCTTGACTGCTGGGCTTTATTGCGCAGGTTTAAGTTGTGGAAATTATCTGCTAAAGTCTTTATGTAGATAAGTTGATTAAAGGGAAAAAAAACCCCATGTTTGAGCCATCCCATGTGGAACAGGAAACCCTCAGAGAAATACAGACTGTTCTCCATTCTTTTACTTCAGTCACAGGAGCATGTTAAAGGAAAGTGGTGAGTCAATTCCCCTAGAATAGAAAGGAATGACTCCTGGTGGTATAACAGTAAGAACACCAATGTTTCTCTCTTTTTTAAACTCTTCAAGGCTTTTGTTAAGCCCAAATCCCAGTACATTCATGCACAGATGTACCTATGGGTATCTAAGTGTCTGTCCAAGGACTTTTTTCTTTATGAACCATTTTCTGAAAACAGAAATGGTTACATTGAATTTTGTTTGGTTTGGTTTCTTTTTTGTTGTTTTGGGGTTTTTTTTTAAAGGCAAACAAACTTTTACAAAAGCAGTTTAGAAAACAGTATGTTCCAGGAAATAGAGCTGTAAAAGCAATGGTCTAATGGTTTGTTCTGTCTCTACACAGATATAACTCCAGCTGCCATCAATGACAGTTATTACTGGTTCATTTTCCTATTCTTTCTCTTTTAAGCAATGAAACAATAATTTTCGCCTTATGTAGCTGTATGGATTACCATTTGCCTTGTTGCCAAGCCCAAGTAATCCTCTTCAGAGTCCCACCTTAGGGGATGTATTGTGCTCATATCTGTTAGACCCTTACCTTGAGCTGTAGCTGAGTACATCCCACTAAGCAAATGCTCCCGGAACCTGTTTCAATGGAAGCTTATGTGGTTTATCTTGGACATCATCTGCTGGAAAGCATCCTGTGGAGCCTGGCAGAGTAAAGTAGCTCTGTGGGGGAGGCCCTTGCAAGTTTTATTGCCATTGTTCTTCCTTCTCACTTTGCTCTGGCAAAGGGCGTATTCACCTGAAGTCACAGCAAAATTCACCAATTGATTTTTAAAGTCCTTAATGCTGTTCTGATTGCCTAGGGAGTCTGCTGTGCTTGCTCTGCCATGCTGGTTTGGCAAAAAGCCATGCCTTGATTTTTACAAGTGTGAGGTGTGTTCCCTAGCTTGCTTTCAGTACTGTTGTCTCTCTCTTTCTGGTGAAGGTACAAACCACGTGAGAAATTGAAGGTTAATTTTGGAACTCCAGAGTTTTTGGCTCCTGAAGTGGTGAACTATGACTTTGTTTCCTTCCCAACGGACATGTGGAGTGTAGGCGTCATCACGTATATGCTGTGAGTAGCCCTGTGAGGGGTCATGGCCACGGCACCAGAGGCAACACAAGAGCCCCCCAGTGCAGGGTATCAGCAGAGCAGGAATGCAGCAACGCCTGAGCTTGTCTGGGTGTCACTCCTAATTCACCCTGTTAAAAACCCAGCCTTTAATGCAAAGGCATCTCACAGTGCATACAAAGTCTCTAAACAACAGAGTCCTTCTGACATATGTGAATGTTTTCCCTAACCACCTTGCTTAGCAAGGTAAATTGGCTCAGGTTTTTTACTCAGAATTGCCCAGAGCACGCCAGAATGCTGATTGCATTCTTGAGGCTTGAATTAATCCTCAAATTTGCAATTTCATGATTTTCTTAGCTTGGACTTGGTATGCATCTGCACAGAGGAATTAGTGTTGGGTGTTAAGCCAGGGGTCTGAAAAATGTGATGTCACAAATAAGGCTAAAACGTTGGTATTTGGATGGTAGCCATTGGGCAGTCTTTGTCCAAAATCTCTGCTTCTGATCAGATGACTTTGCATCCCAGAATCTTTCACAGATGCTTTCTGTTAACTGGTTATATTTCTGGTTTAAACTATGTTAGCCAAATCCCAACTGAATGAAGTAATAAATAACTGAAGCAATAAATCTAGATAAATTAGAAACTAATTGACAAAAGTGTGCTGTTGTTGAGAGTTGTGTCTAATTCAGTCATAGGTGGGCATGGGCCCGCACTCAGGAAAGGTCTCGAGTCCCGCTAACATTCCTCACTGGGAAAACACTGCAGGATGTTCCGAGATCCCCACTGAAATGATGTCCTTGGGGACCTATTAACAGTGCTCCCTGACGTAGCTGAGTGAACTGCTGGGGGAACACTAACTTCACAACGCTTTCTTGCTCCAGACTGTTGGCTTATCTTGGCAGTGGTTGAGAAATGGACACACACACACGCACACACCCCGCCTCATTGCAGAAAGTCTTTCCATAAGCTAACAACAGTTATAAAGCAGAGGATTTATAGAAGGAAAAATGCATCTTGTATATAATAACTACTTATCTCCCTCTTTTTTTTTTTTTTTAAGGCTTAGTGGCTTGTCCCCATTCCTGGGAGAGACTGATGCAGAGACAATGAACTATGTAGTCAATTGCAGCTGGGATTTTGATGCAGAAGCATTTGAACAGCTCTCAGAGGAAGCTAAAGACTTTATTTCCAGGCTGCTGGTGAAGGAGAAAAGGTACCTCTTTGTCTGATTGCAAGGACAGGAGCGCCTAATAACATTAGTTGTCTAGTTCCTCCTAGAAAACTAATTGCATTGCAGCCAGCATTGAGAACCTAGTACAGTACTCCCTGGTATAAAAAGGACAGGGATCTCCTTGAGAGAGTCCAGAGAAGGGCTATGAAGATGATTAAGGGCCTGGAACATCTATCCCATGAGGAAAGGCTGAGAGAGCTGGGGCTGTTCAGCCTGGAGAAAAGAAGACTGAGGGGGCACCTAATCAATGTTTATAAATATCTTAAGTATGGGGTGCAGGGGGAATTGGCCAGCCCCTTTTCAGTGGTCAGTGGAGACAGGACAAGGGGCAATGGCTGCAAGTTGGAGCACAGGAAGTTCCACACCAACATGGGGAGGAACTTTTTCCCAGTGAGGGTGAGGGAGCCCTGGGACAGGCTGCCCAGGGGGGTGGTGGAGTCTCCTTCTCTGGAGAGATTCCAGCCCCGTCTGGACGCTGACCTGTGCAGTATGAGCTGGGGAGCTGCTTTGGCAGGGGGGTTGGACCCCATGATCTCTCGAGATCCCTTCCAACCCGTACAACTCTGTGATTCTGTGACACTTGTGTGACATAGACACTGTCTGTGCTTGCTGGGCAGTTCCTCAGTGATTGAAAAGCCCACATTAAATGGAAGATGTCTGGGTACCGTGGCTGAAGAAAGTTGCTTTTCACAGTACCATCAATACAGGCGGAACAGAGGAAATCTGGAAGGATTTGCTGTGTAGGAATCTTTCCTCAGTATTCTTCCTCTGAGCAAAAGCTCTTTCTGTTGATACTTTAGAGTCTCACAAGCCCTGACACAAATTGCAACAATATCTGGTGAATGCCATGGAGGATGAATGGAAGCTGCAGCTGTGAGAACGTGCACTGTTCTCTTGTGAAGTGGTTTACCTGCCTCTGGTAGATACTAAGGAGTGTTTGGGACTTGACTCTGCTTTGCAGTTTGACTCCACTCAAATAAAAAGTGATTGCACATATGAAATAGTGGGAGAAAATGAGGGTGGTGGTGATGTCAGACCATGGCTGTGGGGCTGAGTGAGTAGAGAACTCTTGCTGGGTAGTGATACCAAACTCATCAAAACAGAAAGTGATGCATATGGTAAAACAGATTGTGTGTTCGAGGGGAATTAGGAGTGCTTAGAATATTAACAACTTCCAAATCACCTTAATTGGACAAATCAGTCCTAGCACTAATTGCATTTTGAACAGTAAGTCATATGAAAAGCTAAGAATAAACTCAGCTTTAGCATACTGCCAGCAGGAGAAAGCAAAAGAGCTTTTACTCAGACTGTGATGATGGGATTGCAAACTTTGGAGTCTTCAGTTTTTCTGTGTATGGGAATAGGGACTGCAGAGGGACACCATGCAAAGTCTGGTGAATGAAAAGACTGGGCGAGAGAAGAGTATTGTCAGGGAGTTGCTAAGAGCAATAGTGAGCTGGCCTGGTTGCTCACAAGGACAGCCTGTGCTCTCATACAGACTAGGCACCCAGACATGCTGGGACAGGAGCTCTGGCCATCTGCAAGATCTCTACCTACCTCCCCTGGCTACTAAAATTAGGTGTGTGCCAGCAGGAGTCTTCATCATCATCTCAGTGACAGCTCAGACAAGGCTCAGGAATCAGGAACAGGCTTTTGTTTCAGGGTAAAGAAAAACAAATTAAAATACTTAACACCTTTCTTGAAGTCTTTGGGTAGGCCTTCACATCTGGGCCCACTGGTGAGTGGTGGGATATATGCTTAGCTTGATCCAAGTTTAGGGTGAATAAACAATTGTGTGTGTTAAGTCTGAGGCTCAGGACAGACAGATACCACACAGTGTTTTCTGTCTGCCCTGATTCTCTTAAAGTTCTGTGTTCACGTAACAAAATGATACTTAAACTGATGAACCTGTGCAGCTGCTGCTTCAAAGAAAAAAATCTATACTCAAAATGAAATCCTAAAAAGGCAAAATACAGTGTTTAAGCACAGCTCAATCAACTCACACCAGACCCAACAGCAAATTTTCCCACCATTGGCACCACTGGAGAGCGCAGGATGTTGTCAGCCACCCGTGCCCTGGGTAAGCAGCATCTCCACTCCCTTGCGTTGGTTCATCTGGGGCGGTTTCTTTGGTCAGCACGTGAGGGGCACAGGGCACTGAGCACTGAGCAGGTAGCCAGATTCACAGAGGTTTCCTTTCCTGCAGCTGCCGGATGAGTGCAACCCAGTGCCTGAAGCACGAGTGGCTGAACAATCTGCCTGCCAAAGCCAAGAAGTCCAAGCTTCGCCTCAAGTCCCAGTTGTTGCTGCAGAGTTACATGGCTCACAGGAAATGGAAGGTAAATCAGCTCTGTGCAGGCAGAGCCATTCCCTCCTTTTCTGGATGTTGGCTCACTTTTGCCCATAGGCTTCTGTCTTGGACATCAGTTTTTTGGACGTCTCATTTCAGTGGTAAATTGTTTTCTCCTGCAGAAGGATATTGCTTCTACTTTTAGTAAGTTTGGTTTCAATTTTTACTCCTGATTGGTGTTTAGAAATTTTTACACTTTTTTCTTTCCAAGTTCAGAGACTTCAGATACTAGCTAGCTTATGGTAAATGTTCTTTCTCTTCGCACTTAGGGGATTTTTTTTTTCCCATTGATAACAGTTACATTGTTCTATTGTCATTGTGGGGTAGGGTACAACATAAGGCAGTTCTGGGAAGTGTGTGTGAGAAGATAAAATTAGGGTTAAACCCACCCAGAGACCTTTTCAGGACCTTTCTGATAACCTTTAATTTCAGAACAAAATTTGATAGGAAGAAGTGATAGTTAATAATTTCTGTTGCAGCCCCCATTGGACTAGAGTAGGTGATGGATCCTGAAAGGTGAACACAGCGGTCTTGTTACAGATAAGCCTGTAGAAATTTGAGGAGAACTCAGTAGGAACCATTTCATTTTCTGTTGTCACAGGTCACTTGTCATTCCTTGTGAAGCCCCTTTGGTTTACACTTTTCCCCCTTCTGCATCCCAGCTGTTTGGTCGCTGGAAGTTCACAGTACCAGCAGTAACTGGTGGTTCCCCAGCACAAAGCTGTCATCGCTGCAGCCCACACAAGGTGTGGGACACCAGGAAGAAAAGTCCAGAAAAGGTCCTTTACCTCAGTTGCACTCACACTTGGACTGTTGTTTTGTTCACAGAAACATTTTTATGTGGTGGCTGCTGCGAACAGGCTGAAGAGGTTTCAGAGCATGTCTGTCAAGCTTGCATGAGCTTGCATGAAGCATCTGCCATTCCTGGTGATGGACATGAAGCCATAGAAGAAGGACTCTGTATCTTCAATAATTTCTACCCCTTTGTTTTATAACATAAGGTTTTGAGTCAGTCATCCTCAAATATTATGTGTGTTAGTGCTAAAGTTCCAGAATTGCTTTGAGGAAGAGGCACCAAAATAATCTCTGGAAGAAGCTACTTTGTTTTCACAAGTTTTTAGTTGCTGTACATAGTGATAGAAACGCATGGCTGCTACTGGGGCTGACTTCTTGCTGAAAGCTTTGATTCTGCAAAGTATTGTTGGTGTCTTTACACCAGAAGTCACTTTGTCAGTTGTACAGTTTCTCACACCAAGCTTGGGATCTCTAAAGACTTTCTTTGTGACTGGTATATGTCATCAGTTTTAGAGCGATGTCAAGTTTTAGAGTGATGCTGCAACAGTGGCAGAAGTTTTTCTCTGGATGTGTGTTACTTAGAACAAAAGATACTGGATATTTTTCTAATTTTTTTCAAAAAGATTCATTTTTGGCCCCCAAACATGATCATGCTTCAGTGCAGCTACTCAGAGGTGAATCACTGGGGGGTTGTTTGGCTGTTTTTTTCTATTCTACTGGCTCCTTTAAAAAAAAGTCACTGCACAATTAGGAAAGAGGAGGAATCCTTTCTTGAGGCAACTTTAAATTGGTTGGTCCGTCACTGCTTTTTCTTATGGCGAGTTGAGTGGATTTGAGCTGAACGGAACTTTTGGAAGGAGACAGGTGAAAGTGCCACAAATAAAAATCACCTAACAACTGTTGGGTCTATGCAAAAAGATATCATGCTGTCCAGAAAAAAGTTTCAGACATTGGTTTACGTATTTAAAACTTCTAAGTTCTTCTCATGGGCTGTGACTGCAGCCCTTAATTTTCTAAGTTTTAGTTTGAGGACTTTTTTCTTCTCCTGACAACTTCACTGAAGTTTGAGAAGTCAATATGGTGTGATATGCAAAATTGGTGTTGTTGCTGTTCAGTAGCACGGAGACGGTGTGTTGCCAGACTGCCTTTAACCCAGTTAGAAGGTTGAAGCCCTTTTTTCCCCTCACTTTGATCTTTAACGTTATACTTTTTCTTCACATTACTAACTTATTTTGTATTTAAAACTTTTCCCTGATGTATAAAGAGTTTGGAGTCACTTACAATCTCTCAGCTAAAAGTATAACATTATTTATTAAAGCTGTGGTTTCCTTTATTCCTGTTCCAGATTCTGTAAAACTCAGCATGAGCTGGATAGGCTCTCAGGAAACACAGAATCCAGTACTACTCTAACTAGCTTGACAGCAAAAGCATCAAACCACAGCGAAGCTGCCTTTGACTTTATGGACTTTCATGTCCCTTGATTTAGCAAAAGTGTTGGCTGCTAATGAAGAAGTTGTAAGCCTGGCTTAAACTAGTCTAGTCACCTTTTCCACTGTTATGCTTCTCCCTTTCCATAGTCCTGAATTCTGAACTTCCACAGCATTTCCAGAATCGAAAGGGAGAAGAATTAAAATCAAGTGTAATAATCTTGACAATGTCTCACCTTCTGTGAAGGCCCACTTTTGTTCGTGTTTTCCTTCCACAGTGGTTCTGCATGCTAAATGGGATTTTATTAATTGGTCTGTATATTTCTGAATTAATACTAATAAATTCCATTAAAATGGAGTAAGCCTATTGCTCAATTGTGGTTTAAATCCCCACACCAAATAACCTGAAAGCATCTCTGAAGTCTTAACAACATAATGCTAATGTACGAGGCTGGATCCTCTCCCACCCTGAGGGCCCTCTGCTATGTATTAGACTGGGCTTTAAAGGGCAGACACTTTGTTACAGCTCTTACTCAACGTGGGTTTATTACCCAACATTTTCTCTGCATATCAAGCATTAGCTTTCAAGTCCGTTCCCCAACAGTTACAGCTCTGTTTCAGAACTGTCATCTGGAATGAAATTAGCTCCTGCTAATTAATTTGGCTTCAAATTATTTCCTTTTTTATGCGTTGGGAGGAAAAGTGAAAGGAAAATGGCCAGAAGGTTTAATTTTCCAGCTGACAGGTGCTATTCCCTCTTCTGGTTTTGTATGAGGCTAACACATGGATGCTCACTGCTGTCTTGTACGTGTTTCCTCTCCATTTTTTTACAATGAGAAAGTGCATCTGGCCAGCAGGATTACTCTTTTGTTCCTAATAGTCCCTTCCCATTTGGCAGCCATCACACAATTCTGCAGTACAGTGAAGCTGACCTCTGCAGCCTTACAGGGTGTTTCACTCTGTCCTGTGCAGTTTGGTTTCAGCTCTGCAAAGCGTTAAAAGGCCAAACCTCGGGCAACCCGCAAGTCCGTAAGTATGACACAAAGAGCCAGCTCCCTACACTGGTATCTAAAGCAGGTAATGGTATCAACTATTGTGATCCTGATGCCATCAGTGTCACCCTGGGAAGCAGGGAGCACGCACAGCAGTGAGGCATTCAGCAAGCCATTAATTTACTGCTGAGAAGCTCAGACAGGGGCAATGTTTCAAATCGAAATGCTCAGGTGTCAGATACCTTACCTTGGTTCATAGGGACACTTGGGGCTTTCTGGGTTGTTCTGAAATGAGGGGTCAGAAAAGTTAACTTCTCTTTGCACATCCCAGGCAGAAAACATGAAGGAAACGTAGTTACACTGCAGTGTAACTGTACAGCAGTGTTGTACTGCTAAAAGTAACAGTTCTCCTTTCAACTGTAGCTTGAGTGGCTGCGATGGAAGTGTCGGGCCACAGGTGTCCCTAAGAACTACAGGGCAGGGCACTCTCCTCTTCCCCAGGTTCTGCCTGCAAGATGCACAAACCTCTACTACCTGGACAAGATCCCTGTCCCTGAGTATCTCTGGGTATCTCCCTTCTCAAAGCACAGGCCTCTCTTGTATGTTTTATTTTTGTGCTCTAAGGGTTTTCTGTATGACAGATGCAAATAACCTGATGTCATGATACAGTTTTTTCTTCCAGTATTTTTATTGCTTCTTGGAATATTTGGGACCCCTTACAAGTACAAGAGACTTTGGTCCCATATAGTTCATAAAAATAAGTAAAATTCATTGACTAAACAGTTCAACAGTAAAAAAAAAAAATAGAAAAAAAAAAATTCCTCTGCTGGTTTTGCAGTTTAATGAGGCACTGTTAGTCCCCCTCCCTTTTTTTTCCACTGACTTCTCCCAGCCAGGGGCCCAAGAGTATAAAACTGACATTTTATTCACTCTTAACATAGCATTCTTGCAGCAAGAGAATGAAGGTGTTCTGTGTCATGCCACAGCTGCTCAGGTACCAGTTTGGGGAATGGTCTGAGAGGCTTTTGTAAAATCACCTCAGTTATGGTGTAATTTACTTAAAATAACTTCTGAAATACTTAAACCAGCTAATAAATAAAATCAGCTGGCTACCAGGTAGCTGTCACTCCGACGCTATGGGAACTCTTGGAGCAGAGGGAGAGTTAAAATTATGAGCAAGCGGCAGTTGTACTACTAGGTGGCACTGCAGAGACAGTACTCCTACTTGTCTCTTGTGCCTTAGCAGCATTTTCCAGGATCTTCTTTTTCCACTCTTCATAGTCTTGCTCTGTTTCAGTCTTTGGCTGTTTACATGGCATCTCATCATCATCTTCAGATCCTGTGAGAGAAGAAGGAAGCCCATGACATACCATCATGGACAACATTGCTGGGAATCACCAGGGCAGTGAGCAAGTGCACAGACACAAGCACAGGGTCTGTCATGGTGTTACCCTGTGGTCTGCTGCTCCTCTCACCTGCCACAACAGTCACCTCTTCACTAGTTATCCTTAATTCTAGGGCTACTCAGTGTAAACACCATTGTCCTTCTGCTGGGTTCCGTTTGCCCTTTCACTAGCAGAATGGAGTAAGCTCCTGTGAGCTGACTGCTATAGCATATTACACAACTAAAGGCAGCAATAAAGCTCAGAACATCTCTGATAGAATTTAGTTCATAGCTAAACAAAACTTACCATCTTCCTTTTCACAGTGCTCCAGGTTGGTCTGCAAGCTTTCAGGTGTCTCTGCAGCCAGTGGAACATCATCTTCTGAAACCAGAAATAAGTGCTTTAATCTTGAATGGTGTTTGGGGCCCCAAGGGTGGTACTCTCTGTGGAATTCTTCGACAGCAGTACCACCTTCCCAAAGTACTGTCTCCTAGTCAGAGCGCCTCCCTGATCCAGACTGATGCTCATCTGTATACACAGAGGTACTAGGACACTTCACAGGTTCCACGGACTGGTTGGCTGCTTTAGCTAGCATTGCTGCTGATTTTCTAACCACAGTGTGGTGTTCATACCCCAAAACACACTACTAGACTGCTGGATTGCTCAGGCAGGATTATCAGGTATTACTACCAGAAGAGTGAGGTTTAGGCTGGTTAGTCCTGCAGCAGAGGAAAGCACAGAAGTGAGTCAATTGACGCGAGAGAGGGAGCAAGATGTTTATGTTAACTTGTGTGTGATGTTGCCATGTTAACAGGATGCAAACAGGAGGAATCCAAGAAAAGTCAGGCATTATGGGAGAAGCAGGGAGTAAGTTGCAGCAGCAAAAAATACAAAGAACAGTAAGAACTTGAGAAAAGAGACTTTTTTCTTTTGGCCTTGCCACATGCTAAGCTGTTTTGACGTCCCCAGAAGCAGGGACTGGGACTGGGCTGCAGGAAATATGTTGGAATGGATGGGCAGGTTTGACTGGCTGGGGACAGTTAAAGTGATCAGAATGAAATCACCAGTGGAAAAGGATGGGGTGCTGTGAAGCTAGGAGATGGGCATGCTGCAGGGATAGAGTCAAAAACTTACTGCTGAGCTGCTGGCTTATCTTCTCCAACTGATTGCACAGCCGGTCAAATATGGCTTTCTTCACTCCAGATGTAGCCAACATTTTAGTTTTGTCCACTTTTAGCTTCAAACACCTAAAAGAGAAAGTTAAGTTACCCCTGTACAAAGCAATGCCCCAGCATTAGGACTTAGGCCATTTCCTTCCTCAGCATGGCTGCTGCTTGGTGCACCTGGAGCAGCACCTCACTTCTGCTTTCTACACAGCTCAAACCTATAGATAATGAAAAAAATCCCTCTCAGTCTGGGGGGTTTGTTACTAAGGGATTATGTCATGCAGGTTAGGCTGAGGGGCAAGTGCTAAACACTTCATAGCTATTGCCATGGCTCTGTCCTAATGGAATTGTCCACAGCATCCAATTACACATCAGGGAAGACCAGGCTTCATTTATTTTAGGATAAATAACTCAAGATCCTATTCTGCATAGCTGATACTTCTGCTTTGTCCTGAAGGCAAACCAACCTGAAGTGTAGGTTGGAGACCTCCCTGTAATGAAAAGCCTGGTTTGCTGCAGCTGTCTCCCTTTCCAGAAGCAGGGCAGCAGGATGTGCTAAGCAAGACCCTTCAGACATACTCAGTGAATCAGCCCCTGATATTGTAAGCACCGTTTCTGTTTGATGTCTCACTGGGCATTTGAGCCCATAAAACATCCCTCAAGCTGTTCTCACCTGCATGCAGTGAATAGTGCAGCTGTTAGAAAAAGTGGCTTTGAGAAATCAAGGTCCATTTGTTGTGCTTCAGAGAGGCTGGATTCATACCTAAACAACAATAAAAGTGATAATTACATAATGCATGAGGCTGCTGAAATTAATTTGTCCCATGGTATTCAGCAGCTGTTGAACAGGTCTCCTGTGGGATACTTGGTCCTCTGCAACCCAGTTAAGCTACTGCCAGGGAACAGCAGAAGAGACTAGGGAAAAGAAGGGGATTGAGATCACCTCTATTTTGAATGAAAAACAGGGATCTAGCTCAAGGCATGTCAGAAAAATCAATGTCTTGTGCTCCCCATCCATACAGGACTCTTATCTCTATATTACATCAAAAAGATACAATGAGATGCTTCACATAAAACCATACTATAACAGAGAGTAGAATTACAGTTTCTTTGTTTCCTCTAATAGGTGTATTACACAGATGAAGGCTTAGATACAGAAAATACATGTTGGATGTGCAGCACTGAAGAATTTGATTGTCTACTTGTCCCCAAGCTATTCTGTTTGTTTTAGTTTGCATTAGGCACCAACAAGCACACAGAGGGTTTGCTGACCTCACAGCACTTAAACACGTGTTATCAGGGTGACTGCACTCCAGAACAGAGCCCTTCAGTGTCTGCTCCTGTTACAGATATTGCAGAGTGCATCATTTTAGTGATATCATTTGACTCTCCAGTGAAGTGTTCCACCTATTGTTTCTATGTGCATTTTAAGAGATTGGCTTCTCCAGAAGGGAGGAATTGTTTCTACTGAGCATTATTCCTGAGCTCTGACATGGTTAGCAGCTAAATGGAAGACAGGGTGATGCTGTGGACAAAGACACAGCCCGAGGCCTACACCTTTTATACCATCCCCAGTTGAAGTGGTCTCAGATGGTTACTTCCTGAGATTCCCAGGCTAAGACCTTCTGACACATACTCTAAAAGGTGGCATAGACAAATGGCTGGAGTGTCAGTGCCAAGAACTCACCTCACCACTAGTCACTGGGAGATAACTGGCCCTTCAAACCATCACGCTCTTTACACATCTAATGAACAGTGAATCTTACTCGTGGTTACCAGTGTGCTCACAAGAGCTTCCTCACCTCTGTAGTAGTTTTGAAGCAGTGCTCACTGCCTCTGTGCAGCAGAATTGCACAGCCAAGTCTCGCATTCCCAGCCTGGGGTTCACCTCTAGCAAACACTCCAAAGACTTCATGGAGCTCTGGTACATCATCTTGTTCAACCCAGAGAGTTTAACAAAATAGCTCTTTCAAGAAGACAGAGACAAACACCAAGAATTAGCAAGACTCCTTCCTCACATCTGACTCAGGCCATCAAAACAGATCAGGGAGAAATTAAACAATGCCATGAAATACAGTTCAATTGCTATGTTAAACAAATTTGTGCCATGAATGATGCACAGGGAAAGATTAACTACACAGGAATGTCACATCTTTTAATGTAGTGTTGCTTTTAGACCATTTAATTGGAAGTGAGATTTGCCCTCCTATCACAAGGTGCTTAAAAACAAAGGTAACCAAGATCTGGGCAACCTGAAGCGTTAAGCAAGTTTGTCATGTAACTTCTCGTGGGGTCAAGTCAAATTAAATCCTCCTCTATCTGTGAATAGACAATCATAAACACCTTATACCCAGTATTGTTTTGGCTGCCCAGTGCCATTTACCTGGCAGATCTACAGACTGAGGTACCACCTCAGAGGGGGCCTCCTTGGGGCTGCTGCTTCCCTCCCACAGTGAAAGGGACAGACCTTAAATTTACCATCCCTGCGGGGAGTGTATTTGTTACTGGAAGAGCTCAGTTCGAACAAAGCGAGCTTCCCCTGCGGGGCGGCTGCAGCCCTGAGCTCAATTCGCCCTGCTTCACGCTCCGCGCAGTGAAAGCTCTAACTCGGTGTAGCAGCACGCTGGCTCTGGGGTACTGCCCGTCACTGCTCTCCCTTCCCCGATCCCAGCAGGCACGACACCCAACAGCCGTGCCAGCGGGTCTCCGGAGAGCGCACCGGCCCGCCAGCTCGGGGACCGGAATCTTACTTTGTCAACCGGCTGCTTCATGAAGCTGGCTGCCAGGTCCAGGCACATCACAGCGCTGCCGGTCGCCGTCATCTGAGCCACCAGCCCCGTGCACTTCACCTGGGACAGCCGCAGGTACTCCTCAGCTTTCCTGCAAAACACGACCACAGCGTCCCGCTGCCCAGACGGCCGCACTGCCCAACCGGCCGCACGGCCCAACCGGCCGCACTGCCCGGCCGGCCGCACTGCCCGGCCGGCTGCACGGCCCAGACGGCCGCACTGCCCAGCCGGCTGCACTGCCCAGCCGGCTGCACTGCCCAGCCGGCCGCACGGCCCCGCGGCCCCGCCGAGGCGGGCCGGGCGGCAAAGCACAACCCGGCCAGGCGGCTGGAGGGGGCGGGCCGAGCCAGCCTCGCACGGCCAAACAGGCTCGTCCCGACGGCAGTAACGCTGCCGAGCAGGGGGCAGCCGGCCAGGGCCGCTGTGCGCTGAGCGCGGCACGTCCCGCAGGCTCTTCCGCAGCGCGGCGGGACGGCTCCCACCCCCGGCAGCTCCCCCCCGCTCCGCGATAACGGGCCCCGGAGGCAGACACCCCTCTCGTAGCTCTGCCAGAGCCGGGCCCCCGAGGGGACGCTGCCCCGCGGTACCTGACGACGCGGGGGTCGGTGAGGCCCAGCCGGGCGGCCAGGCGCCGTACCGCGCCGCGCTCCATCTGCCGCCGCTCCCGCCCGGCCTCCCCGCAGCGCCCGGCCCTCCGACGCGCAGCCAGGCGCGATAGGCGACTCGCCGGCTCTGCCGCCAATCATCGCACTCTACACCAATCAACCCGGAGAGAACCACTTCCTCGAAACGGGCCAATGGAAAGGCGGCGACAAGGCAGTGAGGCGGGGCAGCGCGGGCGGCGCAGTCACATGACAGTGCGCGGCGCTGTGGGGTGTTGCTGGTGGGGTCGACTTGTGGTGGCGGCGCGACCATGGTGAGGGGCGGCGGGGGCGGCCTGGGGCAGGCGGCTGTTGTGGGGTGCGGTGTGACCCGGCTCGGCTCGCAGGAGCCGGTGCTGGTGCCGTCCTCGTAGCCGCCCTGCGTGTGGGTGTGTGTGGGAGGGGTCCGGCCCGCGCCCGCCGGTGGCTGAGCGGCAGGCCCGGCTGGCCGGGGTCGGCCTGGGCCCGGGGTTGGCCTGGGCCCGGGGGCTCCTGCCCGCTGCCGCTCGGGAGCGCTGCTCGCGGCTGCGCTCAGCCGGCGGCAGGAGCGGGCCTTGCCTGCCGGAGGGGCTGGAGGCCGGCGAGCGGCCCGGCCCGGGCGGGGCTGAGGTGAGGGCCGGGCCCGTTGTGTCCGCGGTAAGGGCGGTGAGCGCTGCCCGCGCCCCGCCGCTTCGCTGGGCTCACCCGGGTCTGCTCGTAGGGGCGCAGCGGAGGTAGGTGCTTTTACTGGGGAGCCGCTGCCGCGCCTGCGGTCCGAGTTGAATGTGTTTTAGCGTGCCGCTTCTGTTGTAAACCCGGGGTTGTGTCATTTCCAGTGCTCGGCGTGTGTGCCCTGGCTGTCCACGTTGCCGTCTGCTTTGGGAGGTGGGACTGGATGGGCTTGCGAGGCCCCTTCCAACTCCTAACGTGGTGTGACTGTGCTGTTCAGTTATACCCGGCCGCCCTGGGCTGCTGTGTCAGGCTGTCCCAGCGACCCCCCTTTCTCTTCCCGCAGGAAAGGTGGCGGTGTGCTTGCTGGCGGGCCCAGCTCCTGGAGCTGTTTAGGAGCAAACGTTGTTGTTTAGCGAGGTAAACGTGACATTTCAGCCTGGAAACGGCTCTTGTTGAGAAATGGTTTTAAATTTTCAATAAAAATAAGAGAACACCCAAGCTTTCTGGTAAATCTGAAAACTCGTTTAGTGTGTGTGCTGTGGTATTTGCTATTCAATACAATTTTACGTGACGCTTGCTGTAACCACTGCAGTGTGTTGATTAGCCTAACTGCAGTATAAACAGTATTTAGACAGTGAGTTAAGACCCAAGTGCTTTATAAAGCAGGGGTTGCACAGTTCCTAGGCTTTTGGGATAGGCTTTCTTTTTAAAGTGTGTTGATATAAATTCAATGCTGTGTCATCTAGAGGAGTGTGTGGGGCAACACCTGTGATGTAACTTGAAAAATGAATGGAAACTATTTAATTGGGTGATAAAAAATGCTCGATCTACTTAGGCAGAAGTGTCTGTGCCCTGCAGAATACCTTGTGGTAGTCATTAACTCAAGAATGACCAAGCGTTCCCTCTGTCTGTCGCTTCCATGGGAAGCAGCCTGAGACTGGTCTCGCATCCTTTAAGAATAGCTGATATTAAGTGATTCAGGAAAATTAAGCACACAGTTGTTAGACATAGGATAATCCACTCTACCAAGTTAGGCTTCACTGTCATTTTCTGTTGCCAAGCTTAGTTTAAACCTTGAAACTAAATTTTTAAGTACCTTTAACAAGACTGGTTTTAAGAGGACTCTGTTCTTGATCATCCCTGAATAAGAAGTCCAGTCCCATGATTCTTCTTTAAGTCTTGTGGCTTCCTGTGGCAGTAAGTGCCAGTTTAAACGCGTGAAAAATGTTTTCTTCTCTCTGGCTTATCTCTCAGCTCCTGTAATGTGAGATACAATAGAAGTCCTGGAGTTGCCTTCAGGATTGTGGAGTAATGCCTTTGATATGGTATCAAATGCTTATGAATTTGTGAATTCCAAGCAGCTCAATGGCTTTTACAGCCGCATATTGTGCGCACTCGGGCTTCATCTGTAGGCTGGCAGTTGTCCTCATCTGCTGCTGCCCCATCTTCTCTCGTGGGCAGCATTTATTTTAAATGTCTCGCTAGTGACTGGTCAGTAGGCAGCCCCTGTCAGATCCATCTAGGAGGAGGTAGAAAAACCTCCTTGGATAAACCTCATTTATTGTGATACTAAATGCAACCATATGAGTGAATGGAAGAAGTGATGTGTGGAATAGGCTGTAAGGGACGTCAGTTATCTAAAGAAAAGTACTTAATCATTTGGAGGTTAGATGAAAATTAAATTGAGAAGGTTTTACTTCTGTTCTAATTTGTGTTATTGATACTCTATGTGGCCAGAATCCGAGCTATTCAGTAGGGTCCACAAGCTTGCCTTGAACTCCATTGTATTTCAATACTAGGTAATTCTTTCTCTGGAGTACGGTACCTTACCAAACTCTTTAAATGGAATGAGTATCTTAACTAGTCAGTGCATTGACCTAAGAAAACAATCTTCTCCAGAGTGCAACTAAGTCTCAGGTAGGAAGCTAAGTGTGAATCTTACAAAGTTTTCTCATAGAGATGAATGTTGGAAAGTCAGTCAGTCATACACAGTAGGTGTAATGTTCACTTGGTATGTTCAAGAGCAGTTGCTGTTATGGGGCCTGGTCCAGAATAACATTTGCTGCTGTGATAATAGGCTTTTCTAATTATCTGCAGGATAACTTACCTTGCCCGCTCTGATAAGCCAGGCAGTAAAATTCTTGCGAGCTAGTTCCGGGTTTAAAAAAGGCTGATAGTCTGTTGTAGAGCAACTGATAGTGGAGTTTAGAGAGGCTGTTCTCTGTCCTTTCCTCATTGCTCCCTTGCTTCCTTGTGGCTTCAGAGGGGAAAAAGATTGGGGAGCGTGTACAGCAGAAATCTCTTGTTCATCTGAACTTCCCTCTTCAACACTCGCAGTGTATCTAATGGGGATAAGGCTTAGGCATTTCTAAACTGTAAGTGGCCACATAATTGCTAGAAATTGCTTATCTTATGTTCATGCAGGGGTTTATACCTTATTGTATGTGCTCTTGACAAGGCAGGACATACTGTGCCTGGATTACAGACTACTGCTGCTTTTTGCCATTGTCAAAGTATCTTCCACTTGAAAAGCTTAGGTTCCAGGCTTTTGTTTGTAGATTAGCATAGGACTCAACAGTGCAGTTGTGTTTTGGATAACACTTGAAAATACTGTCCTGCGTTATTAGGTTCCTCATTTGAAGTGGAAGGTACAGAAAATAAACAACTTCATTTCCCACTGTACCTGACAGAAGAACTGGTTTCTGGTTTGGCATGTGCCCTGCGGTTATTGGGAGGCTTTTGCTGTATGCTGGTTTTAATTCACTTGCTTTTTGCTACAGCTTCCTCAAACTTTAGGCATATGTATCAGAACATGTGTCTCTTGATGTGATCTTGTGTATCACTTGATGATAGCCAGGTTATATGCAGAAATGCTGTGCGGGTCTGAAGCTGAAAGTAGTTTCTTTTCTGAAGTAGAAATATAAGATAAATATTGAGACTGATAAATACTAAGTCTTTGAAAATGGAAAGGTAAGGAAGGGTTAGAAGCCGTTCAGAGGTGTTAAGATGTTTTCATGTAGCAGTAAAGCTACTACAATGTCTCAGATGGCTTTGTTTGTATGCTTGTTACATTCTAGGGTGTGCAGCTGTAAAATGCTGAGACTGTCTCTTCTTTAGATGTGAAGCCCAGTACCCTTGTAGTAAAGGCATCTTTCTTCAGATCAATCACCATCTCAGTCTTCAAATTGGGACAGATATGACCATAACTTTGATCTTGAAGAGATACAGAAGATGAAATGTGCTAAGGTGGAAATGCTTCTGTCAGTGAATTCAGTCGTGTACTTATTACAGTCCCAGTGATGAAGACAGTGTGGGGCCTTGCTGCTCAAATGTGCAGCAGAAATGGAAATCCTGTAAGTGTCTTCTGTTGATGCAGACTGAATTTGATCCAGAGCTGACTCTGGTTTGTCGTAAATGAGAGAGCTAGAAAACAGAGCAAGGCTCAAATTCCATTATTTCCCCAACCGTTGCTGAAAAACCAGTGGTTAACATTGTGTGAGAAGCCGTGGACCTTCAGTTAGGTATTTGTGAGGAGCTCATTCTTTTTATCATCTAAAGCATGGTCAGACTTGTAGTAGCCATTATGCTTTATCCTGTGGTTTTCACAACAGAAGTGAGGAAACCGATGTGTGTTCATTCTGTTAACCACATCTTGGGGCTGTAGCAAACATTATATATTTGAATAAGTGCTTTAACTTGGTGTTGCTGTCGAAGGCCTTCTTTTCACACCCCAACCTGCAGGGTTGTGAGGTGAGCTAGGTGAATGGTGAGCTGTGCTAGTCTTCTAGCTTATTTGATGCTTTGCAGCCTAAACAGCTCTCTCGGTAACATGTGGTGCCATGAACAACTGGAGGTGAAAGAGAAGGACTGGTAGCTGTGTAAGTTTAATGCCCATTAGGAGGTGGTTTAGGAGGTTGATGCTAATGTTACCCTGCTGTTTCTAGCTGTACTTCAGAGCACTGCAGTGTGGTTAGAGCATATGGCATTCAGCTCGGGAGTGACAGATCTTCTCTAAAGCACTGATATGGGTTCAGAGGACTGTAGGGAGAGACAAATGTGCTGGCATAGGCATAATTCAGCAAGTCTGTTAGATGATGTTTTGATATTGATTGTTGCACACTAATCCTAGCACTGTTGCTTTCTGTTCCTTGAAAGTCTGATCTGGTGTGGAATAAATAAAGCTTAGCAATTACAGCAAAATTCTGCTTGCAGAATGTACTTGCTTCACAGTTGGAGGCTTTCTAGAGTTTGTAGCTACTGGACTGCCTGGGAAGGAGAGCCATCTAGCAATGGGTACTACTCTGTCCTCATGCTTATCGTTTTTTTGGAAGACCTGCACTTATGCGATTAATTACAGAGAGTACTTTGTATGAGGTGCAGCTCTTCTAATTGGAAGAGGTCTTTTTTATTGTTGACAAAATAGACTTGTTAATTAGTTATGTGCATGGTTTGTTACTGAGCCACATTAAGTCGTAGAAGTGTTGGTTGGAAGGAACCTTTATTTCATGTAACTTCCTCCTTGAAGCAGGATTGCCATTGATGTTAGATCAGACCAGCCTTGGTTCTGTTTAGCTGGGTGATTGAAAACCTTCAGGGGCAGAGATTTGCTGCCATTATGGGCATGATCAAGGTATGAACAGTATTGCCTGACACTGCTTTCTGTAGGTCGCAGAGTGGGGAGTACAAGAGTACTGTGACTCTTACTAGGGAGATTCCAATTGCAGAACAGGAACCCAGTTACATATGGAAGAAACAGATATGCCAAGCCTATTAATGCTCTATAGCTGTTAAGTTGTTGTTAAAATAAAGAGGGTTCAGTTTAGCAAAGACCTCTATTTTAATCTGTCATCAGAAGATAGTTAACAGGGACTCCAAGCATGGGTTATGTGGGAGGAGATGGTACCCAAGATACTGGTTTTAAGAAATTAGGATGATGTAATTCATGATCTGCTAGTTTGTTACTGAGATTTAGTTGAAAAGAGACCAGGAACCTTCTGAACACAGTGGACAAGGTGAACAAGTATAAAGAGTTGAGAAATTACTGAAGCTTCAGGCTCAAGAGAACCTGCTGTGCGAATCACTGTACCTGATATTTGTTAAGACTGGCAAAGGGGTAATTGGGGCACAGCATCAGCACTTCTGTCTTTGTCAATATTTCAGAGAGGCCATTTGAAAATGAATTGCAAGATTAGGAGAGGCTGGGAGCCACTAATGAAGTGCTGCCTTGTAAAAGTAGTGCTGCCTTGTAAGGTGTTAAAGCAGGGCTGGGGAGAGTGCTAAGGGTTCTGATCTAGGTAAATTGGACATCCTAAAGGATAAGATGCTCATAGAAACTAATCAGTTGGTAGAGGGCAGGGAGCAGCTGCAGTAGGAGTACTATAGCTGGGTTGGGTTGAAACCTAAGGCTGCAAGTAATGGACTTAATGTAAGAAAAGGCAGTGTAATCCTTGGAAAGGTGGAACATGCTGAAAGTTTAAGTTGAAAGCCTGGAATATGCTGCTTTGAAGAGAGGAAAGAAGGTCACTGGGATAAGTGGGTGATGTGAAGAGTTGTTGTTTCTCTTCAGTTTTTTATAGGTCTCTGCAGGTTGTTTCTACCTTCTGGAAAACACCAACTGTACTTTATCCTTTGCTTATCTAAAACTTGTCCTTAATAGCATTGTGTGGCTCAGATAGTAGTTAATTGAGAGCTTGTGAGTCCGGAAAGCATCTCTACAGCTGCAGTGGTTTCAGTCTCAGCCCAGCTTTAAAGCTTTGTGTCAAGAAGCAGCAGTGGTTCCTTTCAGCATAGTGATGGCTTTGCGTTCTCTTGAAGCTTTTTCTTGAGCTTGAATTAGGAAAGGAAAAGTTGATCCTGCTCTGTCCCTATGGTTTTGCCCTGAAAGAAGCAGGCTGGCTGTAACCATTCTCCTCTCTGCCCTCATGTTTTTGCAGAGTACTTTCTCCCTTACATATTTTTGACAGCTCCTGAGTGCTCAAGCTTCAGTGTCACTTCCATTGCATTCCAAACTACAGGAATCCAGTTGGAATCAAATAATAAACAGCTTCATAAAAATAATTGAGTTTTGGTGTTTGTGGGTTTTTCCTCCAGCCAACAACACAGCAATCTCCTCAGGATGAACAGGAAAAACTCCTGGATGAAGCCATTCAAGCTGTGAAGGTGCAGTCTTTCCAGATGAAGAGATGCTTGGTAAGAATGTGACTCTAAAATGCAGTGAAGTTTCTTTTCTGCTAGGAATAAAAACAATCAGTACTGATTTCTAGTGCTGTGAGGAAAATTAACCCTTTGTATCTTTCAGGTAGAGGCTTTGCAAATAAATGAGACTGATAGTCAAGGTTCGTCCTCACTGACTATTCTTTAAATAAGTCTTCCTGATTTTTGGTGTAGTGTTAGACAAGAAAAATCAAAAAGGTGCACCTTTATGTGCTTGCATTGAGTAAGCCTAAACTGAGAGTAAACCTGCTCTGTGACATCAGAAAGTTATTGCTCAAATTCATTTCGTGTGGAACTGTGTGATGAGAAACTTCTTGTTTATGTTCAGCATGCTGGGTTTTTGTCTTTTCTTGGCATGAACCACAGATGATGAGGCTAATAATGAATTACCTGCTGTATAAGATAAATTTTGTAGTGATTAACTGTAGACTGATGCATGACTTTTTTTCAGGGAATGGAAAACACCATTGGCTAGGGTTGTGCTGAGGTCTTTATCTTGAAATTGCAGCTAATGCAGGCAGATGATGTCATTGTGCATAGCTTTCTTGGGTCTTAGAAGCCTAGTTTTCTTTGGAGAAACTGCTTAAAGTTGCAATGAAAACTGAAAGTACTGCTCTATATTTTCAAATGGTTAGCCAAGCTGGATTTGCAGCCAAATGACAGTAGCAGGAGAGGTAACACCTCTTCCAGTTTTATACTCTATGGAATGCGTTTGAAATCCCTGAAGTGGCTGCAGCTGAGCCTTTCACTGCCACATGTGACTGAGGGACAGTATGCTATGTTGATCATACCAGCAGTTCCTTCCATTCTCCTCCCAAACTCAATGCTGCTTCTTGTAGTGAGTTGAACAAGTATGTACAGGTGATAGACTAGAGGTTTGTCTTGTATCCTATCATGCCAGGTAATCACATGATTGTAAGTTTTATATGCAGCCTCATAAACTGTGGCTTTCAGTAAGCTGTTGTTCTTGGGTGAGAAGTAGGGGAAGAGAAATTGAAGTGTAACGGTGGCCTGCTGACAGTGTGTATCCTCTGTGTGTTAGAGGTTTCCTCATGAGATCTAAGCAAAACAACAGACCAGATTGGAATGGAGGGGAGTCAGTTTTGCATGCTGGATAGAATCTGGGCTGGAGTGGAAGTTTCTGCATAAGCAAAACTTAGGTGTTTGTTTTTTTTTTTTTTAACCTGTTGTAATACAACTTACTGTTGTATCTGTCTTCAGGTACCACCTTCAGGTATAATGTTCCACCTAATTAGGATGGGTACTGCAGTACAAGCTAGATACTAAATCACTTGATTCAATAGGTGTTAATGCTTTCCTGATGTTTGCTTAATCTTTGCATGCTTTTTTGTTAGAAGTGGGAGATGTAGCCTTCTAAAATGCTACAGTTGCCTAGTATTACTTCTTACAGACTTTTCTCCTTTTTTCCCCTCTAAAGGACAAAAACAAGCTCATGGATGCTCTGAAACATGCCTCCAACATGCTTGGTGAGCTGCGAACTTCTATGTTGTCTCCAAAGAGCTATTATGAGCTCTGTATCCTTTGAAGTGGAAACAAATAGTTGAATTCTGAATTTGGAATGAAATATTCATCTGTTTCTTTGTTACAGTGGTGTCTTGTTGGCCTCAGATATTTCCTAGTACTTTTTGCCTTAGTATTTAGTTATCTGGATATATGGTAGGAGAATATAAACTTATTTGCTCACTGTAAGTTCATCTTTTCCCTTTGGTGTAAAGCAGGTTTTTAATGTCTTTCGTGTCTTCCTTTGGGAGATTTTAAGAGTCTAGTTCTATAAAAATAGCAGCTCTGTAAAACATCTCTGCTTGTAGCATGCTACCCCAAAATCTGTAAAACCTTTTTACAGCAAGGCACTGACAGTATTATTTAGGTTAGACAGTGTTTACTTTTGTGCACTGGTATCTGAAGAAGGAGAGCCTTTCATGCCACTTGGGAACAGAATGTTGATATATTCAAATGCTACTTTCTTCATGTGTGGGTGATGTTCTGTGCCATGTAGTATGCCTTTACTTTAGGATAATCTGTTCAGTCACATTCATTTGATCACTCTTTTTATTAGGGTTTTTCTTACACTTTTCTGACATGCTAAAAACGACAGTTGAAGGCTTGTGGCTGATTTTGCACAGCTATCCCAATAGTGAGTATTGTTTCAGAGGTACCACTTACCTGGCGATACCTAGATTTCGTACAGCATTTTCCCTCCTTGGTGTGAATGAGCAGATTACTATGTAAATCTGTTTCAGACATTCTTACTTAAAATCCTTAACTGTGAGAAAGACATGGCAATTTCTGATGAGCTACACTACTTGGAAGTCTACCTGACAGACGAATTTGCCAAAGGGCGGAAGGTGGCAGACCTTTATGAGCTAGTGCAGTATGCTGGAAATATTATTCCAAGACTGTAAGTGTGCATATGTTAGTGTTGTGTTTTTAAACTGGTGCATAGTGGTTGCACTCTGTGTTCAGAGAGTGATTGCATTCTTGCTTGATACAAGAATTCCGTTTGTGGTGGTGAATAGTATTTCTGTGTAATCTTGAGTGAGGTAGGAGTGAGTAGTGCGAGACTTCTGAGATTTTGACCAAGAGTGCAGCTACAGAAGGTCAGTTCCTCCTGCCAGCGTGTTGGTTTTGCACATGACCAAGATAGAAGCACTTTGATCTTGGCATAAAGTTGGCTTTTGGGTAAAGAGCTGGTTAGTGGAAGATTTACAGAGTACTGACTGCATTGTGACCAGTGAAACTGGCTGCACATTTATTAACTTTTTCTGTTACCTGTTAATGAACTTGTACCTGAGGATCTAGGTCTTACGTTCTTGCACACAGTTGATGCTTTGTAACCATCTGGCACTTGGAAAGTAAGAAGTGTGAGAAGGAAGCCAAACATTTCTATAACTTAATTTCTCAGAAGCAGAAAGCTTTTAGTATGTTCTTTTGGCTGTGTGGTAGCATGGTAGAGATGACTGGAAGGCTTATGTTTAAATATGTGACCATTGGGCTGGAGTAGATCTTTTAGGTATTCAGACTTAGGACTCAGATTTTAATGCTGCAGTTTGGAATACCTGACCTTGTGCTCATGCCAAGTAGAGGCTTTGGAGGCACCAGGCTGCATTCTTATGTGTTTTCTGGAGTTTGGCTGATGACTTTCACAATATCTTTATGCCTTTGTGTAATCATTTGAATTGTCTTCCGGCCTGCTTGTTGTAGACTGTACTTATCAGTGATGAATGCTCTGGTGCTTTCTTGGATGTTCTGTGCACATCCATGCATGAGGCAGATAAATGTGTGGAGAGGGTTGAGGTCTCTAAAAGTATGTGAAGGTTCTGAGCATTATTTTCCTGTAAGCTGAAGGGGAGTCCAGGTATACTGTAGCACCAGTTCTTTGCATCTTGCATGTTCTGCCTGCCAGTTGTTTCATGTAGAGATGCTGAAGGGATGTCTGGGGATTTCTGAAGAGTATCATGCTTGTCTTACTAGTCTGCAGTGTGAAAGAGGCTTAATGCTTCACTGTAATAGATTACTTACCTGTATAAACAGCCAAAGCTGTTTTCCAGCTTAGTGGGGTGCTGGAAGTATAGACAAGCTAGTCCGAGAGCACTCAGAACCTGTGCATGCTCAGCATTTAAACACTCAGAGTGTAAAGCATTGTAATGAGGTCAAGTGTCTGTTCAGACTTGCTGTGCTCTGTAACTGAGGAGAATAGGAATTGAAAGGCTACATATCCAAAATGATGGGACCTAGATGAGAAATTATTGCTTTCTGTGCTTTGGTGTAAGAAATGAACTGTTGTCTTTAAGTGTGATACTATTACTTCACATTTTACTGTTTGATTCTGTGCTTTTTGCAGGTATCTCCTGATAACAGTAGGTGTTGTCTACGTCAAGTCATTTCCACAGTCCAGGAAAGATATTTTGAAAGACCTGGTGGAGATGTGCCGTGGAGTACAGCATCCTCTTAGAGGCCTCTTTCTTAGAAACTATCTCCTGCAGTGTACCAGGAATATTTTACCAGATGAAGGCGAGCAAGCAGAGTAAGAAAGATGGGCTGTAACTTAAAAATAATTAACAGAACATATTTAAATTTTCTGTTTGACTTCATGTTTGAGAGAAGTAGATACATTGGAAGTCTGTAGACACAACAGATCTGCATACAGGTTTTATCCATTTAGGAATTCCCTTCCAGAGCTAAGGTTTTTCACAAGTGACAATATGAACCTTTCTTATGAATGCTGATGTCCCACCACATGCTTTTCCACCCCCCTACCTTCTTAAAAATTGGATGCTCACCAGTGGATGGGAGGGTGAATACCTCTGACAAGCTTTTCCTGTTCTCACTTGTAGTGAAGAAACCACTGGAGACATCAGCGATTCGATGGATTTTGTGCTGCTGAACTTTGCTGAGATGAACAAACTTTGGGTGCGAATGCAGCACCAGGGCCACAGCCGGGACAGGGAGAAGAGAGAGCGAGAGAGGCAGGAACTGAGAATCCTGGTAGGAACAAACCTGGTTCGTCTCAGTCAGTTGGAAGGTGTTAATGTGGAGCGATATAAGCAGGTGAGAGATCTGCCCATCCTTTCTGCCTTACGGTACTTTTTCCTGAATGAAACTAGTTTGGACTTTCAGGTGAACAGCTTGAAGTGATACAGCTATGCTAAAAGTTCAGTAATCTTGTGTTTCTCAAACTCTTCATCTGAGGACAAGTTTGGAATGCTAATAAGCCTGTATCATGTGCTGTGAGGCTGAGGACATGACTCCTGTGTTTTCCCTATGAGCTGGTCTGTAATGTTAACAAGAAATGTTAAAACTTTCCTTCCTGATGCCCATTTTACTTACAGAATAATGAGTTGGTTTAAGGGATGGGTATACATTGTTCTGTGATAGACTTTACAAATTCAGTGCTTTGGGAACCTTAGCTTCAATTAGGAGAATTGTTATTGCATGAAATGAGAGTCAAGCAAAGATATTCTTTAGAAGTCTGTCCCTACCCTGTAGCTGCTGAAAACTGTTTGGAGTGGTACTGCTGTGTCCCTGAGTAGGGATATGTGCCAGCGAAGCTAGGAGCTCTGACTTAATACATCAAAGTTTGTAGGTTGCTCAGTGTAGAAAAGAGACAGATGTCAGACACCAGGACCTTTTTTGTCTGAAGGATGGAACTGCTGGAAAATGGGACTTTTTATGGGAGTGCCTTAATGTAAAGAAGCAGCTGAGAAATGTTAGAAATACTGCCTTGCTTGGATTAAATGCATACGTGTGAACCTGAACTTCCAAAGTAGTTCTAAAATCACTGCAAGACTCTTTTTCCTGTTCCAGATTGTTCTGCCTGGAATATTGGAGCAAGTTGTAAACTGTAGAGATGCTTTAGCTCAGGAGTACCTCATGGAGTGCATCATACAGGTGAGCTGCCTAAATTCAGTTGCAGTAGCGGGACACAGGGACACTTGCCTGAATCTAAGAGTATAGGAGCTACTATTCACCTCTTCTTCATGAACTGGAAAATTTCATCACTGGTACTCTTACATAGTGTTTTGTTCCATTTTATTTTTTTTACCAGATGGGCAGAGTGGAGATAAGTCCCTTTCCTGCTCCTGTTGCAGGAGCTTCTAAGCATCTGAGCAGCAGTGTCTGCTGTATGAGTTGTAATACATAGCTGGGCCTTCAAGTTACCCATTTGTCTTGTATGTCTTGTCAGGTGTTTCGCTGGCTGAGGTCAGCTTGGGGAACCTTGAAGTCTTTGTAGGCCAGGCAATATTTACTATGTGGCTGTATGCTTTGGAGTTACTCTGTTGTATTTTACTGCTGTGAAACAACGGGTACATTCAGTTTGTAACTTGTTGACTGTTGATTTAAAACTTCAGGTTTTCCCAGATGAATTTCACCTCCAAACCCTGAACCCATTTCTCAGAGCCTGTGCTGAGCTGCACCAAAATGTGAATGTGAAAAATATAATTATTGCTTTAATTGACAGGTGAGTGACCAAGGGGGTGGAAATTGGCTCAAATAAGTTTATTGTGCACAAGCAGATGATATTTCTTCCAGCGTTTGGAAGCTTTCAATTTGTAATATCATTTAACTTCACTGTTTCTGTGTCTTTCTATCTGCTGTAGTTCAGGCTGTGAAGAATATTTTTATAGATTCTTCTCTCTGGACTGTGCTTTTACATCTTCCAATGAAGCCTGCTTTAAGGACTGATTAAAACTTGTAAGCAGATTAAGCCAGGAAACAACCTATTTAGTATGGACCAGTTTCACGTTTCTGAACTCAGGTAGCAGCAGTGCTCTGCTCTGACAGCCACCTTGGGCGCAGGTACCTTTTGAAAACCTGAAGATCCTAATGGCTAAATTGTACATTAAGGATACTTTACCTTGCACTTTTGCTCAGAGAATGTAATGCATGCCTCTTCAGAAGAGAGCCATTAGGAAACAGAACCACCTTTTGTATTCTTAGTTTACCAGTAGCTTCCTGCTTGTTCTCCTCAAAGTGTGTTTTGCCTGTGGTGGTACTACTTCAGATCTGTTTGTTCAGGACTTCAGTTTTCTTGGCATATGCCTTCAGTCTTTGCATTTGGCAGAGAAGCAGCTCTGCCTTCATCCAGAGATGTTTGCAGGAATTGATTTTGCTGCTGTGGCTCTGACTTTTTTTGTCATTGTGTTAGCTTTAAAAGAGCAAATCCCAAAATCCCAAGAAGCACTGCTTATAACAATCCAATTCTCAGACTGTCCATCTTGAGATTTTCAGCAGAGGCACAGGCTCTCTTGCTAGTCTTTTACATGAGTGTGTAGCAATGTAATTCTGCAAGAAGGCTGTTCTCATGTAGCTGTTGCTCTCATGTCTACTTAAGACCTAAACAGCTCTGGTATTATCTCCACAGTAGGTACAACAACAGTAGTTACAAAACAACAGCAATGAGCTGATGCTGTCCTAGACTTAACCACTGCTGTGTTACTGGGCCGCTTGTAGTGCTTTCCAGAGCCTTCTCATCTGGCTGCAGGAGAAGGGTAGGAAGGTGGTGGGGTGGCGATGATCTTGCTCGTAGGACAACAGCACTAATATTATGGCAAGTGTTGGAAGGTGTGAGTGGCTCATTTTTTGGAATCCCTGTGTGGAGGGAAGATGCTGCTCTTGTGTTTGGGTTAGAGTTGTTAGGAACATTTCAGTGCTGTGTAGTTAAGGTGTGAATCTGTCCCTTGCAGGCAGCACCTGTGGGATATTTCAGCTGGTATGGGATAATTGAAACTGCACATCAGTGGCTGCTGAGGAAGCGTGTGAAGCTTTATTCCTTCATCTCTTGGGGCTTTCCTTTAAGTGGAATCTTACTACAAATAGTCTTGCTGCTTTGGGATCTTGCCTGCATTACTAAACCATTCATGGCTTTTAATTATGCTGCCATCTGCCTGCAACTTGGTCATACTTTGTAGCATGCTGGCCTTACCCTCTGAGCAGTTGCCAAGAAAAGCTGCCTTCCTCCTTTGAGAAAAGGCAGTGATTGTTCCTGGCTTTAGACAGTCTGTTTGTTACCACCCTAGTAGTTCAATGTCTGTTTTTCCTGGCAGTAAAGTATTTTTTGGCTCCTCAACCTTTTACCTGCATCTTTGTTTCAGACCCAGAGTTCATTCAGCATTGAAGTTTAGAAGCCCTACAAGAGATAACTTCACAAATCTTGATCAAGCACCCTGTCCTAAAATTTTTGCAGGTCTTTTTCTAATTCAGAGTATGATAAAAAATAGTAAGAAAGCCCAGATAACAATACTGAACTTTTTAAGCTGCAGCTCTGGTAAGGTGCTAGCCTTCCTGCAATGATTCTTCTTACCTTGTGTCTGATTTGTGCAGACATAGCGGTTGGTATGACTTTCTCATTTAGCAGAGCATGTGTCTCTAACAGCTTTGGGATGCTGGCTGGTTAGCAATCTCTTGCTTCCCCTCTCCCCACCTCAAGTATTCTTTTCTATGTCACATTTACTTTGTATTTTGCTCTTTTCAAGCGGTGTAAGTCCCAAGCACATCGGTCTTTCTTTGAAGACAAAGCATAATAAAGTTGGTACTTTTTTCTGTGGGGTTTGGTTGGTTGTTTTTTTCCCCTCTGGAGATTGTTTTGCAGAGAATGCTGCTGGATGTCTGGCTTCAGTAATGTAACTGATGGGGTGCAGGATACCTGTTCTGCCATCAGCCTGCACAATACCTCTTTCTCTGCTGGAAGGAACAGAACACTTGCTGATAGCTGAAGAACATGGTTTATGAAACACCCTCCTTGCTCTTTTTCGTCTTGCTGTCTCTGTCAGCACTTTTACAGGAGTGATGTTTACTGGGATGGGTTGCCTGTAACAGAGCTTGCCAGTACAGCTGAAGGACTTGCTTTCTCTGCCAATGTCTCTTTCTGGCGTGATCTGAGGAGTGGAAAAAACTATGCTGACCAAGCTGCTTTCCTTTATCTGTTACCAGATTAGCTTTATTTGCACATCGTGAAGATGGACCTGGTATTCCAGCAGATATCAAACTGTTTGACATCTTTTCACAGCAGGTTGCTACAGTCATACAGGTATGGTGTGTATTCTTGCATGGAGCTGGGGGAGGCATTGGCCAAGTCACGTGTTTTTTTTAATCAACTCGATGCTGTCTTAAATTTCAGTCTCGCCAGGACATGCCCTCAGAGGATGTGGTATCTCTGCAAGTTTCTCTCATTAACTTGGCTATGAAATGCTACCCAGACCGTGTTGACTATGTTGATAAGGTGTTGGAGACAACTGTGGAAATATTCAATAAACTTAATCTGGAACAGTAAGTAAATGTCTCTTGCATTGTCTCTGGAGTGGCAATTAATATTCTAAACTCTTGACTTCTACATTTCACTACACTTGGCAGGACAGAGACATATGCTCTGGATGTGTAAGATTACTGCTCTTTGGCCAAGCTGGAGAGGATCATGATTAATGATTGCTGAACCAGGACTTGCTTACCTGTGCATAACTCTTACTGCATAGCTGTCCAGCTACATGATGTGTATGCTACGCTGTGTGTAGTCATTATTCATCTCTTACAACACTCTAGAGTTCTCCTCTTGCTGAATTTTCAGCCACAGTCTATACTTCTGCTATCAGCAACTTAAAATGTGCTGTTCTTATTGTCCATCCTAAAGAGCATGATATGACTTGGTTTGATACTCTATTTCCTATCTCCTTAGCAACAAGTTGCTTAGATGCTGTAGTGTACATCAGACTTGATATTGAGGCAGACTTGAAAGCTGTCTGCATGTGTGGACTATTGATTAATTGTTTTGTTTGTATTTCTTTTAGTATTGCAACAAGCAGTGCTGTTTCAAAGGAGCTGACTAGACTTTTGAAAATCCCTGTTGATACTTACAACAACATTCTGACAGTTCTGAAATTAAAACACTTTCACCCACTCTTTGAATACTTTGATTACGAGTCCAGGAAGAGCATGAGTTGTTATGTGCTCAGCAATGTATTGGACTATAACACTGAAATTGTGTCCCAAGAACAGGTATGACATAAATTAATTCTAAGTATCTAAACTACTATTTGGAGACTTGGAAACATGTACTAAGTGCTTCATGCAAGGTGTGCTTTCCCCACCTGCATGCCCTCACCTCCCCATCTCACTAACCCAGGCTTTATCCCACTTAAGAACACAAGTGGAAGAATTATCTTGCTGTTGCATGTTTCACTTAACTTTATCTTAGAGGCTGCTTCTGTCAGGATTGAACAAAGACCCTGAGTCCCCTTGAAACTAGGCCTGTTACCTACAGAAGGTTGAGTAGTACCTCTGGAATATGAATTTCCTCTGCGCTGCTATGGAGTCCCACTTTTGTTAAGAGGGACCCTTTTTCAGGGATTAAGGCAAATGTGTCCTGCAGTACCACCAGCTAGTAATAGCCTTTCCTTGTGCTTTGTCAGCACTATGATTGTGTTCTGAGTTGCTGTCAACTTCTGCTTATTGACTACTCTGGTTCAGACAGAGCTTATTGCCTTCAACAGGTTGATGCGATCATGAATTTGGTATCCACGCTGATCCAAGATCAACCAGATCAGCCTGCTGAAGACCCTGACCCTGAGGATTTTGCTGATGAGCAGAGTCTTGTGGGAAGATTTATTCATCTTTTACGTTCAGATGACCCTGACCAACAGTATTTGGTATGGAGATTGGTGCTTCTGAATGCCTGTGCTCTCTGAACTGTTATTTCTTGCATTATTTACTGTACAAGTATTTTATGTAGCTGTGTCATCCGTGCTCTGGCACTACAAACTCAGTATTAAAAATGATGTATGACATCTTCCCTGGTAGTGTGAAATTTTCTGAAACTTCATTTCAGAAGTTTTAGTGTAAAATACGACGTTTCTGGGCTTTTCCCCCTTCAAAAGGGTGCCAGGCTGTTACACACAGCAATGCAATGTAGTGTTTAGCTTGCCTGGGACGGATTAATTTTTCTTCCAGTTCCCAGAGTGCTTGCTATTCCTGAGAATTTGGGTTATGAGAATACAAGACTAACTATATGCATTGAAATACTTTTATTCTAAGACTATCGTGTTCCTGTTGTGTGTGCAGCTTGTGCTCAAACCTGAGAGAGGCAGTAAAAGAAGCTGTCACCTGTCAGCATAATGAAAAACTAAACCCAGGAAAATATGGCAAAAGGCAGATGTGGCTCCTGGTGTTTGGCACTAAAACTTTGCTGTGAATATGTGAAGCCTTAATGATTTACAGTTTGGTTTTATGAACTTGGCTTTGTACTCTTACTTTCTAACAGGCTACTGTAAGAGAGAATAGGGTTTGTTTGTTTTTTTTTTGTAGCTTCTGTCAGGTTGAGAACAGAATGTGTCCAAGGTCATTATCAAATGCAAGCTCAGGCAACTTCTGTCTCACTGCAAAATCCAAAATATATCTGCAGTTAATATAGCACAACAAGTGTTGCCTAACACTTATTAAGCACCCAGAAAAGTTTGGGCAAATAGCCCATACAAAGCTACAGATCCTGCTGAAATTTAAATGAAGTGACTTGTTTGTGTCTCCTCAAAATGCTGTAATTTATCTAATGTTAACACTAGTCTGTCTGATGCTCGTATTCTTTAGAGTGTAGATTAAGTCATAGATGCAAATAACACACCTCTTTCAAGGGTTCTGTAAGCTTACAGTGCTTTTGTTTTAGATCCTAAACACTGCTCGGAAACACTTTGGTGCAGGTGGGAACCAGCGTATTCGTTTTACTCTGCCACCATTGGTTTTTGCAGCATACCAGCTTGCTTTTCGCTACAAAGAGAACTCCAAACTGGTAAGTTGATCTCTGGGTAACTCTAGTATACTTTTTTTTTCTTAAAAAATCATTTCAGCTGGCTACAGTATGCTAAAACTTGATACAGAATGCTAAAGCTTGTTTTCCTCAAGGCAGATTTTTGAGGTGTGAATGCTTTCTAATATAAGGAGTTTTATCAATTCTTACTTAACTGCTTGAGGAATCTTGAAGCAGAAATGGGCTAGTTGTGTTTAATCTTGAAGGTGATGGATTATGTTTTTACATGGAGACCAGAGAACAACGCTGCAAGTGATGGAATGAAACTGAGTTAAGTCTGGATATTGAAATACATAGGGTTTATAATTCTTTAGCTATACTTTTCTAATGTTTCTAGAAGCAAGTGCTTCTTTGCAGGTTAACTTACATGGTAGTTTCATAAGTGCACACTAAAACAATCACTGATCCCTTTTGTCCCTTTAATGCTTTCTGATTGAGGGAGATAAGTTAGAAATACCTACTTAAGCTATTTCCTCACAATAAGGGAAAATGCTACTTGTTAAAACACTCTTTAAAATGAATGTGTTCTATTTAGTCCTTAACTGCATTTAAGTTTTTCTCTACTTAACTGAACAAAAGCCTAATTACTTATGTTCTAAACATGGATGTGGTTGCTACAGCTCAGTGTAGTCTTCAGCGAAGTGTTTTTATGAAGTGGTAGGGAAAATGTGTGGTTTTTTTTAAATGCAAGAAATATGTTGTGAAGACCCACTGAGGCCAACAGTACTACTGCGTCATGACATGCAGTACTACTACTTGCCACTCTAGTGACTTATTCACTGAAGATAACAGACTGGAGCACTTGACACATCTTACTACAGTTTAGAAACGCTTTTCCTTATAGCAATAGTCGTGTTCAAGGTTTGACTTGTTTCACTTACCTAGGATGACAAATGGGAAAAGAAGTGCCAGAAGATCTTCTCATTTGCTCACCAGACCATCAGTGCTCTGATCAAAGCAGAGCTGGCAGAGCTGCCGCTCCGGCTCTTCCTGCAAGGAGCCCTGGCTGCAGGAGAGATTGGCTTTGAGAACCATGAAACTGTGGCCTATGAATTCATGTCCCAGGTGAGGTCCAACTATTAGTCACTGTCCTATACTACTTTACATTTGGCTTGGGTGGGTTTCTTGAACACTAAGCCATCCAGTGTGATTAAAACATCTAATATGACAGCTAATGTGACTAGGTAGCATGTGGAATTAATGATTTGAATGCTTGATCTGATAACTGCCTCCTACTCACATAGTTGGCAGGAGTGTTCTTGATATAAAATGCTTCTTCACTGCTTCTAAGACTGTCCACGAGCTCCTGTTATCAGGCTGGTGGTGCCCTGACCCCAGGCACTCTTTGGAAGTTCTCTAAGATGTGCTGTGTTCACAACTGCCATGCTGGGCTTTGCTAATTAGCATCCTTGTATTGAAACCTATTCTAGACTATGAAACTCCACTTAAACCTGTAATGTGGTTTTAAGCCTTACTTGTTGCAAAAGCCTTCCCATCTTCCCCATCAGGTAAAGAGCCAATGGATTTAATATTATCCGTATTGCAGGCTTTGCTCTTATCCTTTATTTACGAATGCTACTAGTGCGCGTTCTTAAACTGAGTTACTGAAAACCCGTTGCCTTTCCTCACTGCCTTGTGTCAGTTGCAATTGTACCACCATTCTGAAGGTGAGAGCCGTGTGACAACTGTGTACCTTCTATTAGAGATGTTCAAGATTGTTAACCTTGTGTGTTCTCTCAAGGCCCTTCATCCATGCAGAAGCAGTGCAAACACTTTTCTTTCTTACTCTGCAGTAACTGATCTATCATTCAATTTCTGCTGTATTCTTCTGTGTCTTTCAAAGAACCAAATCCTCTTCAGGGACTACTTCTACTGAAGTTCCTTAAAATGAGGAAAACCTCGTGTCTTCAGATGATATGTAGGATTATGTTTGCTTACTATGATGACTTGAGAAGTATTTCTTGCAAGACTTATGTCCAGTATATGGTTTTGATTTTTGACATTCTCAATTGGAGGCCTTTTTTCCCTGCCTGATGCTTTTAACAAATGTGAAACCGGATACTTTCCTACTATGCCATTAGCAGGTGTGATTAGTTTTCTTGTGATGTGTTCTAAAGCAGTTGACTGAGTCTCACTTTCCCCTTTGACTAGGCCTTCTCTCTGTATGAAGATGAAATCAGTGATTCAAAAGCACAACTGGCTGCAATCACCTTGATAATTGGGACATTTGAGAGGATGAAGTGCTTCAGTGAGGAGAACCATGAGCCTCTGAGGACTCAGTGTGCACTGGCAGCCTCAAAGCTCCTTAAGAAGCCAGACCAATGCCGGGCTGTGAGCACTTGTGCCCATCTGTTTTGGTCCGGACGAAATACTGACAAGAATGGGGAGGAGGTAAGAATAAAGCAGCAGCAGTCCTAACACTTTCCTGCCTTGGTAGTTAGTTCTGCTTTTCTTCTCAAGTTGGTTACATCTGAAGTGTATATATCAATGAAGTAGATTTGGCTGGAATGTGTTGTGTTATTATGAAGTTTCTAAACATCACTGTAGTGTAAACTGCACAAATACAGAAGGGGAGAAAACTTAAGAGTGCAAGAACCATGCAAACTTCTGAGCATCAGCTAGTGTAAGACTGGTACATTCTGCATTTTGCATATCTTTATTACAGTAGCTGTGTTTGAAGGTGAACTACTAAACTTCCCAATTAAAGATGCAAGGTCTTGAAGTTCAAGGTAAAAAACCCCACAAACTGCTGCTCTTCAGGGCTTGTCACGTAAGCTGTTGAAATTAAAGAGCAACCTTTGAAAAACTCTTCCTTGAAGTATGCATTAGAGTGCATATTACAGAATGAAAGGCTTTCAGCAGCTCTTAGTGTTACTGCCGGATTTAACAGAACACTCAGTCAAACTGTTGGCAGTCAGGAAAGGTAAGCTTTCAATGACAGCTTGTGCTGTGCAGTTTGTCTAGTGATGTGGTTCTGTGACAGACTACCAGGTAGTGCTCTATGTGTGCCAAGAGAAGAGAGGCTGGGGAATCCCTAAAGTTCTTTTATTTCTTGTAACGTTTGGCTCTTTCTTCTAGCTTCATGGAGGGAAAAGAGTGATGGAATGTCTAAAGAAGGCTCTGAAGATAGCAAATCAGTGCATGGACCCTTCTCTGCAAGTCCAACTTTTCATAGAAATTCTCAATAGATATATCTACTTTTATGAAAAGGAAAATGAAGTAGTAAGTGGAAATGTATTCTATTGCATCCTTCTTTAAAGAACATTTTGTGAAGCTGTGTGCTTGCACTTACACCTGAAATCATGCCTCTTCAGCTTGTTCTGCAGCCTCTCATGAGAGGCACGAGTTCTGGTAATGACAGTAGTCAGTTCTTGATATGCTTGTAAAAATATGGATAGAACTTTTTACATGGGGGAAAGCATCAAACCTTTGCAGTTTAATTATGAACTTAAATACTGTGGGACTTCGATAATTGAAAGGTCTGTTAGATCAAAACTTACTAGGACTTAGATGAGAAAGGAAGATTCTCACTTTTGAGGTAGCTTACTTAATATGCACGTAAGGGAAAGAGAAGTCATGTTGCTGTTCAAGGTTACTGCTGAGTGTGCCACAAATGGTTGGTTGTAAGCTTTGATTTCAAGATATGACATATTTCCCATGCCAGCTTAAATTCTGCACCTGGAATCTAGTATTTACTTCCTACGTTTTCTGTTAGCAGTAAATCTGTCCTATTCGTAACAGCTCTTCAGTCAGGTAGAGAACCATGTCCCATCTGATCAAGAGCAGGTGTTCATGAATAGCCTGTAGCTCTTCAGAGAATGTCTAGAGAGATTTTTAGGGGTTTGGTGACTTTGTAGCACCTGAACTGACTCCCTGCTGTAGTAATGCTCTAGTATAGGAGATGCTAACAATTTGAATTTCGAGCACTTGGTTCCAGGTGCAGTGGTGGTCTGCAGTGCATTCTGTGCTGCTGTGTTCTGTGTAGTGCTGGGCTTGGAATCATGGCCAGCTGTACTTTCCTAGGTCGCCAAGCATAACTTGGTTTGGTCACTAAAGGTAACTTTGCATTTGATCCTGCCATCCTGACTGACATCTACAAGAAACAGACTATGTGAGAGGGCACAGACAATCTAGATTGTGTGCTCTGTTGGTTTAAAGCTGTTGAAGTTTGTATTGAACAGGCTGGAGAGAAATGCTGTGGTGAAAGTTCTGAAGCTACCAGGTTAATGACTTAGGATTAGTCACATTTGCTGTGATGGAGGGAAGCTTCCACAAAATTCTGAATTCAGAATGGTCCAATGAGGAACAAGAGAAGGCAATCTCCAGTGGGCTTACTAATATTTCCAAGAACTGTCCGAACAGACTTGTCTTTAAACTACTGGTGTTAAAACTGATGTCTGTGCCCTTATACAGAGGCCTTGCTGATGTTTATGTTCTCTTGCAGGTGACAATTCAGGTTTTGAATCAGCTTATACAGAAGATAAGAGAAGATCTCCCAAACCTCGAGTCTACTGAAGAAACAGAACAAATTAACAAACACTTTCACAACACACTGGAGCACTTGCGCCTGAGGAGGGAATCACCGGAATCTGAGGGGCCAATTTATGAAGGTCTTGTTCTTTAGGGAGAAACACACTGTACTTAATTCTTTTCATTTCCATACCTTATGTTTTTTTTAAGATAGATTCATAGGTTGTGCCTTTCGGGAATGTCAAGTTAAGTTAACATTCATGTGTTCAGCCTGGCACTTCAAACACCTGTGAGCACTCTAACAAGTTTGAAAAGTTGGACCAGCAACTACAGGTTTCATCAGTTAGCATGGCTGAATCCATGTGACATGGTAGGGCTCTTCCAGTTCTGATTTCTCTTCTGTCTGTTCACTGTTGCTTCTGTAGCGTTAGAGTTCTAAATGGGCAGTGACTGTCATCTGAAACTGTTTCTGATCCTTACAGAGCATCAGATCTTTGGGATTAATGTATGTCAGATTCTGCTTGTGCTTTTCTTTTAATGCAAGTTAAAACTAAGTGTAATATTTTTCCCTAAAATCTAGAATATATTAATGCATGTTTGGAGAGTTTTAAAGTACCATGTTCAAAAACAGAAGTTATATTTTGCATATTAAGGCTCTGTGACATTCAGTGAGGGCCAGTACTGTGCACAGGGCATATTTATCAAGATAATTTTGTTCCAAATAGTATAAAAATAGAGAAACTGCAATCTATATAGATAATGTATAACCTTCATTACTGTAAATTTAGGGGAAAATGCATTACACAAGTTTATTCAGTATCATGATTTTGCACCAGTGAAACAATAAAGTTGCTATTAACATCTGTTGTTTCATGTCTCTTCAGAGCCCACTGTTGAACCCAATGCTAATGTTGAAGCTTCTGATAAAAGTAAAGGATCCTCTGTTTTGTAGAGACAGAAAAATCAAGGTATACCTATTCTGGACAAGCTGGGAGGCTGCTAGCCCTTCTAGTGTAGAATTTTGTTATTTCAACCCAGTATTTTTTCCAGATGCTGCTGAAGATCATGTGTGCCCCTATTTCATAATGCTTTCATAACTTGAGAATGTAGTGGAGAATCCTACTGGATTCCAGGTCTGTGCTAGAGACATGAGTGGCAATTAAATGACAAGGCTGTAGGAAGTAGAGCAGTAGAGCAGTTGCCAGTGGCAGCTCCCATGAAGGTTAGCCTAGGCTGTAGGTGAATGCCAGTTGCTGAAAACTGAAGTGTCTGTTTTACCTTAGCTGGATAATGTTCTAAAGCTATCTGATTGAACTTGCTTAACTGCTTGAGTTGGACCACAGTTGTGAAAATTGTCCTGGCTTGACTGGATAGCGAACGAAACCTCGGTGGGAGCGTCTAATAAATAATGTAATGTTGCCTCTTTTCTGAAAGAGGCAGACATGATCCTAGGAAACGTAAGAATTACGGAGTAGACAACAATGAGGTGATTAATCTACTGATGTGTAAGTGTAACTTGGAGGAGAGGAGGAATGGGGAGAGAATCCAATGGCTGTACTTGCCTAGTGATATAACTAATGCTGTTCAAAAACTCATGTTGCTCTGTATCTGTTGATGCTGTTCCTCTTGAGAACACTGTTCAGCTGAATGTTTTGTTTTAAAAACTCGTAGAACATCATGATCACATCCATGTAGGTACACTCATAGTAGGGATATGTCCTTCTAGTTTGCAGTATTTGCTAACTGTGTTTGTTTAATCCTCAAGTTCAGTCCTTGTAACTTATGAATTGTCTTCGAGTAATAGTTTTGTAGCTTCAACTGCAGTTACCCGAATATTGTAGGCTAGTGCTTTTTCCATGTGCCACTTGTTAAGTCTATGAAGTTACGACTCTTGCACAGGGATTAATTACTTTTATTGAAACTTGACAAAGTGAATGATTTCAAAATACTGCCTGTAAACTTGTACTAACATGCATTTTGGCTGTGGCAATGGGTAACAAAGTTTGATAGCCATCACTCTTGTCAGCAAAGGGTCTTATAAGCTTCATAGAACACGTTTATGGTAGTGGAAACAAACTTTATCACTAGTGATGTTTGGATCTAGCTGTGTTGAGCATCTCGTGTGGCAGAGGCAGAATCAGTATGTAGGTGTCTACATTCTTGTTTTTCACACCTATAGTCAATAGCAAGGCTGTAAATTGAACTGGCTTCGAGTCATGCTCTTCTTCATGGTGCATAAATACTTGGGGTGTCAGTGTCTGAACACTTTGAATAATACTTTTTAACCGCTGACTTCCTGGGTAGATCTTATGGGTACCATAGAGGAAAACAACATCTTTTTCCCTGTTAGAACTAGTAAAAGTCTAATTGAAAGGATTTTTTTTTTAATTACTATAAGGGAAGCTTATCTAAAGCTCTTGTCCTGTGCTTTTCCTGGACACTGGTATTTAGTTTTTTCCATTGGCCATTATCTGGACTGGCTTCCCACTACAGAAGGAAAAAAGCATGCTACACTGAACAGCTGAGACACTTGGTGTCTTAAGAGTGGGATAGGGTGTAAAATACAACAGATCCAAGGTTAACACTTTATGAAATCCCTTACCAACTGTACTTAAGAGTTATTAACAGTGAAAGCCTGAACTCTTAATGGCCATGAATGTTGTTTTCCCTTTTCAGCACTTGAAGGCTAGTGCACCATTACCAGAAAATATACTGCTGGCATAATTTCTCAAAGGGCTTTGAGAAATTACCTTTCTTTTCACTGCTGTGATTTCTGCAGCTACATAGATGGTTGTCTTTCTATGCTTTCATCTACACTTATACCTACTTACTAGTATTCAATAAATTATCTCGTGCACATAGCACTTAATATTTGAAGGTGAATGTTAGCAAGTTTATGCTCCCACTGAAAGCAAGATGTACTTCATGCTTTTTTTACATAAAAATATGAGGATGAATTTTGGCTTTTCCTGGACATAGGAGTTTTATAAAGGCTTTCCTAAAGCTTATGTGACACAGTGGGTATAGAACAGGGTTAATGGCTGAATTCACCCACAGAAGCCAAAAGGAAGTCTCATAGAGTGAATACCGCACACACTGCCCGTGACAAGCCGCTCTGATGATCATCAAAAGCGTGTATGGAGCCCAACACAAACCAAACACACAGACAATAATTGCTAAAGACTTTGCTACTCTCTTATCCCTGGAAAGTCTGAATCTATTTGCCATAGTGTTAGCAATGTCCACTCTGGTGGTGGTGCTGCATATGCTTTCTGTAGCTTTGTAGAAACCATTCTTATGAGGCTTGGTCTTGACTTCCACCTGAAGTGGTGGGAAGTCTTGATTGACATTCAGATTTAAGGACTGATTGTCAAACTTCTGTAGACTGAGCCTTGAAGCCTTATTTGGGGGAGAAAGGCTCCTTGCTCTCTTCTTCTCATGTTTGTGTCTGTTAGCAGGTTTTACAAAAAATACAGTGTGTTCCCTTTTCTTCCCCTGGAAACTCATTTCACAGTCCTCTTGACCAGGCGATAGGTTCTCGTTCCTGAGGCATGTGCGTTTCCTGATGTTGAGGTAAATACTTAAGTTAAAGTATGTGACAGTGATGAAAGGTGTAAAGAATTCAATAGTAGAGGCAATCATTAGGAAATACCAGTTGTAGAAGAATTCTGCATGACATTCTCCTTCAGGGAGGATGCTCTTTTGGGCAATGTGCTCCCAACTGAGAATGGCTGGACCATAGAGAAGAAAAGCAGCAATCCATACAGTGATCATCTTCAATACAGCATTTCTGGTCATCCCTTTCTGAGCCCTGTAACTGACCTAAGAGAGAGAAAAGGTAAATCACAAATGTTACTAGTATCTCCAAACACTTCTGTGGTGCCCTGGAATATGGCCCTCTCTGTCACTTGTGGGGATTGATAATATATTGGTGTGACTGTTTCTGATATCATTCCAACAAACATTATCAAATTGACAGGATATGTTCTGAGAATATGTTGGAACTTAAAAGCTAGAAACATGGCCCTTAAGTTATTTAGGTTTTTAAAGTAATGTAAAATACATAAAAGGATCTGAATTCTTACAACACCCATGCAAACTCTTTTCTTTCTACTTTGTAGATAAATATCCTTTTTTCTTAATGTGAAAATCACACCCCAAAAAAATCAGTGGATAATAGCTTTTACTGCTGTTAAAGATCCTTAATTTCTCGTTGTGAAGTACTTGCAGAACTCTTATCTGCAGCTCAGATGTGTAGATGGAGTGATGTGATCTGTGTGGTGCATTACAGAAAGAGTCTCTGATTTCCTTTATTCAGAAAGGAGAGGAAGTAAAGGGGAAAAAATGTCAGTAAACTGTATCAGGAATTGAATTCAATAGAATTTTAAAATCAGTGTTTTCTATTTTTCAATATTCTAATTCCTTGGTGTATTGGACAATACTCATGTAGTGAACTGGAATTCTAACTTAGCATCTCTATAGTGGCCACACAGTGTTTTGGTATGTGAAGTCCTTAACCTTGAGTTCTGTATGGGATTCCTATTTACTGCCCTAATCCGTGGATCTTTATCCCTACAGCCAGTGCTGCTCCAGCAGAATACCCATGCAGCTGAGGCATCCTCACTTTGCCTCAGCTGGGTCTGATTTTGCAATTCTTCACAAAGCTGCTAATGATTTCAGGAGCAGTGTTGCAGGGGAATTATCATTTTCATTGAGATAATTTAGAACTTCATATATTCCTCTTCCTATGTTTGCATATTGCCATAACCCACCAGGCAGTTTCTGTACTCCTGCTTGGGGAGGGATTTTTATATGGAGGATTAATTAGAGATATTTTCAAGTGGCTCTTTTTGTTTTTCATTTATTATGACTGGTTTCCCTTTCTGTGTCTGAAACTATCCAGTCTATATATTTATACTATGTGTATAGTCACGAAAGTTTGGTTTATAAAAGCAAAATTCATGGCTAATTCAGAACCTAGAAAATAAAGGAATTGTGGTGACTTTAAGAACAAATTTGTTAATTTCTCTTCCTTGAAAAAGCTGGTAAAACACTGAGTTGCATGTAAACTGTTAAAGTGATATTGCAGCCTCTCTTTGGCAAATACTTTGCCAAAAAATTATCATTTCCTCTAAGTGTGATTGAGCAATGAAGGTAAATTAATGTTTTAAGGAAATGTGGGTAGAACGGGAGGCTGAAGAATGACCAAGAAATGTGTGTAGAAGAGTAAAACTTATTAACAGATTATTATTTTTTTTTGTACCATCCAAAATAATCTGAGGTGGGATGGTCTAGGTGAAAATGAAGCTATCTTTTGATTTTGGCAAGAATGGTCTACTCCTTTTTCCACAACTGCTATGCTTCATGACTGAAGCTGTTACATGGAAATAGGATTCGGGACCTCGGAAAGATGTTCATGTTAATTTATATTCTGCCAGTTCTGAACAATCATAGCTGTATACATCCAACTTTCTCTGAGGGATTGATACCCATTACAAGGAGATCCCTCTGTGCTAGGATGCAGCAGGTGTGCTGCCATGTTCTGAGTGACATAGTATTATCCAGCTGAAGCAGACCACTTAAGCTTATCCAAAGTGTGCCTGGGGAGGAAATAAGTACACCTTGTTCCCTTCTAGATGCAAGATGTACAAACTGTACCTGTTTCTAAACCAGAGCACCTCTTCCCCTATTCAAGTGAGAATCAATTGTCTTGTCTGCCAAAGCTAATCACCCTAGAAATATTTCCAGGGCACAGGGCAGCTGCCTTGTCCCCCTGTCCCCTGTGGTGTTTGATTGATGTGTGAGAGCTAGGTGTCCCAAGCAACCCCTCCTCCCTGAAAGGGCAGCTGTGGAGCCCCTGCAGCGCCCTCACTCACTCACCCAGCCCTTACCGCTTTGGTGACAGAGATGAACCGGTCGAAGCTGATAAGAACGATGTTGAAGACGGAGGCGGTGCACACCAAGTAGTCCACCACCAGCCACAGCTTGCACAAGCCCCGGCCCAGTCTCCACTCGCCCGTCAGCACGTAAGGGATGTAGAGGGGGATGCAGAAGCTGCCTGCAGACAGAGCTTGGCGGTGACACGTGTAGCACCGCGGGCAGCCACCCTCTGCCCCTCCCAGCACCCCGAAACTCACCCACCAGGAGGTCGGCGATGGCCAGGTTCAGGAAGAAGAAGTTGCCCTGCGTACGGAGGCTCCGGTCCACCACAAACGCCAGAATGACTAGGGCATTGCCCAACACCGTGGCCAGCACCAGCAGCCCCATGAGCGCGGCCAGCAGCGCGGCGGTGGCGGCGGGGAAGGGTCCGCCGTGCTGCCCGTCCGCCGCACAGGCGTTGCCAGCCGCCCGCGGGCTGCCGGAGTGGTTGAGCCACGGCGAGTCCTGACCCATGGCTGCAGGCGGAGAGCCCGCAGCGTTGCCCGCGCTCCGCCGCCGGCCAGCCCGGTTCTGGCCCCCGCCTCACGCTGCTGTTGGCACCGCCCTCGCCCCGCCACAGCCCCCTCCGGGCGGAGGGAGGGGTCGGCCGCGGCGCGGCGGGCTGTGAGGCGGGAGCAGGGCGGCTCGGCGCTGCGAGCTGGCTACCCCAGGTCTGGACTGTTCTGGGACGGCGCCGGTCTGGACAAACTTTCCGGAGTCCTGCTGTAGGCTAGAGTGCCCAGTTTCCCTCAGTCTGGTTCCCTCACGAGCAGGTTCTGTGAAGCGCCGGGAGGTAATGCCCGCCCTCCTCACGGCTCCCCAGCGGCTGACAGCCCTCCCTCCCTCTCAACAGGTCTCACAGTGCCCTGATGAGCTCCCGCTGCCTTAAATCCTGACTGGGTTCTCTTAGCTGCTTGTCTTGTTTTTGCAGCTTCTGCCCAGCACCGTATGTGCAGCACTTTCCCATGGCCCATAGGGTCCTCAAATGATCTTTGCATTGTGCCATGTGTAGATGTTCTGCCCAGCAGAGCCAGCGGTGTGGCGATGTGCTGGACGGCCATCTTGTACCTCTGGGTGTGTGGACAAGGCTGGAGCTTCCTCTGCGTTTCCATCTGTGGGAACACCAGGATGGTCTCACCGCTATGCCTGGCTGCTTGCAGGAGTGCAGTATTTCTGAGACCTCTTTTTCCCAAACTGGCAGTAAATTTTTTCCTGGTGCATGACAGGTAGGCCATGAGCCAGCAGTGTGCCCTGGTGGCTAAGAGAGCCAATGGGATCCTGGGGTGCATCAGGAGGAGTGTGGCCAGCAGGTTCAAGGAGGTGATCCCGCCCCTCTACTCTGCCCTGGTCTGGCCCCACCTGGAGTATTGTGTCCAGTTCTGGGCTCCCTGGTGTAAAAAGGACAGGGATCTCTTGGAGAGAGTGCAGAGAAGGGCTACGAAGATGATTAAGGGCCTGGAGCATCTCCCCTGTGAGGAGAGGCTGAATAAGCTGGTACTGTTCAGTCTAGAGAAAAGAAGACTGAGGTGGGACCTAATTGGTCTTAAGCATGGGATGCAGGGCAAATTAGCCAGCCCCTTTTCAGTGGTCTGTGGAGACAAGACAAGGGGCAATGGCTGCAAGTTAGAACACAGGAAATTCTGCACCAATATGTGGAAGAACTTTTTCACAGTGAGGGTGACAGAGCCCTGGGACAGGCTGCCCAGGGAGGTGCTGGAGTCTTCTTCCCTGGAGATATTCAAGACCCATCTGGATGCCTATCTGTGCAGTATGAGGTGGGGAGCTGCTTTGGCAGGGAGGTTGGACCCGATGATCCCTTGAGGTCCCTTCCAACCCCTACAATTCTGTGATTCTGTGAAATTCAGAGAATGTTTCAAAGCAAGTTGTGACAGTGGTGTTGGTTTTATCACTGAAGACAGGCTTACTGCAAAATCCAAACGTGAGCAGCTGGCAAAGGCCTAACACTTCTTTCAGGTTCTGGCAACATGGCTGACTATCTTCTGGGGTGGAGGAGTGGGACACAGCAATCACTGGATGAGCTGCAAAGGCTGCTGAAGTCTGTAAAAAGTTACTCTTCAGTTAAGAGAGGAAACGCAACCTATCTCTACTCTCATGGTCTGGCACACTGGATCATCATCTGCCTTAAAATATGTGGCCATTAATGGGTTTCTTTGGCTTCCTTTCCATGAGACTCTCCTAGAGACTGGAAGCAGTTTGGGACTTGCTACCTTCAGTATGGTCCCTTTGTTGTTAAGAGAAAACAGAACTTGCTCAAAACCAGCCAGTGTTTCATATGTGGTAAACTCTTTCATGAAGATAGCAGATTTGCTTGAAATAACAAATGCAGAAGCAGTTGCAGTTGTTTTCTAAAGAGAGCAAGCTATTCATATGGACATCAGGTAAGCCAAGAACAGCCTAGGACCATCTTTATTATATTTGTCTGAGGTTGAGCATATATTCTCAGGGTACTGCTGGGACTAGCCTTTTCCCTAGAGGAAAGCATCAAGCCTTCCATTGGGTGGAAGTACAAATTCCAGGCCAGGTAATCCATACAAATCAATAGTTCCACAGAGATTTTGTAATTTACAGTACTTACAATATGACCTTTCTATTTCTGTCAGTCTAGAGACAGAAATGGCAGCTGCATGTCTAATGTGTCTGTGCAAAACACTCTTGTTGCATGCCTCCATATCATTATCTTCCTAAAGCAAATAACTAAAGCCACACAAAGCCGAAGTCGCAAGAACACTGAAGCCTTAGCTTATTACCACAGTGATTATTGTTATTCCCTAATTTGGAGGCTCATTTTCACTTCCCTTTGAGCCCAGTTGGCAGTTTTCCATTCACTTCAGTTTGGGCAGGATCAAGCTTGTTGATAATTACTGCTATCTGATTGTGCTGTAGAATATAAAAGATGAGAGAGGCAGCCAAGAGACAGAAGAAAAAAAATAAGTCTCAATCACCATGAAAACATGGGAGCAATCATTCTTTCACAAAGAGTTGCTATATTCTTTAACTTTTCTAATGTAAGGTGATTTTACAGCAGCTCAGTGAGTTGCGTGTATGCTTGTATGCTGTCCTTGAAGTAGTTTTTGTAGTGTATTACCACTGGCAGGCTTGAGATTCTCAGTAAGCCCCATAATAACCACCTTTACTGTCTTCTGATGCTGTGACAAGGCATGATGACTGCAACTCTTAACAAAATTTTGTTCCTAAAAGCATGAAGTTTCAGTCTGTTATTCTGCACTTTGGGGACTTAGTGTTGAAGGCTGTACTAGTGCTGTCCAAAGACCCTCACAGACAACAAATCCAGGTGTGAACAAGGTGGCCAGCACTCTCAGAACAGCAGGTTTTACAAATCCAGGCTTCAAGCAGTTTCTTTTTCTTTGAAAAAGGATTTTTTTTTTCATGTCTCATGACTTACTATGTGGATTTTCTTTTAAGAATGCTTATTTGTGGAAGAAGAGCTTCACTTCAGTTCAAAATGTATGTTATGGGGCTGTAGGTATATGCATACACTGGGAAAAAAAATAACACGAACACAGGGAAGAGAAGGAAGCTCTATCTGATCATCCCCTTTGTTCATGCAGTCTTTCCTGGAGGGAGAATGGATGCTGGAATGATGAAGTAAGACTGAATTTTAGACTTCTGAAAACATATTTTGTTGCTGATCTTCATCTAATCCTTGGAACGAGAGACGTAATTGATTAGAATTGGTAAAGAAGAATGACAATAAGTCAAGAAAATGATGAAAAATGCAATGTTTTCCAAGGCATGTCAATACTGATGTGTTCTGAAATGTTAATTTTTTCCCTGTGATAATTGTTTTCATTTCCATAAGATGTCCTTCAGTGATTTTTTTAAATAGAGAGCTGAGTCATGCAGTTTCCCATGACTCTAGTGTAAGGCAGTGATTGTATCTACAGAAATGATAGAAAAACAGAATGTTTTTCCCACACCACAGACAGATTACACTTTTCCCAGAACAGGCCAAATTCAGCTTCCAAATAGACTTGGGCAATCACATGGGTAGACTCCAGCTGCCTGTAGAGCCTATGGGTTCAGTACATCTTTGCAGTACAATTAAGTAAGGTAGTAAGCAAGCACACTTGCATTGGAACTTTGCCTGAATCTGAACTCAAAGCTAAAACATTGTGTCTTTTACCAAATGACATATTGTACATAATTTCTCTTCCTCTGCTTATTCCTTTCAAGGATATGTAATTTTAGTCCCAGGATTTCACACGTAGGGTAATTCTCAGTGAACCACAAGCAGTCTGGTACCAGAGCTTTGCTCCTTAGTGAAATGAAGGGCAGTTGTTGCACATTTCAGTGGGGTGTATGAAAGCAATGAAAGATGGACTATGCACATACTTGCACAAAGGAAACTATTCACTAGTGGTTTTGTAAAATTCTGACAAAATATTTAGTTGCTAATAGCCCTATTTAATAATTAGAGGTTGTTTTCATCTGTCCTGTTGCTATGGGCAGTTGGTATTTGACAGAGAAAAAGCTTTGCTGGTCAGGAAAAAAGGAATGATTTTTAGACTGTTTGAGAGAATGTATACATGGCTTTATCAACCAGTAAATCAGATTTGCTGTCAGGCAGACCTGATCCTAGTTAAATGAATGGGGAAACTAAATTCTGCTATGATCATTTCCTATTAATCTTATACCCTTTACCAGTTAGGGTTTTGTTTAATGTTCTGTAGATGTCTCCATGTATATGAAACAATTTACATTTCAAAATAACTCTTGTTCCCGCACAGGTAGAGAAAAAAACCCTCTTTGATCTGTGCTGTTGGAAAGGTATCCACTCCAGAGTACACAGTGTTACCTACCATTTAGTGATGATGTATTTTCTTCTCTTCACTTACCGTAGTGCAGCCAGAGTGATGCTGAAATCGTAGGGAAAGTGTTCTGTACTGGGATGTATTTGCTCAGTACTTCTTGTCCACCAGTAGATGGCATTCCCCAGGAATAAGCTGGAAGCATTTTTGCTTTCTGCACCTCCCACTGACCCAAGCCAGGAGGGTATTTCTATGGCCAGCTGTTGATAAGCACTGATTTAGAATATTCTCCTCAGCATTGCTAAACTTGCATTCTGTCTGTATCAGTGGAACCTGTGTCAGCATGTCTTGTAGTTTTTACAGCTTTGAGAATGAGCATTATTTTTTTCCTCAGGGCTGGCCATTTCTGATTTGTAGCTGGAGTAGCAGTCCCCAGCACTGTGACCTTAATGTCCATACCTCTTTGGGAAGTTGATGCCTATTTGCTTCAATAGCAGGATGTGATATTTCAGGAAAATATGAATGTGTTTCTATCAGAAGATGAATTTAGTGCTGTTAGGGAGCATGGCTCATCATTGTTACTTATCAGTGACCCAGTTACTGTCACGTAGGCTTCGTAATAGGGCAGATTCAGATCGTTCTGATACTAGCAGACACCTTTTGTTTCCTCATGTTATTGGGGGGGGTTAAATTCTTATGGAGGAAAAATGAAAGGACTCAGATTTCCTTATTTCAAACTTTTATTCTTTCTCTAATATCTCTTTTCTCACTATATGCAGAAACTCAACAAACATCTGCTGTGCTATATTTAGGCTTATTTGTCTCTTTCCTACCTTTGAATATTATGCAATTTCTCTATCAGGATATATCTGTAAGGTTCTTACTGTAGTTTTGTTACGGTTTTCATGTCCATAGTTTACAGAACAGAGATAGTGGTCTTAAATATCAGCAAAGGGAGTTAAGAAAACAATTGTCTAATAGTAATTAAGAAAACAACAGTCTAATAGTAGTGAAACAATGAAATAGGCTGCCTGAAACTACTGTGAAATCTCTATAATAGAGATCAAAAATATTTTTTCCAGCAGAAATTTATTAAGAATGATGTAGAAAGGTCAGAGCATGCCTTGGACAGGGAAGTGGGTTAAATAGCCTCACAGACTCCCTTCCAGCCTTATTTTCTGTAATTCTACAGCTCTTCATTGGTCCTGCCATCTTGTCAGTTAGAGGTAGTTAGAGGCATAGAGGCAGTTAGAGGCCAAATGGCAAAAAACGAAGAGCAAATTGTTGTATTGCTTTGTCAATGTCAGGTAGACTGTTGGCAGAGAATGGGGTTTGTAATACAGCTTTGCTGTCACTAGTTTTCTCTATGTCACCTGTGATGCTGTAACATTTATGTACCCATATACAAAAGTATTTGTTCACTAGATTAGTAAATGCAGTTTAACTGAAAGGGATATAGCAGCGTGACAGTTCTAGGTTGGGGGGTTTTGTTGGTTTTGCTTTTGGGTTTGGTTTTTTTTTTCCTTAATTCTAGCTTGCAGACAGGAGGTGATCAGCTGGTTATTAGGGCTTCAGTTTTCACAAGTTTTAAAAGAAGATAGTGAAGGGATCCAGAACTTTTCCTGGATTGGTGACATTTGTGTCCTCCTTTAAAGAGCTGGCAGTAGTGCATTTAGCCCATTGCTGAGGGAACTCAATGTTAAAGCACATTGAAAAACTCAGAAATAAAGACAATATCATAGAATGGTATAGGTTGAAAGAGACCCCCAATCTATGGACATAACAGGGTGAATTGTGGAGTTACATAAAGGTGCTGTGGGTCCAGTCCAGCTGAGTTTTGAATGGTTCCAAGGATGAAGATTCTGCAGTCCATCTGGGCTCATTCCAGTGCTTGACCACCTCTCCAGTAAAAAACAATGTTCCTTCTCTCTAATGTTAATTTCCTGTGCTGCAGCTAGTCCCTATAACTGGATTATAAAATAAACTGTCTCTTGTCCTTTGGTGGTGCACCCCTGAGAACGGTGACGGTAATTAATCCTTAGGTAGCAGAGGAGTGTAATTAGATACACCTTTGCCTCTTCCTTTTTGTACTGCTGTGCTTTGATGAAGTCTCGCCAGGATTAGCTCGTTTGCATTTTATCTTTTAAACAATGAGTCACATTTTCAGAGGACCACAAAAGATGGATGTGGATAAAAAAAGATGCTGTCTGCTGCTACGTGAGGTACTAGGAGGGGGAAGCACAGAATATAACCAACCCCTGAGAAGATGACCGCCAACGGCAGAAACAAGGTAACACAAATGAAGTCTTCAGTGACCACCTGGACAGCAGACCACCCCACACTAATTCCCAAAGGTGTTTCATGATAGAATCATAGAATCATTAAGGTGGCAAAGTAGATGCATTTCTGACAAAAGGAAGAAGCCATGCTTCTGTCTGCAAGTATATGAATTCATGAGACCAACTCACTTCCAACAGCATTGAGCTGAGGACTGTAGAGATCTCATTCCATCAGGATCAGTTTATGATTGTGCTTCCCCATTTAATTTATTTCTCAGGCTTCTCCTCAATTAGAAGAAAAAGTGAAATTAAGAAGTGATTTCATATAAGAAAAAACCAACACATTTAATGAAATCAAATAATTGCCATGATTTATTACATAATAACAGACAAATTAACTTGGAAAAAAGAAAAAAAAGACCCCACAACTAGAGAGGTCACTTTAAAGATTGTTTCTTGCCTCAGAAGATCAAAACCAAGAAAAAAACAATTAGAGAAAAGTTAAAATAATTAAATAAAAATCGCCAAAATAAAAGGAAATGAGATCCTTAAAGAGGAAGTAGTAGATGGGCATATGGAGAGTGGGTCATTGTGAAAATGTGTATCTTAATGTTTTATCTCTGATACAGTATCTCTGTGATCCTTGCCGTTTATGCACCCATTCTGCTGTGAATTGAGTTGGGACAATGATTTTTCCTCAGTTTTATGCTTGGCAGAAGATTATTGCTAGTCTACATAACTTCAATTATGTGTTTAACCCTTCATGTCTTTAGTTTAAGACATGGTCCTTATGACATACTTATTTTTCAGTTAAAAAAATTACTTAAGGCAGAAGTAAGTTAATGCAATAGTTTGGGAACACAGCTAGACATAGAAACCTGTGGCACAGGACTGCACAAGCAATTTGAGCAGATCATATGTCTATGACCAGTGGAAAACCTTAAGCAAAAGTTCTTGATGCAAAATGGTGGTCTTTATAAGAAATGGCACTGTAAATCAGGTTTCTAGTTGTACAACATGTGCAGGCAAATGAGGTAGGTTGTTGGTCCAAATTAGTGCTACCAAACCCAAGATTTCCTATAGGTACCTTTTGTGAGGTGAGAAAGAGAGCAACAGTTGGCTGGGTTCTTTCTGGATCTCCATAGGAGACTGGATTAATAAAATAGATGTTTTAATAAGGTAGAATAAAAAGAGGAATATAGATAGTAAATCTTAATAGATGCCAGAAACCCTGTATTTGTACAGCACTGGACAGACCGTGGATGGATTTTCCCACAGCACAGTGTGCAGATCCTATCTGCAAAGAGAAGCTCTTCTGTTGGGGTCATCTGAGCTATTATAGGACTTTCTTAAAATAATTCTATTCATCATTTCTACTATCAAACAACAGAGAAGTTTGTGTGACAACTTCTTGCTGCACTTCTAGATAAAGATTAGGCACACAGGACAGCACCAAGTGGGTGCTGCCTGTAGGCTCCTCTGTTACAGTCAGACAGCTGAGGTTTTCCTGGGAATTATCCTGTGACCAAGGAAATTGTCCAGCCTGAAGGCCAAGCTGTTCCCACAGCACAAGTCCAGGTCTGGGCCTGCTCAGGCTAAATGTGCAGTGGGTCTCTAACTCCTTTTTATACAGTGGTTTCCTGGGCAGGATCACTACGGAGAGAGAAAAACCTCAGCAGTGCACACAGTGTTATATTCCCCCTCCCAGCTCTACCCCGCAATGACAAGTATATAGGCAGTCTTTGGAGCCATAAACCAACAATTTGTGAAAGAGATGTAGCTCCACGAAATATAGATATAAAGTGGTCCAAAGCCCACTGAACTAAAATAGAATTCCATTGACTTCAGTGTACTTGAGTCAGCCCCTAATTGTGCATTTTGCTGGAAGGCACAGAAGGATCAGTTTTAACAAATTGCAGAGGGAACATTACAGCAGAGAAGTAGGAGGTAGAAACTGGTGTTCTGTTCTTGGTTCTGCTATTAACTTGTAAACTTGGGGTCACAGAAAATCACCTGGATTTTGTGTGTCAATATTCTCACATGGGATGTGGTACTTCAAAGTCATCTTTTGAGAACATATTCTAGAAGCAAAGGCTTTAAAAATCCACATTGTTAAAGAGATTCGTAAAGCAATGTCAGCAGAACAATAGATTTCATATCCTTTTTCTGTTTACAGTTAAACTCAATAGGCAAGGCAGCTTCCACCCACCACATGTTCAGATAGATTCATCTTTGCAATGCAGTGATTAAGCAGGCTGTTCCCATTAGTGTCAGTAGGAGTTAAATAACCAATTACAGAACAGTAAGAGGAAATGATAGCCTTTAATCATTCGTAAAAAAAAAAAAAAAGCAGCCCAAAATCCAACAAACATTAGATCTTTTAAATAAGTCATTGACACTACTTGTATGCTTGAAGTTTATGTGCTAATGAAATACCACATCTACAGATCAACATCACAGGCATTAAAACCATTGGTTCTGTGTGTTACAGTTAAAAAGATGAGCAAATCTGAATCTCTTTTTTTTTTCAGTGATTCTCCATGCCAGAAAATCTGGGCACAATTGGTACATGTGAATCTCATAAAAAAATTCAGTTGGGGTAAGGGCAGAATTATTTTTTTTTAGGACAGTCTGTTAATATTTGAAATAGAGCTTTGACCACAAGAAGTGGGGAATTGTTTCTGTGTTGGAATGTCGTGTTTAGAAAGTAGTGTTTTAAATGAAATGTGTAAGCTTTTAAAATTGGAAGGGACTTTTTGCATAATTACTTCAAAGAAAAAAGAAAATGGGGGATAAAAATGTTAATGAGGCCTCAAGCATGGGACTAAGAAAGCAAAGAAAGAACGGTTTTCTGCAGAAAAATTCTTGCACCTGAATGCCATCTGTGATCTGGATGCTACCTTTGGAAATTCTCTTCAGATGGGAGAGAATGGAAGGAGGAATTAATTTTTAAAAGCTACTGTCTGGTCACTCCACATTTCTGCTTTCCTCAGCAAATAACCTGAAGGATGAGTCAGCTCTGGACACTCCAGTTAGACTCCTCCACTCTTGTATAGACAGAGGATTGTCACCTGTGCGTGGTGTATGCTGGCAAGCAGCATATAGACAGCCAGAGAAACACAGGAAGGTGCAGAGAATGAGCATAAATTATCACAGTTCCCACAGTCAAACGGGGAGCCAGCTCTTAAATTTGAGTGTAACTGTATTTTAATCAGAACAGAGGGGAATCTGCAAGCTACCAGGCTTCCACCGCCTGGTCTGGTGCTTACAAAACAGTGCATCGATTGCTGTGAATATCTAAGGAGCTGTTTGTTCAGGGTCTGCATCTTGCAAGGAATTGATTTCTACTAATGCACTTCCTTTCAGTAAAAAAACCCAAATCTCATCTTGCCAGTGTGAACTCATTTAATTTTGCACTTCTTAGGGACAATAATCTCGTATTGCTTTGAAATGAAGTTTCTAGAGAATTCATTTCTCTGATAAAAATGCAGCATAGATTTGGGCTGTTGTCCAGCTTTTGTTATAGGTCTATTTGTATTCTTCCCATTACCAAGTCCAATAAAAGTGGTTTGCTGCCAAAGAGCACTAGTTACCTGACAACTCCTGCTCACACCCTGTTGCTCCCTGTGCCATGTTCAAAGGGGAGAATCAGTATGGCATATAGAGCTGTCAAAGTCCACCCACATTAGTTGCATGGAAATATTAATGGAATCAGACTTTCAGTTCATACATTCAGCTTTGGAAAACAATGTCATTCTTAGCCACTGAAAAGAGAAGCAGTTTTGCTTATCAGAGTAGCTAATAATATTGTGGAATAGAGTGCAGGGATGAGTGCAGTGAGCAGGTACTCTGTGACAGTGATTTCTGTAATATAGAAGGCTTGCAGCAGCATACTCTGTAGAACATACCTTGTTAACCCTAGTAAAAGCTAACATAGGCATATACAGCCTTTAGGTATTACCTGCTGACATACAGCACAGCCAGGTCACTAAAACAAACCTGCCAGTAGACTCAGAGAGATACTGGCTTTTCCTCTGTAGTGGCTTTAGCCTCTCCTGAGTCAGCAGCAGGGTGAAGCTGCTAACACAGCTGATTTGTATTGCAACCCAAAGAATACTCTATAGAGTAGGATCTCTTGGAGATACTTTCAACTCCATGAAAGACCTGAGCCTAGCAAGCCAATGCCTCTGCAGTATGAGCCCATTTTGAAGGGTGAGATCTGTGCTGAGGTGAGTTTTTTGATGTCATGAGTCCTGGGAAAAAGCAGTTTTGTATAACTGGGTCTATGTAAATGGCTAAAGCCTTCATTTACTGAGGCTTTGACCAAAGTTTACTGTAAATTCTTTTCTTCTGTTTTGACTGTTTTTCTCCTAAATTTGGTTCTTGCTTTAGTAGATGAATCTTGATCCATCTCTTGATATTTCTTCCCTGTCTGCCTCTAACTATGACTTAAATTTTAGTGGGTAAGAGACAAAGAATAAAACTGAATAGAAAGTGGCTTTTCTATTCTAGCCAACGTAGGTTTTGAAAAAGCCTGCTTTTATGTTTTTAGCATTGAAAATAGACTTTTTTGAACTCTTTCTTCAAGGTGTGACTGTGTTTTGTTTTATCTGCAGGGCAAGCAAGAATGAGAGAGACTGTGCCCTTGGGCAAACCACTAACCCAGCTGGTGAGGAAGCTTCTGTTGTAAGCCTTTGTGCAAGCCTTACAGGCCACATACACCAGTCCATCTTATTTCCTCCATCTGTAAGCCCTAATCATCACCAAAAACTGTAAGAGAGCAAAACTGGCACTGCTGCCAAAGGTAAACTGAATTTTGTCATGATGTTAGACTTTATCTCTGCCCTGAGAGTAGTACAGGTGTCAGCAATAATCTGAAATCCTTGACTTTTTCACCTCCCCTGTCCCCACCAAATTTTTGCCATAATACAAAGCCTGCTGTAAATGAATGACACACAGTGTCTCTATCCAGACTTTGTCCTAAACTTCTTTTATTTTGGTAAGTATTGTATGCATTAGAGCAGAAAATAGTGGTCTATGCCAGCTCTCATCCTCTCATTTATAGACAAGAGAATCCTAGCTGTAAAGTATACCTCAGTCTTGTAAGATCAAAGTAGGGAAAAAAATGTATTCTTTTCTCTTCCTAAAACTTGCTCCTAACTTCAGTCTTTTCTGTAACAGGCTGCAGTGAGATGATATATCCTATTGGTCCCCACAGTTTCTGACTTTAATCTAGTTAGGAGGGCCATGCAAGATCCGTGAATAAACCACATTTTTCAACCCTTTCTTTATCAAATCCTAGAATCCCCCACCAAGACCAAACATCAACCCTGGTCACCTTTTTGCTGACCACCTTGCCCACCTTGTTCTAGACTTGTGAAACATGCAGAATTCAGACTTGCACAGAGTATCTTAGGCCTCCTTCCTAACCAAAAATACAGGCAAGGTGGCTAATATATGTTTACAAATGTATTGTGCATCCAGAGAACAGCAATGAAGCTGGCGAAGGGTCTAGAATACGAGTCTGATGAGGATCAGCTGAGGGAACTGGGGTTGTTTAGCCTGGAGAAAAGGAGGTTGAAGGGAGACCTTATCACTCTCTACAACTACCTGAGAGGAGGTTGAAGCAAGATGGGTGTTGGTATCTTCTCCCAAGTAACAAATAATAGGATAAGAGGAAATGGCCTCAAGTTGTGCGAGGGGAGATTGGATATTAGGAAATATTTTTTCCACTGAAAGGGTTCCCAAGCACTAGAACAGGCTACAGAGCTGGTACCTATGGGATCTTAATAGCTACTCCTGAGAGCAACCTGAGGAATTGCAGGATAATTAACATTGAAGCCTTCTTAATGCCAAATGTGAGAGCTGATATGTCTCAGTGGAGATTTGCAAAATTCAGGATTACAGAGATGCTTGATCATAAGGATGCTCTTCCGTTGTCAAAAGAACATGGAGTGTAATTGATCACTCCACAAAGCATTCTCTGAAGCCATGTCCTGTCTGTGTAGAAGAATGTCACTTAGAGAGATAAAGATCATACCAAAGGTGAAAGCCTAGCAAACTCTGTACATAATACGTATAATATATGAAAACTCAGCTCACAATGTGGCTGTGAACTAGAGGTTAGCATGGGGTGACAATTAAAGAATGAGTTGTCAAATCGTAAAGACTTCGTTAACAGAGGGTAACAGACAGCAGAATAATAGAGGACTTTAATAGGTAATAACATTTCTGGTACACACAGCTGTAATAATAAAAATGCCCTTTTCTTGCCAGTATCAGGACCTGGTAATTATTGTCAGGGAGGATTATCTTGTTCTTAGAATTTTATAATCATTGAACCAGCCTTCAGTGCCAACTCAAAAATGTGAATTCCATCCCCTTTTATCTTCATTCAGCTGTTAATATTAACATTTTGGTTTAACTCTTGATTTGATTTATGCTTCCTTCCATGTGCCAAGTGACCTCACTCTGTTTATTAAAAAAAAATTAATTTTTTTTTCCTAAACCTTTCACAAAAGTTTTCATCTTTCAACCAGGAAATTAGAGGATTGACCTTTCAATGAGCATGCATTTATTATGTCTGACTCATAAAAAACAACTTGTGACATTGCTCTGCATATTCATAGCCTTCAATTCATCATCACAGCAACCTGTGTATACGGCCTGTGAGAGTCAAGATTTGAGTGGATTATTTATCTGGTGCTGATTGTTACATATTTAAGAGACAGTCAGAAGAAGAAAGTGATCTAGGATTTATAGAAATCAATTATCAGTTTTCTTTGCATAGCTTCACATCCCTGTCTAAACTGTAAGTGAATTACATGTGGGCTTCACCTACTGCTCTACAATACTTGCTTACATTGCTGTAAATTACCAGATTCTGCCCACTGAGTTTATAAATTAGGTGCCTCTCAAGGGAAATCAGGACACCACAGCTAGTGCTTTGTGCTTCTGAGAGGCCTATGCAGTGACCTAGGCTTTGAACACTGGAACTTCAGTGCGATGCCTGAGGTTACTGTGAATATTCACTCATCTATGCCTGTCTGATGGGACTGTTGACATGGTGTATATTCATCAAATTTAGTTTTTAATCTTGCTTGTAAGCAGGATGATGAGAAATCTGCTCTGCTAAATTTTAGAGCATAATTCCTTTAGAACAGGATACAAATAATCCTCAATAACTCTTAGTGTAAGAAGCAGCTCCCTGACAATAGTAAAATCTTAACCAACTAGATTGTAGTAGGTTAATAACATAATTCCAGTGTAATACAATGAAAAAGACTGCTATTGGGAAACAGAGTAAATTCTTTGGAATGAACACATATATTATTTACCTATTCAGTAAGTTTTTACCTTTTAGAGATTAAGAGGTTTTTATTTATGTACTGTATGCCCTTAAGCACTTCTGTACAATGAGCTTTTGAATGTTAATAGAATGAATAGAAATCTAATGTATCTCTGCCTTCTTGGCAATGTAGTCTTTTATTTCCTGTTTCCTGGACAATGTCCATAATTATGCCAACTTAGTGGACATCTGTTTTAATATCCTCAGACAAAATTACATGATTGAAATAACACTGCTTCCATTTTGCCCGTTGAGATAAGCTTTTGAAGTTGAAAGGATAACTAAAAGTTGAACACATGTTCTTGGGAAAATAAAAGCCATAAAACTAAGATATAAACATATGCTTTGGGTTTTTGTCTCCTTAAACTCCATCCTATTCAGTCACATCTGAGCCAAACAAAGTTCAAGTGCTGACTTGCTAATTAGGCACTGTGGGGATGCAACATTTCTTAAGGCTGCCCCTCAGTGATGTACAATCCCGGCAACACAAATTACTTGTTGATGAAAATTCTAAAACTGGGAATTTAGCAACTGGAGTTTGGAAGTGTTGCTTCTTCTCCTGTCAGCTTGTGTGTAGCTAAGAGTGAATTTCAGAGAGTATTAGGCACTGTCATGGCTGGGGCATATTCAGTTACCCATGAAGTCTGGAAGCACTATTCCATGACTTGAGCCCTTTTCAGTTTTGTGTTCCCAGGACAGCCCCTTCCGAGACAGTTCTTCCAAGATGCTGGGGTGTGCAGTTAGATCATGGCACTTAGAGTGTTCAGGTAATATCCCAGATGGGTCAGGGTATGGCAAACTGAAGTGGAGGAGTATAATTTAGAAGTGGATACATCTAGCTGGAGGTAAAAAGGCACTTGGATTTTAAGTCTTCTCTCTGGTTCTGTTCAAGCCTTTAGAAAACCATGGTCTGACTTCCAGATGGAACAGTATGCCTGATGATCAGAGATTTACACTGTAGTTTTTGTTGCTTCTATTGTGTTGTCATCTGCTGTAATTTGTTAAGAATTGGAAGTACCTGTTGCATGGCCATGGTGTTAATGAGAAGCTCAATAACCTCCTGCCTTAACACAGGACAACAAATTAATCCGTGGTTTGTGGCAGTCATCTCTGAGTTTCATATCTCTCAGCACAGAGCAGATTTGTGGTCTTTAAACTTGATAGATACCTTCTTGGTTAATGTCCAGTATATATTCCTGGGAGATGATATGGCATTCAGTCACAGCAGGATAGACAGACCCTGCCTACTGCCATTGCTAGTGCTCTGTACCAGGAAGAGGGGCACTGCCAGTCTGGTAGCTGGAAAGAATCTGAATAGCAGAGAAGGTGAAAACACACCTAAGGCCTAAAACAGGCCTAAGTATAACTGGGGGAACAAGAAAGTGACTTTCAGGAGACTGGGGGATAATATTCCATGGATTTCATGCTGTTATGCTGGATGGACACTCCCACTGATGTTGTAGGCTCTGAGTAGGAATATGCACCTGACTGTGCATATTCAAATGTAGCCTTGAAGTCTTCGTTAGCAAATGTGGAGCAGGGATTTTGTTTTGCCAGTGTATATATAATCTTTGGGTCCTGGTTGTTGAGCAGCTGGATTGCTTTTGGCTGTTTTTATATCCAGAGCCATACGAAAGTCAAATCTATATTCATTTTTCTTTTCAAAGTGTGAGCTGTCTTGATAAGGCTCATGATGACTGGGAACAAGAAGTGTGATAGCACACTGTCATAACGTGGTGTATTAAATAATGGGAACCTCATTCACATCTAGTATAGTCATAGATCAAATTCCTGCACTTAGCTTTCTTTCCTGCATGTTATAAGGTCTCCTAAGATAACATTCACACTTATTCCAGTAATAAACCTCATTTTAAGTTAAGGGCAAAATAAATAGAAATCAAGCAGATAAGATATTTTATTGTTATGTTTACACTTCTGCAGCTATAGAAATGTTTCTTAGACAAAGTAAACCACCAGAAAAATGATGGGACACTTGAAATGTGCAATTTATAATAGAGAAATGGAGACATACCTACTTCACAGTTACTCCAAATTACCCTACCACTGTTAAACCATTGTTTAAAATTACATAGAAAAAACTTGGTAGAATTCTGAACAAATCCTATGATTAGAAGCTGCTGAATTCTTCATTATTAAGGAAGTGAAAATCCACAAATGTGCACTGATATGACAAATTCAGGAGCTTTCTGTGACACAGAACATGGCCACAACCACATACATGCAGCATGTGGTACACACATGAAAAATCAAGTGCCAGCCACATACAGGGAGAGCACAATTGTATATTCTGCAGAAGAGTGTGCTTTGCTGGTGAAAATTCAAATGTCTTTCACAATACCCAAAACACAGTGCAGGCCCTTTTTCTGCTTACTTTCCATTCTTTTCCCAGTTTCTTTCATTTTTTCCCCATATCCCACATTCAGGATGACCTTTCTTGCAGTTCTGTTAAAAAAAAATCCTGAAACGACACACCTTTTTTTAATTTTTATTTGCAGACATCCCTTCAGGACTGAGATGGCATTTCCTATACCTCTTCTCTCTGCAAAATCTAGGTGATCTCATATTGAAGTACTTAGGGTGAAAGATGATCTGGACTTCCTGTAGGCATACTCAGATCCCAGTTCAACAAATTGTTTATCCCCTCTTTGACAAAGTACTTTAGGTATAGATTGATTTACATGGAGATAATGGAGTTAATTAACAAAATCAGCCATGCCCTCATGCTGTGCTGAATTTATATGTAAATACAGTCTGGGTCTGGAGGGATAATTTAATGCTGAAGGTAACATGTCTTGATTCTTCTCAGGCATCTGCCTTATTTTCTCTGTTTCTATATTTCTTTTCTCACATCAGTGAGAAAAACTAGCTTTTATGGTAGACTGAAAAAAGTACTACTGCTCTTTGATGATGAGTTCATCTCATTATTTGTACAAAGAATGATATTGAAACGGATGTGCTGCACTTCTAGCCATGTGATGAACTTGTCAGCTCATCATAAAGATTAATGGGGTTTTTTCCATCACATCACAGAATCATAGAATGTTTTGGAATGGGTTGGAAGGGACCTCAAAGATCATCTAATTCCAACTGCCCTGCCATAGGCAGGGACACCTTCATTAAGCCAGGCTTCCCAAAGCCCCATCCAACCCAGCCTTGAACACCTCCCAGGGATCCAGGGGCTTTCACAACATCTCTGGGCAACCTGTTCCTGTGCCTCACCACCCTATTCCTTCAGAAGCATTTGTCTGACATGGCAATAGCTTTACTTATTCCATGGACAGGGTGAACAGATTTTTTTTAAAAATTTCAAGGTGAAAAGGGTATAATAATTCTCTCTATACTTAAAATGTTCTTTTTCTCTCTCCAGTCGCCTATTAGAATAAGGTATTCTTGAGTATTCCACTGCCAATTTCTAATTGCCCTTGTCTGCTCTATCTTACCAGTGAACCTTTTACCAGTTAATTTAGTGAAAACCTAACCTGAGAAAAAGTGCTTGAAGATTTTTGTACCTAAACCAGTAACAATGAAGACTGTGCCAGTTTGTCTGAGAGGTGGCACTACAGTAAATGCCAAATGATATTGCAATTGTTAAGAATAGTTATTCTTGGAAATTTTTCCTATGTGAGATTCTCTTCATTGACTAGGTAAGTGTTCAAGGGCTCCTTACAGTTCGAGTCAAGCTCTCATGCATCTGTTCAGGCTGTGTACCACAGTAGGAAGTTGTAAGATAAGCAGAATCTACTCCATAAGGAAAAGCTCTCACAGCTTACAATGTAATTCATCAACATCTGTGGATGTGTGGCTGTTAGGCACCTTTGGTTTTGTTTTGCTTTGTTTTTCTCCTAGGATTATCTTCTTTAGTCATCATGCAAAGATTATGTCTGCATGAGAACTTTTCACAGAAGTAGAGGTGCACAATGGCTGGGATTCTTGGCAATCAAGAGGTCAGGTGTAATAAAACCAACCAGAGGATGTAATCTTAAAGTATTTTTCCACTTAGTTATCTGTGTCATGAAACTAAGAAAAATAACTGTTTGTTTTTTCCCTATGATCATAGTCTTTGCTTTTAATCTGGTCTCATCATTTGATTTGTTGATAGCAGCCTGATTTTCCTACTCAAAATCTTGCACAAACTTTGCTCCTAAGCTAGTGTCAGGAGAGACACACCCTGAACAGTTTGTGCTCTTCTCAGCTTCAGAGGCATCAGAATAGAACGTTCATCACCAAATCCTGAGCAGTCTCTATTCTAGTTCTAGTTTGCTAATAAGACTCCCTAAAAACAAGCCGAACTGCTGCCTGCTTTAAATGAACCAGCTGCCTTTTCCAGCTGCTACTTCAGTAGTCTGTGTCCCTCCCATCTGTTTTGGTTCCAACAAAACATTCAGGTTTTGAAGGATCTACTGTCCTCAGATAAGCCAGTGAGATGGGATCTCGCTTAAAAACCAAGTGTTACTTCTGCTGGTGTTTGTTTTTAACCTGCATGGAACTGGAACGCTGAATGATAAAGGTTTTCATCTGAAGAAAACAAGAAAAAAAAAAAAAGGTGACTGTGTGCATGTCTGTACTACAAGCACATCAGGGGAGAGGCAGTCTGGGTATGGTGATGAACTTCTTCAGCTGTAGAGTGCCTTCCTTGCATTTCTTCACAGCTTCCAGTAGCCAGCTACCAGCCTGCAACGGGTGCCTCAGCGATGCAGTCAGTGGCCTGGCAATGCAGTGTTACTGCAAACAGCCTTCATCTCATAGCTGAAGAAGGTGTGTGTGACACAGTGTATGACCTATTAGTGAATTTCTGTCCTGGCTACTCTTTTTCCTCACATTGAATAACTTGGAGGACAATGCCTATTAGTGTTTATTTATATGTGGCCACAATTTCTTTATTACTTTAGGAATAAAATTCAAAAATATGTCATTTTCAGTAAATGGCTGTTCCCTGCAGAGGCTGCCTTTTCCAGGCTGGCTTCTTCATCTTCTTCAGTCCAGTAGTCACACTGTTGGCCATTTTTGGATTTACAGCACAATGTCTTTTGTACTGTTACCCAGGAGTACAAAGAAAACTGTAGGCCAGGAACACCAGCCCAAAGTTGTATTGCCAAAGTTAGAAAAATTAAGATGCTGGCTAGATGGTGCCAAGAACTCTAGGGCCAATTTCCTAATACCCAGTCACAGTCACTTCCAAAAAAGCTGGACAGTTAGCAGTAGAAATAGAAGAAGAAAGCATACTGTGTTTATGTTTCAAGTGGACTAGTCGGAGAACTGAATGAAAGGCCAGGCAAGTGTAAAATGCAGTAAGTGTTCAATGCAGTTTTAAGGCATGCTGCTTTCTGCACAGGCCACAAACAAATGTACAGTACCGCTGGCATTTTATGTATGTATAAAAAGAAAATTTGAACATCATGGACAAGAGGACATTCAGTTGTCACTAAAGAAAGAGGCGAGGTCTAGGTATTGACCCAAACTTTCTATTGCTATGATTGATAACACAAGTCTGGGATAAAGCACTTGGTTATGCTTCTAAGTATTCTTCTGTAGTATGCTGCTTTCATGTCTTTCAATGCATACTGTTTCTTAGCATTCTTCTGATTAATTATATATCATCCTAAATTAGTAGGCAACATGAAGTTAATTTTAGGTAGTACTAACATCTCAGACATGAACTGATGCAGTGCATTTGTAGTTTACATTAGGTCCTGAGTTAATATAGTGTTCAAATGTTATGACACCTCACTGCAAATGAAGTTAGTGAGTTACCATACAGTGTGTGTTAAACTGACTTAAAAAATTTGGATCATGAGATGACTAAACTATGTAAAAACAGTAATTTGGGCATGGTTTCCTGTTTCTGAGCAGGTATTTGTATGCTTGAAGCTCTCACTTACATGCAAAGTTCATGGTCCACCGCGGGGAGAGGGTCATAGCACTGAGCTTGACTGAGTTCAAGAAGTGTCTGGACAATGCACTCAGTCCCATGCTCTGACTTGTCTGGCCCTGTGTGGAGCCAGGAGTTGGACTCAATGATCCTTATGGGTCCCTTCCAATTTAGGAGATTCTGTGAACTGTTGGACTTCTTGTTATGCGTACAGCAAGGAACCATGCTGAGAAGATATTTTGAAAATATTTCATTTGGAAGACAAGTGGTGCCAGACTGAGCCTTCTTACTTTGTAAGTTAATTGTGGAGAAGTCTAAGGCCTCAGAAAGATTAGATGAGTAATGTAAGTAGAACATAAGAAAATACCATATGTGTGTAGCATTTAGGCTAACCTGACTTTCCCAGAAGCCTTTTCTATCCACAGATATTATTCTTGCTATACTTTTCTTTCTAGAACCTAAGAAACAAGTGGATTTGTATAATTTATGCTTTTTTGGGTGCAGCTGTAGTATTTTCTATAGCTGTCTTTTTCTAGATTAAGTAAGGTGTCTCCATGCATACACACACACACACACACACACACACACACAGAGAACACTTTTTATGTCCTCCCTTAAAAGTCACTGCTTGTGCTTGAATTTGTGCTACTGTTTGGGTCTTTCAGCCCCACTTGTATGTTTTTTGTCCTGGCTATGCAAGTTTCTGCAGGACTTTTTAGTTCCCATGCAGTACTGCAGCTCAATAAAAGTAGCATTGCAGTGTGATTAACGTAAAGAATAACCAGATTCAGTGCTGGCCTTTTATTAAGAGCTACTGGTTGGGGTGGGTTTTTTGTTTTCATTCTCCTGGCAATGGGTTGTGACAAGTTTTTACCAGGCTAACTGGCAAGCAGTGAGTACAGTGTCTTATTTCTATCTTATCAGTGGAATATTTGGGACATTGCATTTTGTCCTACTATTTATTTTGAAAAGCCTGGTTTTATGCAGAATTCCATACTGAATAAGGCTGGATAAGCTCAAGGAAATAGTGAAAGATCAGGATTGATGAGGCATAAAGAAAGCAAATTTGTGTAAATACTGGATATTCCATTTTGGACCAGGCTTGTTTGACACAGTTAGAGAAAACCTCTTTCTGTTCTCAGAAACAGAGGTCTGAACTAAAGCATTCTCTCTTCCTGCCTAATCTTCTCAGAAAGAGGTCTGGCTAGGTACCAGTGTTAAGCCCTGGACAACATCATCTTTTTATGAATTCTCACAGATGGGAACATTACCTTTATGAATTCCCACATACAGGGAATTACAGCTGTGCCATTTCCTGGAAGTCTTTGAGAGAAGCCTGTCTGCAGGCTCGTCAAAAGTGTGTTCTCTCACTGAGCACAGTTATTAGGAGTGTGTTGTTGATACACCTGCAAAGGCTTTGTGGGTCATGGGCTGTACTTCAGTGCCTGCTGAAAGAGGTTCATTCCTCCAGACTTCAGCAGGAAAATGAGGTTGTGTGCCTTGCAGGGCACTGCAGTACTGGTGACCAACATACAGTAGCCACTGATGTTTTCACTGCGGTAGGATGAACTTTGGCATTACTTTAAAAGGAGTTAGATAATATAAGAATAATGTATCAGTGACAAGCACATGACAGAGGTACAGTTATCAGTGCTGCAGAATGGTTGATACCAATAGAGGAAAGTTAGTAAAAGATGCTTTTCCTATGCAAGATTGGGAGTGTTTGAGTGTTAGCTATCTAGCAGGAAGCTGCATATTTAGTATGTTAAAGATGAGACAGGACATGGGCATGCTGTTAGTCAGTCAGCCTTTATTCATCAGCATCATCATGAACACAAATTTTTTCATCCACTGAGAACACCATGCTGCCAGCCACTTTCCCACCCTGCTGAGCACATCCACACTTCCCTGTGACACCAGCTCTTTGAACAGGTGCTGAGCACTACAGCAGCACTGCCTGAGAGCTGTGGGAATTAGGACACCCTCTACTGCATTTGTTTTGTTGCAGTTTTAATTGGATTTTTATTGTTTGCTTCCCCAAAGCTTTGTTCCAACAACAGATGGGACCACTGACCTACCATGTATAGGGCTGAGGTTTTTATCTAAGGAGCAATCTTTGTTTATAAGTTGCCCTTTGTTCCAAATAGCATGGTATCTATCATAGTCAATAGCAGAGGGGGGGACCTGAAAGGAAATAGTAAAAGAAAAAGAGCTAAACTATAATAATGAAGAGCTTTAGCTAGCTAATGCTAATTATTAATATTGGTATTTTAATAGAACTTCAACAATGCAAATATTTTTTCTTATATTGCTGTTCATTTAAATGGCATCAGCATGAGAAGAATTTTTGTTTTAAGCATGTAGTAGGATGAGCATTTCCATCTCTCAGCCACTTCCTCTGGTTTTGTGTCATCTGCAGACTTGCTGAGGGTGCACTCTGCCCATCAGCCAGGTCATGCAGAGGTTAAACATTGTCAGCCCCACTGTCAACTTCTGGGGTACACCACTAGTGGCTGCCTCCTGCTGGACTTCCTACTGCTGTCAGCAACCCTTTCACCACCAGCAAACCTGCTGGGTTGCCTTATTTATTAATGTTCCTTTTGCACTAGTAAGCGGCTTTGAGGTGACCCAGGTGCAGTGGCACAGTGGTATGTGCTACCTGGTACCCTGAGGACACCAGTCAGCAGCTGGAGAATTCGATTAGTGTGACCCTGGGTACCCCCAGTATCTGTCTCCCCAGTGGAGAAACACCAAGTGCAGTATTTTCTGCTGGAATATGCAAAAGCAGCTGATGGTGAAGGCGAGTGATTCTGTTTTCTGCCAGTGAAAAGAAGTGAGAGAACAAGTTATTCTCAGTGATCTTTCTCTGTTTCTAAATGGGAGTGCAGTAATAATAGAAAAATACAAAGCCAAACAATCTGAATGATAACTCTTCCTATTAGTATACCAAAGTGACATTCTCTAGCTCATGAGCTGGCTGTAAATTCTTTGATAATATATTTTTCATCACAGTTATCTGTCTTCTCTCAGAAAACAGGAGCAGCTTCTCACAGAACAATGTGCACTATTATGTGTGTTAAAAAGTCATTAATTTTACGTTTTAAAACAATTTAATGCTTGAATTAACAGGCTCAATCTCAGTCTCTCTTGGTTTAAAGTCTTTCCAGACCCTAATTCACTTTGGGTCATACACTGAATCTCTTCTGTTTCCCCCTAATGTTTTAAATATATGGTTAACAAGCCGCAGATATTGCAGACCTCTGTGTGTGGAAGAACACACGAACTTGCCTGTTGTTTTCTGACCTGTTCCTTGCACACACATTCTTTCTGTGGACATGGTGCTCTTTGAGGCTGGTTTGTCGAGTGGCAACATTTTATTCAAAAACCACTAATGCATCTGAGTGTCTCAGTTGTCTTTTCATCAACATTCCATTCTGTTTGTCACTGGGGCATTTAATCTGCCATTACAGTGTCCATTCTCCTTGTGTATAATCTAAAGTACTCAATTCATGTGTCAATCCGATTTTGAGGAATGCAGGAGCTTTGAAGCTGTCTCTGTCCATCTTCTTTTGAGTTGCAAATGATCACATAAAGTACATAGAACTGGAAAAGTAAACTTTTAATCCTCTATTTGAAAATATATGGTTTTATTGAAATGCTTCTTGGGGGTTACCTGAGCAAAGCCCCTACTAGTTGAGACTGTGGAGCATGAGTGCTTGACAGTCTGGGAAACAGGGTGCTCTGTGCAAATAGGATTTTCTAGACCCCACAAGGGTGTAAGAAGGATGGACCTGCCATTGTTTTAAGATGCTTGTGCATTTCCTGTAAGCATTGTTGCCTAGTGCCAGGGGCTGTACATGGTAGATAAAACTCTGAACCGGACTGAGCCTGGGGAGATACTGCTGTCCAGCACAGTGTTACCTGTGTAATGTTATGTGTCAGGGAGCTTACAAAATCACTGACTGTACTCTTTTGAAATAGTTAAGACTATGTTTCACATTGGGAATTTTTACTTATATGTGTCTGCTTGCAATGATGGATATTTTCAATGTGTTTTCCCTGTGTCAGAAAGCTAGGAGGAAAGCTAGCAAGGAGGACAGGTCATTAGCAGTAGTCTTAATTTAAGGACAATCTTTAGTCATTTTGTGAAGAAGCCTGACTGTACAGACATAACAACAGATTCTCATCAGCACACAGTGTTCTCCTTTGCTACAAACCAAAAAGGTTTATCTAAAAATGGCATATCTAAAAGAAGACAAACAAACAACATTAAGATCTTGGACTACTTTTTTTTTTTTTTTGGTAGCTGGACAAGGCGTATTTTCCATTTCAGTGGAAATCTGTTCTACATTACAGACACTATTACAGAGTGGTGATGTGTGCAAAGGAAAGGAATACAGTGGCTTCAAATACTTTAAAATGGATCATTTTTATTTTGTAAGTAAATAAGGCCCTGTTTTTGAAAGGTAAAATTTCCAGCTACTGAAAGAGCCACCAGGAGAAAAATCAGTTTGGGTAAAACTAGAGAGTTCATTCAGAAGAAAGATAATACTTTGGTTTAGATTCAGCCTACTTAATCATTATTCATTTAGGTATAATTTGAAGACAGTATATACAGGTTGAAATGCATCTATTCATTGTCATATTTTAATTAAAACATTTTTCTAAATAGCTAAAATATATTTTTATATTTTTGGGGAAAAAAGCTCCTTTTTGATACAGGCCATTCTGTTAATTGAATTTGATCCAATTTATGAGTGGTTTAGGTCTCCCAGAAGTTCCATATTACATAAAATAAATTCCATTTACTAAAAGAGAAACAAAAAAAGAACACCTCCACTGCAGCAAATGATGGTAACCACATAAAACAATGACTTTCATCCCGGTCATTTCTTACTAAGATTTTTTGAGGACCTGGAAGTGTGTACACCTATGAATACCTATGTATACATACATGCCATTCTAACTATAAAAAATAAGATTGATAAAAAATGTATTTAGATTAATAGATTGTGGGTTTTAGGGATCACTGGGTCACATATGTTATTGTTTATAAACTACAGACTGTTGTACTAAGCAGAAAACCTGTGTTATGTTTGAAACATTTTTTCCTGAAAAGCCTTTAAAATATTTTTAGAATTCCAAAATATTTTAAAAATTCCATTAGAAAAAGAATTGACCTTGTGGTTGGAATATGTATGTAGTTGTATGTTGCATCAGTATTCTATATACACATTTATGTAATATGTAGTGAAATGATCTTGATAATTCAGGAATTACTAAGCAGATTGCAGAGCACAAAGCAGCAAGTCAACTGCAAAGCAAGTAGCAGAGTCCTCTGTGCCTGAGCATACTTTGCTCTGGGTTATAATGCCCAGAACGAACTGGCTGCCTATCCCTGCTCTGACTATCAAAGTAGCACACTTCAGTTAGTTCCAACCTTTCAAACTACCATCTGTTAAGACATAATCATAAGCCCACTGACAAGTGTTTGTCAGAAATCACTTCATGCTAATTGATGTCTTTTCTGACACACTTCAGTAGATCATTTTTAAGACCCGAGAGCCTTCATTACTCCACATTAGTTGTCAAGATGGTAATAGCACAGCTGTCCTTGGGAAAAAAAGAACCTAAAGCACTTGAACTATCACAAAATTATAGGAGAACTGCTTTTAAACAGCCATGTTCTAAATTTTAACTGAAACGAAAGGAAGTGTTGATCAAAACAACGTCTCCCATCACCAACAGCTGCATTCTTTTGCATCATTAGTAAATTTTATTTTGTTTAAGTGAATGAAGAGGTGCAATGATCATGCAAAATCACTAGTGCAAGCAATTTTCATTCTTTTCAAGCATCCCTTCTTCCTGACATAATTATGCCTAATGATTTGTTGCGTTCTGCATCTGCAGCAGTCATGATTTCATCCTTGTCTTTATTCAGTGCATCTTTGCTATTCTTTCAGAGATGTGGTCAGCAGCTCTAGGGGGGCAGAAGGTTAAGGGGCTAGTGACAGCAATGATGACTATTCTTACTAATGCCGATGAACATTTTGACAGTAATAGGGCAAAATACAGTGCTTGCTCTGTTACACAAGGTCTAATAAATAAATCTCACAGTGTTAGTCATAAAGCTGAAGCCTGTTTACAATTTCCACTTTTGCCCAAACTCTCAATTTATTCCCAATCCATTTCAGTTTTAACATCTGTTGGAAAATCTGCCTGCCTATTGTTTGTCTCCAAAGAAATAAAACCTTTTGTTATTGGCTGTGTTCCTGTGGTATCTCTGCAGTCAGCTAAGGAACACCTTGTGTAATGCTCAGTCTATCCATCCGTGTATCTTGACAATTTTGAAAGTTTAAAAAAAGACTGCTGATCTTTTCAGACCTTCTGCCAGAACAAAGTAGGTGGAGACAAGGCCTACCCAATACTGAGGCAGCATGATTAATAGCACTGGTTTTTAAGATGCATTTTAGTCAAGTAATCTGCATAGAACTGAATTTTCCGTCATTATTTAGATTCCTTCTGTAGATCAGTATCTAGACTGTATGTTCCCTGAGGTGAAAGCATGGCTGAGAGGCAGATACATCTTGGTAATGTGAATAATAATTAAAAAAAACCCCCACAAACCAAAGAACAATCCTCCTAAATTAGATCAGTCTTCAGCTGGACCCAGCTCTACTCAAACATCTTGCCTGCTCTTTAGTGGAACTTGAAAACATGTGGAGAGGTGAATGAAAACAGTACTGCAGCATCTTCTTGATTGAGCAAAAAGGCTAAAATCTGTTTTACTAATTCCTTGATAAGAGGAGCAGAGGTTCAGTTTCCAAGGTCAGCCAGCTGAAACTTGCATTTCTGAAAATGAAGGAGTTAGCAATAGTAGGCATGTTTGTGGTTAAGTGAAATTCAACACTCAGCAGACAAAGTAGCAACTATCTTGGAAGCTGTTAAGCTGAATTGCAAGAAAAGAAGGATCTAGAGTATCTGTGGATCTAGATGATCTTTGAGATTCCTTCTAACCCAAACAATTCTATGATTCTATGAACATTCAAATTATTAATGCTTTTATTGGGATTTAAAAAAGTAAAGTGGCTGTTAGACCAATTCTGTGGCCACCCAGTAGCTTAGTCAATGATGAGAAGATTCTGAAAACTACTCAAATCACAGAATCACACAGAATCAGAGTTGTAGGGGTTGGAAGGGACCTCAAGTGATCATGGGGTCCAACCCCCCTGCCAAAGCAGCTCCCCAGCTCATACTGCACAGGTCGGCGTCCAGACGGGTCTTGAATATCTCCAGAGAAGGAGACTCCACCGCCTCCCTGGGCAGCCTGTCCCAGGGCTCCCTCACCCTCACTGGGGAAAAGTTCCTCCACATGTTGGTGCGGAACTTCCTGTGTTCTAACTTGCAGCCATTGCCCCTTGTCCTGTCTCCACTAACCACTGTAAAGAGGCTGGCTAACTTGCCCTGCATCCCATGCTTAAGATAAATCACATTAAACAATAGAGAAAGCATCCTCTGTTAATAAAGAGAGCAGCAGTGATGCAAGCAGGCAATTTCCAGCTCTAATTTTTCTGATTTCTGGAAGTCAGATATATTGATCTCAGTGATATGGCTCCATCTTTCATAAATGTAGACATTTGGATGAGGAGAAAACTCATGCATGAAATTCCAAAATAGTTCATAAAAATAAGTAGATTTGACTTTTTGAAGGAATTAAACTCTACTCTAAGTTTAATTGCTTTTCTGGTTAGATTAAATTTATTTAGGCTTACAATGGTTTAAGTTTATCCAGCTATAAAAGGAAATCTAAAAACCTGATGAAATACCTGTCACAGAATAGTTATAGCTAATAACCCAACTAATTAACAGCAATCTATAGCTATGGCACCATTCATCCCCAGACATAAAAGTGCTTTGCAAATGAATTAATGAAACATATGCAGTAAAAAATGTTATCTGCATTTTATACTGGGCAAATGGAGGCCTAGAGAGACTAGAGTGATTGCCATGGCAACAAAGAAAATTTGTGTCAAGACAAGGAAAAGTATACAGAATTTTTTTAGTCTCATGTAGCACTCTCTTGGATTTTGTTTTGGTCTCTTGTGCATATTTATTGTTTCTTTCCCATTATTATTACATCTCTGCTGACTTGTCTCAACTGCTTATTCCACTCATTTGATAGACATTTTCCAATTTGCAAGCTTTATATTAACTAACAAATTTTTTTCATTATATATAATAAAATAATTTCATCTTTTGATTCTATTAGTATTTTAAGTTTGCCTTGTAATGAGACATGACAAAGAAGATTTTATTTTAATACATCTCAAAGCAGAAATAGCCTGTGCCCTCAACTGAGATATATGTTTGTCCATAAAAGAGGACTAATATCAAAGGGTTTATCTTCCAGTGGTGCATTAGAATTAAGATTTTTGGTTTTGGTTTTTTTTTTTTAAATAGGAACACTGAGTAAAATACCCTGATATTTTTCTTCAGGTTTTTAACTTTGAAATCCAATTTTCAGTTGGCATGAACAGACATTGCTCCAGTGCAATCAGTGGCACATAATATAGTTCTGGTCCAGAGAAATTGAGTAAGTTTGTTATCCTACACATATTTCTGTAGATGAGTTTGGTTTTGTTGTTTTGGTTTTTTTTTTCCTAAGCCCAAATATAAAAGGAAAGGCTACCCTGACCCTGTGAACTGCATGTTCTTATCTTTAATGGGCAGCCATCAGACCTCCACTATGGGGAGCGGAAGCAGCAGCAGTGGTTTTCCATTGCACATCAGTCCTGCTCCACAAGGGGTTGTAGGCTGACTTGCATATGTGAGCTTCAGCAGCCCTTTTGTGTCTCTTAACCAGGGCTGTGGGTCACCACCGGGCTTTGAGTCAACACAGTCGTCTTGATGCCTATGTGGCACCGCATTTGAGCTACTGTAATTCGACAGCTTGATGTGTGTGTTGTCAGGACACCCAGACTGGCCAAATCCCACACATGGGATCAGTTTTACCATTGTCTTCCTTCATTTAAATCTAGTGAAATACCAAAAGAAAATTAATTTTTTAGTACTAAGACACTAGTTCCTCTCTACTTCTCCTTAGGTTTAGGTAGGTGCGCCTGCATTATTTTTTGTAAAGCAATTAATTGTCTTCTGTGATTCACACACTATATTTACCATATCATGTTTTGAAGTGAAGGTTATGTCAGTTTTCAAAAGTCTGAATTCTGCATGCTAGCACTCTTCACTGTTTTAATATTTGAAGGGAAAGGCAGCTGAGCAAATGTCTTTGGGGCCTAAGATAAGGATGCATCTATGTGACTGAACTGCACATATCTCATTGATGGGAGCAACAGAAATGAGATTTCATTCAAAAATGTGAGAGCTGAGTAGATAGAAAGTGTGAGGGGAGCCACTTTCTCTCCCTCCTTTCAAACTCAGGAGCATTAATGTTCAGTGTGAAGTCTTGCCAGTCCTCTGCACTTCACACAGACCTGGTCACTCTTGCTCAAGAAGAAAGCAAGGTTGGAGACAATGCAAAGAAGGGCAACTAGTGAGATGAGGGGAATGAGGAGCCTGCTGTGCAAAAGGAGATTAAAGGTAGTGACTTAGCAAAAGAGGCTCAGGAAAGTACTAATTCACAGTCAATAATAAATTGGATGGATAAACATTATATAGATAAAAAGTGCTGTTTAAGCTCAAGAAAATAACTGATGGTCTGCATTGTGCATGCATGTTCAAGGTGCAAGAAAGTAGGTTTCCTAAAGTAATAGAGTTGAGTTTCTGTTTCCAATGTGAGAGCAAAGAAACCTGTGGTGGAGTTTTTTGAACACAGTGGAGCTTGATCAGTCCATGACTTAGTTGCCTGCAGCTGCAGTCCCTGTGTTTCTTTGAAGTAAAACAGCTCTATTGCAAGTACTGTGGATAATTAACTGGATATTGTGGAAGTGCCTTAGATAGCAGAACATGTTCTGTCCCCAGCTATGCTGACAACTGAAGAGGGATAAATGGATTGTCTTGCTGGCAGTGTTGTGCCAGTGTTTCACCTTGGTATAAAAGAACTGACCTTACCATTGTGAGCTCTGATAACCCCCTGAATTCATTGTACCTCTTTAGAGGAGAAAAAAACCCCAAAAACATGTAAACAACTGGGGAACCTACATACCCAGAACTTTACAGTTATATAGTTACTATGGTTATACAATTAGTCTATGAATAAAGTTATATGTATAGGCAAGACTGTTGGCCTAAGGTTATATACATAAATAAGTAACAGTGGAGATTTAGCATCAGATATCTGAAATATATAATAGAATTAGCGGTTTTTTTGCTTGTTCTTCACTTGCTATCCCTTTTCTTTCCTTTTGTATCCACCTCATGCTTTTACTGATTCCTTTATTTAGCTCCTTTGTTCAGGAAAAAAAGGCTTGTCCATGTGCTCCTGTAGTCACAGAAACATTTCCTGATTTTTTCAGAGACTCACTCTAGCTTCTCATGTATCTTCCAGGCTATCTTTGGCATTCTGCTTTTCTTCCCTTTTATTTGGCCTCTCTTGATTTGTTTCTCCTGTTGTGTTTGCTATTTCTGTCCTTTCATGCTGATAGACTCTTTTTATTTTAGGTGTTGAAAAAAGTACAAGACAAGGAACTTCCCACCAGGGTACCTCAGACCTAAGTGCCAAAAGATGTCCACCTTCATTTTGGTGGAATATTGCTTTTCCAGTACATTTCCAGACATAGCCTTTCTTACCATTCCTATTGTCAAAGTTCTTACTGCTGTTCCTGCATTATCTTTCTTCCCCATTAGACTAGTTCTTTTTCCTTTATTTTTCTCTTTTTGATCATTACTGTATTCCTTCTGACTCGGTGTACAGCCCGATGGCAATTTTGCTAGTACACGTTGCCAAGGTTGGATTCAAAACCCTTATTTGAATAAATTGGCTCATATCAGAGTCATTCTTCTGTGTGAACATAACAAATGTGTGTTGCCTACTGCAGAATCTCAATTCTGTGGATTTATAGCAAAGAATTTCTGTGAATAACTGTGTCACTTCACTCTTTAAACATGGGGGGTTCACTGGTATTGCAGGTTTAGTAGGGACAAACTCCCAAGTCTTAATGAGTTAAAACCTGTCAATTTCCAGGCACTTCATTCACAAACACAGTCTGCTTTGAACCCCCTGTAGCAAAAAAACCTTTTGGGGAAGATTTAGGTGGTTTAGTATAACTTTGTAACTAATGACAGATGAAAATGACTAATGATAGATGAAAACTACATGAGTATGGTTAAACGTGCATGGCCAGTATAATGGTTAAGTTTTGAAGGCATACTGCAGAAAAGTCTTGGGGCCTAAGACAGTCTATTTTCTTCAGGGGTGGGATGGGCAAGGGTTGATTTCAGTGGGCCTACAGCAACCCAGACTCGTGTAATGTAGGGATGAATAGGGCTCTTGGTTTACTCTGAAGGTGTACACTGTGTTGTAGGCATTGCGAGGCTGCTGCAAAACTAAGGAGTATTTGGAAGGTGAAGGACCTCCAAGGTGGCAGCTGTTTAGTCGCGCTGTCAGCAATCTAAGGCAGCCCCCTCGTGGCCCTTCACGTGTTGAAGAGGGTGTTTCACGACTCCGTTAAAATCAGCCAGTTGGGGGGAGAAATTAACGTTTCCCGATTTAAAGTGTGCACTGTGTACTGCTACACTTGCTAAAGGTGTTGGTAATGCCAACAACCTGTGGGGCTGATACAGGTCAAAAAGAGTTGTGTGGCACTGATGTGAGGTGATTGACTTGCCAGGGGCAGCTCTCTCAAGCCTGGCAGGCACACTGGCTTCAGCGCTGCCAGAGGTACGGTACATGAACAGCCTTGTGCTCGCCCCGTCTGCATCTTGATTTATTTTTTCCCCTGCTTTAGTTCCTGCCTGTCCCCAGGTCTGAAAGGACCTGCAGGGGCCTTGTCCTTTGCGAAAGAGCCACAGTTAAATATTATTGTCTTCCAGCTGCTTGGCTCAGCCTCGCATGATTTTGACTTGAATCCTCGTGGGCACTTGTGGCACCAGAGCTCAGAAACGGTGGATTGAAGAGGTGTCAAGGCGGGAATGAGAGATGGCAAGGCGGGAATGAGAGATGGCAAGGCGGGAATGAGAGATGGCAAGGCGGGAATGAGAGATGGCAAGGCGGGAATGAGAGATGGCAAGGCGGGAATGAGAGATGGCAAGGCGGGAATGAGAGGTGCTGGTGGCACGACGGATGAGACACACAGTTGCAAGCGCTGAGAAATTCAGGGGGGAAAAAACCCCGTGTGCTTTAAATTTTGATCAGGTGCCTTTTGTATAGCAACCGGTGAGCGCTGAAGTAAAACTGGGCTTCCCGTGGAACCCCCCCGGGCCGGGACTTAGCGCGTTCTCTGGTGAGGACAGACCCAACGGGTCGGTTTGGCCACGACTGACAGCCCGTTTCCGACTGTTCGGGCTGCCACCCTGCTCTAGAGGGAGCCAGCCTTCTGGAACGCGGGAGTGTACCGGTCACGGTGCTGGGAAGAACGAGAACCCCCGTCGGAGCAGCGCCGGACCCTAACGCGACACCCGGCCGAACGGGCACTGTCGCCCCGGCCCCGGCGCTAACGGCCCCGGCGCCGCCCGCTCTCCCGTTGCGGCCGGGCTCGCCCGCGGCTGCCGCTAGCCAATCAGGGCGGTCGCTGGCGGTGACGTTGCGGAGGGTTAGCTGCCGGGCCAGTTTGAAATTTCAGCGGGCGGGGCGGGCGAGCAGCATGGCTGAGCCGGGGCCGGAGCTGCTGTGGAGCGCGGGGGTGGCGGGGCCACAGGACTGCGGTCGGGGTCTGCTCCCCGGCCCCCAGGAACGCGCCGAGGAGGCGAAGCCAGGTAGGGGCTCCCTGTCCCGGGCGGCCGCCCCCAGGGAAGGAAGAGCGCGGGGCCTCCTACGGCTGGGCGCGGCCCGGTGCCTCCGCCCGCTTCCCTTTCTGGTTCCCGGGGGTTGCCGAGGGGCTGGGGTGGGGCAGGAGGCGTCCGCGGGGCTGTGACCTTACCGACTTGGGAAGGGAGAGGCGAGCTGCGGGACGGCCGCTGGCATCGTCCGTCCCGCCTCAGGGACGCGCGGGTCGCTCAGGGGGCCCGCAGCTGCCCCCGCGTCAAGCGGCTGAAGCGGGGCGAGGGACGGTGGGATCAGGCCAGGCTGCTCGGAGTTGCTCCGGACGGCGCTTGAATACCCCCACGGACAGAGACAGCGGCCTCCCGGGCAGCCTGCCCCGCTGCTCAGCCGCCCTCTCGGGGAAGATGTGTCTTGTATCCAGCCCGCCCCCGTGCAGGTGCCGGTAGGGAGGCTGAGGTGCCCGGGGCTGCCCCCAGGCACCGGGCGGTGGGGACAGGGCTGGAGGTTGTGCCCCGCGAGGGGTATAAACGCAGTCACCTTTCCCCTGTTTGTTATGAACAGGTGTGTGCCGGATGGTACGTGCTGCAGGCGTCTGAAATCAGCGTCCAGGAGCATGTTTAAGTGAAATACTAACAGAGGGAAAAGCGCTTTCCTGGAAGTGCCCCCCCGCCTTAGTAGCCGGATATCGGTGCTTTGAGTATCTGTTGAGTGGCGTTGCCCACCCTTGGTTTACTGCGGCCGTCGCTATGGCTGGATGACCAGGCCTGAGAGATACTAAGGGACCCACAGTGACTGAGCTCAGGGTTTGTAGTGGGAACACAAGCGGAGACATCTTTTTAAAGACTTCTGAAGGGCTGTTGCTGTTGTATCATGACCTTCAAAGTAAAGATTCCGCTAATGCCCATTGAAGTGGGCCAGAAATTACAATGTTCTATTTCTTCTGTCTAAATATGTTGCTTGGAATCTCCATGGAGGCTTTGCATCCGGTGATGTTACTTGTTAGGACAAAAATACTTTTTGTATTTTAATAAGCTAAAGAACAGGAAAAGACAGGAGGAAAATGCAGCTGGGAAAATGTATCTGCAGTTTTATAATGTGTCTTACAAATGTTTTGATCTTTGCTTAGAATCCTTCTGTGTGTTATTTTGTATCAGTTGTGTGTGATACCAGCTGATTTATATGTGTTCATAAATCATTTGTATTATGTATTATGTTCATTTGTATTATGTATTATTATGATTCCATGCCTTGTTAGTATGCTATTTGCATTTCCCAGACATGGTATGTATAGGAATGGATATATGTATAGGATATATTGCTGAAAGGATTTTAGATCTTGCATACAGAATGGAACAAATTAGCTTTTTAACTGTAGCTAAGGGCAGGAGGAATTAATGAGGGTCATTCTCTTTTGGGGACAGGGTAAATATTTTGAAGAAAAGAGCAAGTTAGCCCCTTCACCAAGGATAACTTAAGATGTGCTGTAGAAAGCAGGTTAATGATAGATCTTGGGTTGAAGGGGAATTCTTTGGGAATAGAGGAATGAGCGATCATTGCATTGAACTGACAGTTTGTGGGGTTTGCTTTGTTCCTGCTTGTCTCTCCAGATGTGCTCCAGGAAGATGATGATTCCTGTAGTGATTATGGCAGTCGTGACAAAACAGGGACTGCTTTAGGAAGGACTGTGCCAGATGGCAATGTTGTTTTTCCAGATATTTTCCACACTGATAATCTTTTGTTTTATGAGCGATTTCAAGCTTATCAGGATTACATCTTGGGTAAGTAATTCCTTAGTGGAAAAAGAACACATAGTCGGGCTTCTTGTAATGACCCTTTACATGATCAAGTTTAACATGGAATTAACTCCAGTTAAACTATGACATGCCTTCCATAACAGGGACTAGGGAAGATGTAGTATACTGCTATCACTTATGCTGTGAGCTCAGCTGCTCTAGCTGATGGACCAGGAGGCAATGGTTCTAATATAAATCAATAGAGTCTGACTGATTGAGAAGAAAAGGTGGGATTCTGGGCCTTGTTTTAACTGAGCTTCCTAGAACTCTTTCTGTCTAGTGAGTCTAAGACAAGGCACAGGTTAGCTGTTTAATACTGCTGGCACTGAAACCTTCAGTACCAGGAAGGGTGACTACTGGCTCTCTTCCAGAGAAGCACAAACAAGGTGACTCTTCACTTGTCTTAACTACTATGAGAGACAGCAAAAATGCTGGCAGTTATGAGCAAAAGACAATGAAGTCCAACTTTAGATACAGTAGAGGAACGCTTCAACTGTGTTGACTATTTTCCAATGATCTTGATGATTGTACTGTCTTTTCTTGCATAAATGTACTGTCTTTAATGTTTTTAGCTGACTGCAAAGCTTCTGAGGTGAAAGAGTTCACAGCTGAGTACCTGGAGAAGGTCCTGGAACCATGTGGATGGCAGGCAGTCTGGCATACTAATGTGTTTGAGGTCCTTGTTGAGGTAAATGGAATGCAGTTGTTCAGACATTTGTCTCCAGTTAACTTCATCTACCTCTATAACAGACAAGTAATTTATGAAGTTTATGAGCTGCTAGAAGATAGTAATATATTCATGTCTAATTGCTGGTGATGGCTAGAGCAATAGGAATTTCTTTCAAAGGAAACCTTGTTCTGAAACAGTTTGTGTTGTGTGCTGGTGTGCTTCCCTTGCCCAGAACTATGGGGTTGGAGTGTGATGTGCCTGTCCTTACAGTGAGGCACTACTCAAAGTGGTTCTTCTGGGCTGCAGCACATATTACAGCTTTGGAAAGCCACACAAAGTAGACTTTCTGTTTGTGGCTTTATGTAATTTTTTAACATTGGTGTTTGCCTGCTGCTTATATAAAATTCTGCTGATGAATTATAGCATTGTTAGCAAGGCAAGTGAATTTAATTTTTTCTGACATGCCCATGGTGTGGTGTTGTTATCTTGAAAACAAGAGATTTGGTTACATTTTGTTGATCCTGTCAGCCTGTCATCTGTGATCTTCTGGGCTTGGAGTTGTTAGCAGGCTGAGAAGCATATGATTGTTGTCTGTGATGCTGGTTCATTGGTGCTGCAGCAAAAGCATATACAGCATTTTAATAAGTTTTCCGTGTGCTAGGGCACTGTGCAATCACTTGCCTTTACTTGAGTTTCTCTAGTAATGGGAAAATGATTTTTCAATCAAAAGTGGCAATATGGAATCTATATAACTTCACCTATGTGGAGGGTATGCAGCAAAACTACCACGTATGCTAACTTCAGGGATGCTTTCTCTCATGTCGAGTATTTTGGTGAGAGGACTACCTAAATAAAAGCAGTGTCTTCAAAGGGCTCCTTGCTTGAAATGGGAATGCCAAACACCAAATCAGTGTGAGTGTGCCATGAGGTAGAACTCTGAGTGTGGAGGGGATAAGAGCTGGTCCAGAGCTGGCTATTGTAATGCACTCTTTTCAAATATCAGGCTCTGATCACTTGTCAGTTTTTGGTTTTTTTAACCCCCCTTCCTTCTAACCCAGCTCAGTACTAACAGTAGCTCTTCCACACTCTATGCTTCTGTCATAGACCTATTGAGGATTTCTGGTTTGGGATACTCCCTTCTAGGTATCCCCATGTCAGACTTGTGTATCTCTGTGCAAACCTTGGGTTTTCAAACTTGGGGTTCCATTATGTGTTTAAAGAGGGTAAGGCTTTGTATACCCCTCAGCTTTTCAGCCCAATTAATAGCTAAATAATTTTCAATGGCCCAGACTACTACTTTGGATTATTTGTCTTGTGATTCCCTGACAACTTTAAGGTTTGTTTGAGTCTGAGGATGCTGCTTTCTCCTGTTTCTTAAAAAAAACCCAAAACAAATCAGGTAGGCAACTTAGTGGCCTTGCATGAGTATTATGAAGGATTTGAATGAAGTTTTGAAAGAGGAAAAGATTCTACACATGAGGTTCTGAGAAGCTTAATTTTGGGGTTGTCACTTCAGCTGAGTAGACAGCCTTTGCTATAGTATGCAGCATGCATCGGTTTGTGAGGGTCAGCTGGCATTTGTATGGCCTGCTGACTCATACCATGTTAGCCTTCCTCATCTGTATCTAAGGCTCTGCCTAGAGACATCTTAAGAATTCTCTGTTCCAACAGGTTGTTGATGTGGAGTACTCTGCTCTGAAAGCAGTTGTGCAACTTGGTGGGCCTTTCCTGTATGAGTCAAGGGATAGCACCTTTAACTTGGAGTGCATACAGGAACTCTTGGAGCTGAAGGAGTATCAGATACCGCTGCAGGAGCTGTGGGTTGTATATGATGAATCAGGAGAGTTTGATCAGACAGCACTAGCTGTAGAGCATGTCAGGTAAGAAAATGGTCAAAGTCTAGTTTTTGTCTTGAACAATCGTGCTGTCAGTATCCAGTGGGTGGTGCTCTGAGTTCCTGTCATGTTGCCAGCTCCTCAAGCCAAGCTTTCCAAGTAAATCTGTTGCCTGGTACTATAAGGAGACTGGTCACAAAGAAAATCTGTGGTGTCCTCTGCAGGTACAGGTAATCACAACAAAAAAAAGCAACCCAACAACAATAAAAATTAAGGAAAAAAAAAGAGCCACAATAAAAACAATAGCTGCAGCTTATCACTGGTCTGCTTTCTGTGTCAGAAGCTGGAGGTGGTGGTGCTAGAAGTCTGTGGTGTTCTCCCTCACTTCTCCATCCCAGTTTTCCTTGGGCTGTATCATGTTGCTAGTCCTAGTGCAGTGCTCCTTTTTTTCTGTAATATTATGGTGGACTTTTTTCCTTCTTCTGTCTCTCTTGTCTCTTTTATGCATTTTGCCTTCTCTGCTAAATTTGCTGCTCTTCAAATGTCTCTTTGCATCTTACTACCTCTATTTTCTTTATTATCTCTCTGTGTCTCTTCCATCCCTCTTGCTTTCATGTACTACATGCTGTTTGAAAGCTGCCTGCAAATAGGCAGTAGGACAGGATGAAAAAGCTAAAATAGGAGGAAGGACCTTCCCAGCTAGAAAATGGGCTGTGTTAATAAAGGAACAGGAAGAAAAGAGGAGGAGAGACTCATTCTGTGGAGCATTGCTCAGTAGTATAGATCTAAGCATGAATGATGGAGGTGACAAACTCATTGCAGAAAAGAAAGCTGATCTGAAGGATGCCTGGCCAAAAGCAAAATAACCTGAAAAGTCTCAGGGTCTTGAGAGTGTAAGTCTTGTTTTCAAATCTAGCTTTTAGCTTTTCAGTGTCTTCTGATAAAAGGCAGTGGGACTCAGGCTGTTGAGAATCTTGAACTTGGAAAACCAAAATAAAACTCTCCATGCAATTAAACAACTCTCAAGAGAGAGCTTCTGTGTATGTGAAATAGTTTGCAGGGCAGTAACATGCAGGGATTGGGGCGATGCAATGCTTTGAGATGAATTCTCAAGTTGATGATGTTCATGTTTCCAGTACTGTTGCATCTGCTTGGGTAAATGTGGCCTCCTTTGTGTGTTTAAATACTTGCTTTGTTTCAAAAGGTTCTTCTACAAACACATCTGGAGGACCTGGGATGAGGAGGAGGAGGATGATTTTGATTACTTTGTGCGGTGCGTTGAGCCTCGACTGAGATTGTAAGTACAGCACCTCTGATAGTGTGTGACACACAAAGATTGAAAAAACCCCCAGCTATTCACTAGTAATTCAAAGGGATTTTTTTTCTAGCAGCATTCACTGTCTGCTGTTCAAATTTTTGTAGGGAAGAAAGGTGCCCATGAGGTTGCCATTTGATTTTTTTTTTCCGTTGAACCCAGTTTTTCCCTGTAAGCCTTGACCTCCCATCAGATGGCGCTCCAAACCCAGCTATAGCCTCCAAACTGCAGGCGTAGGAGTTGTGAACCTAATTAAAGCCAGCGTGGGATGCTCTGATACCTCTGGGCATAGAATAAGAACCAGAATGGAACTGAATGTAAATAAAAACTTGTAAATTGGTCATGCTGAAGGAGGAATGTGTGTATTTCTTTCCCTAGTGGGCTTAGTCAGCATTAGGTTTTCTGAAGGTGGGTTTTTAATGCTGCCCACCCATGTGGAACTGAAGCAGTGCACAAGGACACAGTCTATTTGTATCTTTGAGGGTGCTAAATAACCATAAAACATACTTGGAACAAATAATTGAAAAGTGATTTTTCACTGCGGATTTTCCTTGGAGATTTGACATAGTATCTGTTCATTATGTCTTTCATGAAAGAGTCATTTTTAAAATTCTTTTTCTTATTATTACAGCTTCATGGGTATCCAAAAGCTTGAGTCATTCAGGTTTGATACTGCTATGATTCTGGGGAACTCCCTCAGTGAGTGTTTACAAGGTGCCCTGTAAAGCCCTTTATAATACAGCATGCATGACATGTGCTATAACATAGCAAGTGCTTTACAAGGAAAATTAGTATCATTGCCCCCACTATAAAGGTGGCTCTTGGCCCCTTTCAAACAAGGCACAGAATGATCTGTGAGGACTCTGGTATGTTGGTAGTTTTCTGAGATCATTAAAAATGAGCAGGAAGTGTTACACATGGAAACTGTATGAGTTTCTGAAGTGTTTATCCTGGTATGCCCCAGCAAATCCCTCTTCGGTTGTTGAGTTTTTGGAACCCTGTGGGGGTTTAACATGGAATGAAACCAGAATGAGATGATGTGTAATGGGATAATGTTTCTGTTATTTGCTCTAACAATGCATGTGGCCCTACAACCATTTTAGTAAGGATCCAAAATGCTTAAGTGACGTCTTCAAGCAGAGAATAGCCTTTCTTATTTGCCATACCATGCTTCATACAGAGCATGTCGCCTAAACTGTGCTGATGTTGGTGCTATCCTGTGTTGTGATCTAAGCAGTGATGTGTCAGCTCAGAAGTTACAGTCTTCAATGCATGGATATAGGATGCTTTAAACTGTTCAGGTCTCTGGTGTGTGCTGTTTTAAAGAGAGCAGACAGTACCTTTACATAGCACATTAGGTTGTACTGGTCTTCTGGGGCAGCTAAAGCTGTGTGAGCTGTTTAACTAAAGCTTGAAAAAACAATTAGTTTTGTGTGACCAGCTCTAAAATATAGAGGATGCATTTCAGGGTCAAATTGTACACAACATCCAGTTTCTGCCAAATAATTTATATTTCTATATTGCTATAAATTCTGCTGCTAATCGCACTGTATGGACTTACTATGCCTCTGATAACCCTATTGCTAAGGTTTTGTGAGGCTCTTTGTTTCTGTATTTGCTGTGCATTGGAACTGTATGTGCTAACTGCTCTGGCTACAGACTTTTTTGCTCTTTGCAGTGTGCTTAAAGTGCATGCTTTAACCTCTGAATGCTGAGGGAACATCTTTGCCCTTATTTCAAGTAGCCTATTGAATAGAGCTATTATACTGTGTTTAATAAGTTCCCTAGAAAAATGGTGAGAGATAATTAAGTCTGGGTTTATTTATATAATTACTTGATGTCCAGCTCTTTTGTAGTGACTATGATTGGTCTTACATAATTGGCCTTGGACTTCTTGGCACCACCTAGCTGGCAGATGCACTCATCTTTCTCACTGTGACAATTAAACTTCAGGCTGATGTTTCTGGCTTGCAATTTCACTTGTAGAAGATACTCTTAAAATCATGAAAACTTACTTTGCAGTGCTTTCACATCTTCATCTGGTGCTGGTATAGACTGCAGAAACTTTTGACTAAAGGAGTGATACAGAAGTCCCCAGGTTCTCTGGGCTTGTATTTGATCTTTTAAAATTGTAAATGACCTCTTGCTCTGAATTGCAGGCATTATGACATCCTTGAACACCGTGTGCCTTCTGGGATTGTAGCTGATTACCAGAACTTGTTGTCACAATGTGAAGAGCTGTACAGGAAGTTTTTAGACGTGAGGAACAGCATATCAAGCAGCGATTCGGATTCGGAAGTAGATAACGTCTCCATGGTGGAAGGACTAAAACTGTATGAGGAAATAGAGCACTTAAAACAAAAGCTGAAACTAATTGAGAATCCTCTGCTGAGGTACTGTGTGGGTTTGTGCAAGGAGGAGGGTCACATGGGAAACTTGATGGGGATGTTCCTTACTAAAGAAAGAACTGATGGCTTTGTTGCTCTTGTTTTTTAGGTATGTGTTTGGTTACCAAAAATACAGTGGTCTTCAAGCTAAAGGACCAAGACCAATGGGTACCAAGATTACTCATGTTGTATCATCAACCATGATGTCAAGTCAGCTGCAGTCATTGATGAGGGACAGACTTTGCCCTGAATCTTGCGGTGAAGAACTAGAAATACAGGTACAGTAACAGGAGTTGTCTGTCTGTGTCTGTGTGTTTTTATCCTTGAGAAACAACATAGAAAAATAAATCAATTTATCATGTGCAGGATACTACAGTCACACAGATATGTTTGTCAGATCAAAAAAGCACTGTAATGTAAAAGAGAGAAGTGAGAAGACTGGATGATACAGATAATTTCTTTTAATTTGTGTCTGCTGTGTATTGTATACAAGCAGTTTCCTACCTGTGTGTAGGAAATAATTCTACAGTGAAACGTAGTAAGATGCAATACTTATGTTTAGTTTTGAAATATGTGTGTTTGATGCTACTGATGGAGCGTTTGAAGAGAGAGCTGTTCTGTTGCTTTAGTTCTGTGTAGCAGAGAAGTGCTCTAAAATACATGTATGCTTAGTTTTAGTGAATTCAGTCAGGACTTCCAACTTCAGTGGTTAAGAACAATCTAGATTCCTTGGGCCCAAATGAAATTGTAGATGGGCAAAATGAAGCTCAGGGAAAGTTCTGGACTAACTTTTGGGGCTATAAATCAGACTTTCTGAATTGACAATTGAAAAATGCTTGCTGTGGTAACCCTGGAATTTTCTGGGAAGCATTAAATGTGCAATTTTTCTGTGTTATTTATTATTCTTTAATACAGAATCCCCCAATAAAATTTGTGAAGGATATCAGTCTGCCCTTCTTGGGCAAGGAAAAATGACCATGTGGACCCCATATTTGCCACTGTAATGTCTGAATGCTATTTGGGGTGACTTGCAACAGGAGCAAAAGGTTTTGTCTGTGTCTAGACCAGCTCAAATCTAGTTGCTGAGTTGTCCATGGCTTTGATTTTCTTTACCTTCTGTCAACTAATTATTTAGTAATTCTTGGCAAGGCACTTGAGGCACAATTCAAATGTTGGCCTGGAACCAAGGCCATATTGAGGTTTGCTTTCTGATGCATATGCTCTTCAGTCTGTCTCTGCCCCGGTTTTCTGATGGGGGAGATGGACATGACAGACATCAAAGAAATGGTTTAAGGCTGGTTTTTTTTTCCCCCATGTGTGCTATAGGTCTTGAATTCAAAGTGGAAATTGTGTATTGTTTGTGCCATTAAAAAGGGTTTCTTTTAAGCAAAAGCAGCAACATTTAATTGAAAAGCAAGCTTTAAGAGCATAAATGCATCCATTTTTACAGCATTCTTCTGGAGCTGATTATATTTTTTGTCTTTTACAGTTTCACAATGATCCACTGGCAGCTGTAAATGCGTGTTACGAAGGAGATACAGTCATCATCTGCCCTGGTCATTATGTTGTAGATGGTGTGCTCTGCATTGCTGATTCAGTTGAACTAGAAGGTAGAGGCTTTCTAAAATAAACATCCTAAACCCGAAGTAAACTGTGACAGGTTTAACCTAGCCCTACATAAGGAACTGTGATTTGCAGAATTTGGAGTGAGCATTTGCTTTTTTGTTTAAAGTGTTCCTATTTCTGCTTGTGGAGCTCTGCCTAATGCAGTATAAGGTTAGCTGTTTCATTGCTGTGGTTAAGCTGCAAATAACCTCCAAGTTTTGCTGATTAATAGACCAGTAATTTTCTGTTTATCTGGATAAATCCTGATTATATAAATAATAGAGAGGATTCAACAGAAACAGAGGGACTTGGGGTTTTTTCTTTTTTTTTTTTTTTTTTAAACTCTAGGGAGCATAAAAGTAATTTGAGAGGTGTTCATTTTTAGAGCCAGTGCCACAGGAGTACTTGAGACATGTCCTTGTTCTTCTTTACGTGTCTTAATCTGCTTCCTGCTCTGAGACACACTGCCAGTATAGTGTTGGTGGATACAGAGGGAGAGAACCAAGTGCTATTAGAACTTATTATGGCACTTCCTGCATGTCAATGGTGTGTGGGGGGGCTACCAATGTGAATCTGCATTGTGAAGTACATGAGGAGAGAAGGGAGCTGTTGATTGAAGGGGTGTATTTGTTCTGTAGAAACAGATGTAGCATATGTGATGCCATTTTTCTTGCAAAGTATTGTTTGAAATAGTTGTCTTACCTGGGCTATGTTGCTATAGCTTCCTCACAAGTCTTGATTTCTCAGTGTAATTTCTGTGCTGTAGGCATGCACACTGTTGTCTGTAATATCACTGGGGCTTGTGCAGCTGTTCAGATCCTTACTTAGCTGCGTTTTTATCTTGTCAAAACTTCTTAATGGAAAGAAGGCTGAGAGTTTAATTTCCTGCTGTTGTGGACTTTATTTTTCTTGCCCTTCTTGTTTTATGAGTGTCACTTCGTTTCTCACCCTTCTCTTGTGTGTGTTTGACACACCTAGCTGTGTGTGCTGACAGACAATGCACCTGCAGGATAAAGAACCACAAAGTGCTTTATCTGCAAGAATGATGTCGCTCTAAAATTGTGTGCAATGGCATTTGACAATTGTTTTCCTGGCTTTGAAGAGCCAGTAATATAAATAGTGCAATAGCACACTTATTAAAGGATGAGCTGCTGTATTTTAAGGAGTGAGGCATATAATTATGTATCCTCAGTCTGATCCACTCTCTGAATAATGAATACCAGTCAAGGTATTTAATCTTCTTATATGGACTCCTGTTAGAGAAACTTTTATAGCAACAGTAGCAGCCAAAACCACTTGAAGTAGGAGCATCAAGAAAAATTTTGCTGGCACTAATCTGAGAAGCTGGCTGTTTTGGTGGCTTTCTTGGGATGAGGGGGTGACTCATTAAAGATATAATGACACTTTGCTGCTTAGAGCTTTTTTTTTTTTTTTCCCCAATCACTGTGGAAGTCAGTACTGAGGTTGAAAGTATGAGGATTATTATGTCAGGGATAAATAAAAACTCAGAAGAACTAATTAAGGTTAAAGCAGTAGCAACTGCAGGAAATCATGGTAAGGATAATTTTTCAACACTTGACAAAAACAGGTAGCAAAGGTGCCCAAGAACATCCTTTCTGCTTATATGGTGGTTGTTCAGGCTGGATGGGAGCCTGTAGTGTGATACCTATGGTCAGTGTTACTGGATGGAATTGCCTTTAGTTCTGGAGTCACTTAGCTTACAGGCAGGGCATGTGGCTGTGACCATGTTGTGAGCAGGTGAGTCTTTCCTTTTCTTGTCACTAGTTGCCTCCTTACTGTAAGACCTGCTGCTTTAGACATGAAATATGAAATAAGCTAAAAGTAGAGTTAGGAAAACTGCAGGCAGTCTGTAGGGCAGTTATTCCTAAAACTCTCACCTTGGATGATAATATCTTTCTGTAGTCATGTGAAGTTAAACTGGCTCTGCCAGTTGCTGTCCCATGGTACTCTCTTTTTACATACTGGAAGTAAACTGCCCCGTGCCATCTCCTTCCCAGGGGTGACCACAAACCAGTAACAGTGGGAAAAAATTCTAGATAGTACAGTGTGGTAAAGCATCAGACTCATCAAACTTTCCATTAAACCTGCGTTTTTTAAAACTGTCTGGTAACTCTTGTTCAAAGGTTTTTTCCCTCTCTTTTTTTTTTTTTTAAACTTTTCTACTTGCACATTGAGTATTTTATTTCTATCCTTGGTTAAAAGCTAGCATCCTGTTCAGGCACTTCTTATCTAAGCTTGTGCGTGCCTTCAGAGAAGGATAGGACTCATGCTGCTTTAATGGATGTTGCATTATTGCTTTTCTTATCATGATTCTTGTCTGTGACAAGCAATAAAAGCTTTACATGCTCATAAATTTCCCTGTAAGTGGTTGAATGCTGACAACTGTGGATGGCTTAGTAAATCAATGTTGGCATATGCTTGTGAAACTTTCTTTTTAATCTGGAAGCCCATGTAACGTAGAAACATTAAATTTTGACACAAGTTTCATTTAAATACAGAAGTTGAGTGAAGCTTACTAACAACATCATGTCCTCTGCACTTGGTTTTTTGTGTTGTGGTGGTGACTGCTTTTCCCTCATGCTCTTTAGAAACTCTGCCTGCTCTAGTGAACTTCTGTACTGTGAAAGCAGAGTGCAGGTGCCTGTGTATTCTCAGTCACTGCATCTACCTGCTCTGTAACTTTTGGGAGTGAGAACTTTGGCCTTGTCAAGTGTGAGCTCAGTTACGCTTCTGTTTAACTATCTAAAATAACCCTGTGTTTTATTGGGTGTCATTCAAGTAAGGTAAGTTTTGAGTTCCTGGGCCTTGGTGCAGAGGGGAGATAGGGAGATGCAGCCTGGTCACTGGGTGGAAAATACTATTTGTGATATTAGACCTCAAGTTTTAAACCTCCATATTTAATTGAAATGTCTGTTATGCACTGAGCTCCTGACTGTTACCAGTTATTAATCAAACTTGCACATCTCACCTCTGCTTCAAGGCTATGGCTTGCCAGATGATATTGTGATAGAAAAACAAGGGAAAGGAGACAACTTTGTTGAATGTACAGGAGCCAATATAAGGATCTCCAATTTGAAGTTAGTGCAGCATGATGCTGTGGAGGGGATCTTAAGTAAGTATAAAAGTATCTTGACTTTTTTTGTGAGCCCTTCTTAATTTTCTCCGTTAAAACTGGGACTCAGTGTTAGAGTTTACTTTTTATAGAGAGGAGCCCTACAGGTATAAATGCCAAGGATTTCCCATTTAAAAAAAATAGTTTATAATATGGACATCAAAATGAAACTCCACTTTTCGGACTTTGAAGCTACTGTGGCTTTTGTGTTTTATTCTTACGTTTGGATAAGGTCATTTCACTTGATAATTTGTTCTGCTGTTCAGACAACCTGCCTGGCTACTGCACAGCCTATGTCAGACTGCCTGCAAAAGGACATAATGCCTCTTTCTGCAGAACAACACCTAAGGCATTATTCAGCTGTAGCTGATCCCAGCCAGCTCTCCAGTGGGGAATGGTGTATGCTGTCCAAGTAGCCTAGAACTTTGCTGACTGCACAGTCAGACTGAGGCTCAAATAATCCTACATTGTATCCAATGAGATTATTGGCCATGGCCTTCTGTCTTTGCAGAAGGTCCTCATTAATACTTTGCCTCAACAGACATCTGTTTTTAAGCATGTTAAAACACTTATTAATAACTGCATACATGTATTTTTTGAATTAGAAGATATTAATCTCTTAGGACGGTAGTGAAGAGTTGCTTGTAATGAAAAGAATAATTGCTTTTGCATTCAAAAATTGCTGGAAAAACTTTAAGACAAATATTTGACTAGTGCTCCCTAGCAGTAGTGTCCCTGCTTATACTGGAAACCTAGCATGAGTTCAAACCATGCATAAAGAAATAGGTAAAATTAACCTGAAGTGGGTAAAATTAGAATAGTAGCATTTTTGCATCTCCCTGTTGGAAGGATCTGCCTTTATGTACCTGATTTATTTAACAAGATTTGCTTTCTGTGTGTGTAGATGTCCATCATGGGAAAACTACCCTGGAGAATTGTGTCTTGCAGTGTGAAACTACAGGCATAACAATACGAACATCAGCTGAGCTGTTAATGAAGAATTCAGATCTGTATGGTGCCACGGTACAAACAAATCCTTAACTCTTTCTTATTTCCATATTAACAATTTCTGCTTGGCAGTAATGCAGTCAGCAGTGAGGTGACTTCTGCCACTCTGGAGAGAGCCTTTTCAAACTCATTTTGGACAGCTACATGTTACTGGGTTTGAGAGATTTGCCCCAGGGGTCTTATAGCCTCCAATAGTATCTAGTGAAGTGCCTGCTGCTGATTGGTATGTGATGGTATGAAACACAGGACACCTGTGAAATTACAGTTGCTGTTTTGCTGGACTGATTAATTTCCTACAATACTATATTTTGTTTTCTGTGTCCATGAATAATTTTCTCACTATACCTTGCACTTGTTCTGCAAATGCAATGTCCTTACTGGACATCTTGTTCACTGATTCTTACAGAAGGATGGTAAACATGGAATGAAACTCTGATTAGGGTATTTTGAATGATGAGTCTTTGCATATTGAGGTGGATGACTAAAGAACAGTAAAGTAATGTAAGACTGAACTTGGTCTTTACCAGAGCTTCTATGGGCTGGTGACAATAAGGTTAACCACGGGGCCTCAGCTGTGGGTATTGCTGCTTGAGTTGATTGATAAGCAATGAAGCTGGAGTTGTTGCACAATTTTGCATTGCTCCAACTGGTAGATGAGCACAAAGATCTGCAATAGAGTTGTCAAGTTAAATTGGAAATGTGCCTGAACTATTTGTGAACTGTCATCAATTTTATCTTGCAGGGTGCTGGTGTGGAAATATACCCAGGTAGTACGTGCAGCCTATTAGACAATGGCATACACCACTGCAAGGAGGGAATACTTATAAAGGTCAGCTCAAGACAGAGTACTCTTATTTTTCTAAAGCTTACAGCTACTAGAATTAATGAATTAACTTGTGTTTAGGTTGGTTTATAACCTTTCTGCCTTATGGTAGAGCTCATATATAATTGCCTGGCATGATGATGATGTACTTGTTTGTCTTGGGACAGTCCACCAAAGCAATGTACTTGCTTTATTTCTTCTAGAAGGAAAACTCCTTTTACAGTGTCATTGGCAAATAATAAATTCTAGCCAATACATAGAACTGACTCTACATAAAACTGGAATATTTTGCATGCCTTTAGCTGGAAATAACATGGTGGATTTCCATTTCTTTGTGTAGAATTTTTTAGATGAACATTATGACATCCCCAAGATAACCATGGTCAATAATATGATCCACAATAATGAAGGATATGGTGTGGTCCTGGTTAGACCAGCGATGCCCTCTGATGTAAAGGATGCTTCAGAAGTGAGAACAAAAGGTATTTTTTTCTCTTCCTAGAAGAAACTCCTTAAAAAGCAAGTCTACTATACCCAGGTTGTTGGATTGCATCATTCATAATCAAGGCATTTAAATTTTCTAAGAATGTCCAGATTGATTTAGCTGAAATAAAGCTCCATAACTATCAGAACACTGGAATTGCCAACATGGTGAACTTGCTGCAGAGAAAATCTGTGCTTTATGGTATGTGTGCACTTCCACTGTGAAGTCCTTGTGTACCTGCTCTGTGCTTCCTATGAAGCACATCCTGGATAACCAATGGCCTCCTTGGGCCATACGGGAGCCGGAGTGTGACCAGCAAGAAAGCAGATGTGGTTTTGCTTTACAGGTCTTTAGGTTCATGATTATTCTCTGGTACCTTCATGCATTAGTGCTGAGACATGCTCCCAGCACAGAATTTGTTCTGTGCACTAAGTAAAATGTGACACCTGTATTTCTCATGTTATGCCTCACTCAAGAAGTAAATCCCCTGGAGTTTTCTCTGATATCACTATTACTTGGTAACTTGAAGTCATCTCAAGAAGAAACTTTTTCCTTAAGCATCTTACACTGTATTTGGGATATGAGACTGTCACCAAGTAGCTATCCAAAAAGTGAGTAGGATGAGGTCAAAAATGTTAAGCCTGAATAAAATTTAATTTCAGGATTTTAAAATGATTTGGCTGTTTTGTGTGAACATTGACATTCTTGTTTCTTGCCTTAGGGAAGACAGAGCCTCCCCAGGCAGGTGATGGGACAGCCTGCTTAGAGGCTTTCAGGCAAGAAGAATTACCTGCATGTCTAACTGCTGATTTGGAGCTTTATGAGCCAGCTGAGGTTTCTGAACAAACTGAAGGCAATTATGAAATTGCAAATGAACTTGGGGCTACTTCTGTGAAGAAGAGCCAGATGCACAAGAAAAGACTGAGTGAACTGGGAATCACAGAAGCTGATGACAACTTAATGTCACAGGAAATGTTTGTTTCTATTGTGGGCAATCAGTTCAAATGGAATGGGAAAGGAAGTTTTGGTACCTTTGTTTTCTGACTGTCCTGACTCCTAATGGAATTGCAGTAAGAGATTTGCACAAGCTATTATTATTTTCCTGCTGCTTTCCAAGGAGTTAACCTGTTCCATTAGCCTTACATAATGTAACTAAAATGTGACAAATATTTATTAATAGACTATGTATTGCATGTGGAAACCTTGCTTCCTTGCTGCAAGTATGAATAACATCATAGAAAACAGAACTCTAGCATGGAGACTGGGCATGTATTCTGCTAATCTTTGCTAGCTGTGCTGCTGCTTTGCTAGCTCTCGGAATTTTTTAATGGACTTAACTTCTCATTGTATAGAAAATATTTGAAGAAAGAAAATATGGGTAGGGTTCATCAGAGACATGGGCAACAAATGTGCAGCCATTAGCTGTACATCTTCCTCCATTTTTTTAAAGTGTCACTAGCCTGTAGCTGACTCCTGTAAGAGACTGACTTCTTTTTTACCTTGAACAAAAACTATTGATTCTTCCTTAGGAATGTAGTGGCTGGCTGCCATGCTTCATACTCAAGGATTTTCTAGAAAACAGCATTTGGAAGAGTAGCATCATTCTGTTTCTTGTGTCTTTCTGTGCTCAGCTGTTTACTTCCAACAGCTACCGGGGCCTGTGCACCTTTTCCTTAGGGAGGGCATCTGACTAACCTCCACTAATCTGAATAAAGAGAAATCAAAGTAGATGTCTCTCTGTCTTGCTGGCATTCATCCTGTACCTTTCAGTCCATTATTGTAAAATTTTTAAAACTGTCACTCATAGCAGCTGAAGTTTTGGAAATGAATGGAAAATGTTAAAAATACTTTCCTAAGCAATTTTATCAGCCCACAGCTGTGGAACATCCACTAAAACAAAGGCACTTCACTGGCTCACTGTTGCACATTAGTTTTTACTTGAGGGAAAAATTGGAAAGATGCCTGATTTGAAGACTCTTCCTTCTCTGTGTCTCTCTGATTTCTAATTATAAATCCAGATTCCTTTTTCAAACTTCACACTGTCTGCAAGAGTTGTAGGTCAGGTTTTGGAACCAGTGTGTGAAATGTATGGAGGAAAATGCTAACTCAGGTGATTCAGGATGTCCTATGAAACAGTCAAATAGGGTGTTAAGAATGAAAAAGCAGGATGCCAGCAAACTAACTTTGGAACGATTTCTGAAAGCAGCTTAGCAGGTATATGCCTTCACTAGAAATGAGTGTGTTGCATAGAAGTGGATGTGAAGAGTCTGATCCAGGTTTTTCACTTGAGCAGAATTGAGATGACAATCAAAATTCAGTTTAGTACATGATTTGTTTTAGTGTGGGCAGCTGATAGAAAGGAAAAGAGAAAGGTGTAATTTACAAACGTTTTTCCTAGCCTGCTGCTTCTGGTTTTATTCTGCTCAGGGCACTTGACTTCAGTACAAAACTGCATTTTGCTGAACAGAAATGTCATTGCAGGATCTCCACCTGCACAAGCCCATAAATATTTGCTGCTTAGTGACTTTCAAGAAGTACTTGTCAAGTGAAAGCTTAATGCTAAGACTGGCAGTAGTTTAGAATCTTAAGCTATTCATCAGGCCACATGCCATGTTTCATGCTTTGATGTTACACTTTTATTTCCCAAGTGTAATCCTTATTAAAGGGCTGAGGCTAAAAACTAATTTTGTGGTTCTCTCCTCTCATCTTCTCAAAACTGTAATTCTGAGTGAGCTGCCTTCATGATGTGTAGGTAGCACTTCTTTCTCTTGGGCTTCATTTTAAGCTTGGCTTATCTCTTGATAGCCTTTTACCTTTCTCTTCTAAAATGCAGCTTTAAGTTTATGAAGATACCAATAAAACTGTAAGTCTTCTGCTTTCAATACCAGCACAGTTTTGCCTGTTCCTGTACCAGTTTCCTGCTGATTCCATTGTGCAGGTTGTCAGTAGGTCAAGGAGAAAAATGTGAAAAGATGAGGCTGCTGCTAGTACAACTTCCAGAAGTTTCCTTTGTGCAGGAATTGCATGATAAATTTGAAGTTAAATTCTTGATGATGCTTGAGCCTCAAGGGACTAAGCTTTGGATGGAGCCTTCTCATCTCAGAGTTTGTCCTTCCAATCACTTATGTGATAGGTGCAAGTTTGTTTATTTTGCAGCTTTAATTCCCCTTTTGAAGTGCAAAAGAAGAAATATTTAAATAAAGAGAAAGAGCTGTTAACACAAGGTTTGTACACTTAATGTGGAACAAAGCGTTTTTGTCAGCAGATTCTAAGTTTGAAATTCTAAATTAAATTTATTTTCTTTAATATTTTGTTCTTACATCTTAAAATTTTATTAAACTTCCATTTTTTCCCTTAAAGATATTGGATGTTATAGCAACGGCTGATCATCTGCTTTCCTCCCTGTGATGTTCCCTGCCTCCTAAATAAGCAACTTATTCTAGAATACTTTTTTTATGTAGCTGTTGAAGAAAAGCTGGTGAAAACATTTAGTTTTAAGGAAAGTTTAAGCAGCTGCAAAGTAACTTTTTCCTAGCATGAGATTCCCCCTCCTGTGTACTTAGGCTGTTGTTCTTGGGCTTTTACTACGTTTTATGCTTGTTGAATGTACAGTTAAGCTTACCCTGTGCCTTACCTAGTTGGTTCTGGCCCTATTTTATTGTTTGCCTGGCCTTTCCATTGGTTATTCCTTTCTCAAATCTTGGCAACCTTGAGCTTTGTCCTTCACCTTTTCCCCTGTTCCTTCACATCTTCACTGAGCTGATAAATAACTGTCATGTGAATATTTGGAGGAGGAATATGCTGCATGTAGCATGTCTTGTCCCAGCTTATCAGACCTGAACCCTGTACAGTAATGCATGACAAATTGTATTAATCCCACACTTCTGACAACAAATTGGATCTATGTTCTTGTTTTCTGAATCCACTTTTCCCAAAGGATACCTAGACAGTACAGATTCTGGCAATTAATCATCAATATTTACATGTATTTATTTAGGTTAATTAAAAGGATACATTCTAGGTAAAATATTTTAGGTAGGTAACTAGCTGTGAGCCTGCCATACATGTAACAACTCTGGAGGCAAATCAGTTGAGTGGGAGCATCTAGTTCCAAACTCAGCAAATGATTAATTGGAGCAAAGTTAGTAGCTGTCTATATATTATCTTAAGTTCAAACAACATTTAAGAGTTATATTTGAATGAAAAACCCACCTGGGAAGTAATGCTGATGTACTGCAAGCTCTGTTATAACTTTTAGCTCACCACTTTTTGTTTTTCCTTTTTTCATAAAACATTTTTTAACCACTTTCAACTGAAAAGCTGCTACAGTAGAAGTTATTTTGCAGTGGAATAAACTTTCCTGGCAGTGTTGTCCTTGGGGCTTCTGGAGAGTTGCAGCAGGAAGAAATCCCTCCTGGTGAATTGAGGGGGTGCAAAGCCAAGTCTGAACTGCCTACCTTCATTCCCTGAAATCAATCGGTGTGCCCCTTGCAGTGCTTCAAATAAGGAGGGGAACTGCAGAGCTTCAGATAAGCTCTATGTTTGCTACAGACACCAACCTGCCTTTACTCCTCACTGTCCAGGCTGGTTTCTAAAAGTATTGGGGGTTACCCAGCCAGCTACTCTACAGAGCCCTGTACTCCTGGTCTGAAGGATGTGTCAAGTAGTAAAATTTTATTTGGAATACTAGCAATCTTTCTCTCTTACTTTCATCATCACAGGAGGATTGGTTTTGTTTGTTCATTTTATCTATGCCTTACAGCACTCATGTTTTGCTGTTGATAATGTGATTAAATCACAAGTGTGTTTTAGTAAGCCAGAAGTATAAAATTAAAAAAAAAAAGGATCCAAAATGGTCCAAATTGTGGTTATTGTGTTCACCTGGAATGCATGAGTGTCACATTTATCTTTGTTCCAGCAAATATGTAACTTTATACAAAATAGAAAGCCTAAGCAAGAGACATATCTTGGCCTGGGAGTGAGCAGCTAAGGGCTTTGGCAGTTGCTGGTCTGATTGGAATCTAAAGGTAAGTGAACCTTGACTGTCAGTCCAATGTGAGTGGTTTGTTTCTAGTGCCATTGATGGTCTGAGGTCTGTCGTCTCCTCTGCTTTTGGATGTTGTCTTCTCTGAGCCTGTTCCCCCACCCTTAGGAGGAGATCTGTGCAGGAACAGAGAACTCCCTCTCCCCCAGTTCTTTCTCTGGAATTTCATGCTTAAACCTCTGTTACTTCACAAGTGTCCTGGTCAGAACATGTTCAAGCTGGTGTGTTTCACCCCAGCACTCGAGCTGTAAATAAGCTGAAAATGCTTCTCATAAAATTTTCATAAAAGAAAGTTAGGATCTAAGAGATTATTTCTGAAATGCCTCTGAGAATTTATGCTGTTATCTTTAAGGTTCCTTTTATCCTGTTTTCACCAGAGAAGAATCAGAGTATGAGCCCAGATCTCATATCTTCTTGGAGGAGTGAGGGGGAAGTGATAACACTCAGCTCAACAAAATGAACTTGAGGAGCAAAGAAAAAAGTTGCAGTATAACTACCACAGCTCAATTAGAGGAGCAATCAGTGCTGCAAGGCACCTTTTCCTAAAGGAAAGGAGGGCTAATGTAAGCCTGGCATTTCTCCTTTAATATGTGAGATGAGGTAATGACATCAGAATGCTGTCAGAGTGGTAATTTAATACTACACTGCAGCAGGCTTGCCAGCAGCAGCATGTTACTGTGTCAGAATTTTTTCCAGTGCAAAGGAATCTTGCCAGCTGGCTGGAGGGATTTTTAAAATAATGTTTTGCCTTATCTTCTGCTGAAATTACTTACCATAGGCTTTTGTTTGCAAGCATAGATTTTGTGGGTTATATGCAAAACACTGAAAGTTAAAATGTAGGAACTGAAATGAAGTTGGCAGGTTTTATGTAGGATGCTATAGCTTCTGTATGGTGTAATTTGAAGGAATGTTGTGCAATTTTGTTGTTTTGCTCTGTTAATAATGTAAATGCACCATTTATTTGAGAATGAGGAATTGTTCAGCATGTTTGCTTTGCAACTGTTGTTGGATCAAAAGGTCTGTAGAAGTTTTTCAGTAATAATGTAAACTATTTACCATCCAGGTAGTGAAGTTGAAAGATCAGTGTTCTGATGTGATAAATTTTAAAGCAAATGTTGTTCTGATGATGTTGATGACCCAGCTATTTTCTAAGAGGAGAGCTGCCTTGCTTTCAAGGGTGGATCATGCCTTCTTCAAGACTTTTTGGTGTATCTGGAAGTCCACTTTTTAGACTCATGTTTGAACTAGTTATGGCAGAATAAGGAGTAATACAGACAGAAGGAAGGACTCAATCAATGCCTAGAGGAACATAAGGAGGCTGAGAGCTGAGCTCATTTTTACACCAGTTAATAGCAGTGTGTCTTCTACTCTAGGAAGTTAACAGTGCATCCCATCCTCTCCTTTCTGGTTAGGTGCAAGTAAGAAAAACTGGGGGTGTAGGAGCTGGCCTAGAGAATGGTCTACCTGATTCCTGGCAGCTTGACTCTCACTGCCAGGCTACATGTAGGAAGGTTCCTTGGCTGATGAGTGAGCAATCAGATGTGGAATTACAGCTGCTGATAATTAGTCTGATGGAGTTTTTATTTTCACTTTCTAACGTACATGTAGGCAGGGCAGCTGCAGCAGTTCAGCTACTGCTTCCATACCCAGTGCCCTTGACTGATCCTGTTAGGCCACAGAGATCTCTGCTGTGTGGCTGCATTGCTGTAGGTATCTGAACTCTTTAGAATGTAGTTTCTAAAGCTGCAGATGTGCTCTGTGGGAAAATGCCAAAATGACCCTGACTGTAAGTAGGGGTAATTGCTGCCATTAAACATGAACATCATGGCTGAAGATGTTAGAGCTTTTACTAGATGCACCTCTGCCTCTGCTAAGCCAAGATCTGAAAAAAATATTTTGCTTTTAACAATTTTAGTGTTCTGATGTTCCAAATTGTGCTTTTTATACTGTCCCTCTAATGTCAACCTTTCCTTTGCATTTGGAGGATAGTTATTCCAGCTCAGTGTTTTGTAATAAAAGGCCAAAGCTTCAGCCACAACTGCATCCAAAACAATCACAAAATGTGATTGCTCTGGTCCAGTTCTTTTTAGTTAGAAAGAAAGGGTGGGAAGAAAGGAAAATGGAGAAGCCTAGTAATTTTGCTGGGTTAGAAGATGCCATAAAAACTAACCAATGTATTCATTCAATGGAAGAAAAAAAAAAAGGAAATGGAAATGAGTATGTCTGGTAGATATAATTTTAATGCAGCTATTAACATCACTGTCCAAATACTTGTAATATTACAAATTCTTGACAAGACAAAGTTACTGAGGCAGCTCTGAAATCCTCTTTCTAATGTCATATGTGCAGGGTAATAGGCCGGAGGTGTTGGGAAGCTCCTCGACTCACAGTTCATCCTTGTGCCCGCAGGCAAGCAGAGTTTTTAGTTTACTTAGTGAATTGATCTTCTAATTCTAGCAGGAATAGTTACCCCTTCATCCTTTTCACAAATGCTTTCATCCCTGTGGCTTCTACAGAAATGTCAATGAAGTGTCCAGACTAATTTCAGCTACTTCACTGTGCTTGTTTCTAGTTGATCTTCACTGACTCCTGTGTAGGCCTGTTGGCACGTTGTGTGGTCTGCAGGCTGCAGTTTGAGTCACACTGTACAATGTATTTGTGTTATGTTTGGTAAATTTGGTCTTCAGCCACTCTAGTAAAACCTTAATCCCTTAAAAGAAAATTAAAACTTGAAAGCAGTAGTACTACAGAAGTACCACTTGGTGTGAGAGTCCTCAAAGGGTCTTTCAGATCTTTCCTTACAAAGCTTACGTTAAGACATGCCTTTTTGTTCAAGCACTTCTCTCTAGGTTTGGTGTACTTGTTTTACAGCTTGAAGTGTGTTTGCGACAGATATTTACCACATTAGCGTGTTCTTAGTCCTCACAAGGTCACCCTGTGCAGCAATCTTACAGGAAATGTTGTTCACTGATAGGGCTACTGCAGTTTGGGGAGAAATACTGCGGGTTAAAGCTGGCGTTTGGCTGGCACTGTGCTGTGTCTCTGAAATGAAGCAGCCCAATCAATGCTCAGTGCTTTGAAGCTTTCCAGCCCTTCTTCTGTTAGTCTGAAACAGAAATGAGATCATGACTGAAATACTGGTTTCATAATGGTATTAAAACTATCAAGAGTGTTTCGTGACTCTAGGAAGGCATTTCCAATACCTGAGTCTATCTGGGTTCTGCCTACATCTCTGTCAGTGTAGATTTGTGCATAACTGTGTGACAAGCTGTATTTCTTCTGGCCTGTGAGCAAATACACTTACATGAAAAGGAAGCTTAGTGCACCTCTCTTTTTCTCTGTGTAGGGTGCAAGATGTTACACTAGCATCTCCACTTTTTCTGTGGTTCACACTCCTCTATCTAAAAGCTTCTAAATTTTTGGACTTGGTTATTTTGAGACAGGTTCTTCTAGAATGCTTTCTAAAATAAGATTCAGGTTCTGTTTTCAGGCTGTCTCAAACCCGTTCTTTGAGTCCATCTGCAATGAATATTTGCTACTGCTTGTACCAAGTGAATGTTATATCTGATGGACATAATAAATCTTCATGCTTCACTTAAATTGGTGTATATTTTTATAGGCAGTGGAAGGTGATGTGAAAATGTAGTTGATTTACTCAAAGATGTGATGGTGACACTTCCTGTTTAAGCTCTCTGAGCGACTCTACCAGTGGCTGTGTAAGTCTTTTGGCTAATGCTTTTAATGTTCTTCAGAGGTTTTTGATACTTTTTTTGCAAACTCATATTCATGCACTTCTGGGATTCAAGACTACCTCACACCCAGAGCTTTTGTACTGTTATTCTCTTTCAAGTTAAAAAAATACTGCCTTGTGCTCATGGTGATACAAGACAAGAAAGCAGGATAGGACATGCAGAAAAAGAATAGGGTATTGCAAGAGTGGATCTTGAATTATGAAGCAGCCTCAAGAGAGTGTGTCATTCTTTGCTTGTTCTGGGACCTGAAAGAACTGATTATTTTTCTTTAAGCACAAAAGAATCTCATCTTTTTTTTAGACTTGTTTGAAATGTAGGGATAAAAGCAAGGTACCTCTTGGCCTTAAAATGGGATGATAGGAGGTGTGAAAGCATTTGTCTTACTTGCATCTCACTGCTTGTCTGGTCTTCAAAGTCCTTTTGTGCTGATTAAGTGGATACATACTGTAAAAGGCTGCCTCAAGTATGTATGTTCAGATATCTCTGCTTAATATTTGGTGCCCATTCTTGTGGGGCTGGAGGTGTATCATGGGCAATCCTGTTTTTCTTTTTGGTATTGTAGTATGTAAGTTTGCTTTTGGATAGTGAAGGTTCCCCTTTTTTTTTTTTTTGGATAGTGAAGGTTCCCCCTTTTTTTTTTTTTGGATTGGAAGAAGCAAGCCTGTAATTGTCTCACAGCAGGTAGATACTTAATGACTTCAATTATTCTAATTAAACTCAGAGAAAGCAGCAGAATTAACCTGATTTAGATGGTTATTTCACTGTATCCATTTATGTATGGGCATTCCATTAGGATAATATTTATTTTGTCTCCTTGGCCATGTACACTAGGCTTATTCTTGCTGTTTTCTGAGTAATAGTTAAGTGACACAGTAAATTAATCTCACTGACTTTTCCAATTGCAATTTCTTTCAAATCAATAAAGAATTTACAAAGAAAAAAAACCCAAAAAACAAACCCCAAACAGATGAACACTGATTTTTGTTTTTTCCCATTAGGAATATGAAGTAGTTTGTATTTCTACTCCTAATGACAAATCAATTTCAACATTTCAATCAAGGTAACTTTGATCATTCCTACTGTTTAAGGATGTTATTTTGCTGTTTTCAATTTAAAGTTCACCTATGTCTCTCTTCCTTCACTGACTGAGAACAATTTGAACAAACCAATAATTATTTTGTAAGTGCTATATAGAATTTACTTTGTAGTACTGTATTAGTGAGAACACTTGTCTGAGACTAATCTTGTGGGGAAATTATAGTAAAGGCATAAAGGAAATTATCTTTTCACACTGATAAATGTGTGTTCTAGTACATAAAGTGCTGTGATAAAAACCTTGATGAGATCAATAATATGTATAAGGGCCCTTTGTTATGGTGAAATTTGCCATTTCTCTTCCAAACTAATTCCAGAAATACCTAATGTGGAAAGTGTTCTCAGAATCCACCCTGTATTATGTTTCATGTAATGTCTGGATTCTTTTTAGAATATAATTCCACTGTAGTCTGGATAACCAGCTTAATTTAAGCTGTATCACATAGCAAGGAAACATACTCTTCAATTTGCAATTGTAATAATGCTATTTCTGCAAAACTTCCTATAAAAGTGCTAATTCTGTTTCTGAGTTTGCTGATGGCCATTATCAGAAATGGCAGCCTGGCCTTACTTTATCATATTGCTTTTTTAAAAATGTGATTGCATTAGAGTTAAGTACCTGAATTATTTAGGAGCATGGGTTCCAGATACAGCCAGTAAAGTGGTTCAGAAGTTACATCTGAAGTGCAGAATGAATGATTATGTTACTTTTATAGCAACTTTGCAAAAACATAATGGGAGAAAAGCTCCTGCAGTGAAATAAAAGATAAAAACCTAATTTTAAACTAGAATTACCAGAGGCAGAAAGGAACAAATTTTAAAGGAAGGAAGGATACTCTTTAAAGGTTAGAAATCAAAAAAAAGAAATAGCTTCAAAGGTGAAGTTTAAATCACAAGAAATACCTAGTAAAGATTTGTTGTATTTCTCCATAACATAAGGTCAAATCTTACTTTAGAAGAAAATGAGGGACAAAAGGATGGACTTTAAGCTCAGTATGTTGAAGGATCTTGCAAGAAATTTTCACCAGAAACACTAGGTTGGGATGACAAGAATATTTTTATCTAGATGAATTGCAAAGCATGAGAGGAACATAATGGCATAGAAGGCAAACACTCTTTGGACAGGAAAAAGCAGTATGCAAAAGTCAGAAGTAAAAAAATAGTATTTCTTGCCTGAGTTAATGTGATTTGTGATCTTCTTTCTTTATGGCCAGTTCTGAGGATGCACCGGTTTAAGTGGAGGATGGTGCCATGTGAGCAGAGACATGATGTTGATTGCAACATTTCATGAAGAGCCATTAGCTTGAGTTGTAAACATTTTGCCGGGCTGTTTTCCTTAGCAAGCTGTTGCAGAACATAGCTATGAGGTTTTTCAGTATTTTCTCCCCATCTTTACACATCAACAATCCTGCAAGTAAGGTAAATGTAAACGTTTGGGGTTTTTTCTTTCTTTCTTGTTGCTCTGTACGGGTTTTGTTTGTTTTTTAAATGTATAGGTATTTGTGTTCAGAGCTTCAATTTCTTCTTTCAGGAGTAAGATCAGTTTCTAGCTCATCATTTCAGAGTACAAAACAGTGGGATGCTAGCAAGAGCCACATCCCAGGTGAGAGGAGGAAGAGACCCAGGTAGGGAACTGGCAAAAGAATATATATTTGAAAAGCTTTTGATTTGTTTTAGGGAGGAAGCTCTGCTTCTAAACACACAGTGCTGTCGACTTTATGGTAAGAATGGCTCCTGTTAATGTCTGTTCACTGTCTTGCTGTTGCTCTGCTTGCTGTGTTCAGGAGCATGCAGCGAAGACTTGTCTTGCTCCTCCTCTGGCAGGGACAGGTTTCCTGCAGTAGCTGATGCTAAGGGCACCAGAATGTGGCTGATGAGGAGCAGGAGTCCAAGGACCCCTCAAGTGCCAGGCAGTCAGGACCCACCACAGGAGGACTCTGACAGTTTACTACAGGATATTTAGATGATTTTAAAATTATCAGCATTTTTTCCCCCTAAAATATTTTAACTTTTTCACTAAAAATAAAAAAAAGTGAAAGCCATGCACCTCACAAAGTGGGTTATATTCTGATAATTCTATTTTTGATAAATATATTTATAGTCTGAACATAAAAATTCTTAGTCAGAGTGGAAAGTAACTTATCAACTAAGGGAGAAAAAACATCCCCAGGTCATTCAACATAAATGCAGACAAAAAGCTTCTGAGATTATTTTACAGAGGTACAAATGCAATGAGATCCAAGAGAAATCAGATTTTTCTTTTTTCCTGGCAATATTCCACCTCTTAGTGACAGAGATTAGGGAAAAGAATTGGTGCTTTCAAATGGAGTAGAAAAAAATAGATTTAAAGAGATTTCCCATAACATCTCACTAGAGAGACAGACAAAAGAGTCAGACCAGAATGACAGACAACTGGGAAAAATTCTGAAAGTGGGCTGATGGGCCTCCTTAAGTACAAATGTACTGAAACACATTCACATGCACTGAGTATCAGTGGAAGTTAGGTATGGTTTGGTTAATGGAGAACACTTGGAGTCCACGAGTGGATTGTGGGGAGTTCATGTTCTTGTGAACCAAAGGACCAAGACAACCTTTGGAGCTGTGCAATTGTGTATTTTGGTTTTTTTAAAAGAAAAACAATGAAATGAAAGATGATGAAATCTTTAACAGTCAGTAAGCTTCTAATCCAGGATGTACATCAGTAAGGGGGGGGGTTGGGATGGAAAGTGAAAGAAAAGCCATAGAAACAAAGTTATACCACCAAATGTGCAGAGAATTAAAATAAGAGGGTGCACTGTCTCAGAAGTGAAGTGTTTGAAGAGAGTTTGATCTAAATTTATATTAAACCCATTACTGTAATGCCAAATATTGTCAAGAGTTAAGGATAAAGCTTAGCCTGGTATGAATAATTCTGCTCTTAATTTTATTCTGAAATGCTTCAGCCAAAAGTGAGGAAAAAATGAGCACAGAACTCCTGTGACTTAGCTTACCAGAATGCTACACATGCTTTTCCTCTTTTTCCTCTATACATGTGGTGCTTCTGCAAGATTATATTATTAGATGAGTTAGTAAGGTGATTAGAATTAACATAGATCAAAATCATATGTTCTCTTGCTTAAATGTTTTCAAATCAGGTGTTTTATTTGCGATGTGCGTTGCTTTAAACCTCTTACATGAGAAGAGGTTAATGCTGCATTTCAGGTGCAGGGAAACAGCCCTAACTTTCTGGTTTGCATCACTTCAGATTTAAGCAGCAGGTCTAGAGCTTTTAAATAGATCCTGTTTTACAAACAATCAACTTTTTAAAGTGGGAAACAAAATATCAAATAGTGGGCTTCAGATTTCAAATTCTTTCCACAAACGCAACAGTCGTATCTGAGTGAATGTGATATATTCTGAGGACATTCCTGACATTTCACTTGAGATTGTAGGTGTCCTTCTAATAGGTCTTTTATTTTCTCTAAACTTTGTGATTATCTACAAATATTTGTTATGTGGGGAAATGTGTACTGCATAAGAGAAAAAAAATTAGATTTTTACAAATGAATTTAATGCTGGCTGATGTACTTGACTGAAAACCTTAATGACAGAATGCTCTGTTTCATGTCCCAGAACAGAAACATCATAGAGTAATACTGTGCCATAACTGTTAAAAATTTGCAGTGAAAATTTGGTCTCTTGCCTTATTCATACCGGTCATGTGTTATATCTGTTCTGCTAATGCAGCCAGTAAAGCACACATCTCTCCTGTGATACAGTGACTTCTTTTTATTAAGGCAGAGATATGTCTGCATATAAAATATGATTACATAAACAATTCATATAGCTTGTGCCTGAAATTTCTGCAAAGCACTGACTGCAGCTGGTTACTATAGCAATAAGCAAAGGATGCTGGTTTAATTTTTTTTTAGTTTCCTATGGGAGAAGGATCTCTATTTTGTTGCATTTTGCTTCAGATGGGAAACATGCTGGTGTAACATCTCTACACAAACAATTTAAACCTCATGTAAACTGGTCCACTGGGAAACACAGAGTGTGTTTCACTCATGGAAATATCAGTTGTGTGAGTGTTCTGCTTCCTGAGTCCTCGAAGTTACCTCAGTCTTTTTTGTGGGCAAGGCTGTAGAGGTGACCTCATAAGCACTAGTACTGTGTGTGGTCCTTCCCTCCAGTAAGACGTATCCTAATTTTTTTTTTTTTCAAGTGTACAAAATCAAGGTGAGAATGTCAGGGAAAGTGGGTGGATGTGAAAAATAGTCACCTGCAAAGCTGGTTTCATAGACACAATTAAGTCTTTCAAATTATGGCACAGAAGGGAAAGCCATGACAGTGTGCTACATGGAGTAAATGTCATTAATAGAAATAGTACTTGCACTGAAGGAGATACCTGGTAAAGTGTAGGGCATGTTCTGATGGAGCAAAAGAATGAAACTGAGTGAAGGGATAGATACACCCACTGCAGACTGTGAGCCTTCTTCCTTGGGAAGATGCCCAGCAGAAGTGAGCATCTTGGAAAAACTCACCAAAAATGCAAAGCAGTTTACTGACACATAACAAAAAGCTGCATTTACTGCACACGAGGCCATAACTAACCTTTCTGATATTCCTGGCTTTTGTGAAAAATTCCAGTTTCTTGCCGTCTATTAGAAGTCCCTTCTGCACCTACAACAGGGAATGAGTGCAGCAGAAGTCTTGAGGTCTGTATTGTCTTAGCTTAATTTTCTCTATTTAATCATAGGACTTTACATTGATTTAAAATTAATACAGCTATCTGGTTAGAAAAAAACCCATTCATATTGGCAGTAAAGAACGTTACAGCAGAGGAGGTTATTCTGCAGTATTTGTGCTCTAGCAGATGTTTCTCTTAGATAAATGCTGCAATCAGTGCTAAGAATAGGGAGTTATATGGCTTTCATGCTGAAATGTGCATGGAAAGCTTTGGCATTAAAAAAAAGTGGTCTGTGGATTCAAACAAACCCTACTCAGTGCTGTGATTCAGAAGATGAGCAGGTGAAAGATGCCTTCTGGATGACCTTGCTCTTTCACAAAGAACAGGAGTAATTTTGTTCTTTGATAGGAAGCCTAATGTTTGCCTAGAATTTGTCTTGAAATGATGATAAATTAGATGTAAATACTGAACATTTCCTTTATTTTGGACATAAGGTGTATAAATACATCTATAAAGGAGTCAGTGTATTTGCAGCTTGGAAACAGAACATGTTAGCCATGGCAATCCAAGAAAGTTTGTCAGAATCTCTTCAGCAGCAGCAGCACAACTCCACAGCACAGCCCCTTGTGCTTTGGAGGAACAAGCCCAACAACTTTTCCCTTCATAGGACGTGGTTAAATCTACCTAATGGAACTGCAAATCCCTGTCTTTGGATGTTGCTTGCTAACTCTATTCCAGGCAATCTGGTTTTTGGTTTTTTGAACAAGCTGGCCAATTATGAAAATCTCATGTTTTCTATGGAATTGCTTTAGCAAACAGTGCTGTACAGAATCTTGAGGCATTATTGCTGCTCTTCAGCCATGCTGACAGTAAACCAATTATTTCTTCTTGATTTCTAGCCTGTGGACAGTTTCTGGTTTTGAGCCAAGTATTTTGCTTCTTATCACATGGTTATTTGGGTTTACTAACAGACTTTTATTGAGGAATTCTGTCAAAAGCCTTTTGTGATCCTGAAGAGGTCCTGCCAGCTGGTTTTTGTGTCTTTACTCTGATGCAGTTCACGTGGCTGATGGTGGCCTGCAGGGAACATGGCTCACCCCTGCTGTTTGTGTCTGTCAGCAGTCACCATAATTCTGGCTTTAGTTATTAAGCCAATGTATTGGCAGCTAGATAAGTGAGATCTATATTTCTCGAAACAGTAGATAGAGCACAAACAATCTGCACGTCCTCTATGCTAGAAGATGAAGAACTACTTTAGCCAGCCATTTTATTTCTGTCAGGTCTAAGCATGATACTGTCATCTTGTAGTTTCTGCTGTTGTGTCATGGAAAGGAGCAAGTTAGGAGCACCCAGAATTTTTATTTTCATTGTAAACTGATGCAATGTCAGCTTTTCCTTGTCTTAATTATTGAAATGTCCAATGAGCTCCGGAATAATAAAACTGTCTCAGATTTCATTCACTGTGTCACCTTGCCCTATGAAAATGTATTTTTGTCTCGGGGATGGCTTCCAAGTTATTTCATAAAGGGTAAGGCAAATAACTTATTCAGGCCTTCAGCAACACCAGCCTCATCTTTTGCTATTAGTGTATTCATATTCCTTAATGATCCTGTTGACTTCCCTCCCCCCGGCTGCTTGCTTCCTTTTAATGTTTACCTTTAAAAGGATATTTTTCAAACTTAATAATTAGCATTTTGATGAATATTCCTGTTATTTCTAGAACAGCCAACTAGCTGTGATCAACATTTAGCATTAATTGATTTTATTATCTTTTTAATAATTCTTAAACAATCAGGTTTCCGGAATCAAGCTGTCAACTGTGCTGCTGCAGCTGGGAAAAGGTTTTTGTTTTATACCTCTTGGATTGTAGTACACTGTTCAGCCAGGAGAAGAGAAGGCTCCAGGGAGATGTTAAATGGCACCTTCTCATACCTGAAGGGGCCTATGGGAAAGATGGAGAGGGACTGTTTACCAGGACAAGGGGTAAATGGTAGGAGGGTAGATTTAGAATAGATATTAGGAAGAAATTCTTTACTGTGAGGGCACAGGCTGCCCAGAGACGCTGTGGCTGCCCCCTCCCTGTCAGGGTTCAAGGCCAGGTTGGATGGGGCTTTGAGCAGTCTGGGCTGCTGGAGAGTGTCCCTGACCATGGCAGGCGAGTGGGACTGGATGGGCTTTGTGGTCCCTTCCAACCCAAACCAGTCTGGGATTCTATGAAATATCTGAAACATTTGCTTGTATCAAAGCCACAATGCTGACCAATTACACAACCTTATTAACCTTATCTTTTAGTGGTCTAAAGTTTGGCTCCAGGCCTCTTAATCTTCTAGCCTATACAGAGACTTTGTAGACAGGACTTGCCCTCTGTCTATTTCCCAAACAAAAGTTTTAAGCCTTCCTTCAGAAAACCAAATAAAGTTATACATTTATTCTTAATGGTGTAGAAAACCTCTCTTTTCCAAAAAACTTTACTGTCAAGCTTCTGCTTTAATGCCTGTTAAACCTACTTCAACTGGAATGAATATATTGAATAGATTTTGAACTTCTGGCTCAGGCTTACTGCTTTGTCAGTAAAATTACTGCAGTATCTCATGCCATCTGTCACAATCCTTGCTCTCAGCAGGGAATCTTTCCCAGTTATAATATTACAAAGTCTGAACCATTAGCATGAAAGAGTATTATGCTGGGCATTTTGCTGCTCAGCCAGAAGACAACGTTAAGGAGAAAGGGACATGTTGCAAGATGGTTTTATTTTTTGGGGGAGGGGGGTGTGTGTGTGTGTGTGGTGTGGGTAGTGATGGTGATATGATTTTAAATTTGAATAAAAATCTTTCTAAAAATACCAGATGGTATAATAATCTTTGATGTATTCTTGGCTTCCTCACTGCCATTGTGGCTTGACATAATAAAATGTGTGTGTTCTGAAGAACAGTTGCTGGCTTGTTTGTTCAGGCTTCTCAGAACTCCACCACGTGCAAACGCTGTCTGAAAGTGATACTCATGGAATGCATGGGCATTGAATTACGGTACGAGTGTGCAGCATGTGTGCTGCATAGTAATAGAAAGACAGTGTAGTGACTGCTGAAAAGACTGGCCTCCTTACCAGTCACTGAGTAGGCAGTTGGGTTTGTGTGCTGCAGAACTTTCCAGTAAGGTGGGATACTGTCAAAATGCTTTGACAAATAACTTTGGAAGATATCTAAGTCTTCATGCAAAAATCTTTATACTGGTGTTACTTCATTTCTACTGGCAAAGGATAATTTAGCTAATATTTCTGGCCAAATTCCACCTGAGATAAAATATCATCAGTTCTAAATCTTCCATGTACAACCAGTTTGGAAAAGTGTTTCCTTCCAGTTCAATGTGAGCATGTCTTGTATTACTGGTGTGATAGCTCTCTTGGTTGCTCTCTTATAGCAACATGAATGCAGCTAAGTTTAGTCATGGCATTTATTTCAATGCATTCTTAACATCCCTCTGTCCCCAAAAGGAAATGGACCATGATCTATATATGTATATACATATATATCTCAGTCCAATACTTATGTTTCTGCAGAATTATTCATTTAAGATGTTTTTTCTTAAAAAAGTTTCAAGGCTTTTTTAAAGGCATACTTCTATATGCTAATAGACTTCTAGTACCTAAAACCTAATAGCCTTCTTGATACGTGAAAAATGAAATTATTTGGGAGCAAGAATTTTTCCTAAAACAAACCAAATCTTCATCTAGAAATTGGATTATATTTAAGCAAGTGCATTTTTTATGGAAGCATTGACAAACATTCCACTGCTTAATTTCACTTGAATAATCCTTCTGTTGTTTCAGTAATTTTTGAGTATTCATGACTGGGAACATCAAGAATCAAAACATGCTCCTCTTCCTCGAGCACTGGCTTCATTCATGCTTGTATCCAGGAATATTTTTGGAGGGCTTAGCTGTAATCTAAGCTCTATGAGTCACTGGAGGAGAAACGGAGACAAGCAAATTAGTATTTTAGAAAGCATGTAGGAGTGTAGGTTTATAAATTATGTAAATTCCAAGGGCATTTATTGTTGTGTCTTCAACAGCTAACAAGATACCCGTCAACCTATTTTCTCAGGACTAATCATAGTGAAGAAAGGTAACTGTTTATTTCACCTGAAGGATGCTATGAATCAGTCCTTTGCATCCATCCGCTGCGTACATAAACAGTTTGTCTTATACAGACCTTGGTGTTTTTTATGTAGCAAGTTGTACAAATTCTATTCATTTGCTTGCCGGTGCTGGACCTTGATTTTTCTGTCAAAGTGGAACAAACCCCTTTTTCAAAATTAAGAAATTTATTTCTGAGAGTCTTGTAGTTAGTAATTAACTTATTGCACGTTCATTCTTTGAGGTTTTTTAGTGTCTTGGAATGTAGTTGTGAAAAATGTCATGCTTTACTATGATAGCATGTCATGTTTCAATAATCATTCTAATATTCCACATATCTTTCATTTTATGTATTTAAATATATTTAGAAACAAAATTAAGATGGAAAAAGGATTTGATGCATTTAAAATTTATGCCTCTCTGGATAGCCTGTTTTTTCAGAATATCCAACTGTGTTCATTCTTAGGCAAGCCAAGGATTACTTGTAGTTTGAACTGCTATCAATGAAACAGCATATATAAAATGTAAGTGCGAGTTAAAACTTCAACATTTTTGCACAGATGTTTTAAGTTGCACATTTTTATTGTCAACCAACACAACACACTAAACAGTTATAGTGATACATGGTGACACCACTGCTAATATTTAATATGAGATTTCTCTTGCACTGGATACCCAAAGCCTCTTTCTCTGGACAGTTAATCTGCATTAGCTCTACTTAAGAAAAGGGGATCAGCCAAAAAAAATGTCTATTTTAGTTGTAATCAATTTAGTCAAGCTTAGAGGACCATAGGCAGGCAAGGCTCCATCAGTACTTGAGTGGCACACAGCCGAAGGAAAGACAAGCTCTCACCACAGTATCAGAGAAAAATGTCCTTTTCTGCTGAAGAATATAATGTAAACCTGTTTTTAAAAGAACACGTTGGGCTAAAGCTCTGCTGTCCAACCAGGCTCAGGGCATGACAGAGAGATTTATTGGAGGATTAACACTGCCCAGTGTCTCTTGCATAGTTTGGTCATGGGGTACAAGGCCAGTGGCAAATGTTCCCACCTCTTCCCGTGGAGCTCGTGCAGTTTTGCTGCAGTCGTTGAGACTACCTGCATACCTTTCTGCAATGGCACTGCCACTGACCTGAGACAGGACGTTACAGTGGTCATGGTACATGTTCCTTTTCAGCTTCCGACTGCCTCGAACTCTTGGAAGATCTTTTCCCTCTCCTCGTGAGAGAAACACACGTGTATCGACAGCATCCTGATTAATGCCAAGAAATGTGTGGGTGAAAAAGAAAAAGCTTAATTTCTCTCTCCTCTGTGATAAAGTGCCAATTCCTGGGGGCCATTGCACCTCCAGCTCCTGGCCAGCATCAGCAACTCTTGCAGTTACAAACATTTTGGTAGCTGCTGCTTTGAGCTGAGAGCTGTAAGAAAGTTGGCTAAGCAAGCAAATCAGCATCAGGAATGTCTGAGGTGAAGTGACTCTGCACACAGAATCTTTTCTGTTCTTTATAAAACCACTTCAGTCCTGTCAAACTGGACATAGTAACCTGGTAGAATTAATGAAATCTGTTAAATCTCATACTATTTTCCTGTTTTGTTCTACATATTTAATTGCATTGACACCATGAGAAGACATGATGTATAACTTGCACCATACAAGTTATGGGGTTTGGAAGAAATCTGGGATGTTAATTAGCTGTGTTCACGGTCTGTTTAATTGTTACATAGCTTGGAAAGCAGCACTATTTGCTGAGAGTATTTTGCAGATGCCCAAGTAGTAAACTGATAAAATATCTAATCCTGGTACTAACCTGATGTGTTCTAGGCTAATGAAATGAAGGGATAGTTTCTACCCCTATGTTCAAGGGGTTTAAGTTTCTTATAGGCACAAGCAGTGAAAAACTGCAGTGGTTTATTAAAGTTAAGATTAATTTTCCAAGGCAAATGTAGACATTTTTAAGGGAGAAAAGATACTGAGGAAAATTCTTCAGGTCTAATCTTAGAATAATTAGTAATTCTGCATTTATTTGTTTATTTTAATCTAGATAAAAGGAATATAGAATGTGTAAGGTTATTAATACAATTTACATAATGATGCTGACAAAAACTTTGAACCATAGATCGTGCCTCAGTGTGCAATAGAAGGACTTCTAAAAAACTTGGAATATTTTAAAATTGATTCACAGTTGTAGGAAATTATGAAAAATTATTCAATGCACAGGCATTTAGCCATGTTGATTGTTTAGTTTTACATACTCTATTATCTTTAGGCTCCCTGCCCAGTTTAGGAAAAGAATAAGGAATGCAAATGCAGATTGCCTGTTCTCTGGTGATTTTGCCTTGTTCTTGGTTTCAGATTGAAATTAGCTTGACAAAGTAAAATAAACTTTTTGAAATCAGTGGAATTACATCAGGAGATGAACTTCTGAGATCTATTTACTTGATTCATTATTCTTACCTCATTATTCATCCTCATGTTCCTCTTGCAGTGAATTGGTGGTCCTTTGTTTCCTAGGTAGATAGTAAGAGTGAGAAGTATTCAAACTTGGCACAGAGAATTTTGATGCTGTGTTCTATTTTTGAACACCATTACTTTTAAGATAAATTAAAAAAAAAAATCAGTTTCAGGTTTTGTGGCTATCACAAAGTTGTTACCATCTAAGTCTTAGAGTGCTTACAGCTTTGGCCTGTCTGATCGCATAGTTTCAGCGAGTTGTTACTGGAGATGTACTATAGAGGAACTAATAAGCAAGCCAGGCAGATTTGATTCCAGAAGTACTCCTAAATAAAACTATATGGGGTGACCTTGTTGCTTGGCTTTTGAAAGGTGCACATAAGCATGTGTCCAGCAAGGATTTCTATTCCTTGGATTTCATTAATTTGTTTTATATTTGACATTTTGTGTTGTAGAAGGAGTAATATCTTAAGATCACTGAATGAAACATCTAAAGGTAACAGATGGTGTCTGCCAATTGTTTTATGGCCTTTTGGCTACAGTGATTATTGATCCTCAGAGACTTCCTGCTCTGAAAAAAATGTATGAGTTCTTGTAAAACATCTTGTTCTCTTTATATAGTATCAATACTTATTTTGTCTTGACTTTAAAAACAAACAGAACAAGATTTTTACTGCAAGTTTTAGATACCCTGCAAGTAAAAAATGTAACTCTGTCATGGGTGCTTTTTGTTGAACATGGAGATGGAGATAAATGTATGTTCCTTACCAAATAACCTTGCCAGCTTAAAATCTGGAAGTGCATGTCTACCATTTGAGGGAGCAAAACTAAATCAGTGAACTGTATTTCCTCTGTGGAAATAGAAATATCTCTGACTTACTCCACACTGCTTACCTCAGAGACAACCCAAGTAGAGAAGGCTGTTTGGCACCCTGTTTGGCAAGGTTCCCTGATTTTATGCATCATCATCACAGCTAGGTCTTTGTTATGTGACTAAGTTTGTGGAATAATGTGTAATGTGGGAGTAAGTTGCACTCTACCGAGAAACTGCATTTCTCTTTGGTAATGTGATGTTAATTAATGGAGACACAGATGAACACTTTGTATGTGCAGAGGACCGTGAAAACACAAATAAGTAACATCTTTAGTGATCAGCTGACAGAATGGCAAATACACTGGTGTTACACTGAACAGATGGATTCTCTGCCAGTTGTGATGAATTCTACAGTAAAAGAGTCCAAAGTATTTTATATTATTTTCTTATCCAGGAATGTCTTTCTGCTTCCCTCAAATAGTGAATAAAATGCAAAGTAATTCTGACAGTATCTTTTCTTTCTCATTCCTAGGCTTTGGGAGCTGAACAACATTTTATTACTTTTAGGGGGTTGCTGAAAGGTTAAAGATTGTGAAATCTCATCCAGGAAAAAAAAAAATCCTTCCTGCTTCCCAAAGAAAAACAGAAAAGCTCTATGGATAGAGATCTCATAACCTGAAAAATCTATTTGCAGAGCAATTATTTGCTTTATATGAAATGTGCCAAGCGGTAGTGTCCTCAGGAGTTCTGTGTTCCTTCTGAAAACAGCAATAACTGAAAACTTGAAGGGATTAGCAAAATCTTTCTGTGCCAGTTGTTTGTTTGGAGTTTGTTTGCCTCGTTGTTTACTTCTGTTACATTTGATAAATAGCTGCAGTGATAAAATTCAAAGAGGCTTTTCTGGAACAGTCTAGTTGCAGGAGTGCCTGATGATGTGGAATTCTATACAGCTTGTTTTCACTTTCTCTCCAAGGGGCATGAACAGCTGACTGTCATTGTATTTGTTTCCTGTCACTATGAAGTACTTTCTCACGAGCTAGGGCTGTGGCCAGATCTCTGACATATGGGTCAGTGGAGATAAACTGCAACCAGGAATTCATAATTAAAGATATGGTAGTTCAGCTCTGTTGCTGATTATCCAGGGCGCCTCTATGTCAATCTGTCATAAAGTGTCCAGAATTCTCTAGGGAACCACTCTACACAGCCTTGAATGTGGAAACTCTCAACTATGTTTGTTACAGAAAGAGGAAAACATGCTGTTGAATAATGGATGTGAAATAGGTCTGGGAGAAATGTGTTCTCTTGTGCTCCTATGGGTAAGTGGTTTAGACCTGTTGTGGGAATGGACCGTTTGCAAGATTCAGTGATGGAACATGGACATAGCACGAGCTCTTCACAGCAGCAAGGTTTCCAACAGGATGTGAGGGTGTTAGAACATTCTCTGGGCCCACATCACCTACTATAGATGATGGGCCAAGTAATCGCCAGTCCGTCCCTGAGCTGTATCCCACACATCTACATGACATTCAGAAGACACCTGTATTTTAATTCTGTGGGGTCTTAACAAGAAATTATGGGACATGAGCATTTGGTCTTATCCAGGGCTTTCCCTGGCTTGTTCACACTGCTGAAAGGGGTTGCATGGGACTTTGTTCTGCAATACCCCCAAATCTGCCCTGCTTTGAATATGAGGTGAGTTTGGGTATTGCAGTGCTGAGCCACTATTTGCACTCTACAGATGCACTCTAAAGCCGTCCCAGTTACAGCAGGGTGGTAACTGGCCACTCACAAGTAAAGCTATTTTTTCGCCCTTTCCCACTTTCTCCAGCACAAAGCAGACATTCATGGAAACAATTTGGATATTTTTGTTAAAAGCCAATAATGACAACATTTATTCTTGCCAATGAGGGCATCTCTCTCCAAGGTCAAAAGCAAATATGAGCAAACAATAAGGAGCATTAACAAAATAGGAATTTGCTTCCCAGCTAATTTCCTTCAATCTTAGAGCACAGGTGTTCCTGTGGTTCGGATGTGTAATATGTATCTGTAGGAAGAAAAAGATTTTCTGATTTTTAAACCTTTGGAAAATGAGGCTTTGCAAGTCCTGCCCAACAGCTGCTCTGGATGCATTTAGGCCATTAATATGTAGACAGAATTAAAAAACTGTTTCATAATGTATGTACCCAAACCAAAGATATACATATTTCTCTTTGTAAGTAGAATTTCTTCCTGCCTTGCCTCACATCAGTTTTACACTGTGCCCCACTCCTACTTATCTGCTGATAATGTTGAATATCTTTTTTTTAATAGGATAACATACACTATTACTTAAAATAAAATCTTGAATATTCATGAGAGAGCTTTTTTAATGGATATTGCATCTGCTTTCATTTTCTGTGTCACTAGTCCTCTGTAATATAAATTAGTTTAACACTTCCCATAGGCCAAATTCTAGTCTTACATATGCCAAAACCCTGGTGAAGCAAGACTGTGAGTCTGTTCTTACAAAATCTCTTAGGTAAGTAATAATTTTCAAATGATGGACTTCGATGAACTTCTATTTTAATATCTGAAGGAAAGAGGAGTATCTTAAAAGTTTTCATAATGTTGACTACATTACTCTGTGAAATCTTTGCTAAGCCTGAAAACTACTATTCCTGACAGTTATATATGATTGTATTTTCTGTCATTGTTAAATTCTGTTTACAACATACAGTGCAAAAGCTTGTGTGAATGCATTAGGAAAAACTCTTTGAGAGGGAAATACTTTGGATTTTCTTCAACTTTACAAATGTGTTTGGCTTTTAAAGTAGAATGAGCCTTCCCTGTAGCTGGTTGCTTTCAGATTTTACCCTAAATAAAAGACTTTTGAAGGAATAACAGAATCATGAAGGGTATCTGACACTATAGAAAGAATTCCATTGCCTTTATATCCCCCTTTCAAGTACATGTCACTTTTTGCATATATATATATATATATATTTATTTTTTTTTTTAAAGAGAAGAAAATAGGCATTTGAAGTAAAGCCACACAGAGGTATTTATCCTTTTGGTTTAGATTTTAAAAAATCCACACTCCAGTTGTTTTCTTATTTGCTGATAGCATCTCTGTTTGTATTATTTTTTTCAACCAATATTCTTAATTTGACAGTGAAATACAGTATACTGTTCGTAACTAAAATCCTACCCTTTAATCCACAATTGCAGGTCGGACAATTGGTCAGTCATTTGTGGCTTCTTTAGATTGGGTGAATCTTCTTTCAGTTTGAAAGATAGCAAAGGATACTTTAAAAATGTTGCTCTTTCCAAAATATGCAGGGTGACCCACTGTTTCAAGTGTGACCTAAAGGGAAAAAAAGAAAGTATGTTTTTTAATATACCACACTTCTATTCAGTTGGTAATTTGTATTTGCCTGATGTACTTCTGTGTCCCCGCTGCAGCATTATTACCTTTTACTATTTATCTTACTTCTGAGCATAACAATGAGCCTGTTAAAGGTACTACAACCATTTTCTTCAGTTTAAATTTAGCAAAGGATGTAATTGTCTCCTGTAAGATTTAAGCTTGCTCTTTAAAGCTTAAGTGTTCTACTAAACTGCTGTCTACCTGATAGCAATCAGAAATGGATATTCATTCCCTTGATTCACTACCTGCAGCAGTATGAGCTTTTGCTCATTTCAGAGGCAAGTAAGACTATTTATGAAGCAATTTGACAAAAAATGTTGATAAACAGCAGAACCATAAAGCTGGGATTTCATCAGCTACTTTTGTAAAGCAGACCAACATTCCTTTTTGTCTGTTTTAACTGACCTAGACCATTTTCTTCTGCGCTGATGTAAGAAATGCACATTCCATTCAGTCCAGAAGCTTTGGGGAGTTCCTTCAGCTTTAGCAATGCTGTTCCTCTTCACTGAAGCTCTGAAAAGATGGAATTTATTTGTGCTAGCAAAATGTTTGCCAAATCCATGCACTGCCTGGTTGAAACTTTCCCACTTGGTTCAATGCTCTTTACATTTCCAAAATTATAGACAGTTCAGCATTTATTTAGTTAGTTAGTGCTGTAACCATTCGTTTTCTTCCTCTAGTAAAACAAACTCTGTCTTTCCATCTTGAAGAAAATTTCCCCTGGCCTTGTATGCCAAGCAAATCTGACCTGAAATGGACAAGTATTTTCATAGGTACAGAACTGCATATGCCAGGAAGGGATGCAGGCACATTTATGTCCTGAGAATTTTTGCATTTATGGATTTGCTGGGCAGTGCTTTTAGATGAGAAAGGACTAGTTGCAGGGAAGGAACGGTGCGGTATAGACAGTTCAGCTCCTGCACGAGGGTGCTGCTGAGGTCCAGGCCTATGCACACAACTGCTGCCAAAGCAGAAAACTGTCGAAGAGTTGACCTGGCTTGTATTTCCAGTGCAGGCGAGCTGAGCTGGACTGCAACTTATTTAAAGACATTTAGTTGCCTGGCAGTTACAACGTAACTATGAATGCAATTAACCGTGTGACTTCTTCATTGGGTTTTGGTGAAATGAGTAATATGCTAGGCCTATTGTTTACTGTGCAGGTGCCTGAGGAGTGACTCAGGTGGTGAGGTGACATGGGCTGTTGGGCTTGGAGAGCTGGAGGTGAATCCCACAGGCACCCTCGCTGTTTTGTTTGGCAGGTACCAACTTCGGTGATGCCAAACGCCACCAGCATCACCACATCCAGACGGGCAGACACCCGTATCCCACGTGTGAGGGCACACCCAGCCCGGTTTGGAGGCCGCCTGCCCCCAACGCTGCAGCTGCCCCGAGCCTTGATGAAGCCCGAGCAGCGGGGGTGGGCGGGTGCCGCCTCCCACCGGGGGTGCCCGGGAACAGCTGTGGTGCCGCGGGCGGTGCCGGCATGAGCCCGGGCTGGGGCAGCGGGCGGGCCTGTGGCTGCCCCTTCCTCGTGAGTGGCGGTCAGAGCCGTTAGGGCGGCCGTGCAGCACGCGCTGCTTCTAGAACGTCCCCGGCCCGAGCGGGCTCCGCAGGTGGGGCCGCGCGCTGCGGCCGCGAGAAGCCCGAGGTAGGCGCCGGGGCGTGCCGTGGGGCTCGCGGGAGCCGCCTTGCTCCGCGGCGGGAGGGCAGAGCTCCTCATCTTCCGTCGGCGGGGCGGCTTGCGGCAGGTCACCCGGGCACGCCAGCAGGACCGAGACCTCCGCTGATGTTCACGCGTCTCAGTGTCTGTCTACACGCCCAGGTCCCTAAGTTACATTTCAACAGATGGAAGTAAGTTAATCGCAGAGCTTACTCGTGGGCTCCAGATAACGATGAGCGATGTGTGTATGATAACTCGCTAGTCACAGAGGCGGCTTCTGGAGAGTGCGGATTGTTAATCTGTTGTCTGTAGGGATGAATTTGCAGTTGGCTTTGAGTCTTCCGTAACTATGAGTAACATAACCCGAGTTTGAAGGAAGCCCTCTCCCCAGATGTTCTGTAACCATTGATCATCTCTGCTGAAATACTTATGAAACGCCCAGTTCGGTGCATAACGTTACTTTCCTCGGATGTGGTACAGTTCCCACCATCCTCCTTGCACTGGCCTGTTATTCTTCTGGAGAAGAAAAATGTATTTGGAGGAGTGACTTGAGTGCAGTAGAGTGCTGGTGTGCCTGCCCCGAGGTCAGGTGAAGATACACAAATCCCTGAGCAGACAGTTCCCTCACCACAGTTTCCATTTCTTATTGTAACAGTCCAAGCCAGAGCGTTGGTCTGAAGCATACTGCCATTAGTGAAAGCAGCCAGGGATCTACACCTGCAGTTTGTGTATAACTTAATGCACGGTCTCTGAAAATCACTTTACACCTAAGGTTGAGAGAAATGCTATGATCCCTTGAACTCTCTGACAGTTTCTTTCCCACGTTTTTCAGGTAGTTCTATACCTCAGGGAATTTCCAGGTGTGACTGTTATTTGTTTGTGATACTTACTTTTGTAAACTGCTAAGGCCTGATTACAAGGTTAATAGTGCTTGGTATGCCCGAGGAAGTTCTTACTAAAGTACTTTTTGTGTGTTTTTTCTGTAGTAGTCTGATTCTCAGTGTTGTTCTGTAGTTTGCTCAGAGTGTTACAGCCTGGACTTGGTTATGAGCTACATCAGATGGTGGTCTAATGTTATTCCCTTTTCAATAATTAGGTCTCCTACACTGAGTTTCCAAATAGGAGCTAACAGTATCCAATCTCTCCGTCATATTTCCTTTTCCTAGGAATCACCTAAACAAGCAGTTTAGATGTATGTTTACAATAACATGAATGGACTGTTGTTATATGCATGGTTCACCACTGAGATTTTATTTTCTCATGTAAAAAAGAAAATTGGTCTATTAGATGTTGAGCTACTGTGCTGACATGTGGCTGGCTGAAAGCTGTTAAGCAGATCTGAGTGTAAACTTCTCTTATGTCTTTTAAAAAATTATTTAAATGATTCAGGATTACATAAACTTTTGACATGTGGCTGGTCTGGTTAAAACTCATCCTGATAAATATTTCTAATAGAACTGTTCAATTAAATTAACTCTCATGATATTGCAAATTTTTACTGCTTGCAATCCAGGTCAAGTATATGCCCAAAGTTGAACAGTGTATTTACTATCGGTTGTTTTCTTGCTTATTCATTTAGTAAATAATATATTTTTATTCCTTAATTATGTTTCGATTTCTACAGTCTGCATCACCATGGTAAACTGTGGTTCTGACATGCAACAAATATTTCCAATAGGACATCTACGTGGGGTTTTTTTATTTTTGATGTTGATTTATTTACTGAATAGCTAGTACATGTTAAGAGTTCTCTTTGAAACTGAGGTTTGTGGTTCCTTAACCACTAGAAGGCACTCTGGTATAAAACTTCCCCGTTATCAGCTTACAAACCCCGTCAGTAAGGACAAAACACAAACAAACATGACTGGTTTTAAGCAATTTCCTTCTAAAGATAGCTATGCTCACTCTTAGGTGAGTGCCTTCCAGTTATGGTTTGTCCAGCTACACCAGAACTTAGGCTTGCATGCACACATACTTTAAGCGTGTGTATGCAAGGGCATCAGTGTGTTGGTTCTTAATGCTGTTTCATCAGGCAGTGTTTAGAAAGTGGAAAGACATTGCGTTGCCTCGGGTTCTGTGGTATGTACGTGTGTATCATGAGCACATTGCTGACACGTGCAAGCAGGGGTAGTCTTTCACTTGCCAAACTGCTTTCAGAACTGAATCTGTTGGCTTCTGTGGGAGTGATGTTGCTCCACTGCTGTGTATTTATGCGAAAGTACACTCAGGCAGTGTTGCGATTCACAGCTTAAATAAGCATGGAGGTCTAGAAATGTGAATATGTTGCTATAGTAACACTAAATTGTTTTGTATGTGGAGTGGTTGCACTTGGAAACTGCTTATCTTTGTGAGGTTATATTTCTAGTTTGGTGAGTACTTTGTGAAACAATAGGTTTCAAGTTAAATCACTATTAAAATACTTGATCTAGTATATAATATAACTTGTTCTTTTTTCTTTTCTTCATACATAGTTGACTAATTTTCTATTTCTATATGTTGCAGTGTTGTATATTGGGTTAAAAAACTCCAGACCTCTGGAATTCAACATTGTGTCACTTTGCAGGTCAATATTTTTGGAAGGTGTTCTGTGTAGTTATTTATAGTGCACTTGGTACTGGCCAATATTTACGGAAAAGACATGCAGAACTATGTATCCTGATTAGAAAAGACAGACATATTGGAAGAAATCATCTGACTAGTGAAACTCCGTATATGTCAGCATTAAACTCAATAATCCATATAGCTGGATGTTGAATGTTAAGATCTGAAACTTCAGAAACGTTTATCTTATTTAAATAGTATATGATTTTGAATACTCATGTACTTGTTCTCCCTTCCTGTTTTAGTAAAACTTTGCATTGACAAAGACAACACAAAATCAGAAAAATGTAAGAACGAACTAGATGATAGCACAAAATCTGAAGATGTTGAACTCGACCCATTTGTGACTTCCATTAATCCTGAATTTCTCTTTTTTCCCCTCATACGTAGTTTTTTATGAAGATTACACCTCCTACACACCCTCTGTTCTTGAGTGTCACTAAACCAAGATTTATCTTTTTTTGCTGTAAGTCTGAAAGGAGTGGTTCAAACTCTGCTGAGGAGGACAGGAGGAAAAATCTTTTCCAAGATACTACTTATTCTTACATTAATTCTTTTTACTACTTCTAATATGCATCTGAATCTTGATTAACTGTCGGGGCTGGAGCATCAGTCCCTCTGAGGTTCTCCATCACTAGCACCACATGAAGAGACAAAGCTAATTGCTGTCAATTTCAATAAAATAATTTTGCATGTTAGGAGTCCTTAAAAAATGTTCATCTTGTGCTAATTTCTCACTTCATGCAGTTTAGTCAGAGAAAGTTAATATATCTGCTCTGGAAGAATAGATCATGTTTTGTTGCTTTTAGACGTATTTTTTTCCTGGTTGTAGGAAAACAGATTTGGAAAGATATGCCATAGGTCACCCTGTCTGTAACTGAATCTTGAAAGGCAAATCTCTCTGTTTAGACATGTATTAATTACACATAATACTACCTTGTGTAAACTGGCTCCAAATATGTTATCTACAACCAATTCAGATGCTGTCACTTCAGTTTAATTCTTAGGGAACGCATTCTGAGATGGGATAAAGTAGAAATCAATGCTTTTGTGGAAGTGCAGGACTGTGTTGAATGTACTGACATTTGAAATTAAAACCTGACAGCATGTGCTGTTTTTTCACAAACCTGAAGTGCACAGTATAGTTGACATATAATCCAAGGAATAAAATAGTATAGTTTATGATGGAAAATAAAAAAAACCAAAACCCAACAAAGAAAACTTTCATGCTACCTTGAAGAACCAAAGTAATGACATGCTTGGGGAACTCCTTACTAACTTTAATTTAGATTAAAGGATTCAAGGCTTGATCCTGCAGGATGCTGAGCACTCTGGTTGCAGCCTGACACTTGGGAATTTGATTGCTCTCAAACGTAGGAACAGTTAAGAGGCACACAAATTAACTTTGCCCAGTCAGCTGGCTGGAATAGGGGGCCTTTGAAAGTTTGACTGCTGTTAAAGCAGTTATGTTGTTATCTTAAGAACAAGTGAGTTCTTCCAGGGAGGGGCAAAAAAACCCAGATATGAAAAACCTTCCTCTCTTTTCCTAAGGAAGTGCTCTAGAATAGAAGTGTCATGAGAACAGAAGCAGAAGGGCTCCTATTGCACCTTAGTTCTATGCATTCAAGCTTGTCATTGATGTTAGTACCCTGTAACCATCTCTGGATAAGTAGTCATTTGCAAAAGCTGCTTGTAAAAGTCTTGTGGTGTGTCCATGGGAGAGACTGTGTTTGCTTTAGTTTTCTGGGAAAAACCCCCAGTCTGCCTGGGAGTGTAACCAATCAGGAAAATAAGGAAGTCAACAGATGATGTAGTGTGTCTTAGAGAATTAGGGAAGTATGGGGGCATCTTTTCAGTTTTTAGCAATGAAGCTGTCCAGATAGCCTTAGTCAGAAATGGTCTTTGCAAGACTTAATGATAGAATTAAAATAGGTTGTATCTCTATTGTTTATTTTGCTGGTCTGGGAAACAGCTTTTGAACAAGTTTGTCTTTGTTAGACCTGTGCTTGGATGCTTGTTCTTCTCTCAAGAGGTCCTTCCACTTCTCTGTAATCACTATTCCCAAAAAACGTAAGTCTCACTGAGGAGCTAACTCTTTTCCAGAAGAATTTTAACATCTGTAACTGCTGTTTGAACACTTCTCAAGGACTAGTGGCTCTTCAGTGGGATAACTGCTCTCCCTTGCACCCGGTGCAAGGAATTTTTGGCAGAAAGTACTGAGCTGGTCCCCCTGAGTGTGATGGTCCTGGTATTTAGTGCAGAGAGGTCAGAATTTAATTGTAAATCTTCACAACAGTGAAATTTGTGACTCAGTCGTTATCTAGCCAAATGCTCCCATAACACAGAGTGCTTTCTTGTTTGTTTGGTTTTTTTTAAATCACAAAAGTTTATTTGTTGCCAGGAATTTGCATGTCAGCTGAGACCAGCATCAGCTGAGAACTGTTCATTGTTTTGCAAAATGATCCAGGTTCCAGCAGCACTCCAGGAGTGTTCAGCCAAGCAGAATGAAGATGTTCTCTTGCTCCAAACATCTAGAAAAGGTTTTATATAAACCTTTTGTATAAGCTTATTTCTAGAAATATTTTGTATAAAGCAAAACTAACAATTGCTGAAAATTGGAAAAGCTTCCTCATGTTTTCCTTTATTTTTGAAAACCTACTAAATAATATGAGGGTGATAAGGCACTGGGACAGGCTGCCCAGAGAGGTTGTGGAAGCCCCCTCCCTGATACAGTGCTCTGGCATATGGCTAGTGATGAATAAATATAAGGAGTGCTATTAGTCTGGAATGCTCCATGGCTGAAGTCAAATGAGAATTAAAAAAAAAATTAGAATCAAGGTAGGATGTTATGCAACTACTGATCCTTGTTCACTTTCATGTACAGGCTCACAACTGTGGCAAAGCAAGATGAGTAAACCTCATTGGAAATCTGGACAATTTGGAATTTAAGCTTTTCAGTAACATATAGTGATTTCTTTGATGTAACTTGCATCAGAAAATGGCTTTAGAATAGGATTTCCTGTATACAAATTCCCCTACTTCTGCAAACAAACAGAAAGGCAGGAAACTGTTACCTTTGCTGCCAACACTAAATGACAGGGAGATCTCCAGATTAAAGTGAAACAGTTTTAGGCCCATACATTGCATTTTCTTCCTTTCTTTTCAGTTTTTCTCCTGTCTTTCCTTCATTTATGCTACAGAAATGGCAAGTTCTAAGTTGCTTTAGGAACATGGTATTCTTTTTTTCCTGTTTAGCATTTTTTTTTTGCCACAAATTTAAGTGAAAAACATTTTCTTCCAACTATTAATTCCTGAATTACTTGTTTCTATGGAGTTGAAATAGTTGTTGAAAATAATGCATCATTTTGAGATTAAATCATTCTGAGCCATGCTCATTTCTGATCAATAACTTGAAATAGCAAAGAATCTTTCAACTGCCTCCCAAATGTGTTGTATTTATGTGCTCTAGCAATGAAGAAACTTAAAGTAAATTAAGAAAAATAAATTCTCTTGATGTAAAGGGTGATAAATCTAGAATGTTGTTTGTTAGCCAGAGAACTTTAATGTAGAATGGAGGTCTCCATTAACTGGTTAGAAAATGGAGCAATAGTTTGAACATTACGTTATGTTCTTATTAATCAACATGATGAATGGACAGTGGGTGAATGGTGTCTAACTGCTAGCGCTCAAACGTACCGTGTTCCATGCCATTTACCTCCTTGGGCAGCTGCTGGGAGTGTGTTACTCTTGTGTTTGTCAGTAACAGGAAAGAGCTTCTGTCACATTTCCTGCAGGTAATGGCAGCCAGAATCTCCTTATTTTAAGTCAAGGTGCTTTCAACTAAAAGCTTGAATCTGGACCTTGTCATATTTCAATCGGTGGGGGAGTTTGTTAACCTCCACATGTTTCTAAGCTCCCAGAGGGTCCAGCCAGACTCCAGTTTCTTTAAACAATGACCTTGGAGCAGATATTTCTTAAAACTTTGTGGGCAGCAAGAGCTGCAGTTCTGTTAAGCCTCAAAGCCAGACTATACAGTCTACTTGTGTTTACCAGATATTCAAGTTTGCCATTCTGCTGCTCTGGCCAGTTTATACTTCACCTCTTGAAAGACGCATGCTAACTGATGCCTAGAAATCTGTGTAACTGATTTCTGAAATCTGTCTTGTGAGTGCAGCTGGCATTAGTGACAGAGCCTGGGTTTTTGACTTTCAGAAAACTGGATTCTTTTCATAAGCATATGAATATTTTTCTAAGTTGTGTCTGAATCCCTCATCTCTCTGGCTTGTAGTTAAGGGTACGATGAAGACTGGATTTAAGTAATGTTTTTTATGGAATGTTCACAGTCTGTAAATGTAGTAGTGCTTTGACTTTGAGGAACAGATCTGCTCCCTGCTGTAGGTATATGAAATAATTTATATAAGGACCACTGTTGTCATGTAATAATTTGCATAAGTATCCTTTGCATCTCACTGTATCTAATTTTGTATGGAAAGTTCCAGCCAAAGATTCTGGTGCAACATTTGGGTTTATTCTGGGTAGAAAATTAACCCAAATCCTGGCTCATATGGTTTTGCACAATTCTCTGGTATCTTGAGGAGAACCTTAACTTTCACATCGCTTCTGTGTACCTTCCAGCAAGTTCTTGGGTTTTGTTGTTGTTTGTTTTTTAAGGCACCAGAAAAAAAATTAAAAATCAAAATTTTGTTGCAATTGTAATATAAAACCCCTTTTGATTATTGAAAACCAACCTTAAGCTACTGTGATTAAGGATAAAGACACAATTGTAGAAAGAAGTGGGTTTTTAAAAAAAAGTCATAGATGTTGATATATTGTGAGTCATTGGAGGTAGGAATGCACATTTGCTTCTATTTATTGTTTCTGTGAATTAATAATCATATTTTTTTTACTTTATATTAGTTTAGGCCAGAATTTTTTCTTTAAAACCTCTTATCCTTCCAGAGATGTTGTGTGATCTTCAGCATGCTGACAGAAACTTACTTTATCTAGTAATTCTTTTTCAGACAAAGCTAAGTATAACTGTTGAGTCTTGACAAGTGTATTGGAATTCAAGTTTTTCATTCAGAAAGAAGAGGGATGTGTATATGCATATATTGTAAATAAAAGTTTGAATATATGCATATGCATACACTCTCTGATATCACAGTAACTGCGAATATATGAAATTACCTTTTGTCTCAAGGCTTAGCAACATGTAGTAAAAGGTGGGGTTTTTTTTCAATAAGAAATATGCCATATGGTGGTATTACTGTGGATGTCTAGACCTTTTCAACGATCTGAGATATGAATGCATACTAAAAAGATATTTGGTTCTGTCATGGTAGAACAGCTACCTAGGTGCCCTTTCGGGCACTGTTCTCTCTATACTTCAAACGTATTTTTCCTTTATGTACTTGGTATGTAGTGTTACTGTGCTGTTTCTTTTGAATCAGTTAATTTTTATGCATGTTTTTATTTAGAAATATGTTTAGTGTACTCATACCAGAGTAAACAGAATTGCTTAGGGAGACATTTAAACCTATTAGAATACTGGTAATAGCAAAGACTTTTCCTTGATTAAGTGTTAACTATAGAAAAGGAACTGCTAGCACGTGTTAAGATTAGATTACCATTAAATGTTTGCTTGTACCTTTAAAACTGCTGGTATAGCTCAGTTTGATCTGTAACTCGTTGCCAAGGCTTTTAGTTTTTGGCCTTGTCTAAGCACAGAGTATTGATTGTGCCAGGCTTCAATGATGGTGACTAAGGGCAAGTGTGTCTAAGTGACCATGTTCAGATAATACCAGAATTATTTACCTTTTAAAACTACATCTAAGTTCTGCTTTCCTAAGAAAGAAAGAAGCACCAAACAGACATTTGTTAACTAATTGTGTGAAAATAGCTAGCTAGGTACCTGTCAGCTCTGTTTCTTTTTCTCCTTGTTGTGGCTCTTCTTTTTAAACTTAATGGTTGTTTTATTTTTAAAAGCTGTCTACACAGCAGGATAATCATGTTCTCCTCTTCTTCATCCACACCTTTTTTTTCCTGTGAATAGGTCAAGTCTTGCAAAGAAAAATTACCATGCGACGCATCCCATTGACCCCTAGACCAAACTGAACTCCCTCATACAGTTAATCTGTTATATTGATGGACAGTCATGGTTGCAAGTAGAAGATGCCTATCATCTCTTGTGTTTCCTGGCAGAGAGAATGAATCATATTACTGGGATAATGAACCATTTAATGACTTGTGTGTTGATTTATCAGATCGTGCTGGAGAGGCCAATTTAAAAATATAAAGCCATAAGTCACGATGTTGCTGTGTACGGCCCATCGAGGCTGCTTGGCTCCCTTACCATCAATTGCTGTGTTAATCAAGGTGTCATTAGGGTTTGCAAGCAGTAAAGTGCTTATATGCAACACCTTTTGATTCTGTTGTGACATATATTCAAAATACAAATTCATTAGGTTTTTTCAGGTTTACAAATAGTTAAAGTTAATGAAGTCAGCATTTCTGTCTTCCATAGTGAGGGAGTTTTGTCCTGAGCTAAAGAAATGTATTAATAAAGGGCACAGGAATAGACTGTACAAGATGATAATTGATCTGGTAAACTGGCACGATGTTGAGTTAGCTTCTCAATGCAAGACCAGTAATAAGCAATGCATATATTTTAGCTACTAAAAATGATACTAATGCCCAAAAAACCTAAGAAATGACTGCAGGAAATTCTTCACTAAGATGAGCTTTTAAATTATTTTTCTCTTTACAGAGGTATGTATTTTATATCTGCCTTTTAAAAATAGTTTTGAACTGATCTTTGGCAAAAGAGAAAAATGTAACCTGGGGTAATGCTTTTGCTTATTAACTGTTGCGATGTGGCATAAATTGCCTTAACCTCTTGATCACAGACCAGTTTCTTGAATCTTTCCAGTTGGTGCACATGTTTCTTTAACCATGGCACCTAATTGTTGTGCTAGAGTTCTCCAGCTGAGACTTCATTAATCTGTACAGAATGGACAGGTTCTCCTGCCTTCTCTTCATGTACTGTAGTAGGATACTTGCCTCTCATTACTCTTTAACCTATGTTCTGCTTGTGATAGGTCTTGTGATGGACTTGTAAAGTCCAAGCAGAAGTACAGTGTAAGTCTAAGCAAGACTTAAAATCTCAGTAATTAGGCCACATACTTAACCCCTCTCTCCTCCCTTGAGGAGTGGCCATTGGTTATTCCTGTCTCTGCATCATTCCTTGGACTTAGTAACATTTATATCCTGTAGAGACCACTTTGAACATTTCATTCTCTCATTCTGAATTCTAAACCTGAATCACAGCGTGACTGTAGTCCCTAGCTTTGTAGCATATGCAAAGTGCATATTCCATCATCCAAGATTCACAAAATTACTGAACAGATTTCAGTGAAGTCTTTCTGGTGTGTTCTTGAGGTAATAATTAATAACTGTTCACTGAGTGGGATTTTTCAACCATTTTCTTTCTTACTCTGCAATAGTTTTATCTTCATCTGGTTTCCAAGCTTGCTTAGGACTGTCACATGAAATGCTATCAAAAGCCTCCTACAGGCAAGTTACAGGGAACCTGATATCCAATATCTAGAAGCTCTTGTGCCCTGTGATAGTGGAAAATTAAGTTAGTTTGACTTTGTTTGCGTTTGAAAAAAATCAATATTGCCTGCAATATAATTGCTTTTTAACTGAAGGTGTTTATTGATTGTTTTGGGAGGGGTTTGTTTGGTTTGGTGTTGATTCCCCCCCCCCCCCCCCCCCCCCTTCCTTTTTTTATAGAGCTGAACTGAAACTCTTTTATGACTTCCCCAAGTTCTCTTTTGGAAGATCAGTTGCTCATTTCTCATTTTTCAGTCTTCTGGCACTTCCTTTGTCTTTTGTAGATTCTCAGACCTTACAACAACTGGATTTCTTGTCAACTGAAGTATTTTAGGATGGAATCCACTGAATGGTCTAACTTAAAAATATGACATCTGTCTATATACTTTACCCTTGCCTTTTCTTGCAATCTTTGCCAAAACAGCCAAAGTCTTGGCATCCTCATAAGACTCCAGCATTTCTGAACTCTTTTCCTTGCCAAGGGAAGTAATTCCAAGTATTTGCTTTTGTCTTTGCACTGTTTGCCTGTTGATGAAGAGCCAGTGTGCCACGGGTTTCAAAGTCCCTCTATTGTCCTGAGGCATTTTCCCAAGTTTGGTCAGGTGACAGGCCATATCTTTCCCAGACTTTTGTCCAAGTCTTTCGCTGATTTGAAAAAATGATGCTGAAGAAGTGATACTATTCATGGCCAGACCTCTTTATTTAAAAAGCAGGGAGAGTTTCCAGCTCAAAGTCAGTTGCACACATCTCCATTTCAGCAGCTCTCTGCATTTGAACTAACTTAAAAATACACTGGAAAATTATGGAAGTTCCATAATATAAAGAATTCAGAAAATGAGGGTGCTCTTTCATAAATAAAAACCTGCTGTAACATCAAGAGCTTAAACAAGTTTGCATGGAAAGTTCTAATAGAAACATTCAGTAAAAATTAATTGTATGGATATTTTTCACTGGTTTGCTTTTACTTTAATAGAGATTTACAGATTTTCTGTCTAAATTTTTGTAAAATAATCTTTCCAGCATATTACATTTTGTCTATTTTTCATCTTCGTGAAACACGATTTGTGCTGGAATATATGATAAATCTGATTCATATGGAATCATACTGTAAAAGTGTCCATAAGCCTGAAATGTCAGAAACAGATTGAAGACATTTAGTCTCATATGCAGCAATAAAAAACAGTTTCTGCTTTTCAATAATGAACACTTTTTGTTTTGTAGAGATCAAGTAAAAGTGGTAGGATAGTTGCAGGAATTAACTGCAGGATCTGTGGTCTGAAGTATGCAGGCAGTTAGATTAAATGATCATGAATCAGGACTAGAAATCTGTCTGCCATGCAGTGTGTAATTATTGATACCATGAGCATGGCATAATGTTTGCAGCTGTATGTATTTTTAAGACTTATGTATATTAGATTATTAATTTTATTCCTCTCGTGGAAGATGTTCTGTTCTTTTCAGTATGTGTTTTTAATGTCCCTTTTTTTTCTTGCAAAATGCTAAAATAGCCACTAGAGTTAGATAAAACAGCAAGAAGAACCACATAAAAGCCTGCTGTTAAATAAATGGAAATGACGAAGTAAAAGAGCAATTCTTTTCCCGTCCTGACTTGGTGGCCTCTAGAGATAAGTATAAGTGAACATTTCAGATGCAGCTAAACACACAGACCCATGCTTAAGTGGTAGAACAAAATCAATAGGCAGCAAATAAAAATTATTCCTTGTTTCAAAAAAACCCCAACTAATAGATGTTTCAGAATGTTGGTGATGACAGTTCCTATGTGGCAGGTAAAACTTCAGAACAGGAGCCTTGAAAGAAATTTTGCAAGAGTGAGACATATTTATTTGCATTGATCTCACTCAGAGTGTGGATAAATTGATTATCAGTAATAATTTCCTGCACCCTATCAACATGACTGACCGATTCCAGTCTCTTCTGCGAGGGATTAAATCTAATTGTGCACCACATGTAGTCAGGGTAGCTTACAATACTGCCAGAACTGTGCAGTGAATTCCTTAGCCCAGTTTTGATCTTTGGTACTTACACTAGTCCCACACAATGTCATCTCATGCTTTATTTAATGGCTATTACTTTATTTTTTTTCTTTGTGCTATTTCATTGATAAATTTTTCTTTCATAATCTGTTTCTTTAGCTATGAGTTCTGACTAGAGGATGGGCATGACTGATTTCCTAACTCAGTAACATTAATTCATATATTATGTAGCTAAAAATTAATGGTCTGTAGTAAGAGTTTCCCTAAGCAGAAGCTGAAAAATAATTTGGCAAAATTGCCAAGTGATAGAGATTTTATAGTAAGCCAAAACTGCTAAGGTTCACATGAAGTTACTGCTTTGTAAACATCTGTGGCTGTTCAGCTGATTCCCACTTTCACTCAACACCAATATCTCCTGGATTTCGAGTAATTAGTGTAAGTAATCTAAGGTGTGTTTGTTCAGAGTGAATCTCAGGTGGTTTTTTGTTACCTTTGTCAGGAATTTCAGTTAGCTATCCTGTATTATTTTCAGGCATTTGAAAGGTCCATGCTATTTAATTTCATTTAACTTCTACTGACAAAGTTCTTTTTGAGTTTTTTTTTTAACTCTGTGTGTGTGTGTGCTAAATTTGTGCTGTTTTCTAGATATACCAGATGAGTTTTTTAATCTATCAGAACCTCAGTGATATGCTCTTTGTGCACAAAAGAAAGGAATTTTGTAGATGCTGTGAGCCCAAGAGACTAGGCTAGAGTATACATTGAAGATTGCCTTTGGCTATATGTTAAAGAAAAATTAAAAAAAAATGGGAAACAGCTGTCAGCATGAATTCCATGGAAGGAAAATTCACTTAAATTAGTGGTACAGTACAGTTATGAATTGAATGAACATTGAATGAACTGTCTTACAGCTATGAGAGTCACTCAATTATGACTGTAATGGCAGCTTAAATTTAAAGAATGAGCAACAGTGGAGTGATGAGTGACTTATTCCAGAAGGAGAATAGAAATTCTTCATTTTTCCTAAGATCCAGGAATCCCCTGGACTTTCAGTTAAATATGCAAGATAAAACAATATATATAGCATAGCTCAGAATTACTATGTACTGCATATTATATGCAAATTGTAGAATGTTTTATGTTTAACTGATAAAAGCTGTGAATATTTCATTTCATTAGAGAGGCAGTATGTCCCTCTTTCCCCAAATGCTGTTTCTTTTCAACTGATCTTGATGCAAAGGACACAATGGTGAGAATACAAATAGACTCCAGTGCCTGCATGTGCAGTAACACGCAGGCACGAGCATATGCATGTTTCTGTGTTGCTTGCTCACCATAAATAGTGTACAAAGAACATAATCCATCAGATATGGTTGCTGATTACTGTTCAGTCTGTTTGGCAAAATCACACTGCACTAGATTTCCTGTCTGAGGTCAGATTAAAGGTATTAATAACAAGCACAACCTGATTGCAGAGGATTTGTAGCAAGCAGCTTTGAAATCAAATGGTATCAAGGGTACTGCCTATGACAAACTGTAGATGTGCTGTGAATCCTAACATGCAGCTCAGACAAAAATTGTTGAAATTCTGAAGTGGGCACACTCCCACACAGGCAGAATCTTGCAGCATCCAATCAGTTTAAGAGGTAATGCACAAATATATATTCTGCAGATTGAAAGGTTTTCTATGTTACTAACAATAAAGGTTTTCAGATGTAGTATTTTATGATGTTTCAGTAATAAAATTGCTCCTTTTAATATTAATCACAGGACTGTTAGCCTTTGTAACAATATAGTATTAAAGTGCTCTGAAAAAGTGTTTGATAATCTAATGAGGATAGCTCCTATTTGAGTCGCATTGACTTTGATACGTTAACATTCAGAGGAATATTCAGAGTGTCTTGATCTGTAAAACTCAAACTTTAAAAGCTACAAGTGATAAATGTGACTCAGTTGCCTGTTTTACATTCTATAAATACATCTGATTCCATAGCAGATTAAACATTTTGAGGATTAAATAGTTATGGAAAATCATTGGTAAGTTCTAACATGGAGACATGTCAGGTCGCCTTTTGAAATATACACATGATACATGGTTTATCAGAAAGAATGACAAGAGGCTTTGGTTTGAGTGCAATAATGTTTAGATGGCTGCTACTTTGAGACACATTTTATTTCAGTGTGATACCTCAGAACTTTAAAATATATTTTTGTGAGTTAGAGTTCCAATTTTAAGTCAAAATATTAATCTTCTTAACTTTTTCTGTGCACGTTGCTTTCATAAATCAAACTCAAACTTCAGAAGTGCCCATGAGGATGCTTGTGCTAACTGCTATAAATACAAGGAAAACACCCCATTATTTAATTGAATCTTGCTCTATTGTGTTTACTTACTGAGTACTTCTCTTTTTCAGGTCCTCAAAAATGCATTGCTTCTGTCAGTATTGGGACACACACTGTACATGCAGCTATTCTGGGCTTTTTTTTTTAGTGGTTTTTTTTCTTCCCTTTTTTCTCCCCTCCTACCTCATTATCTCAGATTCACTACAATTCACTAAATCAGCATGATTATTTGAAAAGAGCATGTTTAGAAAGGCATTAGCTGGTCTGTGAAACTCAGGAGTGAACAAAAGCTCACTTCATTGGTATAATGATGAAGAATTATTTGTTTTTGTTGAATTTTAGCAATAGATGCCAACATTCTTCTAAAGTTTTATTTCTTCTGATCTTTAGTTATCCATGGCATATCTAATATGTAGAGCTTTCACTAAATCCAATGGGACTTTTGCATATGGAATAAACATTCATCATTTACGTGACATACTATGTATCAGATACTTTTACCTCATTAATGTACACATCTGGAAGGGAGCCTTCCCAAAAAAAAGCAAAATCACATCCCCAGAACAAAGTATCAGAAAATGCCCTCCCTTATTTGTTCACAGATACAATAATTAATTTGTTGGAAGCTGAGACATCAATGACACAGATTTCTGATTAGAAATCCTTACATGAATTCAGCCCTCATGCAATACGTGGGTGATGAAAGAATATTGGGTTGTACATAAGGCCAGAGCTTGGTCCATTGTGAATTAGATTGAAATCAATTGTCAATGATTGTAGAAAGTACCCTAGTTACGGATCATTGAACTGGCTCCAATTAATTTAGGAGACTGACAGGTTCTGGATAAAAGAGCTGCCTCACTCAGCTAGCAGCAGAAAGTAAAAAGCAATTCTCTTGCTGATGTTTGGAAGTTTAGAAGACGGTTTTAGGCATTTAAGAAAAAACATTGTTATTTTTGTTCATCTACATTGTCTTTGTTCTGCAGAAAGTTCAAATAATTTTCAATTTCTAACTGTTTCTGGCATTAAAGACTGTGCAATTATAGTAAGGAAAATGTGAAATGGGTTACTCTACCCTTGACTTAATTCCAAAGAAGAAGGCCAACATTAAATAAAATACTTTGTTGTAAGTCCAGTGAAAGAATAGCCCAGATGTATTTAGCTGTTTATGAATTAGCACATATGAAGAAAACAGGACTGTGGAGTGGATCCATCCATGTGATCTGGGATGGCTGTAGGGTGCCCAGGAATTCAGCATCTGGCCATAAGGATCGTCAGCACGTTTTGAGTATTGGTTTGTTGACATGAGCAGATGAAGTTCCCTCAGGAGCTACTGGAATCTATTATGCTTGAGGCAAAACTCTTGTAAAAACTTAAGTAACTATATCCTGGTTCTACAAAATGACAAACATCACACTGATTCTTTTACAGTGTGATCAGAAGTCTGATGCTTAGTATACTCAGCATCTTCTTCCATTCTTAAGTATTTTAGAATTTAGGAATAGTAGTTCCCATTAGCCAATTGCTTATTTTTTTTTACATAGTTGACCTGAAGTTCCAGGGGGTTGTATTTTCTGTATAATTCCTTCCATTTCTACCTTCGCCTATAGGAGGAGCATTGTATCCTGTGGTTTGCATCCATTCTCCTTCCCTCGTAGAACCAGTGTTCTAAATTACATGTCTCAAACTGGCATTTTGCAAAATGAAAATGATACATTTCTAGCGTTTTTACTTAAAGCAAGTAGTGATGGTTCTCCTGGGGTCTGCAGAGATGGCAGTTATAGTGAAAAGAACTGAGAAGCAGGAACCTCATAGCAGTGTTAAACCTCTTAAATGACAAACCTGTAAATTCTGTAAGAAAAAAATTGCCTGAGTTGTGTACAAGTTTCAAACTGCAGAGTTCTTGCAAAAATTGGTTTCTACTCTAGATAATGGCAATGAAGATGCTAGTTGCTCAGTTCTGCTCTCTCTCTGAAGGGAAAACCCTTTCTGTTTGGAAAACAATGCTTGCTGGAAAACTGAATGTTAAAATACAATTGCACTTTCTTGTTTGAAATTTTATAATTACTTCCAGAGGAAAAATCTGCAAAATGAAAATATATTTTCAAATATTCTTCCAGGTTTCCTGCAAGCACTATTGTGTTCATGTGAAAAAATTGGTCAACTCAAATACAGTAGGATAAAAAGTGCCATTTTAATAAAAATTGGAATCTTTAGCCACACCCCACCTCCTCCAAAACAGAGAACAGATTTTAAGGGGGGGGATGACACGGGGTACCACTAAAAAAAGGCATTGAACTTGATTTTTGATGGCAAATAAAACTTCAATTTGACATTCTTATTATTAAACAGACACAGTTTTCTTAAGGAAATCTACCTTTTAAATATTTAGCTGATGGGTGTATGGGAATATATCTTTCATGTCCTTCAGTTATTTAAATGACTGTTCCTTGAAAATGCCCAATGTAACTGTAGTTTAAGGTGAAGCTTGTAACTCTTCTAATCTTGCCAGGTATCAAAAGATGTTTACATCTTCCAAAACATTAATATAACCACTGGATGAATGGGTTAGGTGTCCTTTTTTGTTAAGGAAAAAGAACATCACTACAATGGACAGACAAATGGTGGAAAATGTGCTTAATCCCCATTTCAGTATGTTTAATTGCTGCTGTTGCCTCAGCACAAATACTCCTACTAAATTAAATGCATGTGGAAATATCATGCTATTCAGCAGTCTAGTGTGACATGGTAATTGAGCTATATTTTTGGTAAATGTGGATTAGTGATGGTTGTATGCTTCATTTTATACTAGTAAGCAAATAACTTCCTTTTTTATAATTGGTCCACTTCTGCCCTTGAAAATATTTGAGCCTTAAGGACTGAAAACTAACGACAGAAAGAGGGATGAATACCCAGGGAGCTAAGGGTAACATAGCGATCTGATATAAAAATTTAATGAGCTTTCTTTTGACACTGTAATTTGTCTTAGCAAATTTTTCTAGAGAACAGGGCCAGAAGCTGTATGTAAATGAGCTTTTCCTGTGACTTGTGCTTGCCAGACTGCCGCAGCTGCAGGGAGTGTTAGGGTGATGAAATGATATTGCACACAACAGGGTTAATGAAGATTACAAGTTACTTCCTTCAGGGAAGTGTACTCTGTTCATTTTTTTGCTTTGTTTTAAGCAAGCTTAAACTGAAAGTCAGAAGTTCAAGCCTGTGTTTAAAATATCGTAAAATCTAAGTGAGGTTTGAGGCAACGTATCACAAATTGCAGGTGGCTAATTAGCTGTTGTGATCTTTAGTGATTGATTGTATTGCTTTGTGTGTGTAATTTTCACTTCAGAAACTAACACCTTTTGAACAGGCCTGCAGTCTCCCTTATAAATGTTTCTTGTAACTCACAGTTAAGCAAAATGATTGAAGAAGAAACTATTGGGCTTTTCCCTAAGCCAATGCATACCTTTACAATACAATATTTAGAAAAGAAAATGTAAAAAATTCTGTGAGCTGTTATTTATATATGTGAAAAAAGCCTCTAAGGATACTGTGATTTGAGTCTTTAGATTGATGAGTAGCTATAGAAAAACTTGCAATGTTCTTATTTAGGAAAGGAGTAAACAGACTTGAGTTGTAAGTTGCAACTTGTGTAAATAGGCTTCTAATCAGGGAAAACTTAAAAAGCTAAGTTGTTACCTCATGAAAATTAAATATTCTAGATACCTCTCTGTCATGCAATAAAGATTAATTTTGTAAAGAACCAAAGGCAGAAATCTTTAGTGCTTTAGAGAACTTTAAAAGGAAAAATAGGAGGTGGTGGCATGCAGGGGATTTTTCATCATCCTGGGGGAATTGTGCTCTGGACTTTCCATTATCACAATCAGCTATTTTTTAGTATCATACACAATCAGTCCAGATTGTTTTTCATTTTAATTGAAGTATCAGATAAGAAGAGTTTTTTGTTTATTTTACAGAAAAATGTATACCAGTCTGTCATCACATCCTGTGTTTCACTAGCTTTAGAAATGCACTATAAGGAATAGTTCCTGTTTTCTTTTTCACCTGTATTAAAACACCTTGGGTTTAAACTCTCCTTATTCCTACCTTTTCTTATTTTATTTAGATCTTTTGAAAAAAAATGCCAATACTGATAACACATATTTTAGTTTCTAAATGATGAGATTTTTAAGAAGAACCTTGTTCTATTTGCTTTATGGTTTTGGGGTTTTTTTGGTGGAGTTTTTCTGGTTTTGTTTTTTTTAAAAGTTTTTAATTGTATAAATTGTTCTTCACAAATGAGTTCTGTGTAAAGTTTGGTAAGTAATAAAGAGTCCTCAATAAAAATTCCAATGATAAAAAAACCTTTAAAAATCCTTGTGTATGTGTAGGTTTGTAACTTTTGGTGACATAGTTAAAATTTTCTTATTTTCTCCCTGCTGCAACCAGGGTGAGAAGAGAAGTTTGGTGCAGTGGTTTTTATGTCAGTGCCTATTTTAACCCATTTCTAGAAGCCTAGCTAATGAGTGGCTTAAACTGCTTGAGATAAAGTAGATCATGTGCTGCAATTTAAGAAATGTCATCATTAAAGTCTGCATAATATATAAACATTGGAAGAGGTGCTTTACTTTTCATTATTACTTGGGGTCCTTTTCTGAGCAAAGAAACTGCCCTTAAATACATACATTCAAAGTCTTTTTGCCAGAGTGTTTTCAGAGCTACTTGATTTCCAGCAGATATGCATACAAGATATAAAATCGTACAAAAATTGACTTCCTTATCAAATTTGCAGTTGTCTTGTTACTTTTCATCTCTGTAAACTTGTATTCATCCAATATTGAGAGAAAGAGAAGCAGCAGAGGTACTCTGGGCATATGTCTGGAAGTTCTGGTGTACCTCAAAGTTGACCAGATGATCACGATGTTGTATGGTGCCATTTATTTATTTATTCACTGGATCCAAAGAGAGAGAGGATATTGATTACTGTGCCAAGTGAAAAAACACAACCAAACATAGTGTCAAACTGGTTAATCTGCAAAGGGTAAGTTAATAAGGAAAAAAAGAATAAAATCTACCTTTCAGAAATATATAGTGTGTCCATAAATGTAAATTCATAGTTTAGTTTAAAGCTATTCAAGGAGTTACTGTTTTCCTCTTGCACAGTATCTGTTCAGGTCTACAGAACTGTGATCAACTGTGTTGAATATGGTGTGTTGTATATTAATAATTATAAGAAACAGACCACATGAGAGATTAAAAAAGCAGATGTATCAAACACTCCTTTTGCAAATAGATATTTTTGTAACTGCCAGTGTCTGAAAATATTTCATAGCAGAGAGAGAAGTCACATGTGATTTTTTAAAAAATTTTTTTTATTTAATCTCATTCAGTGGCTATTGCAATGTTTTCTTGCTGAGTACTATAGCCAGGCAGCACCACCTGATAAGTGGGTGTGCCAGGTAACAGGTACCTTAGGCAATCAGAGTTTAACTGATGATAACATCAACTGAACGTGACTTGATTAAATGTGGGCTGCTTAAATAAAGAGTCCCATAGATGTCTTCATAAAGACTCTAAAAAAGTGTATCTTTTGTGTATAATTACACCATTGCTTTTTCACATGGCCTGAAGTATTCAGCTCTTCAGCTCAAAAATGCTTTTGGGAAAACTGCCCTATATCTTCAGCTGGCTGGCATTTCCTGGGAAAGCAGTGGCCCTACTTCACTCAACAATCCATTTAATTTGGTTAAAAAAATTAAAATCTCTTAATAGTCTTCCTTTTCAATTAAGAAGATTACAGGAATTTACAGGATCACTGTAATTAATATAGATTATTCAAAACATTGTTTTGAATGTTTAAAAATAACTAGAAAAGTTTAATCAGTGAGTATCCATATGAATTATTATCGACCTTTGTTTATGCAGGGCCACTTTTCCTAATGGGTTCTAAAAAGAGTTTTTCAAACAAGCATAGCTCTGGTTTTTAGTTTTGTAACAGGCAAAAAAATGAGCCCAAAAATTTGTTCATTGTAAACTCCAGATAAATATTGGTTCATTTTGCATTTTCTTTTGCAGGTGCCTATGGTCAGTATTTTAATTACTTCAACTTGCATAATGTTAATTTTTCCCTTAAAATATTTTTGATTTGTTAGCTTTAGTATTTATTTTTAAGGGGAGCATTGGGAATTTTCACTTAAACTTTCAAAGGTTTCAGTGTTGCTTAGAAAGGTAGCAGATAATGGTGCAGTTTTCTACCCCAGCACTTGCAGGACTCTAATTAGTTAGGATCATTCTGATTCGGGTCCTATTTCTGCTCTAAATCAAAGCAGAGGTGATGTGGAGCACCCTGGCAGGTTCTCCTTTAGCCATTTACTATGTGTGTATGGTGGGTTGATTTCTTTAATTTTCTTCTTTCTAATCTACATGCTACAGTTCTATTTTAGCATATTTCAGTTAACAGGAATGGGGCTGGAACTCTGCTTCCCTTGTTCCCCTGCCATCATCCATGATGAGTGCTTTAAGCAACACGTTACATTTTCTTTCCCTTTTATGATCTGTGCCAAGGAGTTTTCCATTCTTTCCAGGGAAGAATGGGGGCAGTATCTGGGAGTCAGCATCATCAAAGCAACTCTGTGGCTGCCTTATCGTTTAAACTGTGCTGTGAATAACAGCAGGGAAAAATACCTCTGCTGAAACCAGCTTTCTGAAGAGGATTTTATTTAAGCTGAGCCTGTTCCCTGATCAAGGTCACAGCAGAACCCCCCAGATTCCTGTTTACTTCCTGTTTGCAGTTGTAATTTGGCATAATTCAATGGTTATGCCATTGACTTAAGTGAAATTGAGTTGGATGAAGAGTATTATATCCTGAACATACCCATGAACATTCATCTGCAACTGAACATTAAGCCCTCTAGAATTCTGTATTTAGATATGCAGGCAGACAAGTGAAAGTTTAAGCCCTCACATTTGCTGTAGTTAATTTTCTTCACTGTAAAAATGGAAATATTTTTGTTCCTGCATTAAGTAGGCTGCCTCCTATGCTTTTTTGTATTTTTACGTTGAGGCAGAAAGAATCAAGACTATTTTGTGTAAACATCTGATTCTCCTCTTAATGAACTTACTTGAACCCAGTTATCTAAGTTGTAATGTTGGTCAACTTGTCTGCTCCAGGTTAAAGGAAGGCAACACTTGGAATAATTACCTTTTCTGTAAGTTAATAAACTCATTTTTGTGTCTGGTAAGAACTTTAACAAAATGGGTATATCTTTCTTAAACAATTGCAGCAGATGTTGCAAGGAAGGAGGCTGCTTCTACCAACAGTGTAGGGCAGCTTTGAGGGGTTTGTTTATTTGAGGGGTTTTATGCCTCATGTACTGCACTATTTGAAAAGGTTGTGCCTGGAGGAGCAAGGTGATTTTTTAACGTTATTTATAGACATGTTTATTGGGTGGAAAAGATTGTCCTGCAACGTCTACTGCAAGCAAATCAAACATGACTGCATGTATGTGCTAATTGCTGCTTGTTTTTCATTTTCTTAAATTACTAATCCTGTAGTGTTGTGCTCATGTAGACTGTTTTGGGAAACAGATGACATATGTTATAGTACTTAACAAGCTGAAGTAGAGCCAGGATAAAGACAGAAGGTGTTTGTTTAGTTTTAAATGAAGTAGAGTCTGTGAAATGACTTACTAGAGTGATAAAGGATAGACAAACATGCCATGCTTGGTAGTCAGGGCCTATGAACTGAAGCAGCAGCAATGCCCGAAGAAAACAAAAGAATTATTTGACTTAACCTTGTTATTCAGTATAAAGACTATTTCTAATCACTCCTGACAAAGGCTAGCAAAATGGTTTTACTTCTAAAACAAAGACATGTTGTGAGGCACTCAGGGCATAATTTTGCAAACTATGTCACAAAAGAAAGGAGAAAAACTTGAAGTACAGAAACAGTGACTTTCAGCTGTTGCCCAAGCTGTGTTTACTGGAAGCATACATTCCCCTCTGCGTAAAGGGCAAGTCTCAGATAAAACAAGAGACAGAATAAGTAAGAGAAGAATAATCAATTAATTCCAAGAATTTACTTCAGGAGCACAAAGGTATTTTCCCCCTATTCTTAACTGGCCAACAAAAGAGGTTGTTCTCTTGCTGTTGACCCAATCTGTTTTGTGGTGTATTTATGTTGGGTTTTACTGTTGTTTTGGGTGTCACTTGAGGTAAATGTATATCCACAGTGTTACTACAGTTATTTTCACTAACCTCTAGAGGTTGCAGAAGACCTCCCAGAGGTCAACAAAGGGAAGTGCCAAGTCCTGTGTATGGGGAGGAGTAACAGCATGAGCTGGGATAGCTGGGGGCTGACTAGCTGGAAAGCAGTTCTGCCTAAAATAACTCTGGAAATCCTGGTGGGCAAAAAGTTGAACATGAGCAAAAACAAAACCCCAACAAACCAACACAACAAAAAAATGCCAGCAGCATCCTGGGCTGCACTGGGAAGAGTGTTGACAGCAGGTTGAAGGAGATGATAATTTTAACAGCCGAGCAAGGTTTTCTTAAGATTCCTTAGTTACAATCTATTGTCTATTACAGCATATTTCATTTGCAAATCTGTGATTTTCTGCTGCTTTGAGACACATTTTCCCTGTTCTGCCCTCTCAGCCTACATTTGTAATTGCATTCTTCCCTTACTGATCTGCATTTCTGCTCCATTTCATAGTTTTACTTGTTAATCCTTATTATAACTTAAAAATCACAGACTATTACCTTATCAGAGAATTGGAAAATATTACCTTACTGCATTACCTTACCTTCCACATGGGTTATGCTACTGCATCTAACATTGCATTTGCCAAAGAAAATCACACATAAGCCTGTTTACAAAATTGGTCCTCACAGTTGTTACTTGTGATAAATTTATTGTGTTTCTGAAGCTTTTTTCTAACAGTTACATACACTTCCACCTTTGTGTGGAAAAGATTAATCTTTTTTTAAAAATGAGAAACTGAGGAATGTGGAAATGGTGTTGTGCATTGTTTGTAGTTACGTAGAAAGTCTGTTGCAGACAGAATTTGAAACTTGGTGACTGTGTTATCCTTTCCCTGACTTTGTTGGAGGGGCAGAAGTTTACTTAACTGCCTCTAGTATATCTGTCTTGGACTGTATTTCTTGATATATTTTATATAATGTGTACTATCATAGAATTGATGCCATCAGTAAATACTAAGTTTTCACTTAGATAATCTGTTTCTGCAGTTTTCAGAAGTGAGGCAGGTAATTTGTAGGTCTGTCAAGATAATCTGATTAAGTGTTTGAGGTCATTTTACACCTTTTGGGGCTGTCTTCTGTTCCTGAGCATGTTGATTGGCAAGAGTTGTATGTCAGAATAGTTGTTGCATGGTAAGACACCTCCTCCCTCCATTCTTAAAGAACTAGTTACATTTTATATGGGTTTTATTCAATTTTCATTCCTCCCACTTAATCCTAGAAACTATAAAGATTTAATATATTAATCATTTTTTTTGTACAGCAATTGTCTTTTTAGACTGTAGACTGTGTAATGCTAAGGAGGAAAACGATAGATTCTTCTTTGATACACACATGGAAGAGACTATAAATGTTGCTCTACACAGAAACAAAATTAAAGACACATTTATAGTTTAATTTAAAATTACATTAAGTCACTTAACCATTCTATATTTACAAACCCCACTTTCATTTAGGTTAACATTTAAAAATTATAATAATCTGTAAAGCACATCTAGGAAATGACCTTTCTTCACTTGAAATACTCTAAAATTAACTTTGCATAGACTGTAAGCAGCACTCCAGGGACAGGTTGTTTAATGTACTGGATATTGCTTTCAAAGTACTCTTAATTGCCTAAATTAATAATAGCTTTTTTGTTCCTCTGGTTCTTATAAGGGACAAAAGTATTTGAATCACACTCTAAAGAACTGAATCACTGGCTATCCTTTTTCTGATTACTCTTTGCATTCATTATGAAATTAAATAAATAAATAAAAAGAGCCAGGTCACCTTCAGTATGTTTTTTGTTTGTCAGAAAAGCAAAGTGACACCAACTCCACTTACTAGTTCTTGGGAAAGAACATGAGAATGCAAAAACTGGGGGTCTTATGTCAGCTTTAGGTGGCATACATATATATAAAGGCAATGTGATGGGTTTTGAATTGTATAATGAAATCTATATTTTTATTAATCTTAAAATACTGTTGTAATAGTACTTTTGTATAACAAAGGCCAAGGCAAACAGATTTCTGATCTAATCTGAAAACTAGAGAAAAGGATAAGCCTGATTTTTGAGTCTTGTTTGTGTTCTTTTTTTAGGAATGTAAACATAAAGCAGATGTAAAATCTTCCCTATATTTTTTTTCTAGCTGTAAGCTTTATTCATTATTGTAAAAAATCTGCATTATGGGATGTAGATGAGTTTTCAGTACTCCATCTGGCAGCTCTGAAGAAAAAAAATCTAGTCAGGAACTTTATTAATCACTTGGGGGATCAGCTGAGTATGTAATTAGCTCAGAACAGCTTTTTAAAGTGTTGCATATAAGGTGTGGTAAATCAATTCTAACTCAATAAATCAGGTACATTCTGAATGCTGGTCTATCCACAATTTGATAGCTCTTTACTGCTGGGTATCTTGGATCCTTAGTGGTAGCTCTGAAATTCAAAAGGGAATTGTGGGAATGCAAAGATTGAGGAATTGCACTTTAGGTAGTCTCAGGTGACAAGCTTGGAGGAAAGCAAGTGTATGGGCATTCAGGTTTGGGCTTATGACCTGGGCTCTCATGGTACAGGGATGTCCCTTTTCAGGGGGTACCTACTGATGATAGAAAAAGTTTGAAGATATTTTACGTGCTGTGCTAATCGTGGCTACTGAAAAATTGACACAATGAAACAAATGGAACCGGTGGAAGCAAAATAAATGCCAATATTAATGAAATGTAATGGTATATTTAAGACTCTTTTTCCCTCTACTGTATTATAGCTGATATTTTAATATATTTAATATACATTTTTAAAGGAACTAGATGTCTCCTTTGAGAATTAGTTTAAGGGAAATAAACTAAGGGGACAGAAAGACTATGAATTGAATTTGGTGGTCGTCTTCAGTCCTTAAAATCTCCCATCTAAAGAAGCTTAAAATAAATGTGAGCTCTTGATATAAATAAATAGTATAATATACTGTGAAGGTGACAACTGCAGTCTTTTTTTTTAATTTATGTTTTTATTTAGAGGGGAATTCAACTTCACTTTATATGGAGTTTTCCCTGGAAGAATGCAAGACTCGACAGTTTAATGCTAACATCCTTCTAATTATATTTTTATTTTATTGAAAACCTGGCTGGCAGCTTCAGTAGTCCCAACACAGTGTGTTTTCATGAGACAGAGATGCAATGGTTTGTTCTGTAAACTCATATTTTGGTGTTAGAGGCAATTTACTTGCTCTACATTCAACTGAACCATATCAGGAATACTACAGGCAATTTTGGCAAACTCCTGCTGTGGGAATGCTCAAGGTAGTACAGCTTTGCAGTTAAAAGAAGCTTACCCTATGCAAAGTCTTACTGAATTTATTAATCAGCAAAAGTAATATTACAAAACTATTGTGTATAGAGACACACTTTTTAATTACTTACATTTTAACATGATGGATTTCAGGCTATCTTGAAATATATAGGTAACTGGAAGGAAAAATTCTCTCCTAGCATCGCACGCATTTCCAGGTTCCCTCTCTTAATGGTTTGGATTTCTGCAAGTAGAAGACAAATCTTAGTCTTATAAATGATGCAAAAATTTAGATATGGCTGGGTCTTCAGTGGGTTTTCAATAGCATGTGAGATTTTGTACGCTTTTAACTGCATGTTTATTTTGATGCATTAACAAAGGTATATACTTTGCACTAAAATCTTAGTGTACTTTGTAATACACTAATACCTGTGTGTGTACTGGTGAAACTCTTAGGTCCAGCATGTAAAGCTCCCAGCAGTGGCACATAAAGTTAAAGTTTAATAGCACTTTTTAGTGGTGATTAGTACATCTGACTCTATGAGTCCAGATTTCTGTGTGCTGCCCTGGACACATGCAACTGAAAATCTGTCTCTTTCTCAGTGATGAGCTGATGAAAGGGAGGAAGAAAAAAACCAGGTGCACTATATATAGATGGACAGTTCTATGGAATAACAACTAAATTTTCTTGTCTCACTGTCATGTAATATTCATCAATACTGCATATTGCAGTGCCTGGCACAACACACTAGGTCAAAGATAATTTTAGTTCTGTACCTTTTGTTTTTCCTATTATTGGGTCTCCTTGGGTCAATAGTTTCAAGTGGCTGTCTGCATTTGGAAATGTAGAGCCTGAAGCGGCATTCTCTTTCTATGATCATTACCACAACCAGAATTCATTTTAATAAAAGGGGAGAAACTTCCCAGGACAAGATTTGTAAATTTTTTTTTTAATCTGATCAAGAATATTAATCTCACTTTCAGTACAAAATATTCCTCTTACCCTAAAGTAAGAAACATGTTGCCACAGCTGGGACTCTTAATCCCTCAGTTTCCTTGATTACTTAGTGTTGCTTTTATAATTGAGACCCATCAACTTGTCACATATTGATAGTGGATAGGGACCCTGAAAAAGGCTGGTTGTCTCTTGTAGCTCTGAATGTTCATGGGAATTAATTAATGTTCTGTGGTTACTGCAAAAGCAATAGAGAGTAGAAAGCTGATTGTTGTGAAGTGCTGGAGTCTGGCTAGCCTAACGTGTAGTTCTACAGTAGGCAGCTGATGGTTAAGGTAGCTTTGTTTCTTTTCATGGCATTTGTTAATCTTTTATATAGATATTCACCAGCAATTCTAACATGATGTGTTAGAAATCTCTTTATGTAAAAGTTATGCAGCAATTAAACTTTGGTTTAATTGGGACCCTGTGGGTTGAAAGGGTGTGCACAACTTGAGAACACATCAAAGAGATCTCTGGATGTTGTGATCCTTGTCCATCATCCTTTCGTTTTTTGTACTGCATTTGAAAAAAGCAGACAGGTAACATCAACAAAGCAACTACCTGGGGATTTTTCCTTTTTAACAACCTTTCTTCAAAAAATAGAATGACACTTCCACTGATTCTTGCTGGTCTTTTCAGCATTCTACAATATTGTATAGGTATCAAATGTATGGTGAAGATTCATCTAGCAGCATTGTCTTAATCAGCTGCATGTTTGAAAGAACTGGTTTCCCCACTTACACGTTTTTCCTTGTTTTGCTGTAATTACTCTGGACAACGTGAACTTGTGGCATAGCTGCAAAGGAGATCAGAGCTGAATGTGAAGAAACCCTTCTGGCATGACATCTGTGGCACACCATTTCCTTTACTCATGCATGCAACTTTGAGGAATTTAGCAAGCATCTGATTTGCTCCAAGGCTTTTGCCACAAGTTAGTTGTTCAAAACTGGAAAGTTTTTATGTAGGACAGTAATTTTCTGGTACATATGTGTGGGGTTTTTTGGTTGTTTTACGTACCAGCATCTTTTTTTTTTTTTCTTTTTTTCTTTTCCATATGACATTGTCCTGTGATGTGTTTGGTCTTGGACATACTGTTATAAATCTAGTGAAATTAGCTTTTCTTATTATCTTGTAAGACACAAAAGCAAAACAATGTATTAGTAGGAAACAGTGAACTTGTTGGAAAGGGACCCTTCTAGGTCTATTGAGCACATAGCAGAGCTTAGCAAATGGCATCCATAGAATAGTTGCAGCTTGTGGAAGTTACACAATAATCATAAGCCATTTTTGTGGTTCATTAGCAGTTAAAGACTATTTTTGAAGTGAAGTGTGCAACAATATTTTCTCAGAAGCCTATCAAACAACAATGAAAAAGAAATCTGATTAAAACAGTATCAGAGAAACCATTGAGATGTGCTGTTCTAACTTGAAACCTCATTAGACTATAACGAGTTAAAGGCAGGGCAAATTTTATGCTTCAGCAAGTTATGAGGGTCTCTGACATTTTTCAACCATAAATAATTAGTTCATGGTGTCGATACCTTAGTTCCCTCTCTTGCAGCACTGTATATTGAAGCAGAGCGATCTGTTGGATGCAGATAAGCATTTACTGAAAGTCATTATAAGGTAATAGGAAATTGTTCAGAGTCCTCTGCTAAAGCTGAAGTTGAACAACCACAGGAGCAAAAACTACATACTAATGGTCCAATTACACTCACAACAATTTACAGTTAATTAGTAATTTAATAATTTAAAACTAAGAAAGATTATATGATGACGTGTTTCACTGCTGGATTACATATTTGAAGTAAACTATGCACCAAGTGAGTAGTGTGTTCTTTTTCCTAACAGTCTCAATATGCGTGGCACATGGTGTTCTGCTCTGATTGAAAGCATGCTTATTCAGGTTATCTAGGTTTGTTAGTGATGAATGCACTAAATCATAGAATCATAGAATAATAGAATGGCATGGGTTGGAAGGGACCCCAAGGATCATAGAGCTCCAACCCCCCTGCCACAGGCAGGGCCACCAACCTCAGGCCTGGAGCTACACAAGGTTGCCCAGGGCCCCATCCAACCTGGCCTTGAACACTTCCAGGGATGGGGCATCCACCCCTTCTCTGGGCAGCCTGTTCCAGGACCTCACCACTCTTTCTGTAAAAAACTTCCCCCAATATCTAATCTAACCCTTCCTTCCTTTAGCTTTAATCCATCCCCCTTGTCCTGCCATTATCTGCCCTTGTAAAAAGTTGATTCCCCTCCTGTTTGTATGCTCCCTTCAGGGACTGGCAGGCTGCAATGAGGTTCCCCCGCAGCCTTCTCTTCTCCAGGCTGAACAAGCCCAGCTCCCTCAAATGTTACTAACCTTTTTATTTCTGTTGCCATGGGACAGGAAATGACCTTGCTTCCTTGAAATGTTAGTTATTTGTGGAAGTATTGAGCTATTTGCTGGTTAAATACCAGTATTATATTTCTTATTTTAAAATGGAAGATAATTGTGGTCACAGAGCAATGAGGTAGTTGTGCTCATAGAGCAAATTGGGGCAGAGCCTGGAACAGATCTGTCCTGCAGATTTTGAACTGGGCAGAGTTAACTCAAGTAAGCCGTTTGATTCAGGGTTTACTAACAGGGAATTTGGAATATTTTTGTAATTGAGCTAAAGATAGGCAATGTAAGCATATTTTAAAAGTGTACATATGTATCTAATTGGGTTTTTTAAGAAAATCATTAACAAATTTTTGCATAAGCAGAATGCAAGCATTCATCGAAGGCTGTGCTGTATTGTCTCTTCCCTTACGCAGGGCAGTCTGTGTGTGGCTGAGGAGTTGTGTCTGTGGTACTCTGTGTTATTGTTGGGTTGGTAAAGTACTCAGTTATTACTGGGTGTGAATGAAACTTTCCATGGGCGGTTATTGTTCTCTTTTCATGGTGATTTTGTCAGGCCTTTGTCCTTATCCCAACCCATGGAGGTTCTGTCTTCTGCATTCCCTCTGGGTGTGAGCGAGTGGCTTGTGGTGCTCAGTCACTGCTTGGGACTGAACCACCACACACAAATACAACTGTAAAGAAAAAGGCATTGCTAGATCTATATGCATAATGTAAAATGGTATAAATTGTTGACAGAACAAATATTTGATTAAAAAATTCCTATATTAACAAATACAGAAGAAAATCCTCAGAGAATGTTTGCTTTTTCCCCCCATGTAGAATTATGAATGATTTAAAATAAATACTTACAGAATAGGAAAATGGCTGTTGAAGACAAGTGTTCTAGTATTTCAGCTTAGAAATTCTGCTTATTTGTTAATATCATGTACAGTTCCAGTCTGTCCAAACCCAGTAGAAATCAGTGGACATTTATAGGATGATTTAGAAAATCTGAACAACATCCAAGAACTTGGCTTTGTCTTTAAACTGGCCAAGTGATGCTTTTTAAAATGTTAGGACAAACAAATTTGGTACTAACATTTAAGTGATGTTGCTTGGATTCTGAGGGTTTTTTTAATAGCTGTATTTGACAATTATCTGGTAAAAATCTATTATAAGGCTAAATTTTTTTAAGATGAGATACGTGTATCTACAGGCATCGTTACAAAACATGGATCAGCTGACATATAAGTTTGTAGGAGTCATTTGAAATTAAAATATTTCTTACAATTCCTGAACTGCTTAGTCATTTTTATTTCCTCCCCAAAGTGTTTTCATATTAAAAAGCCAAGGTTAAGTTTTAATGACCAGTTTTGTTCGACCTACCAATTTGTAAATGTAAAAGAAAATATAATAGCCAATCTTACTCCATTAACCTTCAAGGGTTTGTATTCACAAGTAGATCCAAGATTTTATTAGCAAAAAAAGTTTGTTACAGGCTAATGCCATTGTGTGTAATACTCCCTTTAACATATCCTTAATTTATTGCATTAATCATCAATGACAAAAATTGTAACCTCTAATGGCCTCCTTTAAATGAATGAAAATTAAGCCACGCAGGGTGTCAAATTACTTAAATTACTACCCTTGATGGCCAAACAAATGAATGTGACTTTCTGTTATGGCTCCTTTTAAGTTCTATGAGAATTGGGAAAATAATGTATTTCCTACCTTAATCTAGAGAAAATTCTTCAAATGGGATTCTCCATGGGAACTAAATGCTGGAATTTTCAGTCAGACCTTGATCATCATCTTTTGGTCTCCAAAGAGGTGCTGTTAAATAATGTGTTCTCAAAATTGAATTACTTAATTTATTTAAATTACTTATGTCACTTTAAAGGACAAAAGGAAATAGGCATGACAAAATCAATAAATAGTTTTCTTTTTCATTTTCTATTACATTTATTGGTAGGCTTTTTGGATGTGAATATAATTATCCCAATATGAAGGGTGGTGGAGCAGACCTTTCTCTCAAATTTGTTAAATGGGCAATCTAAAAATGACTTAAAATTTTAAATTGCCCCAATCCCTTAGAGATAACCTTGGAAAGCTTTTTGCTAAGAAAAGCTCTGTGTTGTATAATGTTTGCTTTTCACTTAATTTTTTACAAAGTACACCTGCAGCATGTAACATTGGATTTTTATAAGAGTTTCCTCCTGCTGTATTTTTCCCTGAAGTTATTATCTTCTCTTCATGACAAAATAATGTAATTGTTTGTGGTAGAAGTCATTTTGGGGTCAAAAATAAAGGATTAGGATGACTTCATAAGAATTAGGAGCTAATATAATCTCTAAAGAAACAGAAGTCCTGGAAGTCTAATGAGCCTTTGGCTCGCAGAAGGAAAATAATGTCTAAGGTATTTGAACTGCTTGTCTTCCTAAGCAAAGTATACCTTTCCCTCCCTACCTCCTTCCAACAATTCCTTCTGATAGAAATATGCTTCCAATAATGACATTTTTGTGTCTTTTATGAAGTCAGAGGAGTGTTACTCAGGCTTAGGCTGTCTGCAGCAGTGGCCAGGTTTTATAATAAATAGAAGGCTTGTATATAACACTGGACAAGTTTTGTTATGCTAGAGGTTTAACAAATGATGAATGTGTTTGTCTTGAAAATTATTTGCTTGACCGTCCCTGGCTCAGTCATTGTTTGTGGGCGTTGGGCAGCCTTGACTAGCATGTGGAAATAGTCTCTGTTCTTTAAGTTAAGAGAAAAGATTAGCATGTCTGCTTTTCTGTGAATACAGGTGGAATAGATTAATATGGGACTTCAAACTGATACAGCATCACTTTGAAAGTTATATATATATAATATGAGCTAGGGAGCCTGCTTTGGCAGGGGGGTTGGACCCGATGATCTCTCAAGGTCCTTTCCAACCCCTACAATTCTGTGATTCTGTGATGTAGATTTAGCTTAGGTTGACAGCAGGTGTGCAGCTCTAATGAGAATACTTTTTAGAATGTTACTTTGACAAATGTAATGTGTAGTTGGGTATATGATCACTAATCACAGTTTTGCTATGTGCCCTGTTTTGGAATTGCTAGCTGTAACTTATGGGTGATCTTGAGAAGGACCAGTGTCTTAATGGCTAACAGCCTTCTGAGCAAGTCTGAGTGGGATTACCTTGAAATAACTGAGAAATTGCCTGTAGGTCTGTGACTGAAATTTAGTCTCTTTGTGAAGTTTCCTTTTGTGCTTCAACCAATACGAAGCCTTTATATGCTAAAATTGAATGTAGATTGAGTAGGAAAGGCTGGAAGGAAGCTTTAAGGGTGAATATATCCTCCATGAATAGACACGCAGGAAATAATTTAACCTATTGAAAAAGCAGAACTGTTGTGCAGTGGAAAGGACTGTGGAATGAGCACTTGAAAGGTGCTAAGACAGACAATGAATACCATTCTTGGTTGTGGGTAATTTTTTATCAAATGTTGGTTTTCAATTTAAGTTTGTCATTGCTTTTGCACTATTTATCGTGTTTACCAATGTGGTGATGGGCTTTAACTTGTTTATAGTGTTTCAGGATTAATGCTTTGGAAATCAAACTGTGCCATCCTTTGTAACAAAGCAGTGTGTGGTTGTATCTAACCTTTTATACCTATGTAGTAAGCTAAAACTTTCTGGTTTCTCTATTTAGGAGGAAGACCACCACCCACTCTGGATTATGCAAGAGATGGCAGTTGTCTTTGAGGTGAGACAGACTGTTGACTCAAAATCAGCAAAAAGAAAGAAGTGCGTGGTACTTTTGCTCCAGCCTGACTTGGCTACACTTCTTCCTCTTCTTGTCCCTTACGGGGTCTTAGAGCACCTCTCACTGGGAAGTACTGTTTGACTGGAGAAGCAGGTAAGGAAGCTCCTCAGAAAAGATGTGAGTTTATCTGATGCATGTATGAAAGCAGTACAATTGGCCTTTACGCTTGTTCATGTAGTTTTGTTGTCCCTTAGCTGTGGAGGACGATAAAAATTGAATAACTTAAAATATGCAGCAAGTGTTCTGTAAGTCTGAAATAGGTTTTCCTATGTGGTTTTGAGCTTCAGGTCTTCAGAAGTCTAAGGGCAGGTTACATCCCCTACTCTTTTATGTTTGAGGTTGAGATTCATGGCTCCTTTCCTGAAACAGGAACTGTTAGAGGAGGAGCTAGGAACTCTTCTGAAAGCACCTAGCATTATGAGTGAATCCTATTAGATAAAGCAGTTATGTCCTGGCTATATTTCAGGGGTGTTTTCAGGATAGAGGTTTGGGGTCAAATCTTACAACACAACTGAAGCCTGATCAGGGCACATATGCACTCTTTTAGGTCTTTTCACTTCTGTAAGTTATTAACTGACTGGAAATAGTTTGAGTAGGTAAAAAATAAAAAGGCTGTTTCACGTTTGTGTACAACATACATTCTGCATATTTATATCCTTATGCACCACTGTGTTGAAAGGAAATATAACACTATTAAGCTCTACAGAGACCATGTTAGCTATATTATCAGTGATAATGGTACAAAAACTTCATTATGTTCATAATCTTCAAATACATGAATATAAATATAAACGTAATGCTTTGGGATTTACAGCTGTGGCATTGTTATCCAATATTTCTGAAATAGGAAAATAATGTTTCTCCTTTTGCTGCTAGTATTATGAGTTCTTATAATGGTTTTGGAAAATGTGCTGTTAGTTAAATTCAGATTCAAAGGATACTTTTCAAGTGTGAGACTGGTAAATACCTTCTATCACAAGAATGGGAATAAGGAAAGGAGCTGGACATGGTAGACTTCTGTGAGCTTGCAGTATATGCAACATTTTGTAAAAGACCATTTGAAAGTATGGATTAATCTTTTAAGTATATGCTTCTAAGTATAACTATCTTGTGATTGGAAAATGGTGACAGATAGGCTTACTAGTCTAAATGTAGTCATCATATAAATTGATTTGCTATTGGGAGTTTTTGTATTTTAGTCATTACAGTAGAATAGGGCAACTGGTTTTTCCACTGTGTCTGATTTGATGTTGTCTGGTATCCTGTTATGCTCTAGGGAGCAAAGGCTGGTGTAGTCAGAAAAGAAAAGATTTAAATTGAGATTTCTGAAGAGCTACATCAGAGAAATCTAGTAAAAATATACTTTCTCTCTCTAGCAATCTTGGTTTGTACATACTGAGGTGTGTATTACAAGATTTCTAGCGTCCAGACCTTTCAGTAGATAGGATGCTGTTTGTTTAGATTTATAGACATTAATCCTTTAAAGGAACCTGTTTTGTTACCAAATGTGTCTCTGCATGTGTGGTAGTGGTAATAATCAAGTAAGTGTGTGTGTGTGTGTGTGTGTAATCCCTTAAAATAAAGAGAACAGAATGAAGTGCCTGGCAGGAGCATTTTGCGCCAACCTTCCCTGCGCAGTATGTCATAACATCTGAGCTCGACATATTTTTGCTTAACTTTCTGTACATGAATGTGTGCAGCTCGCAGAGTTTGGTATGTAGAAGTCAGAGTTACCTTGAAAAGGATTATCCAAGATGAGTCATAGAAATAGTAAAACCTTGACATCTAATGAAGCTGATGAGCTGTTCGGAACACATGACAGCAGTGAAATGAAACACTTCCATACAAGGATATGTGGAGCACAAATCATAACAAGACAAAGCAGATACCTACCTTTATCTGTGTGGCTAATGACAAATGAGGATAGTAATTTCTGAAATATTGAAGAAACAAACTCCTATGAGAATAGGGAAATTATTTTATTTGAAAAAAATAGAAGTGCTCTTTAGCTGTGCTACAATAGAGCAACTGTACTGACACTTGAAACATCCACAAAAATACTTGATTTCAGACTAAACATTAAATAGAAAACTACTCTGGCCTTATATAGTTCAACGGCTTCTGTGATTATTTTTATTGGAGAATTCTGGCTTCCATTACTGTAGTTCTGGAAGACTTCATCAGAAATTTATTTCTTTCCCTCTTCTACAGTTTGTGAGGGAGTTGCTCCATATTTCTGGAGCACTGTGAGGTGTCAAAGGAAATGCGGAAAGGTTTAGTGGAGTAGGGTTCTAATTCTACATCTTCAAACTCTTTAGCAATGCACTATTTTTTCTCTTACATGACTCTTATGATGTATAGCTGTTAATTTAGTATCTGTATACACAGTTATTTTTAAGAAAAATCTCCTCCAAGCAAGCATTTTTGTGAAAGTGATTTTTCTAGGTTTATTTACTTTGAGACTTAGGAACAGTGGCTCAACTGCAGATAGTATGTAATGTTTGCATCGTTGTAGCCCCAGTGAGTATCAGGTTGTCAGTGATTAGGCTTCGTGCAAACCTAAAGGCAGTCCTTCCTGTATATACAGTGAGTGAGGTTTCCTGTGTAGGAGACTTAGGTAACCTCTAGTGACTGAGGGAGGGCGGCTAATGCCAGTATATCCGTTTCCATAGCCCTTTCACTAGTAGTGAATGAGGAAAAGAAGAGAGATGATTTGCCCCCTCCACTTTAATGGTGATTAACTTACATGTTCATTCAGAATGATTTTTTTTTTTCTGTTCACTACCTTATACATTTTGAGTACATGCACAGTTGCAATTTGAAAGATGAGGGCTTTTTTCTGAATTTAGCAAATCTGCCCAACACTAGGTTTCATAAATTAGGAGAGTCTAAAAGGAAGCTGAGTGGAAGGATAAGGAAAGTATGACTAAGATCCTTCAGCCAGAGAAGTTAATAATGCCATCTCGACAGTCCTTTCCAACGTAAGGTCTGGAGGACATCAGACAGAAATATATTAAAAAGAAAAGGAGGTTGGATTTTTCTTCCAGAAAATCTGATAGTAAATGAAGAACCAGGAGTACCTAGAAGCTGTGGATAAATGGCTACAGAAAGTGGTTGTAAACCTGAAGGAAAGTTTTCCAAAGCAACTACAAGGACATCATCTCTTGCTCAGAAATCCTCTGAGCTGCAATTTGTTAGAATAATATTTGGGGGAAGTATCATTGTTTTCTAACCCTGTTCTTAACGCTGAGAAGGACTGTAAAGGTGTGTGCTTTTTGTCTGACCCGGTGACACTTCCTTTAGTCCTATTCAAAGGGAAGTCTTTCTTAACTTACAGTTGTAACCCTGTGAGCAACTCTTGCTTTGATTTGGGTTCAAATCCTTGACATGCTGTGTTTATGTGGCTTGCTGTTTAAATCCTCCTGCATTGTCTTTCCTTCACTTCGATGTCTGAACTCATACTTCAAAACAGGTATCTTTGTATGACAAAATGTGGCTGCTTACATCACCTGAATTTTCATCCAAATGTAAATCTGTGTCCTGCTAAGTGACTCTCTTTGGTCAGCAAAGAGAAGGTAGAGCTTGTTTATTATTAATCAACTTTTAGAAAGGGTATATGATGGCAGGACAAGGGGAGGGTGGATTGAAACTAAAGGAGGGAAAGTTTAGATTAGATATTAGGGGGGAGTTTTTTTACAGAGTGGTGAGGTGCTGGAACAGGCTGCCCAGAGAGGCGGTGGTTGCCCCATTCCTGGAGGTGTATGATTAGCTTCTTAAGAGATTTGGTGCAAGCCTATTTGGTAATTGACTCAAAAATAGTTACTATTTAGGTTTGTTTTTTGGAAACAGTTGGAGTCAGGGTTGCAGAGACTCCATTCATGTGGCAAAATTACTGAACTCTTGATTTTCATCTAATTTTTTTTTTTTTTTAAAGTTTATGCGACAGGGTGGGGAATGGTTTGAGCTGTAATCCATCTGACTTTCTCAGCAGGCTCTGATGAAAATCTTTACCAGTTTGTTCTTTATTTAAAAAGGAATAGGTAATAAAGACATATTTTTAAGGAAACTAATACAAATCTCATTTAAGAGTAAGAGCTGAGGAAAATGTTCTGTGCTGCTCATAACAAAAGAAAATGCTTAGGGTCCATTTTACGTGATCATGAGTTAGACATTGGTTTCACAGTGCAGTGACCCGTACTTGCTTCTCTGACTTTTCACTGTTTCACACTGAGATGTTGATTAACCTAGAAACAAGATTTCAGCTGCATCAAGCTGCAAAAGAAAAGCAAGGAAATAACTTAAATTTTCCAGTTAAAGCAGCAAATAAAAAGGTAAAGTGCGTTTGAAATGAATTCAAGGTTGATACCACTAAATCAGAATATTTTAGCTATTAAACTACTGCAGGTCTGATTTTCTCATTAGATAGCACAAATGCATCTCCTTAATTGCCACAATCTTCTTTTATTTTTCTTTTCCTTTTTTTTTTCCATCCTAGTGAGCCATTGAAACAGATACAGTATTCTAAAGATATAAAGCATAAAACCAGTTCAATGATCAGAAGTCCAGTGTGTCTGACCCTTGCAGGCAAAATTTTAGCTGCATCAAAGTAGCAGTACACAATTTTCCTTTAAATGCTGTTAAAGCTAACAGAAAAGTGTTCAGAATCCTTGCAGCTTATTGGTCTTCAACAAATTATCTTTTGGTGATATAAGAAGCCACATGTTAATTGAATTATAAAGTAAAAGAGAACCAAGACAAACAAACAGAAGACAAACTCAGGCAGCAAATCAACTCAAGCCCCAAGGCTTCTCCATAGTGTGGCGCTGGCTGTTCTTGCCACAGTGAAGTGTCTAATTCAAGAAACAGATTTCCATCAGAAGATAAAAGGCACTCAGGAGGTAGCTAGAGAACGGGAACCATTTAGACAGCAAGGCAACTATAAAGCTTTCCTAAACATTAATGTATTTCTCATTCTTCCATCAACTTGTAGGACTCTGACACTGGGATTTAACAATTCATTGAACTTGGCTGTGATTGCTCTGGATTCAAGTAAAATTTAATAACCCATAAACTAAAGGAAGTTTTATTTTTAACCAGATGAAGTGCATAATTTTCCTCCCTCAAGTATTGAATTCTGTTGATAGTAATGAGATTCACAGTTAATCTAAAATAAAATATTTACCATTAAAAAACCCAATTTGAATGCAAATTGGAGTGACTCTTCATTAAAAGAAAAATGCATGTAAGCCTACAAATTTCACTTGCACTTACTGACTATGAAAAACTGTTATTGAAACAAAACTTTAAATCATAGAAACAATAATGGTGGGTAAAAGAGTTTTTAACAGCAACAGCACTGGCCATACTATCCTTTAGGGAGTCTCTGGGAATGTCTCTTTCTGAAAGGGCATCTGCAGCTTGGAAAGCTTTGCTTGTGACACGAGGTTTTGTGCAAACCCTCTGAGAAGGATCATTTTTTTTTTTTCTGTTCCCTACATGCCACATGTCACAAGTAGGGAGTTGACAGTCACAAGTGCAAAGCAGGAAGGAAATAATGAACCTGATCATGGGGTTAAACTTCCATTACAGTGTTTCAGTGTTTCCATTACAGTGTTTCAGCTCCAGTACAAGCTTAAGAAATACAGTGTTCCAAATCATTTATGTTATGAAGAGTTGAATTTATTGTCTTGCTAGAGAGAAACTAAAAGTCTATGTTTCTGGAAAGGACAAGTTTTGTGGTAGAGTATCTGTTGAATAGGTACTGAGTAGCCCTTAAGAATGTTTAGCAAACAAATGTGGAGCAAATATAGATAGAATTATGTAGCTGGCAGAGGGGTAGTCCTTTACTTGAAACTCCCCATAGTTCATGGAAGGAAATCCTTTGCTGCTGAACTCAGAGCATCTTGAGCAGTCTTTGAACTTATAAAACTAAAAATGCCCAATTCCTAATACAACTAATGGTATTCTGTGACATGCACAAAGTAATTAAGAAATGGTTGAACAAGTAGTGGAAGTGCATTTTTTTTCTTGTGATTGGATGGTGCCCCAGATCAATAGGCCTGAGTCTGAAATTTCTGTGTTCTATTTCTGTATCATTCTGATTTCCTTGTGGAATTTGAGGTTCTGTAAAATCTCTATAACAATATTCTTTTAAAGAGGATTGATGTCCTTTAAATTTAGTGCTGTATTAATTACAATGTAATCTTTATTTTTTAGGTTTTTAATAGCTAATACAAATTCTGTGGCTTTGTAAATGTGGTGGCTGCTCTTGAGGAGTTGGTAGATTGATTTTCTTTTGGTTCTTCCTCCCCTCCCCCTTACTGGTGATGAACAAAGGGAGAGTAGGTAGAAATTGTTCTTTTTTCTGAAGTTGAAAATTTTCTGGTAGGAAATAACACATAGCAGAAGGGATTTCTGATCAAGGACTTGTATTATCCTATTCAAAAAATGTATGAAACAAATTGGAGAGAGTTATCAATAAAGCAAAACCAATTCAGAAATAAAAGCAATGAAGGGGAACTGCTGTGCTCATCAGTAGAATGTAAGTCAGGGACTTCACACTACAGTTGAACACTGAAGAGCCAAAAACTCCAGGTAGTGGAAAAACCTTGATCTCAAATGATGGTCATAGGATGTTTTAGGAGTTGAACATCAAACATGACATTCACATGTGCATCCCTAACTCCTAAATGTGATGCTGTGGTTATTTGTGCAAGAGAAGGAGATGGCAGGAACAGGTAGTTTCCTGTGTTCCTGTCTAAGTTTTCTCTTCTTTGGATGAAAGGAAAACTAAGTCTTTTTTGTTCCATAATAAATTTACATCAGTGGAAATGTTATATCTCACTGTAGTTGAGTTGGCCAATTAACCATATGTAAAGGTCATTCCTACCAAATGCTGACTGTATCGAATACACTCTTTGACAGAAGCAAGGTCACCTGCTCCATATGTTTGCTTTCATTGTTAATAATGGGCACAGTTTCCTGAACGTTAAGCTAAAGTAATGTAATTATATGTGACAACCAATTTTCTGAGTGATAGGGAAGTGTTTAGGGAGTAGATTTTCAATATTATGAAAAATCATCTATAAGCTGAAAATTGGAGCCTGGTAAATAGGTTTGTACTGGTGAGGAGAGCTCACCAAATGGGTCAGCTAAGGGAAAAAATTAATAATTGAGGTATTGAGATGTGAGGATATATTAAGGAAATAGTTTAGGGCCCTGGAGGAAACAGGAGCTGCTATTCTGGATTTGTCGTCTTTTTTCTAAAGAGAGACTTGACAAGCAGAGGTCAGCTATTGTTAGAGAGAATGCACAATGAACCTGGCTGGCTTTTTAACTTCTCAGCGTCAGTCCCTAAGGATATGGGATGGGATTTCCGTGTTTCTTTAATGCATCTCTTTCCAAAATTATTTGAGTTGTAACACTGAAAGTGTCTGAAAAAGCACCTTATTCTAGGAAGCGTTAACAAAAAGTGCTGTTACACCTGAATGTAAAGAACGTTGATGCATCTCAAATAATATGAAAAACTCAAGAAGAAATGTAGTTACTTTCCAAAAACTGTTATTCATCCAGATATGTTAGTTTTGAAAGAATTGTTCAACTATTTTTGGTAATTTCTTTTCATGTTATAGAGCTTTCTTTAAGAATCCCTCTATCAACTGGAATGCAACATGGCAGTAATCACACCATACCTTATCTTAAATAGGTTCAGTGATAGTGCCATAAGGACAATATACTCTTCTGATTTTTATTCTCGGTGGAAAACCAAAATGTTCTGTTTCTTGCATTTTTTTAGCTCCTGCTAAGAGGATAGGAGATCTCATGGGTTTTTTTGTTCATCTTGCACAAACCTCTGTAAGGGAAGGCATGATTGCTGTATGTTTATTCATCAGAAATCAGTTTGTCTATGTAGTATTAATCAACAGTTTCCCAGTTAGGATTTTATAGTGCTTAGTGAAGGTGATCGTGATGTTGGCTCTATAAAACATGCTGGATTTCTCACTGCATAACTATATGACCAAAATTTATGAAGTTAAAATTTATGAAACAAACAAGGACTGTTAGCTCTAAAGACCAAAGGACACAACACCATCATGAAAGAGTATTCTTTAAATGTTAATTCACAGTCTTTAACTGCCTTTGATTGTTGTTTCTTAAATAAGAAAAAAAACACTTTTATCTCTTATTTTTCTTTACACAAATAGTAGGCAAATAAGATTTAATATCAAGTAATGATTTATCTTTTTCCCATGGACAACTGAAAAAATTAGGATGAAAAAAATAAGGAGAAAACTCTAATATTGTTATTTACAAGAATATTTATTTGGAAGGTATGAAATTATTTATGTTCTGCAGGTGATGTGACTTGTTCTCTGTTGTTTTCTGGAATCTTTTATAAAGTTACTCAGTAATTCTTGCCATATTGTTGGAAGGTTGTAAGAGGTGCTCGTTGGACATTAAGTTGTCACTTTTTTGTGTGTGTATGTTATACCTTGTTGAGATAACTGCCAATATGGTAGGAGGGGTCATACAAAGTCTTTTAAGAGTCATGAAGTCCAATTCCAGCATACAAAGGAAGTCAAAATAATATTAAATGTGTTCTGGTATTTCTCATTTCACAATTTGGTACTTTTCATTTCACAATTTGGAGGCCATATTATGATAGCTCAGGAAAAAAACCAAATTCATGTGTAGATTACATTATCTTAGCTAGGAAGGAGGAAACTGTTGGTGGTTACCCCCCAGGTATCCCTCTAAATTAGCTGTTGGCCCCTCTCTGGGGGAACGCAGTGACAGTTTTGTTTTCAACCTGAAGGTCTGATTTAGCAGTATAACCTGGAGTTTGAGGGGCAAAGAAAGTTGTCTTCTGGCTCTGACTTAGCTGTGGGAGTGAAGTTTCAGTGTCTGATACCTAATGACTGTCTTCAGTTTTGTTTCAAGTTTCAGTGATTTGAAAGGGCTCTTTACAAGAATGTTGATGTTTTCTGGGTTCTACATCACTTCCCTCACAAATCCCTATGACTCCCACTCTCCCTCTGTCCTGCTTCTTTGCCAGCTTTCACCTTCTTCTGCCCTTCCATCTCACCTCTCCCTGCGGATCAGCAATCCATGTAAAATTCCCAAGGTCTGTAGGTAGAAATATGACAACATGCACATCAGAAAGGACTTTAGCAAACTTAAGGAGTTGTTCATTTTACTTTGCTTTTCCAGGTAAAATACATTTCAGAATTGATGCTGTCTTTGTGATCTTACTTGATGCAGTAAAGTGGCTATTGTGTTTTTAAGTGTTTCAATTAAATAGTTTTGCGAAGCTTTGGCATATCAGTGGCACATCTTCTATTCACACAGTGGTGATGGTGTATTTTGTTTTTATACCATGGGTAGATATTTTATTTATGTTTTATGAAAAGTAACGTAGGCAGCATAATTAGACAATAATTTGTGACTTCCAATGTAAACATTTTAGAAGCTGTGTAGACAGAAGCGAGTGCTAATTAGAGTGCTGTTAGCTAAACATACATAATTGGGAACAGACTGACAGGCTATTCCAAACAGCAGGCTATTTATAACTCCATGCTGGTTTTACACTACATTTTGTTTAATAGACTTTGGACAGTGTGTAAGAGGAGAGTTTCATGACTTGATCTGCACGTTAATTTCTTTAAATAAAATGAAACCTTGCAAATGTGAATGCCACACAGGCTGGCTGTGATAATTAAAGAGTGTTATTAATTAGGTGTCTTTCTGGCTGTGCCATTTTCTAATTTCTTTAGGAGTGTGGACTCCCTGAAGAGAGTTATAAATTCAAGTATTACTTAATTATGCTTTTAACAATAAAGGGCACTTTAATCAGCAACCTCTCAAAAGCCCTTGTCTTGTAGTCATTTATTCAAACAATGAAAAAGTCAAGAGATACTTACATTATAAAGCCCTCTGAAAGTGCAATGTACCTATTTGCAGGCCCTAATTTATGTTGCAGCTGTTCCTATGGACACTTACTCTTCAATATCAATATAAAAGTGTTATTTTAGCTGTTTTCAGTAACTGATGTGTTACTACAAGGATTTTATTTTCCTTTTTAAAAGAAAACTTAGAATTCTGATATGTGGGTATTGTAGTTATGTTCATGGATAGGGCTGAATATGTGAATTCTGATGACTGTGATGGTTCAGAAGGTAAAAAAAGTAAATGTACCCTGGAGACAATTTCAAACTTGAATGGAAGTATTTATCTGGATTTTTGAGGGAGTGTTAGTTTCTTTTTTCTTCCCTTTGGAAGCTGGGAGAAAAATTGATTAGGATGCTGGAAGGGGTCCTCTGGGACTGGTAAAGTGCTGGTGAGTGTTGGGAAGTTCATGTTATATGTACAGGCTCAGCTCTGGCATTACCAGGGACTACTGATGATGGGGTAGACTTAATGGACTTAAAAGTTGCATGGAACTCTCCATGCATAGAGAATAATCACTCGTACAGTGAAAAGCACTTTCCAAGACCCAAAGGAAGAGACCATTCCTCTTCCACAGGACTTATCTGCAAGATTACATTTTGTAATGAACAGTGATCTACTGTGCTGCTGTTCCAAGGCAGTGCTATCTAATAAGTGATGCTTATGCAAGAAAATGAGTATCAATGCTGACATTCCAAACTTCTTCATGCTTATTTTGAAAATCCCCATGAACACTGAGTAACACAGTCATTGTTTAGTTCTCTGGTTCGTAAGTTTAAGCAACTTACCATGTGATAAAGAGCTATAACAAATATACTAGTCTCTGTTCAGCTATGGGTTTTAATTTATACTTTATTTATATTTTGGTTTGTTTTGTTGTTCTTCATATACTGTCCAACCCCTTGATGCAGTGTCTCTCATTTTGTTTTGGAATAAATAAGTGAACCAAGTGGAGAGAAAAGCTGACCACACAAATGCCTGATTAAAAATATTTGTTGAAGAAACTAAATGAGAGAGGAAATCTTTTCTTGTGACTTCATATATTTAAATTATTCTCCTTGATACTTCTGTTCAAACCTAGCCTGTATTTCTGTTTGTTAAATGGGTGTGAATTCAGTATAACTTCATGAAGCTAATAAATTTTTTGGATTTATACCACTGTTTCTGAGAGAAGCTCAAAGTATCTTCATAGTCCTGAACTGATCAGAATGTTACTGAACATCTATGCTATTTCTAGATCTACATGTTCATCTTCAGTGTCCTCACTGTATATCCTTGAGTATGGATTTGCCCTTAGAACATAAACTTTCTCATTCGAGGTTTTATAAATAGTAATTTTGGTTCCTAAGCAAAAAAAAGTCACTTTTTCCAACACTGGCTACAGAGATTGTAATTTAAAATGTCATCAGCTGTTACCATGTATTATAGTCATCCCTTAAAGCAAAGAAGAGCAGGCATGTTATGTTTATAACTTGTTGTGTTTTAAACAGGTATCATATACTGTGGACTTAAAGACTGCTGCTTTTTTTTCTCCTTCTCATAAATGACACTCAGGTTATCTAAATGAATCTCCCACTAATCCCTTTGTAATCCCTGGGAGTTTATGAAAGCTGAAAATTAACTATTATTTAATATTCACCATTAAAAGAGCAATAAATATTAAAAAAAAACCTCTATGTATTTAAGCTACAAGGCAGTTTTAATTAAATACAACAATATCAACAAAAATGCAAACAAAAATCTTTACTATTACTATTTTGGTGCAGTTTGTCTTTGTGAATGTTTTAGCTGGCTACAAGTGGTTTTACTAAGTTTAAAAGAGTTTCTAAATCGTGGTATATACAGAACTAAAACCAAAGTAGTATTGACAGAATATTCCAGCTGTATTTTAGGGTATAATTTGAATAAAATAGTATCTTAAGGAATCAATACAATGCCTGGTTTTGAAAACTTGTATTTTTATCTTTTTTCATTACAATTTGTAATAGCCTGTGCCCCTGTTTTGTGCTCCTCTTTGAAGCATGCAAAACCAGACATTTTCAGTCAGCTGCTTTTAAGTCTATCAGATCAGTCAATGCAGATTTCAAACATGCTTTGGATATAGAAAATAATAGAAATATATTCTTGGAATTCTGAGTGTGGGGAGGTATAGATTTAATAATGTTCCATGTTTTTTATAAATAGTGCAATCAAGTAATTTATTCATGGTTATTTGCAGAATTAAGCAGGTTAAAATGTTGAATATTGAGTCTGCTTTTGTTTGTCCTCTTTGGACACAATGACTCAACCTTAACTCATTTCAACACTAATCAGGTATGATAAGAACTGTTTTTGTGATAGCATTTGCCTCCTAAAAAATCAAATGAGATGGAGGGACAAGAATATTATCTTCAGTTTGCACACCTTTTGCTGTAATGGATGAATGTACTCTGCACACATGGAAAATAAAAATAATATAACATGGAGACTTCGTGATGAAACATGGCAGGTTCTGTTGTCATTAAAATGTCTTTCTATTTGGGCTAGTTTCTTTCAAAATTGAAATAAATAATGGTAAAATCTTCCTTATATTCATCACATTTTTTGCTTACATTGCATATAAAATACAGCTGTTTTAGTGTGCACAGGAAGAGATTAACCATCCTGATGTAGAAGCCAAAGGCAGAAACAGCAGATTTAAACCAAAGTGCTCTCAGATTTCTCCCACCGTCACTGTGAAGTGATCACACGTCAGGAACATTGTGCGGGTGCAGTGTGAAGAGCATGACATAGTTCTTGTGGCAATGTCACCTCTGCTAGGACCTGCCGGGACTGTTTATTTGAAAACTGGAATTGTAGTTGAACTGCAGATTTCCCTTAGTTTTACCTTTTGTAATGAAAGAGAGCTAGTTCCAGTAATACATAAACTGCAGAGAGTTTGCCTTACATATACATTTGGTTTGAACAAACTGAGAAACTTTTCACAGACCTCCTGAAGCAAAAGCTTCAGTGTTAGTAACTGGGGTTTGTGATGAAAAAATGATCTCTGTAATCTTTAAAAGTGGATCCAAATGGATCCATTTGGAAGAGGCAAGCACTTTTGACCATCTAAATGATGACTAGGTACTTCAAGATACAAAAACCCCACAAATCCAGTTCTTCATCTGAGTAAGCATATGATAAAAGAAAGGACCATAGTTACTAATGAAAGAGTAGCTTTCCCATATGAGTCAAGAGTCAGTCGGCAGCATCTGTTTTCTCTTCATATTTATTTCTTTTTTTTTTTGAATCACCTGTCTTCATCACTGATTTTTGATATGTGGTTTATCTTCATCTCTCCATTAACATTAACACTCTTCACAAATTAAACATAATTTTGTGGATGTAGTCTTGGAATTCTACCTGAGATGGTCTATTAAGCATTGTAATTAGTCGTGACATCATTAATGAGTCTGAACAAGCAAATTATGATGAATCTGTGAACAGTTATTAGTTCTAGAAATATGCAGATATTAGAAAGAAAATGTATTAAGCATTTTACAGGTAATCTCAAACATAATTGTAACCCTCCCACTCTCCTCCCTATTTTGTTAATGTATTCACTTAAATTATTAACTATTATTTTTAATGGGAGTGAAAATGTTAATAAATGCCATTAGTAAAATATTGCAAATGACATAACATTTTTAGAATGAGAGTGATGTGATTGAATATGCTTAATTATTTTTGAAAATCTTTAATGCTTTGTGGTGCAGTTATTCAATAATCTGGTTCTAAATTCAATAATCTATTTCTAAATTCAGTATATTTTGATACTTGGTTCTAATGACTGTGATAGCTGAAAAAACCCCTCAAAGATTATACGTAGAGTTAAATGGAAGAAGTACATCTTCAACCACTCTTACTTAAATCCTAATACTCATTTTTGATTCCCATCCACCAATTCTGCAAAGGTTTCTGTTGAAGTTTGGGTAGTAAATTTCCACCTGAATTCCCTGATGCCAATCAGTTGTTCTCTTAAACAAACTGGAAGGTGTTGCATTTCTACATTTTTAATCAATGGGCTGAAACCCTGCTGTAAATTTTTTCTTGGAAGATTTCCAACAGGCTAGAAAATTGTTTCCTAGTTCAAGTGTATGGGTAAGGGAATTATATGATTTTTATTGTTGGAAATAATGTAATGATTAAAACATAAACTTGTTTTCAAAGTACTCTCTCTATAGCATGACTTTCTTTTTTAAAACAAGTTACCTCGCCAATTATTGAAATGTCATCTTTACCTTGAGGGGGACAGATTTTTTCTTGTGTTTTTCCCCCAAAATATGTTTGGTAGCATGCCACTGACATCCACTTCTGGTCACAGAAAAGTCAGCAACGTTTTGTAAAAGAAAAATGTGTAACATATTTACTTTAGGCTACTTTAAAAAATGCTTTGCACAAGATAACCAGTGAATATCTGTGTGGTACAAAAGATTTTCATGGCCACTATTCATATGGTTACAAGGCATGGTGCAGACTGTCCTCTTTAAAGGTCTTGTTTTATAAAATTAACCATGATATCCTGAGTCACTTTCTGCACTTCTGGCCCCAGTTTCTTTGCTGCACTAGCCTTCTGATGAAGAAAGCAGTGAATAAATGGAATGGGAGGTATTATCTCAGTAACCTTATGCAGAATCCATTTTTTTATTCCAGTCAAATTAACAGCTCCATCAGTGGTTAAGCTTACACAATTTTTCCTTAAAACATTGTTTTATTAATGTGCTGTTCAGAACATATCTTCTCTGATACATCTTTCCTTTAGTGACTCAAAAAAAGGTAGTTCTTCCTGTCTATTTTACTGAAACAGAACCTAGTAAATATCATAACCTGAGACATTAAAACTATCTGTCCTTTCCTTCTGTCGTATAGCAAACATCCTATGTTATGTAACTTGTTCTAATTCTAGTTTCTGTAAATTTTCAATGTTTTCTCTGTGTCTTCCAACAACATTTTCTGGCAAAAAACTGCATTTAAGTTTTTCACCATATTGTTTGTGTACATCTCATTTCAGTCACTTTTACTGTGACAGGAAGAACAAGTGGCTTTCCCAACGGTATATGCATTCCTCTTTTTGCTGTTGTTTAACAAACATCAAGAGTCTTCTAAACATTTACTGATAATTTAGTGAATTTCTGCAAGGTATTGTGTGAGTTAGCACATGACTTTAACTGTCAGAAACAATCACCAGTGTTAAGCTGTATATTAAGTAGTAGTAAAATGTAATTTAATTTTTTTTTTGAGATAAAAATGTAAATAGAAGTTCTAACATTTTCTTGCACCTCAATGGGTCTTTTGCACAGCCGCTGGGGTGTGTGCACTGCCTTTTGGAAATCACTGGCCTAGTGAAAGCTGTTTCAGAACAGCTTAATTTCTGGTAATGCAAGATGCAGCATTGGATATATGTGTCTGCCCTGAAATAACTAAACTATTTTGAGGAACCAGTAAAAAAGCTATTGCTCAAAATTGCAACTTCTGTCTTCTCCTCTTAGCCAAGGAGATGTCTGTTTCACCGTTCTGAGGCTTCATGTTAGTCTTTGTGCAGTTATAGTAGAAAATCCAATTTGGAAGGGACTGTTCCCATTCCCTGTTCAAAGCAGAGACAGCTTTGTGGCCTCAAGTAGCTCAGGAGGTTTTCTAACTAAATTTTTAGTATTTCTGGAGATGAGGATTCACAGTCTCTCTGGACCTCTATTCCAGGGTTTTGATTGCTGTTATGGTGAAGAATTTTTTCTGCCTATCTAATCAGAATTCTGTTTGAAAATAGTGACTGTTGCCTCATACTGCATCCATCTGAAACTGTCATTTCTCTAGAAACCCTCACCCCTTCAGGTAATTGAAGACTGCATTTCAATACCCTTAGCTTTCCTTTCTTCAGTCTGTACAAACCTGGGTCATTCATCCTCTCTACCTACCTCAATTGTTCCAGGCCCAAACAGTCTTGGGGGCACTCTGCTAGCTTCACCTGTTTGTCTGTGTCTGTATTGGGAAACACGAAAACATACTTGCTATTCCTGATACGGTCTTAGAGGTGCTGAATATGGGGGAATAATGAGTGTTGTAACCCTCTGGCTGTGCTCATGCACGTCTGCAGTTAGCTTCTACTTAATTTCTTTTGTATGTGAAGATTTTCCAAGTAGAGGAGGACTGCAATATTGGTAGTCTTCCTGTTCATATAAAACCTATGCTTGACTGAACTTTTAAAATAAATGCTAATTGCAAATATCTAAGTTCTTGCATGTTTTCATACCTCTGTAGATTATTCCACTGCATGTTAATGTGAAGCTTGTCAATATCTTGTTCATACAAGCTGCAGTTTTTCCTTTTTTAGTGTGATAGCAATTTAATTGAGCAAGTTTTATTATTTTAAATCCATATGATTTATATTATATATTTTAAATGAGTATACTCTCTGATTAAAAATATGAACTAGATAAAACATTTAACACTTTGATTCTTGAGAGATTTCACTTGGCCTCTTGCTAGGAATGCAAAATAACATTGATCTGGCATATTCAATATCAACATTGTGTGAAAAAAAACCAACCCCCCAAATCAAATCCCTTGTCAGACCAAAAGGATAAAGGCTTTTTGTATCTGAACATTAGATGCTGGGTGGTTAAAACAGGAAGACAACATGTTTTGAACGATAAATGTGTGGCAAGAGAAATTGCGATTCCAGGAAAGCAATTACATACTCTTCAGCATGATCATGCAGAAGCAAAGTATTAGACTCTGTTGTTTCATAGGAGTAGGGTTGGATCATGTAAAACAGAGGGCAGATTATTCTTGTCCTTTGATTTCATATAGACAATCGGGATCTATAATCTTATTTTCTGTATTGATAGGAAATAATAAAACTATGGTTCCAGTAAGAAAACAGCTTCCAGTCAGGTAAAAATTAAAAGTTAAAAATATTATTAGTACTTATTGGGGCAACTGAATATGAGAAGATTAATAATATGCACATAAAATAACTGTTTCTTTTGCTTTTCTTCTGCAAGTAGTTAATTATATATATATATTCCAAATAATGTAATACTTCTTGTTCCCTTATAGTTAGTGGAAATTGCAGCTGAAGGAATTAGGGAATTCCTGGCAAAATTCATCGAGGTTTGCACAAAGAAAGTTTAGCAAATTGAACATTTTTGATTGAAATTAAGATAGCGTATGTATGGAGGAGGAAGGAATAAGCGAGTCTATTTTTCTAATTACAGCAGTCCTGACCAAGTGATTGACACATGAATTTGGCAGTGTGAATATTCTTACACATTCAGATGACACTTAGCTCTTTGTGAACCTCGCCACTTGCCCTTCCACTACTCTCCTTTTGTTATGTATATTTTCACATTTCTTGCACTTATTTCAGGCACTCCAAAGGCATTATGTTCAGTCTGCTCTAAAATTCTGCTTTAATTTTCATTGTCATTTCTCACCAGAAACAACACTCCCTTTATTCACCTGTTCAGTTCCTAACTTCCCCTCTCTTACTGCTGCTCCCTGGCACTTCACAAGCCACTATCCCTACGTGCTGCTCTGAACTTGCTCAGATCTTATTTGCAGATCAAAATCCCTTTGAAGCTGTATTTTGCTAAAAATTGAGGGAGTAGGGAAAAAGTGCAAGCATCTCTAGGGTTTAGTAAATGGCAGGTTTGTGCTGCAACACATTATGACTGAGAAATTAAATAGCAGAAGAAGGTAACTGATAAAATCACACTTAAGATGGCAGCAGAAATGATAGCTGCAAAGAATATTTTACCTCCCAACGACTTTAGCTTTATTTTTAAATATTACATTTTAACTTCTATTTCTTGCATGATTAATCCTATTCCTGATTAATTTGAAACACTGTCTGTGGTACTCCCATGTATTACTACTGGAGGGATAATGTGCTTCAGTGACAAATGTTAAGTGAATGTGCTGCATTATCTTTTCTTGGCATAGCAAACAAAAAGGAAAAATAATTTATTTCCAACTTCAGAAAGCAGCCTAAGGGGATCACACTGGCAGTGCTTTGAATTCAACTAAATTATTGTGGTAACTTTTCCTTATATTTAATAGTAGACAGGGGTGATGACACTCTTACTCCGTTAGTAGACTTGGAAACATAAAACTTCTATGAAATCTGTTCAAGCTGAAACAATAATCCTATTTATCATCTATTCAACAGAAAAACTTCTCTCCCCAATCTCTATTCCTCATTCTAGAAAATGAATATATTGGACTAACTGAACAATTATAAATTCTTCTAGTATTTGATGGCCTAAGATAGTCTGATACTAGAGATGCAGTGATATATTTGAATGAGAGTTTTAGTCAGATGATGTATACGTATATATATATATGTAAAATAGATATGGGTGAATTTTCCAGTAACCTTATAGAGGAATGCCTTAAAAAGGTCTGCATTCAGCAGAGCAGGTACAACCAAGGTTTCTAGATGAGAGATTTTATTATAAAAAGATTCATTCTCTTTTTGTAATTGCTACAGGAATACATTGGTTATTGGGTTTTGGTGGTGGTTTTTATTTTTTTGCTGTCTGGTATTGTATTTCCAGGCAAATCTCTGAAGTGTTTATTTGAATATTTGAAGAGAAGAAATTGTCAGGTGTACCATATCTGCTGTATAGTATCTTCTGTCTACTGTAGTATATGGTCAAGTTGGTCTTAGGCTTAAGTACAATTCTGATAAATGCTTTATAACTTCTTACAGCTGTATCTTGACGGAAAATCTAGTTTCACTACTACTCGGTTATCTTACTTGGCACAGCTATTAGTGGCAAAATAGGATTATCTTTCTCTCCATTTCTCTTTAAATTTACCATTTGATTCTGAGAAATAAAATTTACTTCTAGTTTTGGGGGAAAAAAATTATTTACCTAAAAAAATCTAAGAGTATTTCCCACTATATTCTAGTATGCATCTTTGATTTTTGGCTGTGTACCTAGTATGAATGCTGAAACCATTAAGATGGTGAGTCCTTTTCATGAAAGGTATGTTTGAATGAATGAATCAAGTCTAGAAACAGAGTTTGGAAACTTTAGGCAAGTGAAGATTAGAGTTGTGCAAACAAATTGGGTTATAATGTGCACATCTGTCATCACAACTGTAAACCAAATGCACAGTTGAACACATAATAATATGATATGTAGGTATATATTTTAAAAACCTTGGATTTTAAAGTTTATTAAAAGGGAAGGTGAAGTAGTTTTAAAAAGGTAGCACAGCTTCCCTCTGTTACATAAATGATGAAACTCAAACTTAAAAAATTAAAATTCCTTTTGAAGATCCCATTGCAGCAAAGAGAATATGTTAGTCTTGGGTAGTCCCTTTGTGTTAAGCGGTATATGAGTGCATTCATTTACCATACTAGTTCCTTCACAGTTACAGAAATCAGAAATGCAAGGCAAAATTTTGCTGTCCAGCATCTCATACTGTGAGCCTTCTGTTGCTGTAAATTTGCTTTCTGATCTGTATGACACAATGTTCTTGCTGACATTTTGAACCTGTGCAATCTTTCTGGATTTGGCTGTTATCCAGACTCATCCATTTACATTCTTTGAAGAAAGAGCTTTCATTGGCACTGGTAGTTCCTGGCTCTATTTACTGAAGTCATACATGTTAGTATCAGGGAGCTTTGCATCTGTAAAAATGTAAGAATTTATCTCTCTCTTGTAATTTTATCCTGAGTATTGTAGCCTGACCTACACTTTCACTTTGCTACAGGTCCCTCTTGCAGGAAGAATCTAGGAAAAGCTCTGTCTTTTGGGAAGCAAACTTTCTACCAATACTTCCTCCTGTGACCATCAAGAACCTATTCTGATGAAAAATGCTTTATGTTTTTGTATTATTTTATATGATGAAGACATGGGCATGATAGAAGGCAGACACAGGAAATATTTTTAGGGTTAGAAAAATTTAAAGTACTCTTGGAATAAAGAAGATTTACTGTTATCATTGTTAGAGATAAGATACAAGAAATCAAATATTCTGAAGAATAACAGCACATTAAAAATGTTTATATCTCCATACTGTTGGAACCAGAAAGGTACAATGAGGCCATTTTTCTTTTCAGTGGTTTCATTACCAATTTTGATTTTTTTTTTTTAGCAGCAGGCTGGTTTTCTGATTTGTCTAAGACTGCCCACCTTGGAATTTTCTTCTTGATCTGCCAGTATAGCCTTCCCTTCATTTGCAGCTGAACTATGCATAGTGCAGAGCAGACTTAATTTGAAATATTGTATGAAAGGAACCTATGCATGAAAATAATATATGCATTAGAAGAACAGATTCAAGGTACCTAATAATTTCTAATGTGAAAAAAAATCCCTATCAGCATATCATGTTTGATATGTCATGTCAAAAACTTGGGACTAAAGCAGAGTCTTTTCTAAGAGTCATTATCAATTATGTCCATCTGAATTAAACAAATGGATAAGATCATTTAATGGTCAGTAACTCTTGATCATGCTACTACTGACAGTTTTTAGTTGCTGTTCACATACAGCCATACAAACTAGGATAGTTTAAAAAAAGGTGCTGGCTTACTGATATAAGGAAATGCAACAACCTAGGTTATAATCTCCACAAGACCCATTAAAAGAAGTCCAAAAAAAGAAGATTTTTGGAAAATTTTACAAAATGGAAGACTTGGAGTAGAATGTGTTTTACTAGAGAGAAGAATTTGCCAAATTAACACATTTTGAGTCTCTTTTCATCATCCATTGATCATTCAATATTAGAGCAAAATGATTTTTCACTTTTGTTGAAGCTTTTAAGAATTGTCACCCTGTCTTGTAGAGAGAGGATTCTTGCCTGTTTTAACTGAACAGTAGATGGCATTTTATGGGTACAACTAATACACAATAAGACAATTTGTTTTGCCTGCTCTTACCTTGTTGGTAGCAATGCTATATTCTGCAGTGCTTCAGGTTGTGTTCTCTCCTGTCCCTAAGTCCCTTTTTCTAAGAGATTCGTTTCTGCTCTGGATATATCTCAGTTTTTATTACCAGAGCACGGTGGGGCTTTTAATTGTGTGAACTAAAACTAAGATGTTTGCCCTGCATCAGTAGTGAACATTTGGTACACAGCAATACATTTTATCCATGAAGACAGTTAATCTCACTTCATTATATCACTGCTGTGAGGTTACCTCAGTGTTATATTGGTTAACCAAGCAAAGAAAAAAACCTATTTCAGCTGGCTTAAATATAAAGGAATATTTCTCTGCAAATAAGACATCTGTCATATTAAAATATAGGAGTAATGTGTAAGGGACTTGATCTGTGAATTCATTTATTTAAAAGAGCTATTCTTTATTATTAGTTGTTAGTAGTTGATGATTCTGTTATTTTCTTTATTATTTTTCTAAACATTTATTATTTTTTCCTGTAAATGGTGTATTGAACATTCGAATGTAAACGCCGTTCAAACTGGAGAGATGGTTGTAAGGGTTACATCCTATTTTGCTTAGCTAAGTTTATACCCTTATGCTGTTGACTGTTTCTGTTGAGGGTTTCTGTGAGAGAGAATTCATACAGGGTAGATGAGGTTTTGTTCCTTGTAACTCAGTTTAGAAGGAGAGATCTTATTTGTTTTCCTAGAAGAGAAAGCTGCAGCTTCTTCAGGTATATAGTTTAATTGATCACATCCAGTAATCGAAGAAAGCTATTGACTTATGCTGCAGGCCTTGTTCCTTTCTACATTACAGATGGAACGTTTTGTAGCTGAATTCTGATCTTACTAAGAAAAGAAAAAAGATTAAGAACATTTGTTCTCAGAGTGCTTTTAGTTAGCAATGACAAATGGTTCAATTGGTCATTTTCAATAGCTATAGTATGCATGAAAAAGTAAAGTATTTTAGGATCACTTATGGTGAATTATATAAGTAATGGTTATTGAGCTATTAATCAAGTTGGAATTGTTAGAATTCATTGAAGCAGTATCTCCAGGATAGTCTTCTGTCTCCAACTATTTTTATGTGTGTTGTGAAAAATGGGATTTTTACAACAAAGATTGATTGAATGAGCTCAATTTTGGTTAGAATCATGGGTTTCCCTCCCCTCATATGTTCAGGTAAGAAATGTAAGACAGTTTCCCCAGCAGAGGACACTGTGCTTCTGCAGCTGGCTTTGTAGTTTATTATTTTGGTGAAGACCCATGGAAATAAATCAGATAAGATATGATTTTGTACTTGGTATTCTGTATGGACACCATTACTGACATTGCAATTATAGGTTTTTGCATTGTTTGTGCTTCTCCAAAAGCGTATCTGAGTGCTCTAAACCACTGGCTGAAAAGAACTGTGCTAAGTTTTACTATTATGGTATATAATTGTGTTTACCATTTAAGGCCTCTGAGTGTATTTGTGTTTTTCATGGTTCTATCACTATTTGTTTTATTAATAATTAACTGATTATATGAATAAACTCAAAATAATTTTTGCAAAGAATGTGATTTGACATAGTTTTTGACCATCTACATGGAAGTATCCCATACTGTACTATGTATTTCTTTACTTGGTGTTCAAGGGCATGGCTTGATAGCCCCATTTCCTCATTATTTACATAAAACCCCATTTATTCCAAAGTAAAATTTAATAATAATATTATGTACTTCTATATTAATACTAACTTCCTTGATACTGGCCTGCTTGATTTATGAAATCCTGTAGAGTTGCAGATCTTTCACCTGTGCATTTTATTGGAGGAAAATAGGATTACAGAGTACGAAGAAGAGGAGATTGTTTCAAAACAATTAATTTGCTCCACAGATTTCATGGGAGATGAGGTATTTTACATCAGCTGAGTGTGTGTGTGTGTATATAAAACCTGAAAGCTTTCAAAGTAAGTTCTGATAATATTGAGAACGTATTAGCAAGGCACAGGAGGTTCTATTGAACAAAGTTGTTAAAACAACAGATGGGATGGGGAGAAATGACTCATCTAAAAATGTTGCTTTTCAATTTTGTTTTTCATTGCAATGTTTCTGTAACATTTACAAAGAGGATATGAAGATTTGGTTTGGAAGTGCTTGTTGCAGTGGTGGGACATTTTAAGATAACCAATGTACAATGTACAATGAAGAAAGATATGATGAGCTTTTTCTTTGCAAAACCAAGTATAAAACTACCAGTTGTGTCCGTAGGAGTACCTTGAAATCTTTTCCCAGATTCTATCTGCATAACTGCAGGTTTCTAAGAAAAAAATGATCATGACAAAACCCATAGCTATTTATTTATGTAGTTTATGGCTTGCTATTATTGATAAATCCTGTTTAGTCATTCAATGTATACTTTGTGGATTTCAAAATGATTTAGTAGTGAAGACAAACATAATTTATGTCCCCAACTAAACAGGAGAAATAGAAGGAGAAATAGAAGCGCAGAGTTCTGAAATGAATTGTCCAAAGAAGTTTCTACAGCAGGTCAGCAGCAGGATTGGGGAAGAATTTCAAATTTGACTTTTCTGGCTATAAATGTATGCACATTTTAGTGTAAATTCTAGGTAGATGTATTGTACTTGATCTAAGGAAAAAACAGTTCAAATAAATACCAAGGAATAGAGCAAGTAGACATAATACTTAAAATGATTGTCTGGTGAAATTTGTTGTAGAAGATAATGTACATGTTTTGTCTTCCAATTTCTAAGGATTCCTGTACCATTTTTTGGCAGATACATATTATACTTGGAATTAGATAAACATAAAATGTCACTTCAGACAGTATCCCTTAAGTAGAAATAAATTTAGTTATCCAAATTTGACATTTTTTTAGCAAAGTCTATTTATTCCAGTATTGTTAGAAATTTAACTGCTTTAGATGAATGCCTACATAATATAGTTGAAATTCATAAGTATAGTAATCATTTATCAGAGTAATTCATTGCTGATGCTACTAAGGAATATACTTGATTTTTTCAGCTATTATTTCTTGTAGTAAATTATTTTTGAAGGATGGTAACTCAGTTCTGAGATATAACTGTGTTTTGCTTTAATTTGAGTTTCACTTTGGGAGTAAAACATTTGTATTCTGTGCATTTATTCTATGTGTTTTGGTTGATTGGTTTTAGATTAGTCATTTAATGAGAATGGAGTGTGTTTGGAGAGCTGTAATGCTGCTGTCAGCTTATAAAGGCTGTGAAGTTTTGGATAGAAACCAGTTTGTGAGTTCTTTTAATAGGAATGGTATTGCTACAAGCAGAGTTTCTTCAGATTAAGAAAAACTACTTGAACATCAGATAAAAACATGCTATTATGCCCACTTAGCTATTGGTGCATGGTTCTTCATCTAAATATATTAGTTATTTTTTCCAAAAAACCCCAACTTAAAACCAGATATCCCTCCTGCAAAAAAAAAGCAGCCAGACAACAAAACTCTTGAAGAACCCCTTGGTAACTTGAAAGAAATTGGCTGGTGCTTGAGAGGAAGTTAGGGGCTGATGTAACAAACCCGTGATGAAGTGAAAGTAGGTTTTCTTTTCTTTTTTTTTTCTTTTTTCCTCTAGTTAGGATGTCCCTTTTGATATATGGGTAACATGAAAGGCTATATGTATGGATATCTTTTTCAGGCTTTTTTTCTTTTTGTTCAATGTAATTTATATTTAATCATGGTAGAAGGAAAGTTGTATGAATGCTATTGCTGTCTGAATTAGGACACAAAGATAAATCATCAGGTTTTGATGTTTGGCTTTGTAGAGAAATATTGCTGTTTTAAGTTCTTTGCCTATAACTAGTGGCTTTATTTATGTGAGGATTTAAGACAGTAGTGACAGCTGTTTGGGCATATTGTGTCTAAAGCAGAATTCATGATATAATGTGGCTCAGGTGTTGTGCAGGATGCTTTACTCTGCCACAGAAGGGGCAGATAGGATGTTGGTTGCCAGTTGATCATAGAATCTGCTCTGTCATGGTATTTCATTAGCCAAGGCAGATGTGCATAGTCAAGTCAGAAAACCAGAAGACATATGGAAAGAAATCCTTTGTTGCAGGTGTGGAAAGTTTGGTTGAATAATGGAAAGGTTCCCACATAAGAGACACCTTTTTTGTGGAATCTCCTTTGTCACCAGTAAGGCTCTTGTTCACTGAAATGAGGTATTTAGAGATGGATCCATTTGTATTTGCCCATTAGGAAGAAATATGCCTAGGTTTATTTCCATATGTTATTTGCAATGTGACTGCCAAAGAGGTGCAAATTTTGCAATATAGGGGGGTGTTTGGAATTATTGATCTGGCCATGTTAAAGGAAAAATAATGAACTTCTATATTTTCAGAGAACATATTTTTAAAAGTTGTTGGGTTAATATTGGAGAGAAAAATGGAACAAAATGCAATTCAGGCATGTTTCTTTTCTGCACGCTATATAGCAGGGGACTTTATTTTGCCTTTGTACTGGGAAGAATGATTCAGTTTATCTATTCAGTTTTGGTATTTCACAGAATCACAGAGTTGTAGGGGTTGGAAGGGACCTTGAGAGACCATGGGGTCCAACCCCCCTGCCAAAGCAGCTCCCCAGCTCATACTGCACAGATAGGTGTCCAGACGGGTCTTGAATATCTCCAGAGAAGGAGACTCCACCACCTCCCTGGGCAGCCTGTCCCAGGGCTCTGTCACCCTCACTGGGGAAAAGTTCCTCCCCATGTTGGTGCGGAACTTCCTGTGCTCCAACTTGCAGCCATTGCCCCTTGTCCTGTCTCCACTGACCGAAGAAAAGGGGCTGGCCAATTCCCCCTGCACCCCATACTTAAGATATTTATAAACATTGATTAGGTCCCCCCTCAGTCTTCTTTTCTCCAGGTTGAACAGCCCCAGCTCTCTCAGCCTTTCCTCATAGGATAGATGTTCCAGGCCCTTAATCATCTTCGTAGCCCTATTTGTATCAGCTGTGATCTTAACTGGTACCTGAAAGTTGCTATTCTATTTAAAAACTGCAACTTTTCTGTGAGGAAGAAATGCGAAATTGCAGTAAGGCCTGTGCCTCTTCATCAACCTGACTAATCATATCACTTGACTATTTTGGTTATCAATGTGGATATTATGGAAAATTCACTATTAGCTTAATCACTTGGTGAAATCTAGTCATGTCAGAGTCTTTATGTGAAACAGAGGTTAAATATACAATCCTGTGAAATCTATAAGTTTGAGTTTTGTGGTAAGTTGAACTCCATGGCACAACTTATGCATGGAAGAGCTTATGTAACGATTGCAGGACGAGGTCATTATTTTGTGAGAGATATATAATCTTGTATTCTTTATTTCCCATAAATTTTGCTTTCCTTTTGTACCTCTGTTTGCACCCAGACTGTAATGAAAAGGCAAAGGCAGAATTTTGAATTTGCAAAACGCTTCAGGTAATAACATACAAGACTAAAATGTGAAATATTTGTGGAAATGAAATTCTCACTTAACACTTGTAGTATGAAGAAATAAAACTGCTTAAGATGTTGAATTAAATTTAACCACCATAGATTGAAGAATTTTATTTTTCTTCAATTTTTCCCAAAACCAATATGTGACGAAATTACATATTTTGCTTTATTTTGCATTCACAATTATAGAGTTGGAAGAATTAGCTATTTTAGAAATCAAAAGAATGACTTTCAAAACAGTGAAGTAGATTATTATGCAAAATCTGTTATAGAAATAGGAAATTTATATATTAAATCTTAGGTTACTTATTGATATGTATGGCAGACTGGTAGTTAATATCTGTAATTTTACAGCAGATTAAGTACTTCCATAATTTTTAGTTTTTCATGTGTCTTTTCATTATTTAGTTACTAAGGAGATGTAAAAATTGTTAGAGTTATATATTCATTTATTATCTAAGATATTTGTGAATGATCAAGCAATAAAAGATAGTCTGGTAAAGAGCCAGCATAAATTTGTCTTGAAAAAATGTTCATAAGATTGTTTGCTATTACCTGGCTATTTTATTCTTCTTACCAGTAACACCTTAAAATATATTTCTGAACAAATATATGGTATGGCCTTTATTAGGTATGTTTATTCGGCAATGTGTTCATGCTACTTTGGGGTTTTCAAATATAAAAACACTGCAAGCGTACTTTCCTTTGCACCAGGTAACTGTCAGGCCTGTGTAATTCATTGTGTTCTTTTTCAGTTGAAAGCTTCAATATCATCATGAATCTTTAAAGTTTTCTCAATTTCTTTAAAAGTTTGGCATTCTTAGCATATTTAGATATCTGAACCAGCTATTTGGCTATTTTTATCTTGAAAGTACAGAACATGGAAGAGGTGGATGTTTTGGATGGTTTGGGGCTTTATGATGTCTTTTGTTCCTATTATTTTACACCAGTAGAATTCCTGCAAAAGGACTTTAAATCCTCATTAGCTAAGGGACTCAGACTAAAGTGTCCAGACAGTTAAATGACAATGGGGAGTCTGTCCCCTGGTGACATTACAGAGATCTAAAATTCCCAGATCTGTCTGTGGTAGCTGTTATCTATGGTAGCTGTTATCTATGGTAGCTGTTATCTATGGTAGCTGTTATCTATACATTTGTCTGTATCTTGTCAACTGGGCATGCATATATGGATGATAAATCCAAAAAGCTGGATGCTAATCACAGCCCTAATTTGTGAATGGGAACAAATGCTTTAGTGTTGCTAAAATAATTGGCTACAGCAGGATTTTATGTGAGTGTCTGCTGGTTGTCTTGGTAGTCTGCAATGAGAACAGGCAGCTTTCAGCCAAACTTGTGGGTTCTGATGCACATATGCATGGCTTACACCTTGTTACGGAGCAACATACATGGTCAATGTGGGTGACCACAGCAAGGAGGCAAGCCAGCCTGTGTTTTATGACATACTGAAACATGGTGGCTGTCACCCACAGTATTGACTTGTAATTTCCCTTTTCTAACTCATTAGTAAGAGCAGTTTAGTTCCAAAGAGAAGACTGTAGCACCAGGTCATATTGTGTAGATTTTGTGTGATCTAAGCATGCAAGTTCTGTGTAGCTGACCTGCTTCCACTAGATAACTTATTTTCACTTTTTCTTAAAACTCACTTACAAATTCTGATCATCACTTCTCTGCAAGATTATATTTGTTCTACAGGAAAGCTAAATAAATAGATAAAGCTATCTCCTGATGACAAAAACTAAGTTCTAAAGTATTTTGTGAACTAAATTAATTGTATCAAGTAAATAAAATATATTCTGCCCATTTAGTATAGATGTTCTGTCACCAAGATAAATGGACTGCCTATTATAAGTATCTGTGTGGCTGAAATGCATAACAACATAATTACTTTGCCAGCAAAACGCTATCCTACTTTAATCATTCTGTTCACAGAATAATGTAAAGTGATTTAGCGGGTAGAATGAATCCACTTACAAATTGTTTTATGGTCATAATGCAGTCCCTTTGTAGAATGTAAATTGATGATGATAATTTTATGGGCAAATGATTTTTCAATTAAAATGTCTTTTCACAGACAAAATGGGAATGTTACAAACTGTTCCAAATAACAGTATGTCAGAGTGAAGGCGTGCGGGGCTGTCACATGTATCAACTCGAGCCTCAGCTGAAAGAACTGCCATGTTAAAAACGTGATTTATTTTAGTCAAGTTTATAATTTCCTTCCATTATATGTTAAAAGTACCTTTATTTGGTCCCATTGACATAATAATCAGCATAACAATTTACCATATAAACAGTAGCAACTAACATTTCTCTCGTCCTATTTAACTCTTTTATTTGTTAATAACTTATATTTTAGTCATTATTTTCAGCTAACTATACCCTGTTATCTTTTCTACAATAATTGCAATGTCTATGAGGATCAGAATAAATCACAGCAGTAATCTCTAATATTAAAATCATGGTAAGGAGAGAAGCTATATTGCCCAACCAAACTGGAATAACTCCTCCTCAGCATAGGAGAGCACTCCCTGATTATTGCTATTTTGTTGTTATACCTAAATCTGTTTATATCTGTAAATACTAAGTCAAAAGTACTTCAGTGTTCAATAACCTCTGCAACTGCACATAAATGCTTTTTTCCTTCTCAGTGGTAGGTCAGCTGAAGAAATACTTGTGTGGTAACTCTTTGAGAAAGCTATTAACTGGAAAGTCATTAAAACATTACCAACTGGCTCAAAATGCTGCACATAATATCTTATTTCAGGAAGTCTGTTTGTTAGCCAGACATCATTTCCCCCCATTCCCTCTGCCCTCCCCACCCCTGCTGGAACCAGAAATGTTATCTTCTTGAAAGAAGGGGCCACATCAGTAAAAATGTTTGCAAAATAGCCCTTTGTAAAATAACTGTGTGTTTCAGTACCGATTTTGCTCTGGTTCAGAGTTGTGCAGAAAGAGAAAACTGATTTTGAGGTTGCCCTTTCTGAGGTGGCTTATGAAGGTTTACTTGTTTCCCTGCTGCCCAAGGTTATATGGATTAAATTAAAGGTTAATAGAATTTTTGTGTCTCTTCTGAGCATCGTGACTTTAGGCATCTCCCTTTTCACATGGTTGTCACATTTTAATAAAAACTTCCATTAGAAAGAATGGTCATTAAAGTGTTATGTCAGCTTTTCCTTCCAGTGCATACTAAAAGTAATTCTGTAGTTTTCCTCTAAAGTTCTTTCATTTTGCATGGCAGTGTAATTAGATATTTCACTTTTTGTAGAGGAGATACTGAATCTCTTGCATGAAAGCTCCAGGAATGTAAAGATCAGATCATATAAATCAGTGTTCTGTTAGGGGAAGCTGAAGAATCATGAAGATAATGTCTACTGAAATCATGGATGTTCCAAGAGATTCAGAAGTTTTGGTTTTCCTTCCATGCCTTGATGTATTATTCACATGTCAGCTTCAAGGAAAAAAGTGGAACACCTATTTTCTTTATTCTCATCTCCTTTTATTTTTTTACATTCCATATAACAGTATCTTAAAGGTCTCTCATTTGCTGTCTGAATACTGAGGTTAGACAGCAGTAAACAATGACAGTCATTTGATAGTTCCAGGGATTTTTGGCCGAAATGGAGGCCTTAAACTGATTTGTGTCAAAGCTAGAAGCTAGCTAACCTTACAAAATTCATTAAGAAAGCTATTCACATTAAAATAGAATTAGAAAACTGACACATGGGAAGTGATCCCTTGTGATCCCATGACGCCGTTGTGTTGGAATGACTGTGTAATTCACTTCAGTGCTTTACAGTCACAAATGAACAGGGAATGTCCTCTGCATTAGAAAGAATGATAGCTGCCAGGAGCTGGGAGGTTCACTTCAGCAGCTGAAGTTGTCCAAAAGGGTCTGAGATTCTTGTACTGGAAGATCAGTACTTAGCATTGCATTCACAGTACCATTTATTCTCACTTGAAGGACTTCTGAGATTTAAGACTAAAAAGTCTTGTTTCCAGCTTGTTTGGTTATTTCCCTTCTGTTTATATCTACAGATTGCTTATTATATTGAAAGCATTTTGCTAGTCTCTTGCCTCTGAAGTAGTATTTTACAGGTGTTTCATATTTTCAGTTTTCAAGCTTTTCATAAGATTTAATGAGAGAACTTTTACAGTGGGATTTGGTAATGACACAACTATGCTTGCAATATGTGTACATTAATATTTCAGGTTTTATCAGTTGCCAATTACTGAATTTTAGGTTGCATCATGAAGTGGTCTTGGAGACAAAATTCTAATTTTAATTTTTAAGTTTAAGCCAGAATATTTGTTCTGAGAGCATACTTGATATATTCTCTCTATGTCTCTCCATAGCATCAAATGATAGCTGGTCTGAAGTAATACCTTACACTTCCATGGTTCTGTGCTGCACCAATAGTGTGCAATCATCAGCTGCTTCACTCTACAGTGCATTCATTTTAAAGAGTATTGTGTGCTAGTGTGCATACAGCCATACATCATCTCTGGGGGTTTGACATTAAGATGGAAGCAGGAATTATTTGCATTAGTAACTGTGGCTTTTATGGAATAAAGTGATAATGTTGGCTAAGCCTGAAATCATGGTTCTGCTCATCTTTGCTCGAGTTAATTTTCTTGGCTTCTAAATGTTTTTTGCATTTCTAAAACATATTTGATTTTTTATTTGCACTGTTTTCTACCTGTTGCAAATACACATCTCATAAATCCACAGTAGAACAAAGTTTCAAAACTTGAAATTTGCTATCATGCTACCTCTTTGAATAGCTCAGAAGAGCTTGTAGACACAGTATTAGGTCATTTAGGGAAGAGAGAAGGAAATAAAATTTTCTGAAATAGAAATAATTCCAAATCCACTCTCTTGACTATTCTTACATATTCTTTTGCATTTTTATGTTGCAGGGTATTTCTAAATATGGTAAAAAGTCATTGCCTGAATCATTCTTTTGTCTCTGTTTTAAAGTCAATTTAAGTAAAATACAAGGCAAACTGTAAAGAAAAATTAGTAGGAGAGGAAAAATAATTAAAGCATTTTTGGTTTAAGCTGTTTAAAGAATTCCAGTGGACCTTATTTACCTCTCATGCCCAATTCTTACATTTTTATACACCATTAAATGTTCATCTTACCCCTGTCTTGTTCATTTCTGTTAAACAGCTAGATTTAGTTTCATGCTGTCCTACATCATAAGACTGCCCAGATTTTTGAATGCTGGTGGGGAAATTGAAACTGGATTTGTATGCTTTTTTCCAGGTTCATGGCTGAGTTTCTAGTGGAAAATGTTTTGTAGTCTTTGAAGAATTATGTGAGTTCAAAGTAATTTTTTACTAGTTTGTTCTGAAGTTCACAAGCACTGTGTTGCTAACTATAAATTTTGCAGTTTCCTGAGCAAACTGATACAGTAGCTTGACCTTGATACTAATGCCAGAGGGGAGCTCAAATATCTCTGTAAGACAAGGCACAGTAGTGCTACACATATGAATAGCACCCAACAGTTGATTTCAGTTCAGAAATTTTTTCATGAGAAACATAAATATTTAGTGGTCGAAGAGAAATATCTGTTACCATAATTCTACATTGCAAGTGCAGTATAGTGAAGGATAAAAATACAGATAAATGTGTGATGCTGTGTTCAGTCTAAAATGGCATCCTGAATGAAGGTTTTACCTTTTGAAAGCTGTAGTAAACGAGGTACTAGAAAACGTGAGCAGGTGATGTGTGTGTGTGTAATGGATCAGATCTATATAGTAAAATATGTCCAAGAATTTACCACTCTCTTCATTCTTATCGTCTACTTGAATTTTCTTTCTTTCTTACAGGCTTTTCTCACCCCATTTCTCTTCTGTGTGAGCTCTGAGGTAGCTATAACAGCCCTCTCTGCATCTCAGTTCAGCCTTCTGTTTCAACCTCCACATGTAGTGCTTAAGCTTTCCAGACTCTCATTTATAATCTGATTGTTTCTACTCTCAACAGTAAAATCTCTGACCATTTTTTCCTGTCCTTTTCCTGTCCTCAGTTCCTTTTAAAACAGTGCTGTTAACAGCATCTTCCTGACTCACTGCTCTACCTATCACATTCTCACTCATTTAAGTCCTTATTATGTCCTTAAAGCCAAAATTGTCTATGTTTTCATGGTTGCTGCTGTTGTTCTTCTAATCTGATCTGTAATGCAAAATTCTTTCTTCCATTTTCACTTTAAAGGTATTAGGTTAGTTTGCTGAATTCCTTCATTCTGTCACTAGTCCTTTCCTACTCAACAGAGCTTTCATGTGCTTTCCATGCATCCTGGTTACAGCAGAGCATGTGGGCAGCTACATTTTTATCACTGCTGGGCTAAAACTCTTCTTATTTATTATCTGATCTCTGTCACCTGTTATCTTGATGAGCTTTTAATTCTTATGCTTGTTCTGTCCTCATATTGAAATACTACACTTCTGTGGCAGTGGCCAACCTTACTCTGTGACAGCGGTCTGAACTGCTGGCTGGGGATGCTTATAGTAGTAAATACATACACAAACAACAGAAATTCTTTTAACAATAGTCTTAATAATGATTTTTTCCCCCCCTAGAATCTTTTACCTTTTCCTCACAGAGGTCTAGAAAATGATGACAATTTCAAAAGGAGAGATTCATTCTAGAGACAAGTCTTCGTGCTAGACTTCATGCCATGATGGCGTCTCTTGCTAACCACGTCTCTAATATGGTAATTAGTAAGAGATATTTGTTGTGGAAATAAAGTCTAAGTGTTAAAGAAGTTATGAGTTGTTATAAACTGGGGGTGGGGAAGTGGGGGGGGGGGGTGGGGAATCAGCAACAAATACAGTCTCTGAGCATCATATGGTGAGGAAACAAATGTTTTTTCAAGGATTTTGTGTGGCTAATAACGCATTCATTTTCATGCTGAGAAAATAACATGAAGAGAAAAACTGACTCAGGGAAAAAAGATAGAAGAAGATCTGTTCATTGAATTGCAGAGTTGGACAGATTGGAGAATTGTGAGGTCAGAGGCAGGGAACCCCTGGTAAGTGTCCATCAGCCTTGGTCTTGCAGTGTCTCTCTTAAAACCTTTAGAAATTTATCTGACTGATGACTATAACTCTTTTGCTCTTGGTTTTAATTAAGTGAGAAAAGAGAATAAGGCTATTGACTTAAATTTCACTTTGTTAATTGTGAAAGGAGTTACAGGAAGGAAATGATTTCCTTGTGATTTCTGGGGGCCAGCTTTATTAGGCTGGAAGTATGAGATTTCAGAGCATACATCAACTGTAACTGGCATATCAGCAGTGGATAAATGTTGTTCTTTTTAACCTTAAGTGTTTAACCTTATTGACTCCAAAGCCACAAAAACTGGTGAACTCCCCAGGAAGAATGTGTTGAGGTTTGTTATTTCCCCACCTCACCCCCCCCCCCCGCAAAAAAACCAACCCAAACAACAAACTGGGACTTCTTTCCTTATACTGAATGTGGAAAAAAAAAGAAAAAACAAAAAAGACTTGAGCTTGTGCTGCTAAATCATTTTAGTTTATAAAGTTTATCTTGCGATTCCACATGACCTGATTTTTGTAGAAAAAAGCTGAATATTTCCTAGAAGATGATCCCATGTGTATATTTTTAGTGAATAATTAGGGATTCTTAGCTGCAGTATTAATCTAAGGATTTACAGGCCTTCAATTTTTTTTAATTAATTTTCTTTATTTCTGATAAATGACTGTAACTTAATCAATTCCCTCACTTTACTGCTACTTCTGCCCTTTTTGATTTTAACTAAAAATGACTTGTCTTCATTTCTGCATAAGCATCCAGAGATCACTTTGATAGTATCTCTTATAAGATTTTTCCAGTGGGGATTGTAGCTGGAACCCTAACAAGAATAGCAATTTGTTATAGTTTGAGAAATGTCTATAAATCCTTAAGGCCTTGTCATATTAGAAGGAATTTAGCTGTATGATGTGGGCAGGAAAGATGTGGAATCAATGATAAAAAATAAATAAGAACCAGTGGGTGGTCTAAATTGATATTGACAAGCCAAAAATGCAAGCTATTTCTACCTGATTACATTGACTATAATTCTGTAAGGACTCTAACAGTTTTGTCATGTTCTGATAGTTTTGAAGTGTATCATCTCTGGATATCTTGTGTATTAGTTTCTTTTGTGAATGTTGGATGGGGACTTTATGTCCCAGAAGCTATAATTCATGTTTTACCTGCAGATCTTTTCAAGATACAGAGATTCTTTTGTCCAAAACACAGGAGCATAGAATGTAGATAGAACCATGCTCTAATTTTAATGTACTTAATGTCAGTCACAAAAAAGCCCAAACTAAGCCAAATAAAAAACCAACAGCATGTGATTTCAGACATAGCATATAGATATTTTTTTTTTATTGTGGGTTTTTTTGTGGGTTTGGCATTTTTTGTTTGTTTGGTTGGTTTTTTGTTAAGCGAAAAGGCTTCAAAGAAGGGAGTGAAAGGAGGAACACAGTGGGAAAATCAGTAAAACAGCATTATAATACAGCAACAATATATGTATAATTTCATTAAAGCTGGTTAATACTGGTATAAGTTTGTGAGCTTTGGTTTGTTCTTTCCATGTTGGTAGGTATAATCCAGTGGGAGCTGGATTTTATTAATAATCAAATTCTTGTAGCTTTGTACTTGCCACAGAAGCAATGAGATATATTCATTGAGAATTTGGACAGTATATTCTTATCAGTGCTCTTTGCTGATGCTGTTTGATCCTAATGGACAAAATCTCCTTGGGTTTCCCTTTTCAGGGCCTTAGATAACTCTATGTCCTAGCTGTGGTTATTTAAATTTTCTCAGAAAAATTGAAGGTGGTTGGGTTTTATAGAGTTCTTAAGTCACTTGAAAAATTTGCTCTGAATTTAAATTAGAATTAAATAATCATGGAAAATGGTATTCAGTTTGTACAGATTGAATTGTTGTGCAAAGCAATAAAGTCACAAAACCTTCCAGTGGGATTTTGGGAAATAGGCAGAAAATATGCATCTGCAGCTGCCTTTGTGACATCATGATGGAAGGGTGAGTTCATATTTCTGACACATTTTGCTCTTGTAAGCATTTCTCTCAGGGCTGTTTCTACTGAATCACCTATCCCGTAGTTCTTAGCAAAGATAAGCAGAAAAGTGAAACAGAACTCATCTCTATAACAACTGTGCAATAACCATAATAAATCATGGCTTTATACAAATGTGTTGACAGTCCTTTTGACATTTACTTGTAGTAAAAGATTCTCTGTAGTTCTTTGTTTTGTAGTAAAAATAGAAAAGTAATTTTGTGAGCTGAGAACAACATAAATCACACCATCTTTAAGAAAGCAGTGTCACTATAGGTCCCCTGCTAACATCTTGCAGTGGGGGTTTCAGTGACATGAAGTCTTTACGTGGCAGAAGAGATCCTCTCCTCCTCACATTTTCCTGCACTTTGTTACCAAGAGAAGACTCAACAGAATTGAAGCAAGGTATTTTTGCATTTCCCTGGTGTCTTTATTCAGATTGTTAGTCCTTTGCTGGTTTAGACTTGTTTATTCTGTACGGAGTCAGGGCAATTACTTTTTCCCTTTCTGTGGCCAGTACACGTTCATCAAATCAGGACTGTCTTGATTACCTCCAGACAGATGACAACCCCAATTTACAGCTCAGTATGTAACTGAGAAAGGTGTGATGTTTCTCCTGTAGTCCATAAACTGATTGCATGTGGTAATAATGCTATGGTTTCTGGCATTAAGTATTTTATACCAAATAAAATTTGTATCACAACATAGCTTTTATTAATTACTACAGTGTTTTTGCAAGATAGTAGAGATTTCCAAGTAGATTTTTCCATCTAAAAAGATCACAGTCACAAAGAACTTACTGGTGGTGGTAGGAGTTGTCACATTTAGATGCACAGATGATGTCCATAGCTTTGCAGACAGTTACCTAAAAATTTGTCACTGGAACTTTTTTCCATGCAGAACATCTGTTGTGTAGCCCTTAAGCAGTATGTATTTTAAATAATCCCTCCAAACATACTGAGATTGTTTTAATAGAATGTTTTCATTCCTCCAGGGGATTGTCTAGTGGTTAAATTCTTGGTCCTCAATGTGGAATGAGAAAAAGATGTGTTAGGGAATGTGGTTCTACATGTATAGTAAAAATGTGGATCCATGTATTACTCAATAGTGTTGCCCAAAGGGATAGCTGGTTTTAAAAATATAGAACCAGACTCTTCTGAGAGGAGCAGAGCAAAAGGATGTAAGGCAACAGACACGTGCTGTGATGGGAATTTATGATTGGATAGAAGGAAAAACTTGTTCACAAAGAGACTAGGTAAACAGTGGAAAAAAATTGATTTTACTACAAGAAGTATGGTTTTTACTCCAGGTACCTCCATAATTTCCATTCAGCTGTGCAAGAGTAATTTCCAATACAAATATATCCCAATGATAGCTGGGAATTTGGAGCCAAAGGCTCTATTATGGACCTTACATATCAGGATTCATGCAACCTCTGGAACTGCTTTCATTCACATTTTTCACTGTTGTAGCTTACAACTGGAATGGTTCAGTGCTGGTTTTCATTACTATTATGTTCAGATGGCTCACCTCTAAGAGCTTTTACTGCCTTAGGAGTGCCCTAATCCACCATTAATGCATCCATACCATTAGTGAAAGTAAGTTAACTGACAGCTTTCTTATTCACAGAAAAGAAATTTAGAGTTGAAGAATGGGAAATACTTCATGAGGAAAAGCAATTCTAAACTTACAAACTCAATAACAAGCTTTAGACAAGGTTCTTTACCATTTATTTTTCTAAATGATGGGAAGTGCTGAAAAATGGAGAAGAAAGTATTGTCTGATTAGTGGTCTTTTTTGTGCTACTTAGGGTTTGGTCAGTCCAGAACAGGTCAGGGAAAGGGATAACTCCAGTTGGTTTCAAGCTACCAGTACACAGCACCAGGAGGGCTGCTGTGCAGAAAAGTAGCTCTGACCCAGACCCCATTCATCTGTAGATGAATTTGTTTGCATTTCAGAACATTATTATCTACCTCAATGACTTCTGCATTCTGATTACTCTGTTGCATTGCAGTTTTCCTTAGTATTGTATTTTGAAAAAATGACTTATTTTCAATTAATTATTTTATAGCCTCAGATAAAAAAAATCTCCATGAAGGGACAGATTCCATTTTTGAAATAGCAGCACACCATGAGTTTGAGTTGGGATTCTAAAGAGAATGACTGGTCTTCAACTCAACAGGAGGGATTATAGTGTCTAGTAAACTAACATCTTTTAATGGAGAGGGGTTTTCATGGGTTCCTATTCTGAAAGGAGGATCCCAAGACCTTGCTAGCTTTTATTATTAAGAGCTTTTTGAGTAATAATATTTATTAATACCCTTTTTGGAGTAAATCCTTTCATACATTTTTCAGTCAGAGCATTTTTATTATAATAGAAAATGAATTAGAAATATTTTGAGATGCAGAGTGTTTGATCTGTTTAATAACATTAAGAAAAAAAGGGGCATCTTGTATAATAAATTATTTAGTTAGTCTTCATTAAAAAACTGTCATTGGCTTTGCAAGTGGGAGATCAGGTTAGTGCTTTGCATTTGTTAATTATGTAACTACCCCTGGGAATTGATGGAGGGGATCACGATAACCTTTCTTTGCAATGACACCTTTCAGTATGCCAGGGAGCATAGCTGGTTCAATCTGAATTTCACAGAATCACAGAATTGTAGGGGTTGGAAGGGACCTCAAGAGATTGTTGGGTCCAGCACCCCTGCCAAAGCAGCTCCCTAGGACATGCTACACAGATAGTTTTGACTATCTCCAGAGAAGGAGACTCCACCACCTCCCTGGGCAGCCTGTCCCAGGGCTCCCTCACCCTCACTGGGGAAAAGTTCTTCCGGATGTTGGTGCGGAACTTCCTGTGCTCCAATTTGCAGCCATTGCCCCTTGTCCTGTCTCCACTAACCACTGAAAGGGGCTGGCCAATTCCCCCTGCATCCCATGCTTAAGATAATCATAAACACCAATTAGGTCCCCCCTTAGTCTTCTTTTCTCTAGACTGAACAGTCCCAGCTCTCTCAGCCTTTCCTCCTAGGGGAATGGTGTGTGGACTTTGGAAACAGGAAAGGTGTATTCTTCACGTGTGTTTCCTTCCTTGTACTGCTTCCAGGAAGGTGCACTGTTTGTTACTACACGTGAAGGAAGCCCAGAACTGTGTGGCTTATCTATACTGAAAGGGAAGCAGGATGGTGCCAGTTTAAGAATTTTTGTATAGACAGTAGAAAGACACATGAGTCACTGATACTAATTCTGGTTATGGTTTTTACAGATTCTGCTCGTGCTTAATAACATTCCAGATCTTGTTAATGTCACGTTTTCTAATCCTGTATTTTTGGTGCACTGAATGTTACAGATAATACAGCAGTAGCAAGCAGGACAGAAACAGCAGCAACTCAAATAGAAAGAATGAAGGGATTAGTCAGTGTCTGACTAGTCCATGCTTGTAGAGGAAGAGTAATCAACCCAAATGTCAACATTTATTAATGCTGTTCACATCAAAGGCTGTCATATGAGCACTACACGAGAGTCCTTGGCTTCAAAAGAAATATTGATTGAAATAAACTGCAGTTTGAGTTTCAGCATCCTCACTCGGTACATATATAGCTTCATATTTTGTAACAAAGCCTCTAAAGGCTGGGAAACTTAGTAATGTACTTACAGAAATGTCAAATCATGATCTTCGCTGGTGAACACTTGTCTGTCTGATTCCTTCCATTTAATGGGAGACTTAAGGGAATAATAACTGCAAATGGAAAAGATACTGAAATTCCACGCTCATGCTCATGTACAAACTACTTCACATGCTGCTGTGCATTTATGTGTGCCTACAATGCATGTATTATCACATATAAGTTTTAGTGAAACTATACAGCACGGTAAAAATATGAAATTGCTATAAAACTATGAAAATACATTTTGAAATATTGGAAAAACGGAAATGTGTAGTTTTCCAAATACAATGATAAAAGACATCTGAAATAAAATAGTGGACTCTGGGTGGATTACATGATTGCATCTTTGGCAGGGCTTTAGTGATCAATGTTATACAGTCAACTGAGGGAGACAAGTGCCTTAGGAAACATAAATTTTGTGTGAGAATATAAAAGTCCCATAAAAGTAGAAGGCTTTTAGAGTTGTGGCTAGAACACTTAGGGCTGTGCTGCTGTCAGTACACTGCTCAGCCTTTCTTTCCTCTTGTTTCTGTATCATTTCTGTTTCACCTCTTCTGGTCAGGCTGTCTTAACATGACTGCTTTGCCAATTAGAAGGGACCCTTGATCCTTAAGACTGGGGCCTCAAGAACCTCTTCATGCCAAGTTAAAGGGATAAAACTGTCTAATAAAGTTTTCTCTGGCTCTATTACTGTAGAAACTAAACATCATCTCACATCTTTTCCACGATTAACAGAAGTACTTCTCTTTAATATACAGGTGCAGTAGTGGATCAGTTACTTGCCAGGGATAAAGGTGTGTGTGGCAGAACAAGAGCTTGGACTTAGGTATTTGGCATTTGTTGTTCCTCTTTGCAGTAGTTTGGTTAAGATTCCTTAGTTTCTCTGGCAGTTGGCACAACGTAGAAAACCCTGCACAATCTTTGAGAGAGGATTGTCAGCAACCATTCTTACTGTGCTTTACAAAGCCAAGCCAGCTGCTTCCAAGCAATAACAGGTGGCACAGGAGAAATGGGTTGCATAGGTATTCCTTGTGTGAATCAAAGAACTGACCTTTCTCTTTTGCAACTGGGAATTACTCAAGGATCTAATTTAAGATGTAATCGAGGTCTTGAGCGCTATTTTTGCTTAATCTATTTTTGCTTAGTCTCCTAGTGAGTACATGGGAGCACTGACTTACCTTCTTCTGTATTCAGCATCCCATAGTACAGTCTCACAATCCAAGGAGGAATTTAGTTGCTGAAATTCAGTCTCATGGTGGCATTTACAGGCTATTTTCCATGTAACTTTTCATTCTTTTGCTTCCGCATACAGAATTTTGAAATGAAGTGTTGAGGCTTGTGGTTTCAATTCATTTCTGTAGCTGCTTAGCATATTCCTGTAGCAGGAAGGCATCTGTGTAAATTTTATTATGACCCGAAACATCTGAAGCACCAGTTTTATATCTTGCAGTGGAAAAGATGAAAGGAAAAGCTATGAAGAGTTGCCATTAAACCACTGCTGAAATTTAATGTCACCATTTCACAGAATCACAGAATCGTAGGGGTTGGAAGGGACCTCGAGAGATCATCGAGTCCAACCCTCCTGCCAAAGCAGCTCCCCAGCTCATACTGCACAGATAGGCGTCCAGACGGGTCTCCAGAGAAGGAGACTCCACCACCTCCCTGGGCAGCCTATTCCAGTGCTCTGTCACCCTCACTGTGAAAAAGTTCTTCCACATGTTGGTGTGGAACTTCCTGTGTTCTAACCTGGAGCCATTGCCCCTTGTCCTGTCTCCACAGACCACTGAAAAGGGGCTGACCAATTCCCCCTGCATCCCATGCCTAAGATAGATATAAACACCAATTAGGTCCCCCCTCAGTCTTCTTTTCTCCAGGCTGAACAGCCCCAGATCTCTCTCAGCCTTTCCTCATAGGATAGATGTTCCAGGCCCTTCATCATCTTCATAGCCCTTCTTTGGACTCTCTCCAGGAGATCCCTGTCCTTTTTATACCAGTGAGCCCAGAAGTAGTTATGTTGTTTTGGTTTGAGTAGGTGGTGTTGGGGGGTGGTTTGGTTGTGTTTGTTTTGTTGTTGTTTTTTGTCTTAAACTCTGACAATTCTTTCCCAATTTTGTAGACACTTTATAGCATCTACACTGGAAAATAAGACAAATGGTAAAAAGGTTGGTTTTTTGGGGTTTTTTTTTGTTGTTTTTTTTTTTGACAAACATTGCTGAAATCATTAGCCTTAAATGTAGCCCTCAGAGATGAAGGTTCTCATCTGTTTTTGGAAAGGTTCTCTAAATGGAAAATTTCTTAAGTTTAAGTCAGTTGCCATTTATAAGTTACCATCTTTTTGACATTCTGCCACAAATTATGTCTGAATTGAGAAAGTGATAACGGCTGGCAGACTGCTCTATCATTCATGTTTCAAGTTGAGCAGAATTATGGCCTGGGTCAGTGGCATTTGCAACTCATTTTTAACATGAGGCCTTGTCGTGAGTAAGCTGGGTGAGTTGCATCAAATGATGTCATGATCCTGGCACCCTTTTCAATTAAAAAAGTTTCACTATTTTCTTCTGTAAGGGTGGAACAGAACAATGCAGCAGCTGAAACAGTGGATAGGGAAATTACACCGTGTATATAAAACATTAATCTATCTGGGTCTGCTAAGCTTCATGTAGCATCACTGAGTCATTTAAGGCAGATTATGTGGTTACCTAAGTTACATATATATTATGTATAGAAATGCTGTTTTAAACTTATGTTTTAAGACATTGTGTAAGCTTAGTGCTGGTGGTTTTTTCCCCTTAAAAAGGTTCCTTTGGACAAAAGAAACAGGTGGGAGATACAGAGGCATTGTCCCACCCAGCAGGGGTGAGAGTGCAGTGACTTGGTGAGCTAGGGCAGGTTAGGTGAATTTAAAGGTAGATGGCAAATCAAATGGGAACCTGGTCTTTGGAGGGAACAATGTTGCAAAATTGACTTTGCCTCTTTCTGCTGCTGCCTGCTATGTAAACTTGTGGTTGTATTTTCCCATATTTCATTAAATCAAGTTATCTTTTAGCTGTACTTTCCTTTCTCACAAACTCTTTACTTCTGTTTGGTCGGTTCTGTCTTTGTTTCATCTCTAATAAATTCCTTTTAGAGTTTTTTTTTAAAGCTGCAATTAACTTTTAGTCTTTTCTGAAGGAACAATTTAAATCTTCACAAAAAGAAATCATAGGGAAATCTGGCCCATCAAAATTGGTGTTCAGATGCATTGCAGCAGGAGGCTGCTTTGTCATGATTTCAGAAGATTTTCCTTATTTGTTTGCTTGGAAAATACGGTGTTCTTGGATGCACTGCTAGGAATATATCAATGTGTATTGATCTATCTGTATATGAATCTGTACCTTCCCTTTTCACAGTTTTTTTTATCTACAGCCTCTATGGCTGTTAGATTAGAGCTTGTATCACTTCAGGAAAAAGAATAGCATTGTTTGACTTTTCCTTTTTTACATAGAAGCTACACTAGGAAATGAAGTAAAACCATGTATCAAACAGGAGATGCCCACATAACAAAACCATTAGCTCACTGAATTCTCGTCTCACCTGTGGGATTTTTGGGTTTTCTTTAAAGGAACCATACAACTTGGATAATAGGATTTGGCAAACTACTCTAGTAAGCCTTTTACAGACTGACAAATAAAGTGTAAAATGTGTGGACTTTAAATTCTAATGTGTTCATCTAATTACAGCTGAGATGGTTCTCCCTAAAACAGTTGCACTTGAGGCAAGAGCTGGAGGCATTAGGTATGGAATATGAAACTGCCACCTAGAAAAATCTGAGACCAGACTCTCATTGCCTTATATTGTGGTACTAACATTTGACTTGCAAAGGGTTAAATATCTTTCTAATATTCTTGAAGTTATGTCCTCTGTTAATGAGTGATTGATTTACAGTTGTCTATTTTGGCAGTGGAGTGTACAGATTTCTAATCTAATGGACTCACTAGGCTGTGGTACGTTCAGGTACCTTGTGGTTTTGCAGTCATGCTCATGGATCTTCTCAATGTTTAATGTATTGCATGTGTCTGAGGTGATGCTACTGGTTAATTTTCACTAATTTCTAGTTACAAGTCTGTATTTTACCTTTCTGTAGCACATTTCTGAAAGCAGGACAGAAGTTACTGTGTTACTCTGTGTTTATCTAGTATCTTGCTAGCTAGTGATTTGGAACATTTCGCGGGGTGGTGGTGGTGAATTTTTGGGAACATCCTTTTCCAGAAATAGGTCAAAAGCAAAAGCATCTGTGTTTCAAATTCTCTATTTCTTTGTGACTGACAATAGATGAAAGGTAAAGATTGTGTCATGCTGCCTCAGAGAGAGGAAGCTGATGCTGTGGTCTCACCAGTACATTTGTGTAAGTACGATGTCTATTGCAACAAGAACCAAAGAGTTTGGATTTTCCAGTACAAACTTCTGAGTGGCTTTGTGTGAGTGTATGTGTGTGTGTATATATACATACACATATGTCTATATGCATATATACACAGTTCCTTTTAAATATACTTTATAACTATACAGACTTATATATACATATATATACTGGATATGCCCTTTGACAAAGATTATGTTGGGGTTGGGTTGCAGTTTTATATTCTGCCCAGAGAAGCAGAAATGCTGTGGGGTATGTATTTAATTCCACTCCATCTTACTGATGTTCTCCCAGAAGATTTTGTGTACCATAAATTTAATAAAAACAAGTATGTTTTGTAACAGTATATGCATAAAAAGAATCAGAGGAAAAAAAAGGTTATTAAAATTGATGTTCTTAACCACAATAGACACTGAATATGTTCTACTGCAACTGCCGCCTCCTGTTCTGAATGATTAAGCAAAAAAGAGCTTGTTAGTGTCTTTCTTATTACAAACTTTGCATGTGAAAAAGAATCTTAAGGCAAAAATGCAAAATATTCAAATTAGTTCTGAATTTTTCTTTGTTGATATGTATGATATGCAGCTTAGAAGATGAATTTCAAGTTGTTTTTTCTTGAAAATATCCAAATAATTAATATCACTGCTGTATATTTTAATATATATTCATAACAACCAAGTCTTTCAGGTTGGATTTTTTTAATGTCACTGATAGCTGATATGTACTGTGGCATCTTATCATTCCTCCTGTCTCTCACTGTTGCTGTACCCAAGCAGAAGAGTGTTGAGGGACAGTGAATATGTTGGGGGACAACTATACCCGTCACTGAGGACAAATGGTTCATTTTCTAGGCTACTAATATTTTATTTAGCAACTCAAAGAAAATAAGGTTTGGAACATTATCTTCAGTCTGGGTTATACCACATTAAAATGGACATAATGAAAGAATTTAAATAGTGTGCATTTCAGAGATCTGGTCTGTCAGGAAGCCAGGGAAAACCACCAGCTAGAGCAATGAAAGGGGAATTGTACGGTACCTTGAGCAGGGAGAGTGGTGGTGGTGTGTGACATGACTAGGTGAGAGAATCCTTTTTGACCAGTGTGCAGTAAAGCAGCAAATTTGAAAACTGTTGAATTACTATTAGTATAATCTTCACTGTGCAATCTTAAATATATCTGTACTACTTGTTCCTGACATTTTCTAATCCTAGAACTAGATTATAGAGTATATCCAACTCATACATAACTGAACTGAAAGCTCACACACCTCTGTATAGCTGAACGAAGCCCAGCTGTACAGCTTACTGCTAGGCAGTCACTGGAATGGAGATTGTGTTCCTGATCCCGGGACGGCAAATCACACATACAAGTGATGCATTCTAATCCAGTAATGCCTTCAGTACTTACTGTGGGCACCAAACGTGCTCCTGCAGTGACCTTGGGAACATTTTGATATAATATTTTAGAGATGAAGTGAACTAGCAGAAAGCAATTTGGATTGTAGTGGCAAAGAATATTCACTTAATTGTGTATAAGGGGCAAAGAGTGTAATGTATGAACAGGTGTATGGATGAATGTGTGCATGTGAGAGCTGCATACTAGCTGTAAATATAGTGGCATCAGTACATCCATGCATCATCTTGTTCCCTTAATTTTAATTTTTCTGCTAACAGCGTAAACTAGTTTCCTCTTCTCTGACAGGAATTTTAATGTGAGCAAGGAAAGCAGAATCCTATATACTGAAATAGATCTTCTCCTGGTTTCCATTTGCTTATGTTGATTTGTTTCAGTGAAGCCTTGCCAATTCATGCTAGCTAGGGGTGAAAGAAGTGATTTTTCTATTACAAGATCATGACACCTCATTGGAAACTCATGTTTAAATAAAATACAATTTCCCACAACAGGGTCAGATATAAATAAAAAAAGTCAAGTGAAAACTATGAGAGTGACCACCAGTAAGGTAGCTGTTTCAAGCTTAAACACTCTAGAGCTGTATTTTTTGGTCTGTCTTAAAATGCCATTTACCCAGCAGAGATTGAGGGTATTTTTTTGTAGTGATGATTTCTGTTCTGTGTAAATTCTGGAAATAGTTGGTGGAACAGAGGCAGCCATCTCTGTGATTCTTCTGGGGCTGTCAACTAAGGAAGTAAATCTGGAATAGCTTTTTACCAGGACTTTGTTTCTAGGTTTGTTGGGAATTTTTTTTGGCTTGGTTTGGTTTGGTTTTTTAGAGCTCTCAAACTGTTTATATTCTTGGATGTGACATCACATCCAGTAGTAACCAGCATTTTCTGAGTGACAGAAAAGGTTAGCTTATATGTGGATTTGACTTCACATCCACTTGTTATAAAGTTTCCTTTTGACAAAGTGTAAATGAGATTGTTTTCTCACTGATTTATGTTAGGAAATAAAATGACATGTGCATATTTGTCATAATTTTTTCTCATTTTATTGGCTTGTGAGAGAGGAGACTTTTGTTAGCAGTTTCTGGTTTAACGCTGTGCCAAGCTGGAGCCCTATTTCAATCTGTTACGTTTGCATCAAAAGTAATAACAATACCTGTGCTAATCACCATCCTGTCGTGTTGGGAAGAGCAGCAAGTGCAAACTTGGTTAAAATATCAGTGGTTTCAGAGTTTACACAGAGTGATTTTAACTCTGATGGTAGTTTGAGGGTTTGTGGATAATTCAAAAGTTTGAATAGTGTCAAAAGTAAAAGGGCTATGGACCTTGGTTTTCATCTTTATCCCACTACATAGGGAGATTGCATAGTTAACTCTTCTTAGTCTGTACGGACATTAATTCCAGTATCTTAGTGACGTTGGGAAGGAGCATGGCATACACAGTGCAATCTAACCTCACTGGGAATTTCTATGCTGTTGCACAGCATTTAAAGAAAGCACAGGAATTTCCAGCCCCTGTGCTTGTACTCTGTGATTGATTCTGGCAGAGGCTAAGCATTTATTTACTGTCACCTGAGTTATTTGAATACCTGACCTCCTTGTCCTGGAGCAGGGTACAGTTTGAAACATAACCAAAAATGGATATAATAATGCACTGTTGATTTCTGTATGTGACCACAACCATTTAAATTCAGAGAAATTGAATTAGTTTTGAAACTGCACTTGTGAAACTATGCTTGTTAGTAAGTAGTAATGCATCTTGTGACTATTTCTTTGGTCAAGATCCAGATTGCTTTAAGAGATTTGTGTTATACATTCTGAACCAAAATGGATCTGCCTGAGCACTATGGGAGCATAGGCAAACTGAAGAGTGTTGGAAGTATGAAAGAGACACTTTTGACTGAACACCTAGCAGCAAAAAGAATGAACCACGTTGTTGGATTCTGGAATGGAGCTTGATCATAGGCATTTCTGAGGTGGTTAGATCTTGTCAGTAGTTTCCTGTGCTTTTCTTCACTAGATGGGCATAAAGCATCTATTTGTAAGTAAAAAGTCTGCCAACTCATCTTTTTCCATTGAATGGTTGAAAGATCTATGTAATGCAACTAGCTATGTGGCAAAGGCAAGCTATGCATGCTTCTCTTAAGCTCTTGGAAAGTGACAAGGTTGTTTTTATCATTCTGAAAATGAACCTGATATCTGTTTTAGGAAAATAAATAATACTTATTTCTTTGTCGCAACTGCTTTCAGGTGACAGTACCAGTTGCATTGCCAGGTTCTGTCAAATCTTTTTGTTTAGTTTTTTTTAATCAGAAAAAGCTCCATTGCTTTCAGGAGGATTTTAAAAAAATCTGCAGGACCAATTACTGTATCTGTGATTCAGGTTTTAGAAGTGCAGCTGTAGGCAGGGACTAGGTGCATTCTCAGCTTTCTGCTGAATATTTACAATGGATAGACAATGCTAAATGACATGTTTGTGATTTCTGCTTGGTAGTAATATAACTTAGTTTTAGTATTTCAGTGCACATTACTCCACTGATGTCAAAACTTAATGGAAGTGCAAATGTATTTGATATTCACAATTTGAGAGAAGGTATATTGGTCAGATTGGAGGTGTGAGGAAAAAATACTTTATTGAAATTGTAATTCCTATGGCTGAGAGAGGCCAACATACAACAGTAGGACACTGGGTCTCTGTCTGTTCATACTGGATTGGGGAGTTAGCATAGAGTTTTAAGCTGCCTTTGCATACAGTGTCCCAGAACTTAATATTCTCCCCTGTGATGATTCAGAGATTATAGTAACATCCTTCGTTATTGAAGCTGTGGTACTTCTGATGCATTTTTAAGAGCAAAGTTAATAACTTTAGAGAGGCCTTTTTATCTCCTGCCAATCTCCAGTCTCCATCTCCATGTGCCTGCAAATGCAAGATTGTTCTCAAATTGTCATGTATTTTCTAGTTATTTTTCCAGTGTAGATCTTATTAATTCAAGGTTTTGAATCTATTCATATGGCTGAATGTGGGGTTAATTTGAGGCATGTTTAAGATTCAAGCTCTGATGGGTGGTGATAATGATGATGGGGGAGTAGAGAAAATATTGACTTTTCCCTGTGATTACAGTTTCTGAATGAAAGTCAAATGATTCAATTTATATTATATTAATCACAGGGAAGCAATTACTGCCTGACCTGTTTGTAATAGTGTTGCTATAAGGTCCTCACTTTGGAGGTCTGTGATTTAAAAGATTATAAAGCAGTCATTCATCCCATAAGAATGGAAGGACATACTGCAGTAGAGTGAAATTAGAGGGAAGGATGTGGGTGGTTTATGTAGACAAATACACCTTGAGGAAAAGTAGTGATCAAGTAATCTGATCTAGTACTGGAATTATTTATCAGTTTTCCTTGTGCTGAAGTGATGCAGACAATCCATTCTCTTGGTGATTCCATGGTGGACAGATGAGAGATGTGGTGGATAGACTTTGCAGGATCAGAATGCAAGAATTAAAATTATTAATAGTCTTGATTGACAATCAAACTTTTGAGTTTATTCAGAAAAGTCCCAACTAGTAGTAGGGGTATGTCTTTTTTGTTTAAGAATTACCCCAAGATTTCATTTATATGCTCCTGAACAAAAAACTCAGTGACTAAAAGGTGCTAGAGGCTGAAGTTTCCCCCAGAGGTTCTAAAACTGTGAGCAATTATTTCTCCTAAACACAAAAAGAGAGATCACTGTGGCCATTTCTCTGTGGCAGTGATATTTTACAAGGTTTGAGGTTCATAGGTTGAGGCACTGCTTAAAGATCTACAGGCTTAAAACCAGTTCAAACTGACCTAGAAGGAAGCAAATTTCCTGCCCTCATCTTATGGGATTTTGCTTCAAGATGTGCTTCATCCCTTGAAATGCAGGGCACATGTAACTTGAAATCAGATATAGAAACTAAAATGTTCCAACTGCTGCCACCAGCAGCATGTGTCTGGCATCCAGCAAGCCAGAGGCAAATAGGACAAAGCTGCCTGTTGTCCACATCGGGTCCACCTTGTCTCGCTGGATGAAGACGTAATGTGCATTGTGTCTCTGTCCAGACATACTGAGCAGGGATTGCTTAAGCCTTTCCAGACCTTTGCTTCATTTCTTGTAACTCATTGCCACATCTCTGATTGAATTTATTTCAGCTACTTCATGATGTTCTTTTACTGATTTCTGGAGTAGCTTCATCTTGCTGGTATTGGATTTCATGCTGGAGCTGGCCTTGTCAGTTTGATTCTTGCAAAACCAGCACGTGGTACAGCTTGTTATTGTGTGTTCACCGTGATGACCAGTCAGAAGCTACGCAGTAATCATTTGGCATCTCTGGAAACGTGAGTTATGCTGTGTGGATAACTGACCAGCCTGCTGTGTGAGGGCAGAATTATAAAAAATTTCAGACAGGAGTAACATAGTGGTATTACCAGCCTTACTTGGGCCTTATCCCCTTCACTACAGTTCACAGCTTTGCTCTGAAGAGGCATTAGTATTCCTCATTATGAAATAAGTATTTTAACGAGGTGTGTCACAGTCATCCTTAATAATTACTTTCCTGAATACCCAAGTGTTCTCTCTTTGTGTCTCTTTTGAACACATTGATTCTTAAACTGGCATTATGCCAAAGGAAATGATACAGGATGATATTCTTCAGTCATAGAAGATGAATACTTTTTTTTTTTTTTACAGGTATACAGAGTGCTTTGTCAGTGAGAGGTTCCTGAAAACCTGACCTCACTATGGCAGTACAAAGAAACTGCGAAGTCAGATTAATTCACCAATGGAAGTTTTTCCTATTATTAGGAAGGTCTAAAGTCATAGTACTTACAGTCAAGGGCAGGGGAAATATACCACATTAAAACTAACACAGAAATAGCTTATTTTTCTTTTTCCCCTTTTTAAAATATAATCTCATACCAGCACTGTATGTCTTAATAATCACCACACCCACCCCCCGCCATGTTTTACTATGTGGATATCACAGAGGCTTATTTTCTTCTGTCTATTTGTGTTTACCTAGTCAGAAAATGCAGAAGGGAGTTTTTTGTTTAAGCAACAATCTTGTAAGTGTTGGAAAGTTAGTGAAATATAATTCAACTTCCAGGAGCTGTTTTTAATGCATGACTTGACAAGCAAGCTAGAGCAAATGTTAATGCAAACACTAATTTCAATAAGGGATGGATAAAAATTAAAGAGTGTGGCAAGACTGATCTGCTTTCATACTGTGACTGACTATGAGTATCAGCAAATTATCTGCTGCTTCTGGGTAAATCTACTTCATTTATCATGTGCAGAAAAATTAGAATGCACGTTGACCACATACATTACAGTTGTTTAATACTTGACCAATAGTGGTGTTGTCAGCACAAAAATAGGAATGAAGGGGAGGGTAAAATTAATGTTCTTTGAAAGAACAACTTTCAAGAATTATACTTGAAAATAACGAAAGCACATAAAAAGTCTTTTAGTGTAGTTTAATGAGCTCTGAAATAACAAGCAGGTCTACAGGTGAATTTAAACTCCACTTAGCCTTTTCCTTGGGATAGCAGAGCGAACAAAAGCATGGGGAAGTGGGACAGGGATCACAATATGATGGAATGTCTCAAGCCCCAGAACAAACTGCTTACGACTTTTAAAACAAATACTCAGTATGTTCAGGCAGGGCTGCCCATATCATGTCATCTTTCTAGTGAAATTCTTTAGAAAATTCTCTTTAACAGACCCTCTAAACCCTTCATTGCTATGGCATTTTGCATTTTTTTATTTCCTTATTTTTAATTCTAAAACTTTTAAATTGCCTAGCTCCACTATTTATTTTTTTAGCAAGATCATTTAATATGTGTAACTGTACTGATTATGGCTCTGGGGGGAAGGTCAGGGTGGAGGCAGAAATATTTGCCCTCGAATATTCATCGCTGTTAGAGGCTTAACACTGAATCATTAGGCTGGTGTGGATAATATATCGCTGTGTCTGTATATCATTTGCCTTGAGCAAATGATAGCACTTCAAAGACTAAACACAAGGGTGCGTTTAACAGGAAGATGCAATCACAACTGATTACAAGTGTGATTTGGGGGAGTGATTCTGTGACATATTGATGTACAGTGCTGGAGGCTCTGCTCTTACCAGGATCTTATGAGCAATTCTAGCAAACTCTTTTCTCTAATAAGACATTTGATAGTATTGTCTGCTCATAGTTTAATACTTAGATTCAAATATCATATAATTTGTTGAATTGTGCAAAAACCAGAGTGTCTGTTTTATGGAAAACTTTGTTGTTTGATTTCATAGGAGTAGAGATGTTAAATGGAAATACTGAGGTTTTATTCTTTACAGGAACTTGAAAATTACTTCAATTAGCAAATGTCAAAACATTTGTTTCAAATTTGTCATTCTCCACAGCTGTTAAATTGCCACAGAGGAGATGTTACCGAAGTGCCTCTGCTCCCATTTTTCTTTGTCAGCAGAATTGGAGCTAATTGTACATGGTTCTGTCAGAGGAAACAGGACTCACTCTTCTGCCTCTATGGCTGTATATGGGCTTCTAGACTTCTGTGGGATGGGGTGGCGTGATTATTGGGAATGTCAATAATCACATGGCAGAGAAGAGTTGGGACCTCACACACTGTTCCTTCCGTGCAGGACTGGCGAATGCTTTACTCCCTGAGAGGACAAGTGCTGAAGCACAGGTCTGGCAGCGTCAGTCTCAAGACGGAAGGGGAGACTGGTAAGGCAGGGAGAATGCCTGTTCAGCGTTGTCTGACAGGTCATAGTGCTTTGAGCTGCAGTTTCCTTTCTACACAGTGTCCCCAGAAGGTGTTAAAGGGCTGTCTTTTTTTTGGATTCAGGGGAGTAGTTTGTGTTGATTAATGCAGCTTAAATCTGATTAATAAACTGACGAAAGTGCACAGCGGTGAGCTCCAAAGATATGGAACGCTGCATCTTTGGAGTACCTCGCAGTTAGAACTCATCACAACTTTCAAGGGTAGGTGGGTTTAGGGCTATTTCAGCACTAAGGAGATATTATTGTAGCAGTATTTTAATACTGTGTTCATCTGGTGGTGTGGCTTTTTATTTTTGATACTGCTGTATCACAATTGCATGAACTAAGCTGCTGCTTCCTGTGTCTCTTATAATTGCTTTTCCATTCCATGTTTTAAAGCTTGCCACATTTTAGAAACTTCTGAAGTATTCATTTTTGAACTGCTAAATAGCTATGAGAAGTCTCACAAAATGTTATTGATGACACTTGGTTTCCTTAACCAAAACCATTCTGGTTTTCATTTTTCATTGTGTTGATTCTTGATTAAATTGCCATAGCACATTTCTGTAGGACTCACTGGTATCTTCATGAAAGGCTGACAAATACATCTTCTAAGTTTTTTTTTTCCTGCAAGTTAAAAGTGGTGTAGGGATAGGCAAAATCCAATGTTAAAATGTATCATTTCTTCTTGAAATTGTTGAAAATCCTTAAAATCTTCAGTGCAACTTCCAGATCTAGAATCATCTTCTGAAAAGGCATACACCTACCTATCTCTCTTGATTTTGGAATTCAGAAATTTTTGAGAATATTTAATTTAAAAAATTCAGGATTTTTTCCCTGTTCACTAGGTTTGTAATTATATTCTCTATTGTATTGTTTCAATATTCACAAATACATGGCCAGATTAACAAGAAATCTTTTGCATCAATTTAATGTACAGTTAATGGTGATTTAAAGTTTTTTTTTTGTTATTCTGACAAATCTTGTTTTAGGATGGACGAAGTAATGAAAAATATGGAATAATTGGAATTATTTGAATTTGGGTTGAATTACACTTGGTTTCGTGTGGGTGGATTTTAAAAATCAGTCTGTCTATCTATTTTCCTCAAGGAAAGATTTTTTCTTCAGGAAAAAGTACTTAATGGAAATTATAGTTTCAAATTATGATTGACTACTTTTTATTGAAATGACTGATAGAAAGATTTAGTTTTTTGTAGAAACTTTTTTCTGCCTGAACAGAACCACTGTTATATTTAGATTTTTAGACTTTTTTCTTTTCAAACTGATCTAAATATTGTCCTCATTTTACTTGGCAACCAAAACTGATTTTTCCTGGAGTTGTTACCACCATGCTATTTTGTTAGCACCTCCACCTCCGTGCTGATAATCACTCAAGACAAACCATTATCTTTTGCAAAGTGATTCTTTTGCCATGTGTTTGATTTATATCAGTGAAATTCAGTATCTTTGTTTTCTGCTGAACACGTTGTTTTTGAACACTGATGGAGTTGTATTTTATAATCTACTAGATTGCGACGATTTTCCATGTAGGGTCTATTTTTCCAGCCTGTATTTAGTAGTGTTATGTCTTTTCAATATTTTTTCTGAAGTTTTTATTTACACATTATTATTCCCAGCTGGAGAGCTGGGCAGGGAGAAACCAAATGGAATTCAACAAAAGCAAGTGTAAAGTCTTGCACCTGGGGAGGAACAAAGGCAGGTATCAGTACAGGCTGGGGGCGACCTGCTGGAGAAGAGCTCTGTGGAGAAGGACCTGGGGGTCCTGGTTGATGACAGGTTGACTATGAGCCAGCAGTGTGCCCTGGGGGCTAAGAGAGCCAATGGGATCCTGGGATGCATCAGGAAGAGTGTGGCCAGTAGGTCCAAGGAGGTGATCCTCCCCGTTTACTCTGACCTGGTCAGGCCCCACCTGGAGTATTGTGTCCAGTTCTGGGCTCCCTGGTGTAAAAAGGACAGGGATCTCCTGGAGAGAGTCCAGAGAAGGGCTACGAAGATGTTTAGGGCCTGGAGCATCTCCCCTGTGAGGAAAGGCTGAGAGAGCTGGGTCTCTTCAGCCTGGAGAAAAGAAGACTGAGGGGGGACCTAATCAATGTTTATAAATATCTTAAGTATGGGGTGCAGGGGGAATCAGCCAGTCCCTTTTCAGTGGTCAGTGGAGACAGGACAAGGGGCAATGGCTGCAAGTTGGAGCACAGGAAATTCCACACCAACATTTTTCACAGTGAGGGTGACAGAGCCCTGGGACAGGCTGCCCAGGGAGGTGGTGGAGTCTCCTTCTCTGGAGATATTCAAGACTCGTCTGGACTCCAACCTGTGCAATATGAGCTGGGGAGCTGCTTTGGCAGGGGGGTTGGATCCCATGATCTCTCGAGGTCCCTTCCAACCCCGACAACTCTGTGATTCTGTGATTCCATTTCAGTGTGCCAGGAGCATGGCACTTAGGGCAGCTGTAATGCATGGATTGGCTCTGATGCCGTAAGAGTGAATGTGTGTCGTGTTAGAACATAGAACATTGAATTGCTGTGTTTACTAGTGATCTTTTGTCTGATTTCCAGTTGAAGGTACACTGATCAGGAATGTGTGCATGGTAGCTGCTCCTTCCTGAGAGTCCTGCTGAAAGGATGCTGATAGCCTCCATGGACTTACTTGACAACATTGATGAGTCTCAAGATTTACTTGCTGTATTAGTTACATACGCACTGAGCATAAAGGTCTCAAGCCCTTTACTACTTGTTTTCTTCTGTTCTGTGATACATGTAGTTCAAGATCACACACAGACTCTGCCTTTACATCCAACTCTTTGATTCAGTGCAGATACTAACTGGTAAAATCACGCCAAGGACTCCCATGTGCTGTTAAGATTCATCATTGCAACTCATCTTTGCTGGGCTTCACTGATATCTTTGTCAAAGGAAATGTACATACTATTTTCAGATCTTACTGAATGAAATGTCAATTTGAAACTTTCAGCTTTAATCCAGTCTCCTTGAGATAGTTCTGTGTCATATCTGTGTGCCCCAGGTGTTTCAGGAAACCAGTTGAGTAAATCAATAGGTCATCAAAGCAAGCTAGCAAAGTAGAAAAAATATTATTATTACTGTTTTGTATAAATCAACCTAGTGTGGTAGAACACTTTTCAGATCAGAAGATGTGCTCAAATAATAAATCCTCAGGTATCACACATTTAGGATTTCAGTGAGGTTCTTCTGCAGCAGTGTGCTGATCCTGATAGATTTCTCAGTGCTGAACACTTGGGTTTTTGTGGGGAAAAGATGAATTTTCACTGTGTGTCTTGCTATGATGGGATATTCAAGTCATGCTGGGGAGAGTTCAGTCTTTAATTATTCCCTCTTCTGAGCCAGGATATTTTGGAACTGTAAGCTGTGAACTGATGTTCTCAGTTGTGAATTGGTGTTCTCATCTGTATCTATTTCTTCATGGTCTCTAACTGGGCTCAAGTTAATAAAATGATGTGTCCATTTTTCTTGTAATAAAAGAAACAAGAAAAACAGAAAGTAAGGCAGGTAGAGGGAAAGACTTCCTTGATAACAGACTCCAAGTGCAAGGGCTGGAGCTTTTGCTGATTGTGGTAATACAGGTCAAAGACAGATGATGAGCTAGAAGTCAGGGAGAGCAGGGGCAAATGTAGCCATCAGTGTAGCAGTATGTCTGAAGAAAAGCCTAACATCATAAATACTTTTGACTCAGAAAGTAGCAATAAAGTCTTGCTGACTTCCAGATATGAACTGGAAAGGAAGATACTGAGAGGAAATAGTCCTAAAGAATGGTAGAACTGGGAAGGGGGAAGGAGAGACAGGAGGTGTGAGGGGTGGTTCATAAAAATATGATATGGAAAAGGATGGCACTCAGCTTTTGTCCTGAGTGAACCAATGAATTCCAACCCTTGTCACTTTGTGTCAAATTAATTAATCAGTTTGATAAAAAATTAAATTCTCAAGCTTTTTGTTTGTGAGAGAATTGACACTTTTTATTATTGTTTTCTATTTTTATACTTCAGTTTAGTCATCATAAAATAATAACCCAGGTTTGAAAAACCTTCTACTGGTAATTCCACCTGTGAGACAGCAGGAGACAGGCAAATTTGAAAAATGCCAGTAAGGGAAATAGATTCTGCTTTTTTTCCTCAGGGAAATAGGATGTCTTTTCATCTTTTTCCTGGAATGAGTAAAACTGGACAAAAGAAATGTCAGACTCACTGACAAATCTTCCTTTCTCCCCAGGGAAATTATGCAGCATGGCTCTAAGCATCAGGCAACTTTTCAGGCCAAAAGACAAGGACAAAAAATCCAGTAATGAACACAATTACCTTTTTTTCTCTTTCACTCTGTCATCCTGTGTCTAGCTGTAACTTCACCAAAATGCTTTTGTAATTGGCAACATTTTTGCAGTCCAAAAGCCATATCATGAGGCTATTTCTCTAAGTCTCTCCAGGTAAGTCAGCATATAGATAAGGCTACTTCAGTGTGTCACCTGCTGCCGTGACCAAGACAACACCTGGATGTCATAATGTCAGAGTAATCCCTTCAGTTGATAACTCTTCCTGTTTCAGATTTCTAAGTACAGAAAGATACTCCATTCTTCACTCCAGAGTGAAGAATGAAACTAATCTGTCAGAACTGATTGGATTGCATCTGTTGATTTCTGAGAGGAAACTCTTTGAACAATTACAGTAGTCATATTATTTCATAATAGAAGTGATTAGACCAAACCCAAAGAGCTGAGAATAGGGAGGTCTTGATTATTGTCTGTGATTACAAGGAGAGATTTTGGGAGCATGTACTTCTGTTTCCTATCCTTTGGTAAGGAGGAAAATTCAGGAAAGAAAATATTGACATTAAAATAATATATTTTAATTTGTGTTTTTTCCAAATGATTTTATAAAGTTTCTTTCCTTGTAAAAGATATTCAGCAGCACCAATGGTTGCACTGCTACCATTGATTAATTATTTGGTTATTTGTGTTCCTTGCTTTAAAAAAAATTTCTAATTCAGATTTTTGCAGTTAATAATTGTTATTGGTGCAGACACTTTATATACATACATCTATTACTAAGGAAAAAAGCCTCAGTGTCAGACTATCAATACTGAAGATATTTATAAATATTTATATTATATAATATATAACATTAGATATAATTATTAATTATATAATTATATAATATGATGTAATGTATTATGCTATTATATTATATTATATTGCTTTGCTTTTCTTTATTATGCTATTTATTTTTTATTTTAAGCAAACCACAATACTTATTCTTGCTACCTTTATTCCTGGCAATTCCTCTGACACAGATAGTAGTTGGTACAGTGGCATGCAGGGAGTGTGAAGTATTCACACTAGCAACAAGAATTCCACTTTGATATGCAGCATTGTAGTTAGACTCCTAATAATGGTATGTGAATGGAATAGTAGCAACTTCATTCCCTTATGCAGAAGGGACCAAGAAACATTTTTAGACATTTCAAAGCAAAACATCCTCAAATTTGAACTGGTGTTTTCCTTCAGTAGAAGTCAGGTGAAACATTGCAATCATCATCTTTTGAACATAAGGAATTAATTCAGTTAGGATCAAGACTTTCAGCTTTAATACAGCAACTGAAGCTGAATTTGCCACAAATGAAAAGGTGTGTTCCATATTTGCAGATTTAATGGATGCCTAAGAAATTATATAGTCCAACTGAAAGGTTTCTGACATTTGTAGTAGATTAACAGTGTTCCTCTGCATTTCATTTAGTCTTCAAGTAAATGCCATAACAGACTGAATTTAAAATCAATATTTTCTTGATGCTATGCAGAAATGATAACAAGTGAAATGGAGTTGCATATTAGAGATTGGAAAAATTTGTCTAGGTAAATTACATGAATGAGATTGGAACTTGCTTTATATGTATCACCTAAACCTATCCTATTTCTGACCTTGTCATGGTTTAAAAGAAGTGCAAAGGGGTGTCTTTAATCTCCTTGTTCATGTCTGCTTCTGTCAGTACTAATTAGTCAAAATGAAGTTATAAAAAGGATCGTTTGTATAATAAATGTAAAATATGTTGATGTATAAGCTTCTTAAGAATGTCTTGCTCCTCCTCTTAAAACCTCATCTTTCTGTGTCATCTGACATGTAAATTAATCAGAGATTCAGCAGCAATTTATTGAAACCACTTTATTGAAACCAGATTTCACCAAACCAGATTTCATTTTTATCTAGTGAACTGCTGAAGGTGTGAATAGTAAGGTTCAAATTATGATCTGTTCCTTCCTTCCCTCCTCTTTTTCCTGTCTTTGCCTTTGAAATATTTCAGTCTGGATTGACATCTAAGAATGGCAGATGAGAGAAGATTTCAGCACAATGCAGTGTCCTGTCTTTTGGCATGCACACATCCCACTTTCAGTGATACAGTCTTATTTACATAGTCTTGTCTTTGATGTATTTTACAATTGTTTGACTCCTGCTTCAGGACAGGATGGTCTCTTTTGGAAAATGCAGATGAAAAATTCTAAGAAGATTAAAATTATTTTGTTTTCTTAAGAGTCTTGATCAAAATTCAGAAGGGTTTTAAGAATAAATAGTAGTTGTTTGTCTGTAAAGTACTACACATTCCCAAGGCTTCCTCATCTTCCTCAGAGCTGCAAATTGAAAATGTATCTATTCTAAAAACTTGTATAAAATTTACAGCTTTGAGGAGATGGGAAATAGTCTGGGGTTTAGGAAGCTTCTTTTAGTGTTTGTCACTGAGCTAGGGAATGCACCAAATTAAATACCTCAGTAGTTGATGGTGTATTGGAAGTTCTATGTACTCAATCTGTTTGAGTAAATACTTGTACCTGCTCCTGGATGAGTTATCTCACATGTCACTCACAGTGCATTAAATAAGTAATATAAGGTATACGGTTTTGGTGGGGGGTGGCATGGGGAAGAAATTTATGAAAATAAAATTACATTTATGAAAAATAATTAAAACATTTAACTACATGAATGCTGTTTGTGAGTCATGGGATGTTTTGGTTTTAAATATTGAACTTCATAAGCAAACATTGCTAGTGTACAAAACAATGACAAGTTGCAATGTATTTAGGTAATTTTGAAAGGATACAAGCTGCTTTTACAATTGACTTTGGTCTTTAGTGATAAAATCCTGCATATTTACATTATGGTTTTGAAAGTTTTGCATAAAGGGCAATGTATATTTTCTAAATAGATATTTCACAGTCATATATCTTAGTCCCATATTCTAAACTAGAATTTATGGAACATGTACCATACAAAGGAAAGGAGTGAAATTGATTTTCAGTACATAGTTGTATTCATGATTACTAATTAACTATAAATTCAGATCTTACTGCATCATATTCTCCTGTCTTTGGCAAACAGAATTTCTTTGAAAAAAAGAGGTATATTTTTGTTTTATTTACATACTTTATACCAGTTTGCTTTATTACAATAGTGTTGCATAAGGAAAAAAATAGGTATTTTTTTCCCCTTCCAATTAGTTTGTAGATGAGCAGTGAAGGGTGTGTGATTAGTGCCCAAATGGTGAATGTTAGACACTGCTATTATAGTCCTCTGTGGTTTGGTAGATGTCTGTGGTGCCTTACTGAGATTGGCTGATGGATGCTTGCTTCTATATATCACATAGATTTCTTCAGCTTTCTGATCTGAGGATAATGCTTCTTTTTCATGATTGTAAAACTCATTCTGGGCTGTATGAAAAGCAAAATTGTGGACACTAAAGAAGCTGAATGATTGAACGAGGGAAAAAAAGTCAGTGAAGGGTTTGCTTTGACAACTAGTCAAGGCAGTCTTTGTGCCCTGAGTTACAGAACTGTTAACTGAAGTAGATAGTGCTGGGCAAAATTCACCAGGATGGCTTCCTAATATGATTTTGTGTGATGATTTTTTTTTTGTTCTGCTTTATAAGATTATTTATATTATTAAAGTAGGGTTTCTAATTTACTTTAAATAACTACTTTTATTTATTCTAATTTTTTCAAATAAAAATGGTACCAGTTGGGGCCTCTTTTCTCCCAATAGCATTATATTGTTTTTCCAGTATCAAATGGATTTTTTTTAAGTAGATAAATGATAATTTAAAGAATTATGATCATAGAATAAACAGTTTTATGATTTTTGAATTAATATTCTGTATTTCTCCATTTTAAATAACAGCTGTTAAAACCAACCTTCATACCAGAGCATAAGACAAGTAAAAAAAAATAAATCCAAGGGCTAGATTAATAAAATAGACTATTAATACTTGTCAAAAGTAGTAGAATCTGACAATCCACATACCCAGTGTTTGTGATGAGCTGGGTAGTTAATTCCCTCCCATGACTGGGACAGTTGGATGACATGAAACAAAACCAAACCGTGCCTGGGCTTGTGATTCATTTTAGGTGTCTGCTCTGCACAGTGAAGAGTCTCCTCTTGTCCATCAGATGTAGTTACAGTCAGTTATGTCTCTGCTAGTCTTGCCAGTCTCTACTTTTGAAAGGGTTTCTATGTAGTAACAGCAAAATGAGAATGCTGGTGAAGCTGGCTAACATGCTCAAAATGTTAATTTCTTATTTTTTGGACTATTTCATAGTAGTTTAGAAATTATTTATAAAGATTCTGGTTTTCCAGCCCTTCTGATGACTGACAATAGGCCTATATGGAGGTATAGCTAATATTTTGTGGTTCCCCCACAATGACTGCATAGTGTTGGTACCTCAGACACTACTGTAACTGGCTGCAGATAATGGAATTGTCCACACATCCATGAAGTAACCCAAAGGTGAATATTGCCATTCTAATGGGGATAGTTAGATAAAAAATACTGGGTTTTTTCAATTACTGGAGTCATAAATATATCTACAGTGTCTAGAAACTTGTTTGTATTAAAATTTGTCTACACAATATATTGCTTTAAAGAATCTTAAAATAGCCCTTATACCATTGTTCATTCTTCTGTCTCTAACATGCTCCTGCTCATACCACTTTCTCTGGTGTTCTTTTCCACTTCAGTGATACACTAGATCAAACTTGCAGTCCCTAGGTACCTGAAATCCTTTCCTTTTCTGGCACTTGCTTGGTATAGAATTCAGAAACTTAGAACTTATTTTAGGGTTAATAAGAAATTAGAAAATTGATTCATTGTGATACTGGTTTTGTGCAGCTATTGGCCTTCCATACCAATTGCTTCCTAGGCCTACTTATCAGTCCTTTGTAGTACACTTTTATCCTAAGGTCTGGTGTAGACTTTACCACGGCTACAGCTTTTTCCTTGATAAACAGAACCCCTGGAGATTTATTGCTCATGGAGCTAAACTGCATACATTGAGAAGAAATTAATTTAGAAATGATGTTAGTGATCAGATCACAGGGTGGTATCAAAGGTATAGTTAAATAAAAAAAATAGCAATTGCACTGAGCTAAATTAGTCATGGATTTAATTTGTCAAATGTATCTTATGCAGAAAGCACAATTCTCAGCTTCCAGTTTATTTTGTGGTCCAGGTAATAAGTGTCCATGTTGGGTCGTTTTTCTGTGGTGACTCAACAAAACCTAAGAGATTTGGAGGTGGGACTTGTGAGGTAACCAACACTGGTGATCCAATCTGGGTTCATATCCAAGTATTTTAAAATGAAATATAAGAGGGAATTTCTTGAAGCTTGCTGGCAATGTAACAAAATAGAATCAGGCCCTTTGAATATTCCCTGATTCTGTATGTCACAAAGGCACTTCAACTAAGTTTTCTCACTGAAAAATTCAGGTCCATGATTCATATTTTAAATAAAAAGCCCCTTTTGATATGTCATTCTAAAATAATTGACTTCTTTCATACCTTTTTCTTCATTCCATGATTTTCCCTCATTTCTTTCATCTCTTCCCTTTTGGCAGGAAGCTGTTAGGAAAGGCAAAAATTTAAAAAAGAACTTGAGGAAATAGAATTTTCTTTCAACTGTTAAAAAGTGAAAATAGTTTTTGAAATTAGAGGAAGACATTTTTATTTTTAATTTTTCTTTGTTTCATATTTTGTTTTTCATCTTTGTAGGGTGTAAAATCTTTTTTAATGAAGATGAAGAAAAGGAGTTTCTGTGGTTTTTTGTATTTGGAAAATATTTGGCATCAGAAAATGAAATTGTTATAGGCAAAAATCACATTTTCATGTAGTCTGCAGTTTTGGTATTCTGTGTAAATCCTGAAAACAAACTGAAAATGTGAAGCTCTTACCACTGTTTGGATAGGTAATGCTCTTTCTTATGGACCTTTGGCAAAGTCAATAGACTCATGATAGGGATGATTTGGGCCTGTTTGTGCTCTTATTGATGCATCGGTGACTATGCTAATAGAAAGCCTGGAAAACATTTCAGTTATACTAAATGGATTGCAGATATTAAATTATTCATATCTTTTCTAACCACTTCAGTCTTAAAATACAAAACCAACCCCCTTTTTTTGTGAAAGGTATTAACAGTTAAAATTTATTCTTGGCATTAAATATGGCTGTGATCTTTTTCCATAATAAGAAAAAAACCTGCTTCCTTTAAACACTTGTAGTTTACCACCTTAACTTTAGAGCATTACCTGTAGGAAAAACCAAAAATTAAAGTACTAAGCATAGACACCAATGCATACAAAAGGCAGTAAAAAAGCTGTAACAAGCCTTTTAAATTTTTATTGCAAAAATATGTCTCATTTTCCTTTGTCCTGTGAATGCACAGCATTAAGCAGTTATTTAAGTAAAGTTGTGTAAGAGCATGTAGGAGTAGGTATGCTTAGTTCCAAACACCTGCCATTGGCTTTAAGGTTTTCTGGTTTGAGTGTTTGGCTGGTTTTATATTCTACTGTAGAATTCTACTTTTCAAAAGAGGCAAAATGAGAATGACTTCAGTATAATCATTTTGTGTGCTGTTTTTCCTTATTTTGCTCTCTAGTATTTTTACTAATATTTTTCTTCTGTTTTCAAATTAATTCTTTTCTCTTTTATTTATTTCCTCTCTATCCATGTTGTACAAAATACTCCAAAGCCAACAGAGTGTAATCAGTTATCTTAGTTTCTTCCTCTTTTGTGTCTTTGGTTTCAAAATGGTACAGCTTGTTTGCTTCATTATGAATCTGGAGATTCAAAGAAAAAATTTTAGCAGAAAAATGCCTTTTATTTTTCCCAGCATTATCTGAAGAGGCTTCTGCTTTCTTGAAAAATGAATTGGTTTAGGAAAAGATTTTTGAAAGTAAAGCATACTTATCTGAAAATAATCTTACTTAGGTAGAAATGAACTTCTTGAGGTCTGCTAACACAACCCCCTTCTCATACATGGGTTAATTAGGTCAAGTTTCTCAGGGTCTTGTCCAGTCAGATTGAGTTTCTTCGAAGTCAGATATCATTTAGCTAATCTGGGTCTCTGTTTCTATGTATAACTAACTTCAGATCCCCAACCAGAGCTTCTTTCTTTGTAAATATCAGGTCCAGCAGAGCCCTTGTGCTTGCTGGCTCCTCGATCATCTGTGTTAGAAACTTGTGGGCGTTGCATCCCAAAAACGAGGGCACCTCCTGGCTCACTGGTGCCCTGCTGTGTTCCCTTTCCAGCAGATATAAGGATGGATAAAGTATCCCATGAGGACCTGAAGAGGGCTTAATCTACTACTTCTTTCTGACTAAGTGGTATTGTAGCAGATACTCATCACAGTCAGAACTCGTTGGTCTGGCCCTAACCCTGACCCATGAGCTCTCAGCTGACTCATCACCATCCCCTGGCAGAGCCCTGTGCACTCCAGCTGTGTGGTCACATATAGTGTAACCCCCCTCCTCGCCTGTCCTTCCTAAATAGGAATCCATCCATCACAGTGCTCCAGTAATGTGACCTGCCCCACCACATCTCCATCCACCTTTTTTTTCTCTTTTCTTTTTAAAGCAGGTAATAACAATACAGAGAATTGGAGGATATAAGTTTCTTGTGTTCAGAGTGTCTGTCAGGAGCTAAAGGTTCTGCTAAGCTGAGGTTAACAGATCAAAATACTCACCAGTTCATATTTTTCTTTCTGCTTGTAAGACTCTAGTCTTTCTGTGCTATGCCTGTGGTGGTCTCTCACACCAGTCTGATATTCAGTGACCCCAGTGTTAAAAAACTATTCTGTCTGGTATCCCTCAAGGGAGCAGGAACAACTAATTCTTCACTTACATTTTAGTCCATATCTGGAACCTGAGTGTCAACGAGCAATAAAGACCAGACTAGGATAGCAGATGTGCTCATATTTAGTATTCAGACTTTATATAAAGAGGTGTCTGGAGAGAGTACAGAAAAAAAAACATTTTTCTTCCTTTGGGCTTAGCCTCAGACTGTGTTTTCTACTAAATCAAATCTTTTATTGACTTAAATTGTCAAAATCTAGTTTAAGTTTATTTAGCAGATCATCACTATTCTATATACTTATGTTTATTACTCAAATTAAGGAAATGTGTTAAAACACTTCCAAATGAATTAATTTCTAGCACACTTTGAATCTTTTCTGTAGTGTTGTGATGAAGCTCCATCAGATGGTGCTATTAGGATTTAGGATGAGTACTTAGTCTGGTTTGTGCTTATGAAAACTGTCAGCTTGTCATCCTGTTTGTCATTTTCTATTTTAATTTAATTAGTGGAGCTTTATGGGAAGTTTTTATACTGTTCATACAGTGAGGAAAGCTGTGTGTGAACATATGGTAAATATCAAATTCACAACTGGTTTGAAAATGTGCTTCTCAACAACTTTTATCAAATACTGTGGAAGATGCAATAAATTTTTATCTTAGCTCTAACCAGTTCTGTAAAATCACACAGTCTTCCTCCAAGTTGAGGGCTTACACAGTGCACTTGAAAGCTACTTCTGCTGCATGATATTGAGATAACAGTTCAAACAAGGGGGCATGGTTTAGAATCTAGCAAGTACACAATGATGCTGTTTGCCTTGTTGGTAAATTGGGAACAAAAAGAGTTACTCATGTACAAAATACTATCCTGCTGCCAGTGGAGTAAATGTGAAACTTCTCTCTAATCCTAGTAGGAAATAGATAACATCTTAAGAAAAGCTAAGACATAGGATCTTATATCTCAAGAACTTATTCTTAAAACCCCCCAACTTTTTCAGAAAGGTTTTCAGTTGCCTAGTTTATTTTCTAGGCGTAAGAGCTGAAGAAATAGTATTGCACCAAAATCAAACTGTGTTTGTCATTTATTGCATTCTGACTGGTTTTCATCAGAGTAAAATAAAGTTATGCTTAGCATGATCAATAATATTCGTTATTTTATGGCATCTTCTGAGTAGTGGATATTCTGGAGTGAGGTTTTAATAGGAATTGTTTCCTTTTTAAAAAATAAGATTTTGTATTATACAGATATTCCCTGTGTGGTTCCATCCCTGCCAAAGGTTCAGAGTGAGATATGCAAGCCTACATACCCAAGAACTCCTTCCATTCTTTCAGTGTGCTTTAAGCACTAACAATGGTCAGGCACCATTGTTAATGATCACATGGGATTTTCTCTGCCTGAGGTTCATTCCTGGTCTGTTTTGCTGTACACATATTCATCAGCTATGGTCTTCATCTAGGCCAAAATTATAGATAAAATGAAAATTGCAACAATCTGTACTTGCAGAGATTTTCTTAATTCTAATGCAGTACACAGGACACCCAGCTGAGATGAAAGCAAGCCTGATGTATGTATTCTATTATTCCTGCTGGACAGCTTGAGTATATTTTTTAATTCCAATGTTTGTTCTTTACTAAGCAGAACATTTATTCATATAAAAATGATTTTATTTCATTAGTGTAGAAAGATATCCTGAAGTGATCTTTACCTAGTTCACATAGTTGTCATAGTGTTTAACTTGATAATCCTTTTAAATGCTTTGGGATTCTATAGTACACTATAAAATGTTATTATTACCTCATGGCATAGAGTAAATGAGATACTCACATGAGTGTCTGTGACTGCTATGTACATTTTTATTATAATGTGTGATGTAATAACACAACTGATGTCTTAGGGCCCTGAAACAACATTATCAAAAAGGGAATGCTTATGCAGAAAGAAATAAGTGGGATGTAGCAGTTAATTTTCTCTTTTGAGAAATACATCTTTAGCAGACTGAAATAGATTGTACCTGCTCTTATGCAAAATAATAAGAGGCACAGAGCACTAGAAATAAGTGTTAAAGCTACTGGAATTGGAAGAGTCTAAGTAATTTATCGTAATTCGGTAACAAACAGCTTGAACGCAACAGCGGTCTTAAAAGACACACTGCTGTAAACCTCTGGGTGTCTATGGGTGTTTCTAGTATTCCATTACCTTGGATGAGAACGAAAGGTCATTTCTAAGCACAAAATATTACAAGTAGAGAAGTAGTGCTTCAGTTGTTCCTGCCAAATAACTTCAAAGAACCAGAGTGGTTTGTACCATAACTGTTAGCAGATGCATCCTCTTTCTATCACTGAATTGTTCAGTCATTTGAAAGCCCTGTCTGACGTGAGGGTTCTGCACTCTTAAAAACAAATAGTCCGTTTTTCCTTCGTCCATAATAGAGAAAAATGAGTGAGGTATCCCACTGTGCAGTCACATGGAATGAATTGAAATACTGTTCTGGAGACACGTTCAGATGAAATGCAGAATTTTAGTTAATGTTTGTGCCTCTGTGACTTACCAAAACATATTGTGGTAGTAGTATGCAGCAAAGCTTTGTTACTGGGCAGTATAGGCCAATGCTAAGCAACAGTTTCTTCTAAGTGCTGATTCCAGTCAATCCCTGCTACAGGTGAGAAAATACACGTAGAGGGAAGTATGTTTTCTAGTGATCTGCCTGGCACCATTGCCTATCATACATGATTTCTCTGAGAATTTGCTGTGTTTGTGTGACACGCATACTGATGAAATTTGCTACTTTGAGCTTTATCTGATGTTCCCACCCAGTGGGCAGAAACTTGATATTTTTGGCTACCCACTGGGGAAACATAGAAGACAGTGATTCTCAAGTCATGTACAAACTGCTGACAGATCTGACAAAGAAGTTTAGTTCTGTGATTTGGATCCTTATCACCTCTAAACCCTTTCTTTTATTGGCTTCTCAGCTGCTTTTTTGTAGGGACTTTTTTTTTTTTTTGCTTGTTTAGTTCTCCTCCCACCCCCCAGATTTTAAATGCACTGCAGTTCTCCTAAAAAAAAAAGTCCTAAAATTTTTAACACTGCAATCAAATTTATATGGTTCTTTTATTTTCTTTAAGTTGATACATGATAAAAATTTGACTGGAAAGTGAATGTAAGTCTTCACTCTGTAAATGCAGTGAGAAATAACTCTGAAAGGGATTTCCCAAATGTCTGTGAATATTTAATATTGGTAGGGATGCAGTTAACAAATTTGACTTTTTTACTCTGGGTAAATTCTAAATATTTTTACTTTTAATAATCCCTTGCTCAAATTTACCCAGTGTAAGTAGGTAAATGTCAAGTAAACATAATTCAGGCTGCGACTTCTTAATGTGGTTTCATCACAGCTATTGCTCTGAATATTGCTGCTACTGTGTGACTGGTAATCTTGGCAAACCAGCAGTATTTCTTTTTCCTTTCTTGTTAAATGGATTTTATTCCAGCAAATGCTTTTCTATTAAATGCAATTAGGGCTCTTGATGCACGTGTCTGTTCAAACAAGGCCATGCAATACTTCCACTTCAGCTGTGCCTACGACAGGGAATAATTTCTGTAAGGTACTTCAATATCCTGATAGTGATTCTTTAAACTGTTCTAGCTAGCTGTGCATTGCATGTAAGTGATATATATCTAACATATAGTACGTCACTAAACAAAATTGGCTTAGCTATTGGACACTAGACTTTGCTCAAAAAAGTTAGAGCTGTCTAGAAATGCTAAAAGACAAGGAAAAAGGGATTCAACTTGCATATTTCAAAGTTCCTGTTTTATACAGCTTTGTAATTATTTGCTTTTACTCTGGTAGTTTTTGTCACAGAAACATTTTTCTTCTGTCCTGGTCTAGCATAAAGATACAAAAGAAATGACATGAAGTGAATATTTATAAGCATGTTTTCATTGAATTTGCTTGAGATACTAATTAGTGTTACAACCAGATACTAAACAGTGTTGCAGCTTTTGTCTGATGTTGCAGTGTTTAAAGGGAAAAAATTTAAAATGTTTCTTACACTTTAATCTTGTTTTGAAAAAAATATATTGCAGAATAAACATAATTTCAATAGTTCATAAAATGCTGAAAAAATCCACATGTGGAGAGCAGAAAAAAGTAGCTCTCTTATAGGTGTTTGTGTTTTCTTTTGGATCTCTACTTGAGAAACACAGATGGAATAATCATAAAAATCTAAAAACAGGTCAGGAAAATCATAGTACATTTTATTTTTTATGATGCAGCTGTCTGTTTTTTGTTGTTGTTGTTGACTTTGGTTTTGGTTTTGTTTTTTGTAAATTCCAAGAGCCATGCTTCCACATAACTCCATTTAATTTTATTTTTCCTGATGGTTAATGCAAAGGAAATTTGCACAAAGCTTGCCTTAAACTTGACAAACAGAAGTGTTTCATGGGACTTTTAATGTTGGTACACATATAAAATATCTTTCATGAAAATGTTTCACTTTGCAGCTAAATATACAGAAAACAAAAAGTTTTTTCCATATATGGTTCAATTTAGTTACATTCCTAAAAGATGTAGGTGAGGCACAAGCCTTTTTCCCAGAATTTATCATGAAATAGAGAGCCAGTGGATTGTTTAACCATGAGTGAGAGCAATCTGTACAGAGGAGCTGTGGAAGAAGTGAGTATGAAAAAACCTTCCCAAAGTCATGCTTACAGATAGGCCAGTACTGTGTGTTTCATCCCATCATGTTGGAGGTGCTCATCATCATTTCCTTGCAGAGGCTGTTAAAAAGAGTTATTTCAAGAACAACAGTACAGTAAAATAGGGAATATAAACAGAAACCCAACAATTTCTTTATCACATCTCTTGGCTGGGAGATGTGTCAGGCATTTGTGTGGAGGTGATTTTAAGTAGCATCTGCTTTTATAGCATCTTACGGCTCAGCGAGTATCTTTAGACCCTGGCTGCACTGCATGGGCACACTAATCTGCTGTAAATAGGAGGATTTCAATGGTTCATTAAAAGGCTTTCTGTGAGTTTGCACTGCTATCAAAAGAAAATGTTTTGATGGTGCTTGGTGCAATCCTTGCTGGGCAAATTAAAATTCTTGTGTAGGGATCAAGAGGTGTAGCTTAGATTAATATCTTGGAGAAGGAAGAACATATTATCATCTTCCACAGTCTAATGCCTTTATCTGAGCCAGCAGTTCATGATGTTGCAAACTGCTGGATTCAAGTGACCTTTCCCAGCGATATTCACAGCAAGTGGCAAGAATAACAAGTACACACACAGAGTTGCTCTGAACCCACACACACAGACACCCATTATTATTTCATCATATTTAAAGACTTCTTACAACAATGGCTGCCACCAGTATTCCTACAGTAACAACCCAATGACTGGTATCTCACCACTGGATCCAATTTCATTGTAGCTCAAAGGACAGAAAAAAAAAGGATGTCTCTGCCCTATAGTGGGAAGATGCTGATTTTTCTATTCCTCTGGGATAAATTCATATTGTAATGCCAAGTTGGCACACTCTGTTAATATTTTCTAAAAACATTTTCCAGGAGGATACTGTGTCAGAATTTCATGCTGTAGTTGCTGCTTCAGTTTCACTTGGATTAATTAATTTCTCTGAGTTCTGGTCCACATGCTTCTTGTTGGATCCATAATAATCAGAGATAATCCTGAGAACAATTGCCACTGAATCAGCAGGTCTGCTCTTAGATAAAATCCTATAGCTTCCCAAACCTCTTAGCTGAAATTGATTGATATGAATTAGGAGTATTTTTTTTTTTTGTTAGGTGTGTACGGTGACTTTAATATATAGCTTTTCTGCTTATTTAGATGAAAAGATGAATTACCAGCTTGGTGATCTTTTTTATGGGGTTAGGTATTCCAGCTTGGTGAATGCTGATATATATCTCATCCACACTCCACTTATGTTTTTCACAGGATAAAGCAACTCAGAAATGCTTTATTAATATGACACTGCTTCAGTGAGAGTGTTTGGCAATATCATCAGTGATTACTTGGTCTGCCTGGTTTTTATAGGAATTTACATAAGCAGGAAACTATTATTACACTAACCTGACTAAAGTCAATTACCTTGATATTTGCAATCACAGAATCACAGAAAATTAAGATATTTATAAACATTGATTAGGTCCCCACTTAGTCTTCTTTTCTCCAGGCTGAACAGCCCCAGCTCTCTCAGCCTCTCCTCACAGGGGAGATGCTCCAGGCCCTTAATTATCTTCGTAGCCCTTCTCTGCACTCTCTCCAGGAGATCCCTGTCTTTTTTTACACCAGAGAGCCCAGAACTGGACACAACACTCCAGGTGGGGCCTGACCAGGGCAGAGTAGAAGGGGGGGATCACCTCCTTCAACCTGCTGGCCACACTCCTCCTGATGCACCCCAGGATCCCATTGGCTCTCTTAGCCACCAGGGCACACTGCTGGCTCATGGCCAACCTGTTGTGTTTGTGTGCAGGCTTTCTGAACAAAATGAAGTCTGATAGACTCATGGTTTAGAGCTAACATATCCAGTGAAAATTACAAGCTTGCCAGATAACTTCTATAAAAAATTTGATAGTTGCTAAAGTCTGGCCTTATGAATTGCACAGTTACCCTCATGGCGTCTGAAGCAGCAGTGTTTACCACAATGATGTATTTTCTTGCAAGCATTCTACCACATTGTCAATTTTATTATTGTATCTTATTATTGCTCTTCCCTGATAGTGGGAGACAGTAAGCTGATGTAATCTCTGGAGTCACAAATCAGCGATATCCTGATAAGGCACCAAAAAGTGTGAGAAATAAACCACGATGACAAGTTCCACCCTTGGTACATGAGTGATTCTGTCTGTTTTTAAACAAGCTCTAATTGGCTAACAGTTAATTTTCCCACTGGACCTAAGAGATGGTTGTACAATCCAAGTTTTGAATTGACAGTTTGGCATTTAGGCTCAGAGGAAAAAAAGTAATTTTCATTGGATTCCTTTCCTGGTTTGCAAGCACACGTGTAAGAGTGTTCTCCTAAAGCCCTGTTGATACTACTGCAAGAATCTGTCACTGTGGGATGTTATGATGAGGGGGTCTTTATTCACAGGCATAAACCAAAGTAGTGGTAAGGACTCAGAGTCTGTTTTTTATGTAAGGGCTCAGTCTCATCCCTGTCTGACTTTCTGATTGTTGGTGAGCTTTAAGAATCAACAATTTGGAAAAACTTCCTAGTTCTCTTTCTATTTTTTGTTCCAGTAACTATGCTCAAAAAAAAATGCAGGTTTGCAGTGTTTAAACCGTTAGAGAAAAGGTGCTGCCAGAAGACACTGGTTTGTTTTATGTTTTTGTTGAGCTTCAATAGAATTTTACCACTTGCAGTGGATCTTTGATTAGGGTCTGTTCTTACCTCCTCTTTCTATTTCTGAACTAAAATGTAGGGGTAAACCACTAAAAGTGCAGTGGATCAGTGCTAATTTTGAATTTAGACTTTTGAAATTCCATAAAGTTGCATGTGTTGGACTTAATATAATTTTCATTTTGAGTATTGCAGTCTTTTGGAAAAAAATAATGTGCAGAGTACTGTGTTAATTTCACCAAGCTGTGTTTTCAGTCCTTGGAAAAAAATGAAATTACCTGCATTTATTAAAAAAATTGAATCTTGCCCATCTACAGTAAGCTATAACCTACTGAAAATGCATCAAACCCTTATAAGAAACACTTTCTTGCATTTATCCAAGGAGTTAAACTGAAGGAACAATTCACATATTTATATTGTACTTGGTATAATCCTGAGGTATATTCCAGACTGCATAATCACAGAAAATACAACACTCCTAATGTTTTTTCTCCTAAAATGTCCAGTAAACTTTTCAGTATTGTCAATGAGGAAGATATCTTATACTGCAGTATATCCTAGACAGAAAGTATTCTCTAGAGTGTTTTTAATTTGAAAAAAATCCTCTCCCCTCACTGCTGACACTTTTCTGTTTATCAGCACAGGCTGACAGGGGTGACCCATAAGTACAAGAACTGGTCACTGTCACTTTGTGCTGCGTATCTCCTGGAGTGTCATTTCAATCAAGCTGGGACAATTCCCTTAACGAATACAGACAGCTATCATAAAAATCTGTTTGGAAATAAATTTTTATTTGGATACCTAGGTGGTTCTGAGATCATCTGATGATTTTGTTTCAGAAATTGTCTCTTGTTTAAGAAGCATCATATTGTTAATCCTTCATGTACAGATCACTGGTTGTCCAAGAGTCCTACTCAACCAGGCTTTACCAATATCTCAAACTGCATACAGTAGCATAGAGAGTAACTGCAGAGCATGTTGATAGTGTCTGAGGTTAACCAAAAAGCTCTGGACTGGCTAAATTTAGAATCCTTGAGAGGGAAACATTAAAGCAGAGGTGATTTATAGGCAAAATGTTTGATAATGTTGAGGTTTCAAACAGCAGAATCCTTTATCACTTTTTGGTTTGCCTCCTCCTCCATTCTGGTACCTGCTGCTTCTTTTAATTTTTGGTTTTTTTCTTTGGTCTATTGACCTTGTTAAAGATAAATAAAGTCTTTCCAACTTTTTTTGAAAGAATATTCAAAGGAAAAGAGTCTGGAGCTGAAAACCCTTTGTTTTTCCCCTTAAAAAGACAAACACCTTTATACGCTATCATTGATCTAGTAAGGAGTCATTAAGCTTTCAAGTATTCCTAATCTGCATAACATATTTTAGAAATAAAAGCCTTGCTGTCAAATTGCAATTAGACTTTGTTGGTATTTTTAAATTGACAGAGAGAAAAGGTGAAGCTAAAGAAAACCAAACAGACTGCGTTAAATGACAGTCCAGGGCTCTGAGTGAGGTGGGTTTTCTATTTAAAAAAGTCCTTTGGACTGTGAGCAAGATCCATAGATGTCAGTGGCACTTGACTGTGCTGGGGCTTGCTAACTTAACCCACTTGGGTCTGGCCCTAGGGAGGAACACAGGAGGCTGGGTAAGAAGCCAAGGCTGCCCAGGATTGCTGCCATCTTTGCCCTGCTGGGCTGTAATGTGGTACAGGGTTGTCCTATGTAAGTTTGAAGCAGATGGGAAAGTACATCAAACGCAGCAGTTCTTCTGCACCAGGGAAAGGGGCACAGGGTGAGAGAGAGCCACACACAGCACAGGGTTGTCTGGATGTCAGAAAGATCCAATAACAAGTGGGTTAGTAAGAGAAATATTGTAATAACACAGCACAAAAAGCGGATGGGTACCCTGTGTTCATGCAGCAATGGCTGGGGACCAGGTGGATCTTCCCCCAGCGTGGATGCAGTTGCATGAGCCTGCCTTGCTGCCTTCCTGCTGGACTGAGTTGACTGAGGGGAACCTGAAGCTGAGGCAGTTCTACTGCCCAGGGCAGGCTTGAGGCCACGCAGGATGGCAGTACAGTTATACAGAAGAGCAGCAAGTCCATCTAAAATATATTTGCTTCATTTATTTATCAGTCAAGTAATTTTTATGTCTAAATTCATTGCTGTGAAAAAATGTGGGTGTATGTCAACAAGTTTGTAGATGTTTGCAACTAGGGTGCTTCAGTTAATATAACAGTTTTATTTTCATACAGATTTTTTAATAATGTGTATAAATGGTTTGTGTTCAAATCATAGTCAAATACACCATATTTAAGGATACATCAGGAACTGATACATCTGGAATGTTTATTCTAGGAAATGTTCCTATTTCTCCCACAGAATGAGAAGGTCAAGCACAATAACAAAACTCAGACTGAAAGTGTCAATCTACCTCAATAAAAACACAAACCAGTAACTGTGTCTGGATCAGAAATAAAGAATTTCATAAAAGCTCATAGCATAAGCAGAAATTTGAACTGCATCTAATATAAGAGGCATGATCAGTTGAAATTTTTTCCATGTTGAATGTTAGTGAAATGCTAGCTGTGTGATTTGGCTTTATGTTCACACAGGGTGCCTAGCTGCATCCCAGGGAGGTACAAACCTGGCATGAATTTCAAGGCAATAGACCATTGAATGGTGGTAAGGAAGCCTGGAATACCTTACATGGGAAAGAAGGTGACTTGTATGATTTTTTTTTTTTTTAATAACCCCATGAATGACTGCATTTAGTCTAGTTTGAATCTATTTCTTGATTTGAGCTTGCAAGACATGTACTCAGAAACTTTGTGTCATGATTAGGATAACCATTTTCTACTGGAAATAGAGAGTTGTATTAGTTCCTGAGCTATGCTTGGGTATTTATCCTTACAGAGTTTGTTTGGTATGGGAATTTTCATATGAACTGTGAGTAAGGTGGCAAATGCAGGAAGTGTTTCTGGGAGTCTATTAAAAAGTAGCTAACAGATTAAGCAAAAAGAGAATTAAAGAAAGATTATTATAAATTAAGAAAGATTATTATAAATTAAGCAAAAAGAGATTAAGAGAAATTGCTGAGCTTTGCTAAAGTAGAATCAACCTTTTTGCTCTGGTGTGTAGTTGAGTGGGGAAAGGACAAACAGAAGTCTGCGTGCTGCACGCTCTTGAGAATCTAATGTGTAAAACGTGTGAAATGAAAGCACACTGTTTGACATCACCTTAACTGGTCTGTTGAGGTCTGAGAGAACTGTACCATTCTGAAATGGAAGCTACCTGGGATGGGGTGAGAGGGAACAAGAGAGAAACAGTTAAGTAATGCTAACTTAATTACTATGAATTTTTCTTATAAACCGATTAGAAGTAGAGCACGCCTCTGAATGCCCTTCAAACAGTACACTTACTGGTCTCCAGATAGCTTTAATTAGCATGTAGACTAATTCTTTTTATTGGCAAGAAATTCTATATTGTCAGAATAAATTTTTTTGGTATGAAAATAACATTGAGAGGTAGGCTTTTGGAGTGTGGATCTTTCTGCGTTTTCATACCAAACTAATGTCCTGCTTCATCCCACATATCTTGAATTATTTAAGTAATTTACATATTAAGGTATCTATAGTTTTGATATTTAGTACTCATGCAATAACTTGGAAAGAGCTTCCTTTTTCAGAAATTGCCTGTAAGTTGCTGTATATGTATATATGTGTGAATATATTTAAATACAGCTGGCACCATTATCTTCATGTAGTAATAAGAGCTATTAAATTGCATTCCATATTCTGTTCTGTACCATGGGATTGATTCATTTACACCATTTTCTATGCTTGCTAATATCTCTGCCACAAAATGAGTTATCAGATTTTTAATTATCTGTAATATTATGTGAGTTATGAAAGATGCTTCTCAGCATATAGAATCATTCCAATGCTCAATAATCTGGTCATTTCTATCCAGTCCTTCTCATCATGGGAAGGTGCATATGATCTGCTAAACAAAGACTGAACAGTGTCTCACAGTCATGTGACCACACCTCATTGAATATTGTGCACATTAAAATTCTAGCAATTCATTAGCCTATAATCTATATAATGAGAGCAGAATATTGTATGCAGAATATCCCTTTATATTATAAATTAGGCTGAAAATGGAATGTGGTGTGGAATTAAGATGTGCTTTCTAGAATTTCACCATTATTACAGTTTTCAATCACTATAATACAGAGTTTTTCGTACCACTTGCCTATCTATAACATCTCAAATCTCTCATTCATATGCTTAAGATAAATTAAAGATTATGCAAGTGCACTTATGCCTGACTGCTCACCAGAGTTATGCTCTAAAATCATTAAACTGATTGAACAAATATGCAAAATCTTTATATGTAAGTTGCTTGTACATTTTTAGTAGCAGTTGCTTTAAATTCTGATGGCCATTCACATTCAAGATTAAAAGAACATGTGAAATTCAGCTACTTATTATTCAGTTCAAAGAGTGATGGTAGTAGATTAGACCAACTTGACAGGTTTTGCATAGGTTTAATTTGTGTAGGATTGACAGTGAAAACACTACCATACATCAACATGTGTCCTAAAATTCCTGTGAGCCTTGTTTGAAAGCAACAGGTAGGGGCAAATGCTGCCTCTTCAGCCACAGGACTGAGTTATAAAGCCAGTAAACTTCAAGTCAAGAAAAATGTCAGGATTTGTCAGAGCTCCCTTGAGTGTTAGGTCTGTGGAGGACCCGTTTTTTCAGTACAGGAGGATTTCAGTGAAGGAATGTAGTAAAAGTAAGTACATTATCTTTCAGGGTGGCTAAATACTAGTCTAGTATAAACTTAAGAACTGTTTCAGCTTCACACAGATATAGTAATAATGCAATAATTCACAATTAGCTACTGCTCAGGTCATCACATTATTATATAGGATGTTTAAAAAAAATCCACTTCTGTGTAATTTCTATGAACTACTATGTAGACACAGGGCTTGTGAGCAAATCTGAATTCGTAGGGATGCTGGGTTTGGGTTTTTATCTCCTCTTCTTCAGAAACTTTTGACATGGCTGTGGAATACAACAATCTAGTCCAGAACAATCACGCCCAGCTTTATGGTTTTAATTTCATATTCTATAATTCCCCATATGCAGTTAGTTTTTAAACATTATTAGAATGACTACAAGATTCCAGTTCTGGGCTCCATGGTTTAAAAAGGACAGGGATCTCCTGGAGAGAGTCCAGAGAAGGGCTACGAAGATGATTAAGGGCCTGGAACATCTATCCTATGAGGAAAGGCTGAGTAAGTTGGGACTCTTCAGCCTTGAGAAGACAAGACTAAGGGGGAACCTAATTATAGTCTATAAATATCTTAAGTATGGGGTGCAGGGGGAATTGGCCAGCCCCTTTTCAGTGGTCTGTGGAGACAGGACAAGGGGCAATGGCTGCAAGTTGGAGCACAGGAAGCTCCACACCAACATGGGGAAGAACTTTTCCCCAGTGAGGGTGAGGGAGCCCTGGGACAGGCTGCCCAGGGAGGTGGTGGAGTCTCCTTCTCTGGAGATATTCAAGACCCGTCTGGACGCTGACCTGTGCAGTATGAGCTGGGGAGCTGCTTTGGCAGGGGGGTTGGACCCCATGATCTCTCAAGGTCCCTTTCAACCCCTACAAATCTGTGATTCTATATTCTATTCTGTTCTCTATTCTATGATTAATTGTGTAGCTATTTACTAGATGAACAAATAGCAAAATTCTAGTGGCATTCTAATAACTTGAAAATCAAATGTTTCAGTTCTCATTTTTGGTAGTGTCTGGAAAATGCTAGAAATTCTATCAATCACAAGGTGATGATCTTTTATTTGGGTGGGATGATCCAGAAAAATTAGAACAAGATGAATCTTTAATTATCAAATTCAATTTTTATATAAGATGCAATAATGTAACCAATTGCTGTGTTTAGCACATAAAAGCAAGTTTTATGTTTACAACAGAAAGCCAGGTAATGGGAAAATAAATTAAAAAATAAAGCGAGACAAGGTTTGTATTCAGGCTTGCTCTTCAGAAAACTGACTTGCACTTAGATGCTCATTCTGATCATGGTAAAAATTCTGGGTTATTCTGAGAGCAATCTTTGGACTAAATGTTGGGTTTTTAAAATCAATATGTATCAATAACTACAAAAATGTAGCAAACACAATTATTTATTCTCTTCACACAGCAGAAACTTTGGAAGTGTGATAAAATCTTAAGTAAACTTTCCAAGCAAACTCAAATATAAAAGAAAATCTGCCTTGTGCTCTACTACAGACAGATTCTTCTAGGGCTGTCACGTGTGTGGAAAAAAAATATTTATTTTCCATTTTCTAGTTAATATAATAATTTGATAACATGTTTCTGTGTTGTATATGAATATATTTGTGTACGTGGCCTATTTCTAGGGGATTATTCATGGAACTTTAGGAGCTTATTCACCACCAGACTCCCTACCTGGAAAAGGAGCAAGTGTAGCATTTTGCAACTAAACTCTGTTTTTTTTTCTGCAGTATGGTGAGATAGCATTGCATTTATTTGAGTATAGGTCATGTTTTTCTTTAACACTTAATACACTGAATATAATTGTACTGATCTAGGACATGGAAGAATACTTAACTGTCAAAATGCTTAACTGTTTGGCTTGATTGTAAAATTGTTGTCAGGGATATTGTTCCTGTGAAGTGATAAATCCTCTATTGAATCAGTGGGTTGGTGGGTACCAGCAGCCTTGTGCAGACTCATGAATACATTCTTTTACTTAATATATTTAATAATATATTTATCTGTGTGATATCCTACTAAAGTCTGTGGAAGTTACAATTTTGCAATATGGACCAAGGGAAGGAGAGTGAGATGTCCTGGTTTGGTCAGGGGTAGAGTTAGTTTTCTCCCTAGCTGCTGGTGCAGTGCTGTGTTTGGGAGTTGGGGTGAGATTTATGTCGATAACACATCGTTGGTTTCAGTTGTTGCCAAGCAGTCAGGGACTTCAGCTTCTCACACTGCCCTGCCATTGAGAAGGTAGGAGGCACCCAGGAAGCTGGGAGGGGACACTGCCTGTACAGGTGACCCAAACTGGTGAAAGGGATATTCCATCCCAGACAACATCATATTCTGTTTATAACTGGGAGAAAGATGTCAGCTGGGGGCTTGGTGCATCAGCGGGGGGACTTGTGTGGCATTGACTTTGGGGTGATGGCATTTACCTTCCTAAGTAACCATTACATGGGATGGAGCCCTGCTGTCCTGGGGATGGCTGAACGACTGCCCACCCATGGGAAGTGGTGATTGAATTCCTTGTTTTGCTTTGCTTGCACATGTGGGCTGAGAGGCTGGGCTGTTTGGGGGGGTCTTGCATAGCATCAGCTTTGGGTGGAGAGAAATTATGTTATTACTTGTTTTATATATATATTGTTGTTGTTGTTGTTATCTTCATTTTTTGTGTGTGTCCTATTAAACCTTTTTGTCTCAACCCACAAGTTCTCTCACTTCCACTCTCCCACTTTCTCCTCCATTCTTTTGGAGGGGAGTGAATGAGCAGCTGTGCAGCACTTAGTTGCTGGCCAGTGCTAAACCATGACACCAACCAGTAAGAAATAGTACTTTAAAATAGACACAAAGACAGACACAAAGATGTACTTGGCTTTGGTGAGGCCTCACCTCGAGTACTGTATCCAGTTCTGGGCTCCTCACCATAAGAAGGACATTGAGGTCCTGGAGCGAGTCCAGAGAAGGGCAACCAGACTGGTGAAGGGGCTGGAGGGCAAATGCTATGAGGAATGGCTCAGGGAGCTGGGAGTGTTTAGCCTGGAGAAGAGGAGGCTGAGGGGAGACCTTATCACTACCTACAGTTTCCTGAAAGGAGGTTGTAGAGAGGTGGGTGATGGTCTCTTCAGCCAGGTGGCAGGGGATAGGACAAGGGGAAATGGCCTCAAGCTGTGCCAAGGCAGGGTCAGATTAGATGTTAGGAAAAAGTTTTTCACTGAAAGAGTTGTGAGGGCCTGGAACAGGCTGCCCAGGGTGGGGGTTGAGTCACCATCCCTGGATGTGTTTAAAAAAAGGGTAGCTAAGGTACTTAGGGATATGGTTTGGGATAGGACAGGAATGGTTGGACTTGATGATCTTAAAGGTCTTTCCCAACCTTGTGGTTCTGTGTGACTTGCCAGGACGTATCGCTGCATCACATGATGCGATTAAAAAAATAAATCTTTTAAGAACTTCCACCAAGTCAGTTATATTGGATTGAACTGTCATAGATCTCAACAAACTGGCATGATGAGTTGAAAAGGACTATACCTGTGAGAGCTAGTTATTTTCATTGGTGGTTAACCATCAATACAAAACCCCAAAGAGGTCCAGCTTTAATCTAGTCTTTCCCCATCTATTTCTCATACAGCTGTAAGATCATCCATCTCTAAAAAGTGTGTACAAAATTTTACCAACTAAAATCACTTCCAAACAAGAGGCTCTGTCAATCAGTAAGTCATTCCTAACATGAAGACTTCAATATTGTTTTTCTGGGAATAGTTAAAATGCTATTTCTGTTTAATTTTTTTATAATTTGACTAAGTTTTTTCTTTAAAGTTTGAGTTTCTAATTTAATTTTCTTCTTAAGTGCAGCACCCCAGTTTTCCTTCAGACTATGTTTGAAACATGATCAATCTTGTTTATATATGCTTATAAAAATTCTCCACAGGTAAATCAAATTTAAAGTCTGGGTCTGCAAAGAAGAACATTATTCCATTATCAAATAAATCACACAGTTTATGAGTCTTTTTACTGCACTGCCAGAAGTTATTTACTGAATGATCATGAAATACAGATGGTATTTCACTCGTAGTCATAGCTACCTGAACAGGTCGAATATTTTAGTACATAACTAGAGCACAAAACAAGAAAATTTGAATGCCACATTTAATGATTCTTCAGTATTTCACACATAAATAGATTTTATATTCAATTCCAGATTAATAGCTCTTGGTATCTATATCCTTTATAAGTGAATATGTTATTGCACTTTCATTCAGAAGAATTAGAAAAGTTTTGTAAAATATGAATCCAGTCAGGGTCAGTGGTGGCAGCACAGGTTTGGTCATGACTGTCATCAACAGTTCTATTCACTTTAGTTTGTACGAGTAAGCACTGAAGAACCATAGAATCATAGAATGGCATGGGTTGGAAGGGACCCCAAGGATCATAGAGCTCCAACCCCCCTGCCACAGGCAGGGACACCAACCTCAGGCCTGGAGCTACACAAGGTTGCCCAGGGCCCCATCCAACCTGGCCTTGAACACTTCCAGGGATGGGGCATCCACTGCTTCTCTGGGCAGCCTGTTCCAGCCCCTCACCACTCTTTCTGTAAAAAACTTCCCCCTAATATCCAATCTAAACCTTCCCTCCTTCAGCTTTAATCCATCCCCCTTGTCCTGCCATTATCTATCCTTGTAAAAAGTTGATTCCCCTCCTGTTTGTATGCTCCCTTCAGGTACTGGCAGGCTGCAATGAGGTCCCCCCGCAGCCTTCTCCAGGCTGAACAAGCCCAGCTCCCTCAGCCTCTCTTTGTAGGGCAGGTGCTCCAGCCCTCTGATCATCTTTGTGGCTCCTCTGAACCCTCTCCAACAGTTCCACATCTTTCTTGTATTGGGGGCCCCAGCTCGGGACACAGGACTCCAGGTGGGGCCTCACAAGAGCAGAGTAGAGAGGGACACGAGGGCAGACTAGAGAAGGCAGTGAGCAGTTGGATAAAGCTCAACCCTATTCATTAACCCTCCTTTATCACCCAAACATTAGGCACTGCTGAGTTGCTAATGTGAGGTTTGCTGATTCAGCAAAAACTCTTCAGAGCTCAGTACAAAAAAATGACGTTAAACCTCAGACACCTTAAGTGATTACGTGGTGTCAGTATTTCTGTTAAGGTACTATGGATTGAGTTACCATTGGAGGTTCATATTTATGACTTCAGTTACCACAGTGATGATGAATTTTAGTAATTTAGAGGGGTTAATTCTTTGTCATATTCTGCACTGCTCCATTTATTTTCAGTCTAATAAGATGATGCAAATGCCTTTCTCTATGATTACAAGCAACTGTTCTTTGGAGTTTAGTTGACATTGTAGGTCATCTAGTGCAGTATGGTTCTAAATTTCTGGTACCTGAACTTTGATATCTTAAAAAGGTATGAGCAGGGTAGCCACTTGTAGTTGTGAGTCTCTGCATTTAGTCTGGAACTTCAAAAAGATGTCTTCAGAAGGTTTAGTGTGTTTTCTTTTGCTGGTAGAGTGGACAAGCTCATTACTGCAGACTGACAAAGGCAGAAATTAAAAGTTTGCTTGAGCAGTGATGGTACTTATGACACCTGTCACTTACGGTTTGGGAGATTTTCAGCTGCATGCTGGATGTTAGATCAAAAGAGGAGTAATAGGTCCATCATCCAGTCATTCTGGGGAAACATGTGAGATGCCAGAGAACCATTAAAAATATGCCACTCTGCTTTGACTTTCTTTGTACTTAGCATACTTTAAAAAGGTTATTTTAAGTGCACATGGAAAAATGTTTATAAAGAACCCTACAGAAATACACCATGACCTGCTAGCTGCAATGTATCTTCATGCACATTTATAGAAAGAAATATTTCAGTTTGCACTGATTTGCCATAAATAGGTGAAACAAAAGGATGATGCCTAGTAATGAAGCAGGATAAAATGGATTTCTGAATCTTTGCTAGTCATTTTTAGGGTGACTCCTCTGAGTTTCTGACGAATTGCAGTTAGTGAAATATGTGCAAATAGGGAAATATTTCTGGTGAAGTAGACAGGTTTACTGATCTAGATTTTGTAGATTTTGATAAACTGTCCTTAAAAAAGAAATAAGTTAAAAGTTAAGCCTCCAAAAAACCCTTCAAATTGTTACTTATTAATTACTTTGCTTTCACATTTCAAAGCAACTCTTCTTTTGAAAATGTTCCTTTATTATGCAACATGTTGAAATACTAAACATTTGTCACATTTAAAGGGAACATTTGTTTGGTATTGGCAATTTTGAGAAGTTTGAAAAACTAATTAACTGAGAAATTATTTTATGTTAGAAACGATTTTGAAGTACTCTGCCATGTTAATCCAAGCTTAAGTTCATATTGCATCTACTGCTTCCCAAAGAAGCAGAACATTCTTACACAGCTGTTGCCAAGGATGTTCAATGCACTGTGAAACAGACCATGTTACTACTGGGAAAAAAAGAAGTAGGTTTTCTTCTAGTATTTAGAATATTTGATTTTAATGCAAATAGTGATCACTGCTTTTAAAAAGTCAGTCAGTCAGGCTCTTAATATTTAGCACACTTAAGTATTTGCAAAATGTGATTATTTTAACATAAACATATCCATAAATATATATACATCCATTTGCAGTTTACCTTTCATTAAATATGCAGTAAGATGGAGAAATAAATACAGATGTGATGGTTCATGCAAAAATACACATGTATCTATTTCAGCCTCAAAACTGAGACTGGAGTATTTCCCTCATACTTGGTCCTCTGAATTCCCAGAGGATGTGAACATGATACCACAGTGGAGTATGTCTTAAAGGGTTGTGTGACTTTAGCTTTGAAATACATGCTTCCCGACTAATGCTATTCCAACTTTTACATTACTGAGAATGCTTTTCATGTAATTATAAATCCAGTTTCAAATAACAGCCAAAGGGGTTTATATTTTTACCTTTTCCAGCATTATTTCAATCACACAATGCAGTATAGACCAGACTAGATGATAATTGCAAGCTCACACTTAACTTTCCAAAGAGCCCTTTATCATCAACTAAAACCTTTTCTATCTCAGCATCTGGACCCCAGAGTGGTAAAACCTTTGGGCTTTTTTTCTGATTCAAAATATGGCCAATTCATCTCTAGGCTGTCTGTTCTGTTAATAAACCACCAAGATAGACATTATTTCATTCTTCATGGATGAAGGAGCATATTACATCTGTGAGGCAAGAGATGGATGAGGAATGGAGAACAGAACTAGAACAGACAATCCTGGCAGTATTCAGCAGAAAATAGTGATCCATTAGAAAGGAAGTTACTAGTGTGGACTCTTAGTGGAAAAGTTCTTCAAAAATGTTCTTGTCTTCAGAGAAATCAAATGACACCAAAAATGTTGCTTGAATCTATGGCAGCTGGTCTTTGCAAGCCAGTTCTGTCTCTGAGCTGCAAAGGCTGTGAATCAGCAGTACTCCTGGGTAAGGAGCAGTCAGAGTTTCATTTTCTTAGAGTCCATTGGCATTAGAGAACTTGTTTTTTCTCCACAACTTCCCCATCTTACTCATTGTATCTGATTTTTCTCTACATATCTTTCCCTTTTTATTTGTACTAAATACAAGCATTTTCTTTTGTGCACGTAGCAGCATTTTTTCATGACCATTTTAAAGAAAAAAATACTGATTACAGGGAAAAAAAATACACAGGCTGCCTAATGCAAATTTTTTCCTAGCACATTTATTGGAATATTTAAGCTTAACATACCATGAAATCATGACAGCTAACTTGATCTTAATTGAAGTACCAGAGGATATGAAACCTTCAGACAGTCAGTCCAGCTCCTGAAAGTCATGCTGATGTCTGAGATGCTCTGGAACTCATGAATGAGTATCTGAAATAACTCAGTAGATTTGTGTCCAAATTTGTTATGGACTGCAGAATATATCTGATGAGCCAGTCCTTGCATAGTCCATTTGTTTTTTGCAGCAACAAAATTAGTAGTTGAATAGAGAGATTATTAAACTGTTTCTGAATTGGATAGCTGATATTAGTCATTCTGAATAATTACTAGCTTGTTGTAAATATGACAGGCTCAAAGGACAGAGCAGAATTTATATCCTGGAATCTGAATGTGTTTACCTGTTCTGTGTACCTGGAGCTGTAAGGATAAATATTGAATAGATGTTCTAAAACTAAGCTAGGAAATCAAAATAACTCCGTTTTGATCATCCTGAGCTTTGAAATGCAATCATACCCACAGCAGACAATGTTCACTGAGGCTGAATAACAATGGTGCAAAATCATCAGCAGGGAAACCACAGAAATGAACAGTTTTTAGCTGATGCAACCAGATGTGACACAATAAATTTGTAAGTGAAAATTACCTATGGGAATGAAAACATTTTGGAATGGCAGAAGGTAGCAGAAGAGAAAATAAAATAGTAAATGTTTTAGGCTTTGCCCATTACAAGAACCATGAAAAAGAGAATAATAAGTTTGTATCAGAAAAGTGAAGAGGCCAGTATATTCAAACACTGCTCTGTCACCTGCCAGAGCAGTGAAAGAGAGGCATCAAATTGAAATAGATCAACTATATCTCAAAACCAAGCAAGCACGTTCAGAACAAAGTAGATAATGAAATGGTACATGCATTATAGTGTAGGAAAAATCGTAACCCTAGTGAATGAGATGCCACACAGCAGAGCTGGGGTTTGGATTTCAGACAAGAATAACGTTGATAACACACTGATGTTTTAGCTGTTGCTCTGTAGCTGTAGTGTCTGCACTAAGCCAAGGACCCCGCCAGGTGCGTAAGAAGCTGGGAGAGCACAGAGAGGGCAGCTGGCCCAGGCTGGCCAAAGGGACATGCTCTGCCCTAGAGTGTCACGTCCCGTACATAAGCTAGCCAGGAAGCAGTCTGACTGCTTGGACATAGACTAAGGGTCAGGTTGGGTTTTCTTCCTTCTGCATGTGCTGACAAGTTGCATTTGTCCATCACTTGTATTCAACTTTTTTATATATACTTACTATCATCTTCCTTTTTTATCCTATTAAAATGTTTTTATCTCAACCCAGAAAGATTTTGTCCCTTCTTTTCCCCATCCCCATGGGGCAGGGGGAGTGAGCGAGCAGCTGTGTGCTGCTTAGTTACTGGCTTGGCTTAAACCACAACAAATACCTAATGTATTCACCCACCTACTTGCTTAATCATCCAGACCATGCTGACACTCCAATTTTTTACTTTGTTTAAATGAAGGTCCCAAATTGTGTTCTGATATATCAGGGAGGGCTGACTGGGCAACTGAGGAAGTTCAAAAGAGACCATGTTCATTTTCTGTTAATTGAGAAACAGGAAGGGAAGTAATTCAATTTGCAGCTGCAGAGACATCCACCTTCTGTGTTAAGGTGAGTCTCTAAGCAGAAGGCTGTGTTGTTTCTGTTCATCGAGCTGGAAAATATAACAACTAAATAGAAAATTATGAATGCTGACGTGCTTAAAATGGTTTCTATTTGAATCACGCTTCTTTGCTGAGCAGCAGTCTGTGATTGCTAACCCCATTGAGTATGCCTTTAGCAGTTGAGAGCAAATGATGGGAAGGATTATCTGTCACAAAGTTTCTGTAGCCTGTCAGCAAGTGCTGCATTTGTGCAAAGTGGTAAAAAATTGTGGCTTTAAATGCTACACAATTTGGAGTATATACAAAATTCTGGGGTTTTTTCTAAATTAGGTAGGAATAAAGGCAGCATGAAAAGTCACAATGCTGATAAAAGGCTCACTGTGGCTCCTCTCACTTTGGAGTGACATCTGCCCATGAGAATGGGCATTTCTGTAAATAGTAATGCAATAATATTGTTAACTGGACCTCTAGTGTCAAGTTAGCTGGGCAGTCATAACTGACTACAGTGAAAAGTGTATCCCTGTCATCCCCTTTCTGTCCTCAGCTCTGTGGGTAAAGAGCAAATATTTCAGTCCTCTGAGATTTTGTATAATGCATTTTAATTAGTAAACTGCTGAAGGAGTTTTCTAGGGATGTGTGTATGTGTACATTTCACTGTCCTTGGGCCATAAGGCACCCAGAAAGGGAATATGCAGACTGTATATGTAAATATTTGTCATTATGCAGAAAGATTTGCCAAGTGTTAATATATGTAAATATTTGACAGCTGTTTGAGGAGAATAAAGGAAAAAATTGACAAGAGTATACTAAAGAGTTTTAGTTGTGTGTCATATGTTTATGTACAACTGCAGCTTAATGGGCAACTTGTGGGTCAGATTCAGTTCCCAGGAAGCTTCCAGCTGGCCAGACACTGGCAGTAAGTGGGCAGCAAATGAGCAAGAATCAAAGAAAAACTCCATGGAAATGTTTTGAACTTCTCCACAGAAATTCTTATTCGGTGTCAGAGGTGTTTTATGGGTGAAAGCTGATTTACTTGTTTGTAATTTGGAATAGCTATTAGGACTTCCCTACAGCCTTCTATGTCGCTTAGGTGACAGTTGGAAAGTTCTAAGCTCTTTAGTAGTGTTCCAGCACACAGAATGAAAAGCAAAGTAGCTGCTTTCAAGGTGTAGCCAAGAATCAAATGAACAAAGTTCAAATAAGAAGCTGAGTTCTCCACTTTGATGCAGAGAGTTAAAATGCTATAATAGCTAAATCTCAAGTAAACAACTATGTTTGCTAGTTTTATCTTGGTGTTTATAAAGCCTTGACTATGCTGACGAACAAGTGTCAGTCAGAAGAGCAGCAGCACTATTAAGAAACCAGCTAGCATGTTCTCAAAAGCAAGACCTGTCAGCCAGGAGTTTCTCTTTAATGTAGTTCTTTTCCTGTGTGCTGTCTTCAGAAGTTTCTTCAGGAAATAAAAATAAGTATATGCTCTGTTTACTTTGTTTAGGTTTCAGACTCCACAGAGATCTCTAACTGATATATGCATTTTGTTGAACAACCATCTTTCACATGCAGAATTTATGTGCAGAACTTGTGGAATATACTTGTTCTACTCTGACAAGCCCCCAAGAAATGGAAAAGTAGAGTCTAGTTATGATATGGCACAAAATAAGCCACTAAAAAAGCATCTATATTGTGTGTATGTGTGCATTATATATATATGTGGTGTTTTTAATTTCTTGATATAAGTAGTATTTGTTTCATACATATTTTGTTTACCCTTTTTGCATGCTTATAGTAGCTGAAAATAGCATCAGAATATTCCTGCTAGTTCTCTGTTCTCCAGTATGTCTGCTAGCTTTTACATTCTTCCAACAACGCAGACAGAAAGTTACATTATCAGTTAATTTAGACTATTTTGGAGTAAATACTTTTCTGTGGAAAAATCACAGATTCTCCCAATGGATCTGGTTAGTATGGTGAATATGGTGCTTGATAAGTGTCCATAAAAAATCTCAGATTCTTATACAGCAGCTTCAATGATCAGGCTCACTAACTGGTTTCCAAGGTCAGGCCATGATGTGCTGTGGCATAAAAGGCTGTTGAAGGCAAGAGAATGCCTTTTTTAAAGAAGTAAAATATATCTTGGTTTTATGCTTTTTCTTTTTTTTTTTTTCAATATTTGTGGTGTTGGGGGAGTGAAAATACCACATTTGACTCCAGTTTGGAATAACAGTATCTTGTAAAATTGGATTACACTTTTTGAGTGTCAGCATTTTCACTGTAGGAGATTATAATTCATTGGTAGGTACAGTAATATGCAAATTGGTCCAGCTAGTTATAATTGAGCTGCTGGAAATTGTTAATATGTTTCTGAAATTTGTGTATAACAAGGGAAATTTGGGTACACAGCAGATAATCTTAGTACATTTTTGTTTTCAAGCTGAAATGTGACTATTACTATTTGGAAATTTACATTCATGCTCTGGTTTTACAAGCTGCCTGGTTGATTTGTCCAAAGTGTGTTCAGCTCTGAGATTATTTTCTTAATCTGTTCTGATTTTTCAGGTTTGGCAAAGTGATTTATTATTGGCTAAAACACATTGCTCACATTTTAGCCAAAATTAAACCATCTGAAATCTAACCAGTCAGCAGGTATTTGATTTCTTCTATCTATGTAACAAGGCCACAGAAAGAGTGTTTGTGCTTAAAAATTGTTGTAGTTTTATAAAATCATAATCCCTGATTGACTCACTGAACAACCAGTTCAGGATCTCTAATGTAGTTCAGACTTCTCACACTTTAGCACAGATCTTAGAATCAGAGAGTTGGAAGGGACCTCGAGAGATCATGGGGTCCAACCCCCCTGCCAAAGCAGCTCCCCAGCTCATACTGCACAGATAGGTGTCCAGATGGGTCTTGAATATCTCCAGAGAAGGAGACTCCACCACCTCCCTGGGCAGCCTGTCCCAGGGCTCCCTCACCCTCACTGGGAAAAAGTTCCTCCCCATGTTGGTGCAGAACTCCCTGTGCTCCAATTTGCAGCCATTGCCCCTTGTCCTGTCTCCACAGACACTGAAAAGGGGCTGGCCAATTCCCCCTGCATCCCCTGCTTAAGATAATTACAGACTTTAATTAGGTCCCCCCTTAGTCTTCTTTTCTCCAGGCTGAAGAGTCCCAGCTCTCTCGGCCTTTCCTCATAGGGGAGATGCTCCAGGCCCCTAATCATCTTCGTAGCCCTTCTCTGGACTCTCTCCAGGAGATCCCTGTCCTTTTTAAACCAGGGAGCCCAGAACTGGACACAATACTCCAGGTGGGGCCTGACCAGAGCAGAGTAGAGGAGGAGATCTAAAGGATCTTCCAAAAATCTTTCTGTTAAAGAGCTGAAGCCAAAGACATAGGAATATTAAAGACTAACATAATTTTCTATTAAACATTAATTTTAATTTGAAAAAAGAGTGCTATTCTTGAGAGGTGGAATCTGAATTGCCTTTCCACATTAGAAAAATTGATCCCCTAAGGCGCAGTGATGAAGCAGCCTCCAAGGTCTTAGCAAAGCTTACTTTAATCCATTCACTGTGCCCTTAGAACATTCAGCATAGAAGGGAAATAGCAGCCAGACATACAGTCTGATTTTGGGTTTGTGGGGATTATCTCACATGACTTTAATACACTAGGAATATTTCTAATGTCCCATCATCTTCTATGAGAATATCTTTATTTTGATTTTATGGTGTAAAAATATTTAAGGGCTGCTTGCTTCTTATTTTCAAGCTAAAAAGCCAGTAAAGGAGACCTTAATTTCTATCTGCTGGATTTCTTCACTTGGAAAATCTGCAGATTTGTCATTTTGGCCTCAGCCATTGCCCAGCAAGGCAGTGAGGGGGTTTTACAGGGCTTAGCTATACACTACTGCACTATAAATGTGGTGACTTTCTTGGTTTCTTCTGCTGTTCACCAGGAATGAGCAGTGCTTATGTTTCAGCCGGTTTTTGTCTCAGCCACTATATAAATCTTGGTCCTGTTCAGTTAAACTTGAAGGTCTGAACAGGTGTGAATAGAAAAAAAAAGCTGTTGAGGTGAGGCAAAGCTAGATAAAAATTGATACAAAAAATCAAGCTACTCTTTATGGTACATAATCACTCCCTTATCTTTTCTCATTAAGTATTTTACAACTAGTAACTTAGAGAAGTAGTGTTTATGCTATTTGATATATGCTGCAATTATGCAGTTATGGAATATATATATGTATATATTTCTTATGTTTCATCTGTTGATGCATTTTGATGTGGTAGAGAAAAGTACTAATGAAATTTTACTCTGCACCTTTACTCTAATAAGAGTAAAGGCCCCTCCATATACCAGAGAAAAATAATCCTCTGCTTTGCAGCTGATTTTAAAGAATAGTAGCTATTACTCACCAGACTGTTAGAAAGTCTTATATGCATATGTATCCTGGATTAAGATCCTTGCTATAGAGTAAAAAGACAAGTTTAGAATAGGGTCTGGCTACCTGACTAGGTTCCCTACCCCTCAGTGGCTGCTATACTTCAGCTGTTTCCATAAAAATGTAATGGAAATGAAGGTAGCTAATTGGATTTACCAAAGGACAACTTTTGAGAATGTGCAAGCTACTAATGTCTTTAAAACACTCTATGAAGTGACAAGAATTTCTCAGAGGTGTTCTCTGTAACTGCAGTTGACTGAACTTGCTAATTTTTCATTTTCTGTAGTAATGGGTGCTTCCACACATGCCTTAAAATGTTTAAGAATATGTTCAATGGGCATATGTGTTCAAATACATTGTTACATGCATGTAAAAATATGCAAATATTTTCATTGGGTTAAAAGAAAATAAACTTTGCAAAATCAAGCTTATAAAGAGGGTAAAAATACTGAGAGAATCGGGGTTGCCTGATGCTGTAATTCCAATATATGCATCTAATATTTCTATATGCAATTTGCTTTGGAATATATTGTGTTAAGAATTTTACATTTTTATCATTTGGCCCATAATGAAACATTTAAAATAATATTTTTCAATATAATATATAGAAAATAAATGAAATTTCTGAAAGGTTGCACTGTGAAAGGCATAAAGATGTGATCCTGGCATGATACACTATGGAACTTTTGAACTGCATAACCCTTTGTGATCACAGAATCATAGAATGGCAGGGCCACCAACCTCCAGCCTGGATCTACACAAGGTTGCCCAGGGCAGCATGCAGCCTGGACTTGAGCACTTCCAGGGACAGGGCATCCACTACTTCTCTGGGCAGCCTGTTCCAGGACCTCACCACTCTTTCTGTAAAAAACTTCCTCCTAATATCCAATCTAAACCTTCCCTCCTTCAGCTTTAATCCACCTCCTTGTCCTGCAGGCTGCAATGAGGTCCCCCCGCAGCCTTCTTTTCTCCAGGCTGAACAAGCCCAGCTCCCTCAGCCTCTCTTTGTAGGGCAGGTGCTCCAGCCCTCTGATCAACTTTGTGGCTCCTCTGAACCCTCTCCAACAGTTCCACATCTTTCTTGTATTGGGGCCCCAGCTCTGGACACAGTACTCCAGATGGGGCCTCAGGAGGGCAGAGCAGAGAGGGACAATCCCCTCCCTGTCCCTGCTGCCACCCTTCTGCTGATGGAGCCCAGGATCCCATTGGCCTCGCGAGCTGCAAGAGCCACTGCTGGCTCATGGTAAGTTTCTCATCCACTATGACACTCAGGTCCTTCTCAGCAGGGCTGCTCTCAAGAAGCTTTTCTCCCAGTCTGTATCTACGTCTGGGATTCCTCCAGCCCAAGTGCAACCTCTGACACTTGGCAGTGTTGAACCTCATTAGGTTCACCCGGGCCCATCTTTCCAGCCTGTCAAGATCCCTCTGGATGGCTCCTTTCCTCCTAAGGTGTCGACCACACCACTCAGCTTGGTGTCATAATTTGATGGATGTGGAAGAACTTTTTTTTCAGGCAAGGATTTTTGTACTTCTTTTGATTTCTACACATGATTTTTCCAAGGTTGATTTCTAACAATAAACTTCAGGGATTGTACTCCAGTGTTGCTACATCCAGAGTGATTATGAGCAAGTGAATGGTATTCAGAGTGTATCTTTGGACAAGATTTTGAAATTACAAGGCAAGTAATGATTAGGAAATATGACAGACTACATAATGAATTCTATTAAAAAAAAGTGTTGAACCTTTAGAGATAACACAATGATGCCCAAATGTCATGCATATCATAAAACTGCTGAAAAATTAGCTTTTGTGTTTACAACTTTCATTAAAAACTATAGTTCAGAGTTGAAGCTTTAGACAGAAAAATCTTATCTATAAGACAACTATTTAAGTTATTTTTCTGCCTCTTCATTCATTGAAAGGAGACTGTTAAATCAGAAATTACATTTATCATATGAAATGTAAACATAAGCCTGCAGTTTTCTTAAAATAATAAAAAAGTAGCATCAAGGGGTGAATTGCCTGGACAGCTTTTGTATTTCATTTATGTGGGAATTACAATTGACGGGTCCCTTTTCTCATTTACTTCCTAGATGATTCTCCTCTGTGTCTCCCTATCTGCCTCTCTTTTTCCAGTAAATTTAAAATTTCTAGGTAGATGGAGACAATAAGCACTAATGCTGGTGCAGGATTAAGAAATGTTGAGTAAGATTATTGTGTCAGCTTCTTGCAGAAGCTTCCATTTTGTATTGTATAAATATCAAATGATAATCAAGGTCAGGTATAAACTGTCAAGACTACAGCTGTAATAAATGCAGAGGATCACAAAATTGCTTCATAAAGAAAAGATATATGGCCTTGTTCCAAATCCAAATTCATACCACCAGCAAATTAAAGAGGGTATTTCAAGAACACTTGCAAGATGCTACAGTAACTGAATGTAAAATGACATGCCTGAAATTATCTCATTATTTTTCTGTTTATCTTAGTTTCACATTATACACACTTGCCTGTAAAAATCTACAATTAAAACAAATTATTCTAGACTTTTCTGAGCTTGATGGAGAATTGAATTCTCAGCTATTGGTGTAAGTGTTATGTTTCAATTTCTGATGGTGCCTCAAAGACTTCAATCCAGTTTCTGCCTCTGGGCTCTGTCAGTTACAGAGGAACATAGAGCAGGCAGCAGGATACATTCCACCTAACTAAAAATCTACTGTGGCAGAAGAGGAAGGTGTATTGGAAGACAGTGAAACACAGCTATTTGTCTAGGTTCTTTGTAAATTTTTCTCTTTGTATTCTCTATAAAGTTCATTTCAACCTGCTTGTCTGATGACCATAGGTATATATAAAATTCATGCACAGTCTACAAAGAGAAAATAAAGTAACCTCATCTTACTGGCAAGAACAGTGCAAAAATGCTTTAACTTCCTCTGCTGTCTTGTGCATTAGAAGCAAAATGACTGTAAATTTACTCCACTGACATTGTTGAATGAACTGAGTCTTTGTGTAAAGAATCATGAGCCAGCATTCAAGTTATACTCAAGGTCAATTAATTCCCATTTGGTAATTAAAAAAGGCATATTGAAATGTGGTGAATCCTGAGTAGGATGCATGAAAGCTCATTTATCAGGCTATTATGACGAATATTTTATACTATTAATGACTTTCCTTCAAACATGGCTATGCACTGACCCTTCTTATCCTCTTAAATTTCTCTACCTTGTAAATTTGACTGTCTTATGAAAAACACTGCTTACAATTTGGCTGTCGTCAACGTGCAGGTATTCAGTGTTCTGGCCTTCCCATAGGCTCTTCACATGCAGTGCATCATTATTTCATCTCTTGCGTAAACTTAGTTTAAGAGATCCAGGTGCTTATATTCAGTATTTCATTCAGTTAACTATATTCTTCTGCAGAAAGAATAATAGCTCTTTTTTTCTGCCTTCCTTTTCACAGGACATCATTTTAGGCTATAAGGTAGAAAAATTTGTTAAAGCTCTGAGTCGTGTCATGATCCTATCTAGCAGTCAGACAAGGATACATAACAGGACGTGGGTCTGAAGTCCTCACAGTCAGAATTTTCTGTATGATTTTTCTTTTAAAAATTTCTCCCACTACTGAGATACGGGAGTTATTTTTGGAAAGGAGTCTCAATTTACACTTGTAGCAAACTTAAAGTCCTCTGACAGTGTGAGAATGGGGTGATAGACATGGTCTCTTTCACAGACTTCGAAATTTCAGTCGTTAAATTGTTCATTATTACCAGGTTCTTTAAAAAGTGATTAGAATCCATTCATACTTTGTGACTTCCCAGAAAACAAAGGACTATGTTAGCTGGAGTCCAGAGCATCCATTTTTATTGCAGGAATCTATATAACAGTGCTTTGACTTCAGGGGGGCTCTTACATCACTAGTGGCATCAAACAATTTCCTGTGCCAAGCACTTCCCTGCATCACGGTAAGACAAGTTTTATTCTCATCTTCACAAATATTATTTCTAAAAACTGTTTGCTCAGATGTTTGGGAGGAAACTCTGAGCTTTGAGTTTAGAGTATTTGGGCTCTACTGAGAACAAAGTGATGTTAAAATGTAATTAGGGAAAGCCCTTTCATGATGGCAGTTATCTTTTTCAGAGGAACAAACCTCATCATATCTCATAAGCTCTGGCCATCCATGCAGCAGGCTCTTTTAGCTGACTTTGGACCAAGTACTGACTCAGTTTTCTGGGGAAATATTTTCTACAGAACTCTGGCTAATTCACCTGTACAACCTGCCCTTACTGTTCTTAGGCACTGTTTAACTAGGGACAGTGCAATGGGAAGCATGAGCAGGTCACTGTACTTCTCTTCCCTTTTTACATGGCATCCTAAATCCAACTTTGATTCACTTCATATGTATGGTTAAACAAAGGGAGAGCATTGGCTCAAGTTGGAGGGCGTCTTTCCCCTTAACTCAGAACTATCTCTGGGTACACCTAGTTTTAGCTGTACTGGTGATTTTAAAGAGATATTTACAGTTGTCCTTGAAAATGCCTGGTCAAATTACCTGGCTATTCAACTGAAGCTTGTCCCAGACACAGCTTTCTTGCTTTGCCACAAATTCCACAAACATGAATGTGTTATATTTTTTAGTAAGCATCAGTTTATTGCAGACATGCATTATGCAAACACTCTGGCAGCCAGCACAGCACCTTCTATCTCGTATTTAGGTTTGCAGTGTAAGTTCAGTTCCCTTGAAAAGACAGGGATGAGCTCTAGGGAAGCTGAAGCAAATTAGTAAAAAGCCAATGCATCCTTAATCCATTTTTGGATGACATGGCCTATCAGTGTGTCAACAGTTGTAGTAGTGTTTAGGATTCCCTCTCCCCCCAGCCCTCCTCCAGTAGCATAGCAGTGATTTCTCTCTCTTAATGATCTAAAAATGTCTCACCCTTAATCATGATGGCTAGTGCCTGTGGAATTCTGTAGTGGCCCAGTGTCAATCTCCACACAAAGGGACATATACCCCAAATTGATTCTGCACCACTTCAGTACAGCTAATGTCATGATTATAAAACGTTCCAGAGAACCTGAAAGTATTTTCAGTACTACAGGTGGGTTTTCAGTTAGCAATACCCCACTGGAAGTGTTATTAATGGATGCATTTCAATTAGTTTGAAAAACATGTACAGGATTAGATGGCTAGATCTTTTTCCACACTCTGTATATGTATGCTAAATTGTTTTTTTTAAATGAACTGTGAAGATCAATAATTGCATGGAAGTATAGTCTTTCTTATTTTCACAGTAAATCTAGAAATATTTCTGTCTGAACATAATTCTCTATGTCATTCATTTTTTCCCTTCATGGATAGTTCTGTATGCAGACCAGTTTCAGCTTGTTTGACAAAGTCTGCTAAATATTAAGCAGCCCAGTTATGTCCCAGCAGCACCATGGGGTGCTAGAGGGTATTTCCTTGGTATGGCAGCAACCAAAATTCAGCAGGTGACTCGTGTGAATTTTGGCTAGCTGGCAGCTCAGAAGTATGATTAGCAGCAGCTCATTCCTGTTTCTGACTTCAGAAAATGCACATTGGTAAAAGATAAGTTGAATTTCCTACCCATGGAGGTAAGCTTCAGCTGGTGTTTATGCATAACCAGAGAAGCTGTGCCTCTGTCAAGGTATATTGGATTATACAGGAATGAGAAAACCTGAGTTCAGGATGTGGCTTCCCCACAACCCAGTTAAATGTCCCACGAGCCCCAGGACACCCAAAGTTTTGTTTTCAAATGATGGTTTCATTTTATTTTTCTGAATTTCATCTCTCTTATGTTTTCCTTTTGATTCCTTTTTCTCCTTGTGTTCTCCATTCACTGGTAACACCTTTTACAGCTTCTCTCATTCTGTTTACTTATCTTAATTTTTGTTTTGAAAATACTTGGAGTCACAAAGGAAAAGCTGGAAGCGAAATAGAATACATACATCAGGCTTGCTTTCATCTCAGCTGGGTGTCCTGTGTGCTGCATTAGAATTAAGAGAATCTCTGCAAGTAGAGATTGTTGCAATTTTCATCTTATCTATAATTTTGGCCTAGATGGAGACCATAGCTGATGAGTATGTGTACAGCAAAACAGACCAGGAATGAACCTCAGGCAGAGAAAATCCCATGTGATCATTAACAATGGTGCCTGACCATTGTTCGTGCTTAAAGCACACTGAAAGAATGGAAGGAGTTTTTGGGTAGGTAGGCTTGCATATCTCACTCTGAACCTTTGGCAGGGATGGAACCATGCAGGGAATGTTTGTATAATACAAAATCTATTTTTTTAAAAAAGGAAACAATGATTTGTTTAACATAAAAGATTTGTCACTACAGTATGGACAAATACTTTTGTGCCTGGAAATATAGTTGTATTTTAAAGTTACTGAAATGTTTACCACAGGGAATTGGGAAAAAAGAATTCTGGGAAAGGATAGACATTTGTAGTAGGCTGTGTTTACTTGGAACAGTTACTGTTCTCTTAGGAAGCTAGCTTTCGACAGCATGTGTGCAGATATTAATTACTCCTGTGATATTAAAAGATTTTCAGTAACTTTTCATTTACTTTTAAAAGGAATTAATAATTTTTCTGCATGTCATCCTAGAAAAAAATTAAGGGAATCAATTTATCTTGCAATATAACAAAGGTTCTAATGTATCATGTAGTGGTAGGTGTTACAGCATCCTTTAGGACCTTAACTAGTTCTGCTGTTCTTAGATGCCACTCCTATGAAATGTACTCCTGTTCTTAGATCCTATTCCCTAAAAAAGATAGAAGGGGAATGTCTTATTGAGGGGGAGGTTGTTTTGCTTGACTGATGCCCAGATATTCCCTCTGAACTGAAATGTGTTGTTTTGTGGTTTCATTTTACAAAACTGAAGTCCCCTCTGGTGATACTCTGCTTTCACATCAACTTTATATGTAACTCTGAACTGAAAGTGACTCTCATGGGTATTCTGTATGCTGCTTTGTCACTCTTCTTACCTAGTTTAATTGGAAAATAGGTGTTCTGGTTTCAGATGGTACTGTACCTTTTCAGCCTCCAAAACCAATTCACCTGATGAAAATCTATAGGTGTCCAGATTTCACTTCTTCTGTTGCTTGTTTGTTATGTAAATCAGAATTCTGTATCCTACTTGAAGAGTGAAAAGTAACTTATGCAACATGTGCACTTAGAAACATAATTCAAATAACTTTTGGAAGTGTAGCAGTTCTTAGGAAAGAAAAGAAAGAACATTCTGCCATCAGAAAAAGAAACAAAGACATTCACTGGATGTTCTGGGTCCAAACTATGTGTTGGTGTTGTTGCTCTTCTCAGGCTTTGTTGTATTTGCAGCTCAAGCTGTCCAATCAGGCATTGCAGATTGAAGTGTCACCACCTCTCTAACTCTGTCAGGACTTCAACTAAGATAACTTTTACCTATTTTTCCTTTGCATTTAGGAGAAAAGTTTACCTCATTTGGGAAGCTAGAAAATAATATGCAAGTGCTTCCAAAAGCAGTCGGTAAGAACTGAATTTCATACTGTAACATCTTCAGCAATGTCTTGTGTAAATCACAGTTCATACTGATTTTGAAATTGGTGGTTTACTACGACCTGCAAAATATTTCAGTTCCTAGGCTAGTATATTTTGTATTCAAAGGGATTCCTTTTTATTCTGTATCAGATCATGACTGTTTTCTAGGCGTGTTTTCCTCCTACCTCCCTACAGACAGACAATACTAAAGGTTTCCTTATTGCAGTGACTTATGGCAAGGTCTTTAAGTAATGATGAAGCAGGCCAGCACTCAATTCTGATTGACAACATAATGTCAGTCATGCTTTTGAAATGTCCTCGTTAATATTCTATCTCCATGTCACAGAAATCCTATTGTAGTATTTTATTTATCTAACTACATGGGTTTTGTGACTGTTAATTTTTCTTTCAGAAGTGGGATTTCTTTTGTATATGCAAGTAGTATGAATTTGTTTTATCTTCATGTTATTAATGAAAGACTGAAAGGTAGTTGTAATTGTTTTCAGCAATTTGAAGTGAACAGCAATGTTTTAAATAAATGTGAAATATATTTTTAGCAGTATTTTAGACTACTCAACTCTACAAATATATGTTACCATTTAACAGGCTATTGTTACCATTTAATAGGATAAGTATTGGAGCTGTAGAGCTCTGTGTGGTGTGAGCATTACAATATTCCATTGATTAAGACTGTATTTCTATAAGAAATGGCAGATATATTCTCAATGACAGATATAAAGGTGATGATTTACTAGGATGGGTGTCTAGCATGCCAACGAACATGCTATGATATAGTTAGCATGCTCAGAATCATTCTAATGTTTTACATTGGTTTCTGTCTTTGGGCTTTTTGCTGAACCACTGATTTTCTGTTCCTTATTAGACCTTGTAATTGCTGTGTGAATCAACTGCTTTGGTTTATGTTTTATAGTGCATCATTGCCTCTCATGCAAGAGGGAGACAGAAATAGATATCCAGAACCATTGTTTTACCAGATGACCAATATTCAATGTCCATTTTCTTTCCTATAAAACATAGACTAAAAAGATCTCTTACTGTTGTGTAATCATAATGTTAACTGTTACAGGGTTCCATGACATTCATTTAGCCAATGCATTTCACATTTTCCTTAAAAAATAAGGAAATGACAAAAAGTAAAACTATAATACGTATGCATGTTCCAATCATGTAATGTCACCTGGTATCTTTTTATGGCAGGAGGGTACTGTGCTGCATTCTCATTTAGCTACCAGAGTGGGGTGTTAAAAGGGTACCCAAATGACTGTCTTCATTTTCTACTCTGTTGGAGTAGCATTTCCTATACAATCTTTTTGACCAGCTTTGATCCTAGAGAGCTTTGATGAAGCCACTAATTAGTTTTTTGATTCATCTGTGTTTAGGAAAGAAAGATTTATTATAGTAGCACCCGCTTGTGCCACTGATAATTAAAAGGCTGTCAGCATTTTCATTATATAGCTCTAGTCTTGCTGGAGAGAATCCCTCCCATCTGACACTTTGGATTATTTCTGAACGACTGAGGCACTCTGAAGAACTTGACACTTAGGCTAAAATTGACTGGGAACAGCATTCCCATGAACTACTTCAGCCATCACTGCTGTGAGGGACGCACAGCCTGTCACTCTTTTCTCTTAAGAAAAACAGAAGAAATTGAAGTGTTAAGAACAGACCCCCCCATGTGCTTTTTTGGGGGGGGGGGGAGTGAAACTGTGTTGCAAATCCCCCCTCACCCCACAATAGAAAATAGATTTGCCATTTTTAGAAGCTCAGCCTTGTGTAAGTTCTTCCTAATCCTATATAAATGATCTGTCCTTACCTTGAAAATGATTTTTATACCCTGATAATTTTGTCAGTAGCCAGAGTCTATGTTCCTAATTGTTGGCATATGAGCTGTTAACAGTATGTTATCTACCTGCTTTTAAGGGTCTGATTTTCCAAAATGTACATAGTACCTTTTCCTCAGCCTAAGATATAAATGCAGTTCATCTGTATTCAAGTTAGGGGTACAGCTGGCTAGTGACATGTATTGAGATCTCCTGAATTGGAAGGGACCCATAAGGATCATCGAGTCCCACTCAGGGCCAGCCAAGTCAGAGCATGGCACTGAGTGCATCGTCCAGACACTTCTTGAACTCAGTCAAGCTCAGTGCTGTGAGCACTTCCCTGGGGAAAAATATATGAAAAAAATAATTTCACATGGTGTAGGTGATTCTTCACATTGTTCAAATCCTATGCATATGCAAATGCATTTACCACATCATATTCTAATGCAAAGCCTTTACAAATTATCTTAAGTTATCAGCAATTCTGATTTTGCAAGAATCTGCACAATTGGACTGTGACATATGAAAATGAAACTCCTTGTATAATGAGACATTTTGGTGGCTTTCTCTGCCTTCCTAAAAAGCCCAAGGTGAATCCATAGCTGCTTATGTCTGCTTATGTGACTTAGTCAAGAAACAGCTGCTCACTGTTGCAGGCAAAGCTCTAAAATGCTGCTTTGAAAATTTATGTATGTTTTATAAAGAGGAGATATAACACACTGGCAGACCATATAAATATTACTGCATAACAATAATTCAGTTTCTTTTCTTTTAAAGATTCTTGAAGTAATGCATTATTTTTACTTGGCTGTCAGAACATTTTACATTTATAAAAGTGAGATGGCAGGGGAAGAAATAGGATTGTATTAGACCTCTACTTGCATTTATGCATTTATGAAAGACCATATGTATGGTTTATAAACTCTGTTAAATCAAATTCCTAGCACTCATCCCAACATAAATTTATTTTTTTCTATCTAGTCTCATTGGTTTGCTTAGACTTCCTCCTCCTCTTCATTTATTTTATTATTTTCTTTATTGATATATCTGCTGTGAGAAACAGTAGCTTCTCATTAACTTCCTTCAGCCTGTAAATTATTTTTTAATAAGCAGCTTGTAATTAGCATATTTAAGGGAAGCCAAATAATGTTTATAATTGTGTTCTGTCACATTGCTCCATTTCTGGAGGTCTTGGCCATTGGAGGGCAAAGGCAGATCTACTGCTGAGAGTTCTAAAAACCTCAAGCATAACACACTTCATGTCAGTGCCTATCAGCAGGAAGAGGAGAGGTCCTTGATAATGTACAAATAAGCTGAAATTGGTATGACTTAATTTTAAATCTGGAAGTTGTGTTTTCTGATGAACCAGATCAGCCTATTTTTTAAACCTCTGGATTTTCAGCGTAAGGCAATTTTTTTTAAAAAACACCTTTCCTCATCTCCCATCTCTCAGCAAGTATACAGGTCATAGTGGGTTATTAAGGACATGTTTATCTGTACAGACTATATCAAAGTATCATATTGGTGTGTTTTGAAACAGGTTTTTTCCTGCATTGTAAGAAAATGTACTAACTAAAGACAACATTTTAACATTGAAATAATTAATTCAAATGCAATTAATACTGCATGCACATTTGGAGTTGTCCAGTACAAAGAGAAATTATCATTTTAATGCAGTCTAGTGCTCATGATCATTAAATTCAGAAGAGACAGGAGATAATATGCACACAAGTCAGTCGAAGGAAGTAACGTATTGCAGACTTTGTGGAATTTAATGTTGTTGCTTCTCTTGTTAAAATCCCTTGCTACCAGTTGGCTGGGCTTAATTACTGTTTTTGAATTTTGCTGAACTTCAAAGACTGGGAGGTGCTTTCAGATCTGATATGTAAAAATGAGAAATGATGCTGGAAGTTATTCTCAGCCAGATAGAACACACAGTTACTGTCTTATTATTGCAGTGTAATATATCATCAAAGAACAGATAAACAAACCTCTTCTGATTAGTTTCCACCTCATTTATCTACTTCGTACAAATTAACTATTGTCCTTGACATCTAGAGGTGAAATGGTCAAATTCTAGTACTTACAGGCAATAATAGGGATATTTCATGTATAGAAAATCTTTCCTGATTTCACATGCCACAAATACCTTTTTATGTATGTGGTTTTGTTATGTGTGAACTGTTTCATGGTCCCACTCTCCTTTCTCCTCAGCTCTTGTAGTTTCATATTTTAGGATAGAAATATTCATGTGACTTGAGCTACAAAAATGCTTTCATACAGTAACAAGCTGCCTCTGGATGGAATAAAGTATCTGCTAATCATGCAAGGCCACACTTCACATTAATGGGGCAGAATGAGGGGCGTATTCCATCTGATTTAAACTGCTAGTAGGTATTTTCAGTGGATAGGATGTAATTACTCCAAAAGGTACAGGTAGCTGTGTCTGTGGTATATTATGTAATATGCATTGGTGGCTCAAACCTGTTGACCTTTTTTTCCACCATGGTGGTGCTGCTGGCTCTGTGTCTGTATTGATGCTGACTTGAGGACCGAGTGCCCAGTATTGCATGATTTCATGTTACACCCTGCCTTGTTCTCCTCATCCCAAAAGTGCTCTTTCTTTAGTATCTTTCCAAAGTGTTTTACTTTTTGGAGAAAGTTTATTGGAGTGCCTGTCTCATGACCATTAAGGATGGAATCTCCATCAGGTGGTAAAAATTATTTGAGAGATATTGAAATTTAACAAATTTATCTACCCTTCTGCTTAACAAATTTAAAATGTATTTCTATGCCAAAATAGTCTAGACTGTACATAATTTCATAATTTATATGGTGCATTGAGAAGCTTTTGGAAATATGACCCAGCTTGTCATAGAATCCCTGACTCATATTGTGAAAACAATTACCCAGTAATTCCAAGCAAAATTATCCTGTACTGGAGTGCAGTCCAGAAGAATAAAGTTGTTGCTTTTGCCCTAAGTGAATCCAAATGTGGATTTGAAAGAAATGCTGCCAGCTCTGATTCTGAATAGCCAAAACTGACCCTTGAAATACAATGGCCTGAAGGGCCTGTGCTATGAGGGGGAGATTTCTGCATGATCAGATTTATTTTGGCTTGTACAGGCTTAGCAAGGGCAGTCACATTAACTCGCACAAGAATCAGAAGATTTAGAAAATCTAAGATTAGTTTCTTATGTTAAAACTTGAAGTTTATTGTAAAAATAATTTGGCAATAAAATTTAATGAACAGTTAGAGGTAGAATGTAATATTTGCATATCCTGTACAACTTTAAGGTATAATTTAGGTTTGATTTTATTTTATTTTTTTAGTAGCCTGGAGTCTGTGTATATTTGCATGCCTATTTCATGCAGGAAAATTAAGAATATTTTTTAGTGGTGAAGAACCTGCTATAAAAGAAGTGTATTTTAGAGCTCTCATACTCCAAATTTATTCAGCCTTTTTGAAGTAATTAAGTGTAAATTAGACAGAAGATGATGCTTATAATTTCATTCACTGTATTTACCTGTGAAGTGAGATTTGGTTTTACAAGAATTGATTATTTTTATTACATGTTATCTTGACTTTGTTTGTAAACTCAGGTTTTTACTGTGAGAAATGTCTACTTAGAATCATGGAGTCACAGCATAGTTTGGATTTGAAGAGGCCCCAAAGATCATCTATTTCCAGCACTCCTGTGAAAGCCATGGATATGGGAAATGCCAACAGAATGCAGAGACTGTACCTGGGGTGATTCTCTGCCCGCTGGCCAGGGCAGGGGTTTGGAAATGATGGGCTCTGGTCACTCCTCAGCAGTTCCTCTGTGTTACTTTCCCCATATGCTTTTTTCCTGCTTCAGGGCAGGTACTCTCCATGGGCCATAATATATGCTCTAAACTTGCTGCAAAAAAACGACATGGGGTAGATAATGGGCTGCAAAATTCAACCAAGAAACTCCTGTTCTTACAGCTGTTGTTGCTGAGGGCTTGGCTGCTGTGGCTGCAGCTCTTTTAAGGATCGTTCAGGTATGGGCAGAATGAAATGACAGTATAGATGGGCTGTCAGAGCTCTGCTGTCCCTCTTAGTTAGTGTATAGTATTTAAGTGTACATTAGGGGAGATTGAGCACAGATTGACTTCCTGGACATTCAACCAAGTGATCGATACGATAAATTGCTTTGTGGTTTGTTTCCTCGCACAGATTCTTGCTGGTAGCTTTGGACTCACTTGCCTTTCTTCTGAGTGGGGAGGAAAAAAAATGGAAAAAGAAAAGAGTGACATGGAAAGTCCAGCAGCAGTCACATTTATCTGTGCCATGTAGTTCCAGAGACTGGGACTTAGAGGGGCGGGCCTGTGCAGATAACTATTTGGGAGTCATTTTGGGACAAGCCTTTGGAACTCTATGACGCTCTGTGTGTGACTGACTTTCCTAAATGTTGGAGAGTTTTCCTCTCTGTGGTGGAATGGAAAGCCTTTGACTAGAAGGGACACTGGTGGTGATTTGCTCACAAAATCAGTGTTCTGAAAGACTGAAGGCATCTGCTCCCTGGGGCTTTGTTCCTACTGCAACTTTACAGGGCTCCTCAGAAGAGCGGAGTGCTAGGTGGCATTTCTTATTATCATATTTTTCCTCTGTGCTACACTAGGTTTTGTTTTTATTGATGTGAAAGAAAGTCATCGATGACCTTTCTGTTTTCAATTTGCTCTCAGAAAGAGGAGGTAAAAGTATTGCCAGACGTTGACTGCAGGAAGCATCTCAAGGGACAGCAGTGAATGTCAGAGCTGAAGGCTGGTGCAAACTCATAGCAGCTTTTTCTAGTGGTCCATTTGTGTATGCTTAATTACTGATCATTCACCTATTAAACAGTTTATTTATTAAAAACATTTTGTCATAACAGTCTGATCTCAGAAAACTCTTGTAACTGCAACAGATTATAAAAGATCTAGGATTTATTTTGATTAGTTTTAGTATCCTTCTGGTGAGCATTTCTAGGTAAAGCCTGGTTAGGAAAGTCAAATGAACACTGACATACCTGACACAGCAAATTGGCAAAATTCCTACAGCCGTTAGCTGAAATAGTAAATGGAAACAGAACAGCTCCTACATATTTATAAGGAAAAACAAATGCCTGTTTGGCTGTCTATAATCTTTCACAGCCAGCTGCTTTATTTTGTAATTACGGAGTGTCCTTATTTTATGGTAACCTATAGGACAGTCAGCCCTTGACAGTCCTCCAGTGCAGCCCTCCTGACTGTCCTAGGAACAAGGGTTATTTTCTGTCACTCCTCAAGAGAATTACTGGCAAATTCCAGGAGCTTGAACAACGTTTGGATGGAGCTTTGTTCATCTCCCCCAGGCCGGAGAGTTTTGATCCCAATACTGAGCAACTTAACAGGAGGAGGTTACAAGTGAACAAATCAGATCACTGATACAAATTTTTTTTAAAAATAGGTATACCTTAGTTACTGTTTCTTCTGAGGTAGCTATCATCTATGGTAAAAAGGTGCAGAACCCCAGTCATGGTGATACATTTATCTCAAGAAATGTTTTTTACAGCCTATCAGGGGTTATCAAATAAACACATGACCTTGATATTGATTCAGTGATTTAGCAATACAGTAGCTCTGTTGTTCTTCCACTACCTGGAAGGGTTCTCAAGAGAAATGAAAAATTGAACTGTATCTTCAGACCACTTGAGTTCAGGTGCAGAAAATAGTAAACCCTGTAGGAGAGGCTTTTGAACACAGGGGTTTTGTACTTCAGAATCTGTTGGTGTCAAGGTCAAGTTTAAAGTCTTGATTTTGCTCTGAGCTCTGACTTGTCATCCTGCTACACCTTTTCTAAGTTAAAGCAATGTTCTACAGCCTTTTGAAGGAAAAAGAATATGCTGGGATGCTGTGGGCCATGATGATCTCTTCCTTTACCATTTCTAAAGAGTTTAAAATATATTGACCTTGACAACTGAAGTATTGAAGTCCGAGGTCTGATGTGCTAATGGATACTCCTATAGGCTGTTAGGCAGAGGCTGTGCATAGGATTTTCTTGCTAACATACTGTATGACTTGCTGGCTCTCTACCTTAGTTACAAGTAAGTAGTTACACTGGTCATGTGCTCCCTGAAATTATTGTGGGTGGAATTTTGTGAACTTAGATTGCAGAATAGGTAAAATACTTTGCTTTGTTGGGTCTGAGTTTTGTGCTTTTGAATAGTCAAATCTCTGTGAATGTATTTTTGATTTATCAAGCAGTAAAAATTACTACTGGCTTCCATTCTTTTGTGTCTAAACCTAAACAATGTGAAAAATGAGGGAGTGATTAAATATAGACACTCTGTTTTTCATTGGAAAATGTTTGTTCTGTCTCTAATTTTATAGAAATGTGGCATCCCCTGCTGTAAATATATCAATTGTGGTAAGAGGATACAAATTTTATTTATTTTCATCACTTCAGACAAGATGTGTGTGGAGTTGTGAAAGTATCTTCACTAAGGATGCCTCAAAATCAATGACTGTGATACCTAGTGCAAGTGATTCCACAGAATGTGAAGGAACTGGCTAGATGGCACTGGCTCAGTTTGTAGGTATCACTTGAGCAGCAGAGATAGCTGCTAAAGAGAACAACAGAAGTTGCAATGACTGTGTATGTGACCTTGAAACGCGTAGGAGTTTTCCATCTTAAGCTCCTTATTTTTGTTTGCCCACATGGTGACATCATTTTAATCTAGCTGGTGGTGGAAACTGGCATTTGGAGTCTCAGCATGTTCTATGTCATACATACAGCAGGGGTGTGTGTATGTTACACATACAGCAGGGGTGGCAGTGAAGCTGTGTTCCACAGGTGTCACTAACATCTCTCTAACCTCTTGTCTGTGCCATTCCTTGAATTGCACATAGTTACTTTACAGCGCAGAATCAATGATGAGGTACTAAGGTAACATATTAACTGTGTAACCCAGTGAGTTTGAAAAGTCAGATTTCAGTCTTGGGCAGTAACAGTAACAGTCCCTTTGGTGAGTTGTTCAGCCCCAGGCTGTGTCTCTGAACTCTCTTTTGGTTCAGTCCCTTATCAGCTTAATCTTACTAGCTGTCATAGCAGCTGTCTAAGCAGTCTCCTAAGAAAACCTTTGGACTGCTGGAAATATGGTTGGTTTGTGGTTCTGAGTGTCTGTGTGGTTTTTTTTCCTCTCTCGTTTTTTATCTTTTATCACTAAAAGATAAATACTTGCCGTTTTTCTAATAGAGTGGAGAATTTTTCTGAACACTAAAAATGTAAACTGATTCTCAATTCTTAGCACATGAGCTACAGTAGAATTCCTGAAGAGGTCTAGCAGAGGTTTTTGGTGTTTCACAGGTTATTTGCACACCTGGTTTATGTTTCTTCATAACCATAATGGATAACAACCCAGACTCCAAACTCCTTTGAAAAACTGTTGTGGTTTTGACTGCCTGAAAATGATAGTAGGCATGGAAGGGAAGGGTTTTCTCCATCTGATGAACAGTTCTTATGGAAATAGGAACAAAGAAGTGAAGGTAATTCAGATTTCTTTCCCCTCCCCCCCATCCTAATTTTGAAAAGAACCTGATTGTTTTGCTAGCTCTTTCTATGTCTGCTTTTCCCCCTCTCTCTTCTTCTTTATATGTAGGAATAAAAATGTATTTAAGCAACTTAGTTGTTAACTGTATGGGTTATGCATTTTTTTTTTATTATGAAGATATAAAATTTTCTGTAAAGGTAAGGGGTTTATATCCACTATTATTTTTCTTTGGGAAAAGCTGTTCTAAATTCAACCAGAGATGTTCTTTTTCTTGTATCATTTCCTATTTGGCTGCATTATATGTAGGAGGGTCAAAATACATGCCTTTGATTTATGTGGCAATGTAAAGAACAGGTACAAATGCCATAAGGCAGACAGTTTGAGTCTGTCCAATTGCTAAGTGTTTCACTGTGAAAAATGACTCCTTGTTCTTTGGATCACAGAGATTGTACAATTACAATTTTCATCAGTCCAACACAAGATTCATTGGCTCTTACTGTGCAGAGCACATAGTCACAGTCCAATAAATCTGCTTCTGATGTGCAGATCCAGACTCCTGGAGCCTCTAGAGACTTTATACAAATGATGGGCATGTCTGCGTTGCCAACGTATTTGCATGCTGTCAGCATACAGGGGGGTGGGGGTGCTGATACTGTTCTGACTTCTAACATGGTATTTTATGGCTTGCATTTGAATGGTTAGAAATCACGTGCTTGAACTGGTGGATGCAGGAGGTGGTGCTTATTCCAAGTTTTTGGTGCTCTTAGATTCTTCTGTAGAGATTTAGCTCTGGTTAAGATCGTCATGTTCCCAGGACTGGTAAGGCATTGCAACATCAGTAAGAGCCTGTCTGGCCTGATCCATTTTGAAAAAGCACAGAACTGTCAAGTCATGGGAAGTGAAGATGGTGTGGATGGGCAAAATTATATCTGGTTGACAACAACAGGAATGGTGAGAGTTACTTTCCCAGTATTCTCCACAATACAGAGAATTGTTTGTAAGTTTACCAAAACTGCAGATACTGTAATAGAACTGACTTTTATCCCTACATTCCAAAAAAACAAACTCCTGAAGACAGCTCACCACTTTTCCTGAAAAGCACTTTTGTGGTTGAGGAAAGTGACATCTGAAAGGAGGGATAAAACATTCTAAGTGTCTCTAATGAATTTAGGCAATCTGTAAGGTTCTAACACACTCTGTGTATGATCCATAAAAGTTTGTTAACCACTGTTACCTAGATTCTCTGAGGATTTTGTCTTAACAGTATTAGCACCAGCCTGCTGATGGGTTTGCACCTACACTGTCCCAGAACTGAGAGATAATAAACATGCTTCAACATGTAGAAGTTCAGCAGAAAAGCAGCTCTTTGTTGCTGTGTCCAAGTATATTGCCTGGCACAGCACCTGAGGGTAGACAGTGTCTGTCCTGTGCTGACAGTCTGGAGGAAACAAGAGAAAACTCCCTGAGCTGAATGTGATGGAACAGCAAGAGACAATAAACAGACAGTTACCTGCTGGTGACGGAAAGGGCAGATAAGAACAGGAACCTGAAGTATCTGATGGGCAACAAGACAGATAACAACACTGAATGGGAAACCCAAGTATCTTGTGGGAGGAAATATTAGCAGGACATGAAGGAGGCAAGAACAGAAACAGTGCTGAAAAAGAGAGGGCATGGACTGGATTGCAAGGCTCAGAAGCAGTGGAGGGTATGGAGTGGAGTCAGGACATGCAAAAGAGAACAGAACACAAGTAGGTTATGCCATTCATGGCATTTCCTTAGCTGCAGCTATGGGGATTAAAAACCACAATATTCTTCTGCTAAAGCAAGGGTTCTTTTGGATTTTATGTCCGAATCTCTCCTGAATTCCCTTGTAATATTTAACTTTTAACTAAGTAAGAAATAACTTCAGAAAAATGTGTGCAAAAAATACCAACTGAAAAAGGCATCTAGAAAATTCATAAAGTATCAATCTTTTAATTTAATTGTATTTATCTGTCTTTTAAAATGTTTGTTAATTTAAAATAAGCAAGCAAGAAGCCACAATTTATGATTGACAGCATATGAAGTTTTTAAATATCTTTTTTGATAGCTTGAGAGAAGTTACAGCAAAACTGACTGAAAAAGAAGACATTCTGAAGATGCTATTTTCTGTTCATTAGTAGATCTTTCTGAAGGTAGTACTATACAATGTTATATAATGAAGGCTTTGCTATTTAACAACAGACAAAATGATAATGATAAGGAACATTAAAAAAAAAAGTGTGCTTGTGTTCAAGTAAATGTTTTGGTGTCTTATGGGTAACTAGTGTCCATTTAAAAGGATGTGGTACACGGCATTTCAGATGAAGAATCTGTCTTGTCTATACAGAAATGTATAGAACTTCTTTTCCAAACATTTCTTTCCACGGGTTTTGCAGATAATTCTGTATTTTGTGTAGGAGCAGATGCTTTCTTTGGTGCTGGTCTGTAGGTGCAATGTTTCTAAAATATTCTTGGTAATTGAAAATGAATAATAGAATCACAGAATGGCATGGGTTGGAAGGGACCCCAAGGATCATAGAGCTCCAACCCCCCTGCCACAGGCAGGGACACCAACCTCAGGCCTGGAGCTACACAAGGTTGCCCAGGGCCCCATCCAACCTGGACTTGAACACCTCCAGGGATGGGGCATCCACCACCTCTCTGGGCAGCCTGTTCCAGCCCCTCACCACTCTTTCTGTAAAAAACTTCCCTCTAATATCCAATCCAAACCATCCTTCCTTTAGCTTTAATCCATTCCCCCTTGTCCTGCCATTATCTGCCCTTTTAAAAAGCTGATTCCCCTCCTGTTTGTATGCTCCCTTCAGGTACTGGCAGGCTGCAATGAGGTCCCCCTGCAGCCTTCTCTTCTCCAGGCTGAACAAACCCAGCTCCCTCAGCCTCTCCTTGTAGGGCAGGTGCTCCAGCCCTCTAATCATCTTTGTGGCTCCTCTGAACCCTCTCCAACAGTTCCACATCTTTCTTGTATTGGGGGCCCCAGCTCTGGACACAGGACTCCAGGTGGGGCCTCACGAGGGCAGAGTAGAGAGGGACAATCCCCTCCCTGTCCCTGCTGCCACCCCTCTGCTGATGGAGCCCAGGATCCCACTGGTCTTGCGAGCTGCAAGAGCCTCTGCTGGCTCATGTTAAGTTTCTCATCCACTATGACACCCAGGTCCTTCTCAGCAGGGCTGCTCTCAAGGAGCTCTTCTCCCAGTCTGTATCTATGGCTGGGATTCTTCCAGCCCAAGTGCAACCCCTGACACTTGGCAGTGTTGAACCTCACTAGGTTCACCCGGGCCCATCTTTCCATGGTGTAAAGTAAGTTTCCATGTAAAGTATGTTCATGACTTTGCCTTTGTCACGGTCAAAACCATGTTTTTGTTCAGGAATTTATTTTCTTCAGATCTGGGGGTGGCAGTAGATGGTATGCATACATGTTGTCAGTGGTGTTCAAGGAAACAAAGAATCATTGAGACCCTAGAGGAAAAGACCAACTATTAATATAAAGTCACATTTCAATTTGCAGTTTGCTTTCCAGGTTACTTTTACTGTTGTTCCTGTGCTGTACTGATCTTGTACCTGGGGGCTTGGTCTTCTGGAAACAGTCCAGGGAAACTTTCAAACAAGAAAGCAAGGTTTCAGCATCAGGAAGTTGTATTTTATAGAACTTTTCAGCCACTTTATCAAAAAGGAGGAAGGATTAGTTGTGAAAGAAATTGGGTCTGGTTCTGCTACATAATAAATTTCTCTCTCCTCTTACTCTTCTTACCTACTCATCAAAGTAACCTGTCCATGTCATCACTGAGGAATATTTTCCAAAAATCTAAGTCTTGTTAAGCAGTCAGATTCAAACAGAAGAGAAGAATGTTCTTGCCAGCAGGAAGGAGACCCTGAGAGCCATGGATTACAATCTCATAATTGACTCTGTGTCAGACCTTTGAGTGAGGCAACTTAATTTCATCAGGACACTGAGATAACAGTACTTCACTGTGATGCTGTAAGGATTACGTAGTTCTTGTAAGTTGTTTTGAAGATGGAAAGTACTACAAGAGCTGACAAGGCAGGCTTTGGATTATACACCAAGAGCTTAGTGCAGGAGAGTTTCCAATGTGTCGAAGTGTTTCAGGAATGCAATTCTTCCCTGAACCCCAGTGTTTATCCATTTGCTTTTTCCTACATATATGTTATCATTAATAGACTTTGCCTATCCTTTTAGAAGCTTTAGAACACTAATAGCTTTTTCAGGCCTGGAGAAGTATTCCATGACTTATTTCATACCCAAATACAAAATGACATGGGAGACTAGCATGGTTTTCTAACAGATTGTTAAGCCTGAGGCAAGTGGGCATGTCTGACCTCCCTGAATTCACCAATGGTAATTTTTAGGGAAGGATTGAATTTCAGCTAGATTGCTTTCTTTTTAGAGTTTTTCTTTTCTCCTGTGTTGTGATTCACTTTGTCTTTCCCTTCATAACGCGCAGTGACAAGTCCTTGGGGTGGCCTTAGCTCAGAATTCCAGGGAAGTCAAATAACACGGCTGGTAAAAATTCAGTGAAGCATATTCAGCTTTTTTCTACTTTTCATGTTTCCACATGTGCTGTCCTTAAATTTGAAATACCACTTTCTCTCTGTAAATCTTCAAGGAAGACAAATCAGAGTAACCTGCTCTGAGCAAATTCATTGCACAAGCTTCATACCTTGGAAGTCTGAGATCATGTACATTATTTGCAGCAGGGAATGCTTTAGGATTTTGAAGGTTCTGATAAAAGGGACCCTTGTACCTCTGTGCAGATAAACCATTCTGCCATGCTGTATGAATCTGAGTAGACTCATCAGACAAGCACTAAAGACCTGGGCATTGCAGAACAAGAAGGTACATATTTTAACTGCACTTGTGCAGCAGTTCTTTTACCAGATGTAAGGAAGCATGGACAGCTCAGCACCTGAAAAAGAAGAAAGAGCTTGGGAAAATGAGTGTATGTTATTTAAAGTATGAGATTGAGTTTTTATACAAGAGCTGCCTCTTTATGCTCTATGTCTTTTAAGATCAGCTATAGACAATGATTCTCTGCATCCTTCACAAAGTGTGTTCATTGTCCAGCCCCCCAGGCCCTGACCCTTCAATCTTCTGCAAATATCTGCCCAAGTGAGGAAAACTGGAAAAAGGAAATCACTCTTTCCACCATACTTCCTATAGCATTGTCAAAGCCATTTTTTTGCCAGATGAAACTCCTCTAACAAATCCCTTTAAAAGAGGTGTATCTAACAGATGCAGCTTCTCCAAACTGTGGGAGGATTTAGTGTGAAGTTATTGTCACTGTCAACGAGAATTCCATTATGCCAAAGTGAGTGCAGATTTCTGTCAATAAGGACAAAGTTTTCTCCCAAATAGCATATATCTCTTCTGTTACACCATGTACATCAAACTTTGCATTATGTGATCGAAGTAACTTGTTTCCTCTCCCTTCCATTCCTCAACATGATGGCTTAGTTTCTTGGTTTTCTGGCTCTTAATTAGAGCAGTAGAGATACCATTCCAGAGTTTTCTTTAACTTTTCCTTTTTTCTTAATGCAATTTGTAATATTACCAAATGGTGTACTGGGCTGTGGGTCAGTAGGCACTGGGTAGGGAGACTGCTAAAAATGAGAAAGATGTTCGTTTAGGTGGGCTTTTGTGTTACTTTTAGCATAAGGATGCAGATGCTACCAGCAAATAGAACAAGAATTTCCTTTGCAGTCTTCAGCATCTAAAGGCACATAGCTGTATCTTGGCAACTGGTCCTTTAGCCCTCAGCTAATTTGGTCATGCCTGATTTGCAGAACCAGCCTAGCAGATAACAGTGGAGAGGAACTGAAGCTGTGTGAGTGATTTTACTATATTGAACACAATCATCTGTGATGACTTCTGCTTTTTGGAAAGACTCTAAGAAGTAGTCCAGGCTAAAATGCAACTTTAGGAGCTAAAATACTATGTGAGGCATTTGGGGCACTAATCCAGGCTGCCATAATTTCAGTTATTAGCTGAATCAATAATTTTCCTTTCCCTTGCTTCTTATATAACTATCCCTAGTTGCTCAATAGATGACACTTGACCTTATTTTTCCATTATTTAGTTTACATTTTAAAATGCAATGTATAGGACATGATAACACATGCTGTTGACCTTGTAGTTCTGACCTTACACTGTTGTGTTTCCTAGTATCTCCCATTGAGGAAGATAAGGTTGACTAAACTAGATCTGTTTTGAGCCACCAGGCATTCATCCACAATGCTAAAGACAATTTCAGTGTGGTCACTTTTTCACACAAGTGAATCTATAATAGTTTTTGTCTCCTACTCTCTGATTTATTCTTCTGGCAAGGACTGCTGGTTTCCCTGAAACTGAAGAGGCAGTTCATTCTTTTATTTTTTCTTCCCCTAGTCAGGAAAGTGCTATTTATTTTTAAATGCACAAGATTTTATATATAACACTTTACCACATCTCAGTGGTATTACTTCAGTTTTCTGTTTGGTTTGCTCATGTTTGAGGCTTCTGCATTGTGAACCATACCCTGTTGCTGTACATAGAATGTAAAGTATTTAAATACTTTCCTGCTTTATGGAGCTAATTATAAGCTCTATTTCCTGAACAATGAAAGCAAGACCAATGCTTAAGTCTTCACATTTCATTTGTAATAAAGCAGATGTAAAATGAGTTCCAAGGGATTAAATACCCTGGATGTACTTTGAATTGTCCCATTAAACACCTTGTCCCAGAGAGCATTGTAATTACCACATCTATTTGATAGTTTCTCATTAATTATGCCACTGCTAATCCTTGGCATGCTAAGCATTTTCTTATTTTCTTAGTGTTCTCTGAATGAACTAAAAATGAAACAATATAAATATGTAAATAAGATGTACACTAGGGAGCTATTGGGGTCAAATACACTCTAAGGTCAAAACGGAAGTGTAGCTCCACACTGGCTTGGATGAGTTTGCCCATATGAGGATGATAATTGTATGTTTGAGAAGTGTTTCTTCTGTCTCAAGCAATGAATGACTTGGCATTATGTCTATGCTGCATAAATTAGCCATGGATATTTAGCAATGGACTGGAGGAGGAGAAGAAACCAAAGCAATGATTAGCAATCTAGTTCCACATTTCAGATACATACAGGCGTCCCAATTTTTGTCAGATAAGTAATTTTGTGAGTTCAAGTAATTGCATGCAAACTGGTAAAGATTTAGACACCTTGAGGTACAATTATTATCCCTGAAGGTACAACTGCAAATACATAGCTGAGCAAGAACGAGCCATTATTGAATATAAGATAAAAATAGTATTGAATGGTACCTATATTGCTTCAATGTTAGACTTTGGGTATCTACTTAAACTTGGGACAACCAGTGGGATTGAAAACTGACTCAACTGACTTTCCAGTCTCCCTTATTCTGTAACTCTGTGGATGTCTGCTGTTTAAAACAGACAGCAGAATAATGGGACATATATTACAATTCAACTTTGGAAGAGAAGTGTGGAAGGAAATGCTGAAAATGTCTGGAAGACTGAGTTATTTTCATACTGATCAGTGCCAACCACATCATGATTACCTGGTATGAAGGAATCTGTGTAAAGTACTTCTCTATGCTCTCTAATTAACTTTAAACATAGTATAAGCACTAAATCAATAAATCTTAGTGACATAAAAAGCCCCCACACAAACAAAACCAAAAGAGAAACAAGATAGTTCATTAGCACTGTCAGTGGCCTCTGTCTCTCCAGTGGAAACACCAGTTAGGTCTGTATTGTAACACCCCAAAGAGCACCAGTTCACCCATTTTGTCTTCCGATCTTTTGTCTCTACTATATTCTGTCATTCTTTGCTAGGAGATCATCACAGTGCTCATGTCCTGAGTTTGTATTTAGGTAGCTTAAACAAAGCCAAGCTCTTTCAGTCTCTCTTCAGAAGACAAATACTTAAAGCAGTAACTTATGTTTGTGGATAAGCATCAAGGATCCTCAGAAATATACCCGATAGTAATATGCCAAATTAGGTATTCCCCATGTTCTTTCCTAGTGTTAATATTCCCTCATGCCTAGTAAAAATGCCTCATTTCTTCCAATTTAAAATTGTATTCACCTGCTTCACAGCTGCCTTGAGGTGGTAATGCATAATCAGCCTTAGTCTGTGCAATAATCTAGATTTCTTTCTGTCTTCATAATTTCCAATTTATGAATGTACAGTTAATGGCAAAAGAAGCTACAAAAGCTGCACCTTATAGTGTTAAATTTCATGTCACAATCCTTGGTATTGGCAGTGCCTCCTGATTTTGTGTCAGATCACAAGGTCAGTCTCAGGGGAATACCTATAGTAGTCTCTTGATTCTGGTAAATCTCCTTCCCACGTAAACTCTTGTGTCTTTTATTAGAGTCATCCACAGCAATGCAAACAGTTACCCCAAGCAATCTTCCCATGTCAGGAGAACTGTACTTCAAGCCTGTGAACTTTGGGTCATATAACCATAGGTTAGCATAAAATTAAAATAAATTTTAGTTTATGCATAGAATTGATGTGATGGGGTAAAGTTGGGAAAAAAAATAACACTCGTTTTTGTTCTTGACTAATTGAAACCAGAATAACAGACAAATTCTTATTCCTATTACAGGATTATTATAATTTTCAAATATATTTTTCTAATATAGAGTCACTTAATTGGAGTCTGTTAAAAAACTAACTTTTGTCCTACAATATTTTTTCAATTCTGTGAACCCATTGATGCTTGATAAAGGAGTGTGACTTACTGATGTGATGTGGACCCATGATGCAGTTCTTGCTTACAGTCCAACCTTTCTGCAGATATTATCTCAATTTAGAAAAGGAATGATGCCATTAGTTCTGATATCAAGGTAGCTTCCTCAGCTGACTTCTAGTGTAAATCATACTGACCTGTGCATTCATCATTTCTAGAGGAAAGCCTTCTCCTAGCAGAGGAATCTCAAATGCAACTTAGTAGCAAGTTAGCCTTCCATACTGTCCTTCAGGATGAATAGTTTGCTAAAGTTACCCCAAAAAGGGATAGCACATCTTACTAAAATTCCTCAGAGCCCACCCTTCACTGCCTGGTTAAGTGGTAGGTGTTCAAATGACTCAGTTACTGAGCATACTGTGAAACAGAGCAACCTTCAAAACACTGATGATGAAGGTTGTAGTGATCATTGTTAAATGGCACAATTTTCATTAGCTTTTAGTAGAGGAAAACCTCCTCTTCAGGCTGGTTCTACTGTCTTGTCCAGATCTCCAGAACTGCAGTTAGTACATGGTGCTGGAGATTTGTCTTTAGGGTAAAAATGTTCCTAGATTTATAACAGCTTTGGTTTAGACCCATGGTAGAATTTTTCTTTTGTTGCAGAAATGAATCTCAGTCTTTCATCATCGTATTATAACTTCTCTAGGGCAGTGTTTCTAGCATTGCAATTTTAGACTATAGCTCTTTCTTGGTAAGAGATACCTCCAAGGATGGATTCTCATTATTTTAAGCACTATGTTATGCCTCCAGAGGAGAATTCCTGTATCAAAACCATAAATTTACTCCCTTTTTTTTAGTTTTGTTTTTTTTTTTCAAAATAAGAGCTACTTCCTGAGTCACTCTAGCTGACAGTACACTTACATAATACAGCTACTAGCACAAGATTCTCAGCACTCACTTTAGAGGCATACTTATATCAAAGAACACTTACACAACCAATGTAACCAGCAGCAATATACAGCATGTGTATAAAAAATATGCATCTGTCTGTTTTTACCCCCCTCAGACATCCTTTCAGAGAGGCTTCATTGCCTTATATTCTTATGCCATTAATGACTTTGATCCATTTGATAACTGCCTCACTGGGGGAGACTATGCAAGTAAATAGCCAGTCAAAATAGAAGGGAGTTAATACATTAAATAGATAAACGAGTAGCAAAGTTCTTTTCAGAAGATACGAGAGCAAAGCTGGCTTCATGAATGGGTTAACAAGTAATTACACTCCGTAAGTTCAGCAACAACAGGGTGCTTACTGTTTTGATGTACAAAATGCTGCCTGGGGTCTAGATGGATCTAGGAACACAACCGTGAATCATAGAATCACAGACTGGTTTGGGTTGGAAGGGTCCTCAAAGGCAATCCAGTCTGCCATGGGAAGGGAGACCCTGTCAGGGAAGGCAGCAGGCCTGCCAGCGGCCTAGCTCTCTTCTCCCAAGATTTAGGCCCTGACAATATTCTTCTGTTCCCATGAGAAAGGAAGAGTTACTCATGCTGAGAGGATCCTAATAATCACATTCTCAAAACACAGCGGCCTTGTTGATAGGGGTACAGGCCACCCTAAACCAAGAAGCAGTTATGGGAAGGTATTTGGGAGTAACGGAACATGTTAGGAACCAACCAGAACAAGAGGGTCAGACCAGCAGGTATGCGGATGCTTTTAGGTATTAAAGGTAAACTAAGGATGTTTAGCTCTAAGATCGGTTTATCAGAATTCGTTATAATCACTAACCAATCAATACAGTGTTAACAGAGTGTGTAACCAATTAGCAGTTTTTTAGCTTGCCACATTTGCAGTAAGAAAGGTATAGAATCTGTGTGATTTCACCTAATAAAATGGCTTCATGGCTTCACCTAAAATTCATATATTGAATTGCGTGTTGCTCTCTGCTGGACACCACAAGACCCTCCACTAGCCCAGGTTGCCCAAAGGCCGGTCCAACTGACCTTGGACACTTCCTGGATCAAGACCAGTATTAATACAGAACAAATTCTGGTAACTGCAAGGAAGAAATCAGGTATTGACACTGAGGTTTACTGTGTTTGTTTTTATAGATTTTAGTGAACAAATGGCTTTCAACTCATCATCTGTTTCTGACTTTTAGCTAAAGTCTCTATAGACTAGATTTTTCTGTGCGTGGGAACATGATATATTTCCAGGCTTAAGGACCATTTAGCCCCAGAAAACCCTAATATTTTATGTTTATCTGGGTGAATTGAATTCTGCCTTGTGTTTATTCCTATTTATTGCTATTGTCAGCAAGACTTAACAGAGTTGGGCCTTAAAATAAGGTTGGCTGAAAAAAAATCATAGGATGTTGAAAATAAAAAAATAGTTATATTCCATTTTTGTAGTCTTCTCAGTTCAATCAGTTCCATTCTTTTTCAGAGGAGACCTTTTAGGGCAGCTTGGACTGGACAATACCTACACTTCCCTAAACCGGTTTCTGAAGTGAGTCAAGTTATGCTTGGAGAAGGGACTTTCAGTACTGTTTGCAGGTTGTAGCTACTGCAGCCATCTATGTGAATTTGTTTAGCACCTGGGTTAAGATCAATCAGAAAAAGTTACTCATTGCAGACTTCATATGTCACTGCTGACATCCAGAGCATTGGTATCACAATGCAACATTATGGAGAGATGTGATGTAAGAGACATCTGTAGAGACACCTGAGAGAGCATGGGGTGAAGAAGTTGAACAATTGCAAAAGTATGAATCAAACTGCACATAACTATGCTGCCAGGGTGAAATTGTTTATGGCACTTATTTACAGTTAGCTAAGATGTTCCTGTCTAATAGTGTGTTAGAGAGTATTTATCTTCTCTGTTTTAGGATAAACAGTACTTTAGGTTTCTGTCAGTCTTTGTTATGCATTCTTAAGACTAAAAACTTGGTTGCCTTTGATTCTTTGCAAAAGCAGGTTTACATACTTGTACAGTCACAGTCTGGATTTCTAAGTTTTATACTCTTTTCTGCAGTGTTTAGCCTCTCAGTCCAACTAAAGTTTGTTCAAGCAAGTTTGTTTGACCCCAAGAAAGTGTGACATAAACTGATTAGAGTGATACTGTAGTGGTTTCTTCACAAACTGGTATCTTTTATTCCTTTAATAGAGGTTTGAAGCCAAATGGGTCTGTATTCTTTCCTGTGCTTCAACCTTTCACACGCCAAATTTTGAGCTCCTTTTAATCCAGTGAACTCCATCTGTGGTGGGATAGACAATATGGTTTTGCAGCATGATAAATAGAAATTAAAATTAAAATTCAGACTGTCCTAAACATTTGCTTTAGTAGGCATGGGGAAGCATCTTCCACTTATTAAATTCCCTATTGTTTTTTTCAGAAACTTACGTTGCATATGAGAGAGGCTTCTCTTTGCTGTGGTTTTGTTTCCTCTTAAATCCATTAATTTCAGCCAGTCTGATGTATTGGGATCTATTTGAATAAAACCAAATAATCAAAGTGCAAGGTACTCATTTTTCATACTTTTAGTGAAAATATTTCAATATCCTCACACAGTCTATGGTTTGCTCACATGGAAAGGAAAGTGCACTGTGTCTATCTCTACAGATGTGATGCCCAGACAACTTCAGCCCCTCTAGTTAGTGGAAAACAAGCTTGTTCTCAGACATGGTTTCCAGTTACAATTTGATGCTGTTGGTGTTAAATTAAGGAGAAAATATAATTTGGGGCTAGGAACTTGAATGCAAAGAAATGTATTTTTTAAAGAGGAAAAGGCTTGTCAGCTTCTCACTTTTCTCAGAATGTTCAAAATTTAGAGAGATGAAGATTAATAGTGGTGTGTACTGAGGCATTTTAAAATAGTTTTTGGGAAGGTTTACTGGTGTGACATACAGCAAAACCTCTATACCAAAGTATTATAGGAACTATTTAGTATATATTACTCTATAGTCAATAAATTATTACAATCATAAAAACTGGAAATGCTTTTGAGCAGATTATATATAGTCTTATATAAATGGAGCCATAGTAAAATTACGGGATTTTTAAAGTTTAATACAATGCAGTGTAAAAAGCATTACTTCTTTTCAGCCTCTCTGAAACAGCCTCATGATGTGTAATAGTTCCATTAGGTTATTGAATGCCCTTGTTTAATAAAAAACAAGGACATGCCTTTTAGTTGCAATGCTGCTCCCTTCTTTATTTGACTGATTGACATTTGAGGGATTCTTCGGTGTGAGCTGTGGCAAAGAGGTTTCCCACTTTACAAGACATTATTCAGGCAGGCAAGGAGAGCAGGCTGGCACTGCTGATTTCTTCATGGGGTTGTTTCTTATTTAGCAAGAAACATTCCCTGAATTTGCCTTTATTTTATAGCTTCTGCAATCTCCTCATCCCTTTGTTGCTGATCTGAAGAGAGGTGAAAGTGCTCAGGATCAGTCCTCGATAGTACTCTGAGCTCAGCTAAAGGAACTGTATTCACTTCTGAAAGACAAAATGAAAGAGTTAACCAATATTTTGACTCCAGGTATCACTTAGATCAAAAGTGAGAATCAGATTGAAAGCACATAATGTTGTGCATGAGGCTTCAGGCCTGAGAAGATGAAGATTAATTGAAAAAAATGTAAGGAATAAGAAACCGTATATTTGCTATCAATATGCATAGCACTTTCCAGGATTTTGTTTGTAAATGTTTGATGTAAGAATCCAGATAATGGGTCTAAATGTTGCTCGCTCTTTATTGTATTTCATGGTCTTCCTGCTTTACAGCTTGCATTAGGCCTGCAGATATCAGCTAATTTCCAAAGAAGATTCCTATCCTAAATAATCCTCTGCTTGGACAAGATGTGCTAAATTATCAGAATGATGTACAGGAAATTAGACATCTGATTTGTGTTAAAAAATGATAGGAGCAATATGCTTAATTTGCAGTGGAAGTTTACCATCTGCTTTCAAGGAGTTCAGATTTTTGAAACTGAAAGTAATTTAAAGTTAAGGGTTTTAGCTGATGCAGGGGAGAGAGAAAGCCTCAAAACCTACAAATTTTGTTTTAGCATTGTTTGCCTTTTAGTTGCTTGCTTCAAAGAATAACACGTTGTTCCAGATGTATGAGTCCAGCTAAGGGAGTGAACTGAGGACTACCATGTTTCAAATTAGAAAAAAGGGACACAGCAGGAGCCATGGTAAGGCATGTGTCCAAGGATTATGCTTTGAAGGATTTTTCAATCACAGACAGGATGAGAAAGAAAGTGGCCCATGCTGCTGCACAGTTAGACCAAAGGCAGGATACAGATCCAGTCTTTATCCATCTAATTCATGCTATAGCTGGCGCTACACCAGAGCTGTAAAATGATAATATAATTTCCCCTAATATTAACTAGAAACCTTTATATTACTCTCTTAAGTGCTTCACTTCACCTCCCATGAAAGGTTCCTGCCCCTTCCATTAGAATGTGGCCACAAAAATAGTCAATGAGCCATTTGGTGTGGTCAGCAGGGATGAAGGTCGAGGTTTCTAAAGTTTCAGTCTCATCTCTACAGAGTTTCACAAGTGAGATTATGTACTCCTAAACAGCATGAATTAACAGGGAATATTATACTTAGAGTTTGTTTAATTTTTTCTGTAAATAAAGGAACACTCATAATTTTCTTATACAATATGCTATAGATGTACATTTAAAAAATTGAAGAACTGCATTTTATTTTTTTCCTGAGCAGCTATTGTTGTACAGGAGAATGAGCCATCTGCTAGAAAAATAATATTCCTGGATTCTAAAAGAATCTCAATGCTCAGTAAAATCTGATCCTTTGCAACTGAGTCTATTTTAGGCTTATCTAAATCCAAGCAGCTAAAAAAGCCAGGCAGCTACTCCCAAAGAAAAAATACATTCTTCATAAAATAAAAATTACTTTGGTAAATGTGATCAGTATAAGCAAACACTACAGGAACATAGAGACGTGGTTAATAAAGTATAGATATTATCTGAATTAATTTTCCAGTTTTTATTCAGTTAGTTCTGGTCTTCAGTTTGAGAGTATTGGTTGCTGGAAATGCATAGATTTTTCAATTTCCTTTACACTTCATCAATTTTCGTTGATTTTTTGGGTCTAATTATCTACTAGATTACACTTTATAGCCATATTGATATTGAGTATTTAAAAAGACGAGTTTATCCACTTTGGTCTGTAAATTCAGATTGGCTTCTGTGGGCCATGTACCGACCCACCACCCATTAGTTAAAGAATATTATGTCTCTGCTAGTTACAGTATAAATAGGATGAGCAGCAATCTGCCAGCCTCTTCCAACTATACTTTATGTCAGATCAAATGCTTGTCTGCAGCAGTAGCAGTTCGATCCTGGTCTGCATGAAGCTACTCCAGATCTCATTACTTTGGGCAAATTGCTTTGTATAGTAAAATGCACTGTGTTGGAGTCTAAAGGGACATGAACCCCAAACAGTGCTTAATACAGACCATAAAATAATTGGAGCCTGATACATTGTTTTAAATTGCTTACAAAGGTTAAACTTTATCCAAAAAGAGAAAAAATAATTTTGCTGCCATTGAGTCAGTGATTATTAATAGAGTTTTCAGTACAATGCATTTACTCCATGATAATCAATTACCTGCAGCAAATTAAAATATAAATTAGGTTGTCTTGGAGAAAGGAAGCTCTAAATCAGTTTGTTCTGGCTGCACATCAATACAAGTTTTATAGTTATGTTTCCTAATGTCAGAACCAACACATCATGACAGAAAGATATTTTTAGCTGTGGTGATTCTTAACCCATCAACACTATTGATTTGATTTTTTTCAAAGTTGGGAGTATCAGCATATATAACCTTTCTTCAAAAAGTTCCTGCTTTTCTTCATTATTTGATGGATTTGATGGGTGGACCAGCCAGTGGATAAGAAATTGGTTAACAGACCGTAGCCAAAGGGTGGTGGTCAATGGGTCTATGTCCAGGTGGAGGCCGGTGACAAGCGGTGTCCCCAGGGATCTGTCTTGGGACCGGTTCTCCTTAACATCTTTATCAATGACATCGATGATGGAATTGAGTGCACCCTCAGCAAGTTTGCGGATGACACCAAGCTCAGTGGTGTACTTGACACCCTAGAAGGAAAGGAGCCATCCAGAGGGATCTTGACAGGCTGGAAAAATGGGCCCGGGTGAACCTAGTGAGGTTCAACACTGCCAAGTGTCAGGGGTGGCACTTGGGCTGCAAGAATCCCAGACACAGATACAGACTGGGAGAAGAGCTTCTTGAGAGCAGCCCTGCTGAGAAGGACCTGGGTGTCACAGTGGATGAGAAACTTACCATGAGCCAGCAGTGGCTCTTGCAGCTCGCAAGACCAGTGGGATCCTGGGCTCCATCAGCAGAGGGGTGGCAGCAGGGACAGGGAGGGGATTGTCCCTCTCTGCTCTGCCCTCCTGAGGCCCCACCTGGAGTCCTGTGTCCAGAGCTGGGGCCCCAATACAAGAAAGATGTGGAACTGTTGGAGAGGGGTCAGAGGAGCCACAAAGATGATTAGAGGGCTGGAGCACCTGCCCTACAAGGAGAGGCTGAGGGAGCTGGGTTTGTTCAACCTGGAGAAGAGAAGGCTGCGGGGGGACCTCATTGCAGCCTGCCAGTCCCTGAAGGGAGCATACAAACAGGAGGGGAATCAGCTTTTTAAAAGGGCAGATAATGGCAGGATAAGGGGGATGGATTAAAGCTGAAGGTGGGAAGGTTTAGATTGGATATTAGGGGGAAGTTTTTTACAGAAAGAGTGGTGAGGGGCTGGAACAGGCTGCCCAGGGAAGCAGTGGATGCTCCATCCCTGGTCCCTGTAGGTGTTCAAGTCCAGGTTGGATGGGGCCCTGGGCAACCTTGTGTAGCTCCAGGCCTGAGGTTGGTGTCCCTGCCTGTGGCAGGGGGATTGGAGCTCTATGATCCTTGGGGTCCCTTCCAAACCTTGCCATTCTATGATTCTATGATTATAGGTATGAAGTATGCATGAACCTCACGAGGAATCTGAGGAGGAAGCAATGTATTTATTCAACAAAATACAAAAAACTCAGGGGTTTCATTGGCTTTCCATTTCCTAGGGGGCAAATGTATATTGAATTGTAAATCTCTTTTTTATTCAAAAGTAGAAATGATAATAATGTTCAAAGTAAATATCACAGCTGACAAATAGATCACTAATATCATTGTATATTGCCCTAACTAATATTGCATTATACCTGGTGCATCAAAATACATGGGGGGAGAGAAAGGGTGATTTATTGTGAAAGGTGTGTGGGGAATGGTGTATACACCAATGTTTCTGTTGTATTTTTGTATTTTGTGTGGTTCACTGCATAACAGAAAGCTTTCTATAAATGATCAGATTCCTTTGTTTAGATTATTCTTAAATCAATTATTGAAATACAAAAAATTACAATTACTTGGCGGTATTTGTGAAGGCAGAAGAAATAGTTACCTCTAGATTCAGAGGAGCTGTTTGAAAGGTATAATCAGACCTCAACAGATGAAGATAAGGTCTTCTTTCAATTGAAATATTTAGCTTAGTTTAGGCATTTGCATTCTCATGCCTAGTGACTTAAGATAAAACTTAGGTTGAAAATACTTCAAGGGAGCATAATTACACATCAGTATTGTGGATGGTAGTGTTGTCACCTTTTCCTCCTTGATTTGTCTATAGGGTCAGATATAAAACCTGTCTATATGGAGGAGTGGTTTTGGGGATAATACACCTTTACATAACCTGTTGGTTATGTACCCTGTGTACTTTTGCTGCACTTCCAGTTTTTTGCCATCTTTCATCTCTTTATACCTACAGAAAGGCTAGAAATTAACTCAAGGTGTGATACAGGGCTGACCAGGGAGATCATTAAATCCATGATGATTTTCTAATCAAAGAAAAGCATTTATAAAACTGCCTTCTTTGTAGGTGAACCAACTTGATGAGGAAAGATCATCTGATCTCTTTCAATGGGAAATACATGATTCAGTTGCAGTTGGTACATTATGTGCTGATACTTCTCCTTTAAGTGACATTTGGTAACTCTGAGGGTATATTGTGCATTTTCATTACCACACCTGTCTGAAGAGATAAACTGAAAACTTCAGATTACAGATGGCTGGAACTTTTGGAGAAATTTGCTCAAGTTCAAGGGACAGCCTGGTCCTTGTGGTTGAAGCCCTGGGCTTCACCTCCCATTCTGGAGGTGCCAAAATAAAGCACAGTCCTGCAGAATGCCAAAGTTCACTTTGCCTTTGGGCTTAGAGACGGGGTTGGGAGCAGCACCACATGCCCTGCCTTGGGTCTAGGAACAGCTGTGTTATCCCTGTATCACAGCAAATCAGGACAGTAAGTTTTCTCACCTGCCCTTACTTTCCTGTGTGCATGAACCTCAGAAAATGTTCTGGGCTTTGTGTGACAACTTTGGCCCTATATCTACATATGAATTTAAGTGCTTTTATAATTGATTTTGGAAGATAGTTCTTCCATTCTGTGCCTAAAGTAGAATGTATATTTTTAAATAACCTTTTTGGAAAGTATTACTGCTTTTAAAAAGGACTTTTATACTGTGCTGTGTGGCTTCATGTTTTTGAAGATGATGACTTGTGGCTGGGAATGAAAAGAAATCAATTTTGCAGATTTGTCAATGTAACTAAGATCCCTTGTATTCCAGAGAAAGAAGAAATGGTTCTTGAAATCAGTTAGGTATTTTAAGCTTGCACTCCCAAGGCTGATAAACTCTTGTATTATTTTTATGCATGGATGTTTTGTTGGGATTTTAAACATCATAAATACAATTAAGTTCATCAGCTTTCTGATAGTCAAAGGTTTTTCTTTACTTGTGAAAAACACTTTCTTTCTGACATCCAGTACAGCACACCTGGCTCAGGTATAGAAATTAAAACATAAAAACCCCACCATGAGCCAGGGCTGCTCTGGGAAGAATTCTGTGGTAGCTGGATTCTGTATCAGATGAGAGGTTGTGTCAGTGTAGCTCAAAGAGAATTCTGAGCTTGGTTACGAGGTGTAGTTCTGGGGTCTCTGTTCTAGTTTTTCTGTAGTATTTAGTGGTTGCTGCCATATCCACTGTGCTGCCTTGGGAGGGGATGAGGCAGGTCCCTATCGCAGGAGGCTAGAATCAGCACCTTGCTCTGTCTGGAGGAACAGCTGGACCTAGTTCTCCAGCTACCAGAGACTGGCAACACCTGTGTGCCTGGAGGGTTTAAAGGAAGGGGATAAGAAAGTCATCAGGGTTGGGAGTGTTGAGGTTTTATATGGTGAGGGTTGGATGGAGCAGGAAGGGTTGCAGGGGTGGCTTCTGCAAGAAGCAGCTAGAAGCTTTTCCTAGGCCTGACAGAGTAGACACTGGCTGGGCTCGAGGCCAGATCTATCACTGACCAAGCTCATCGGCAATGACCATAGGGCTTCTGTGAATCACATTTAAGAGGAAAAAAATACACAAGCAGCTGCTTTTTGCCACCAGAGAAGGGAGTGAGAAGATGCAAGAAACTCTGCAGATACCAAGGTCAGTGAAGAAGGAGGGAAAGAGGTACTGCAGCTGCTGGGGAGAAAAATTTCTGAGGAGACCATGGTGGAGCGGATGGCGCTGCACAGCCCCTGGAAGATGATGGGGAGCAGAGATCTCACTTGCAGCCTGTGGAGAGGCACCATGCTGGAGCATATGGAAGACACTGTGGCCCATGATGGAGCAAGCCCCTGGCAGGATCTGCAGCCTGTGTGGAGAGAGAGAGAGAGAGACTGATGCTGGAGCAGGTTTGCTAGTGGAGACTTGAGAATCTGTGGGGGACCATGCTGGAGCAGTCTGGGCCTGAGAGACATTCTATGATTTATGCCTGCACCCCATAGCAGTGACCCACGCTGGGGCAGAATTGAAGCCTTGTGGGAAAGGACTCACATTGGTGAAGTTTGTGGGGCACCATCTCCCGTTGGTGTGACTCCACCCTGGAGCAGGGGAAGGGTGTGAGAATTTATAGGCTGTTGGTGCATCTGCATCACCCCAGTCCCACTGGCATACACTGATGGTATGCATCGTACAGCTGGTGAGCAGGCTGTGAATGGGAGGTGTTCAGGAGAAGCTGTAAGTATATTTTAAGAGTTAAGTTGACCACTTGCTAAAGTAAAGCTCTGCTCTTAGAATGGTTATGTATTGTGTTCTGTTCTGGTGTGGTTTCATTACATACACCTGCTGAACTTCTCCAAATACAGGCCAGTGAGGGCAATGGAGCTCTTGCAGTGTTGTGTACCCCCCTGAGAAAGCCAGTGATGATTTATCTTTTAAACAACTGTGTGTGCTCTTGAGACAGCAACTGAAAGGTAAACTTCATGTGGACAGAAATACTTTTGTTGTAACATATTTGTAACTTGTGTGTTGGCAAGCCACAAGGCGAGCCATGCCACTGGTGAGCAGCAGGGGTAGTGCAGAGACAAGTGATCACTGTTCCTGTTTGCTGAAAGACTGTGGAGAGATAAATATTTGCCACAGAGGCAGGCCTTCAAAGCACAGCCTCAGCTGTCTCAAGCAAAGATACGATGGAGTTCAGCCTCCTGCCTGGAGCTTTAAAACTCAATCCGCCTTTATCTTCATTGAATTAATTAGGCACCTCTGGTAACAGAAAGAAATGCAGTTAAGACACAATGTATTTGGGTGACCTGGATGCTGAAATCTGAGTATGAAGTGAAGCATGTGGCTGCAGGGGGAGTAGCAAGATCTACAGAAAACTGAGCTGTGAAATAGAAGCTGGCTGTGTTACTTCAATAAAACTGCATGGTGACATTAGACAGTGTTGCTTGATATGGCAAGTTATGTAGGCTTCTGTTGAATGAAGTGGAGGTGATAGCATTAATTGGTAAATGCTAGCACAGGATTAGGTTAGTGCAAGTGAGCAGTGCTACTTATACTTAGCTTGGATTTGCAGCTCTAAATGCCAAATCCAATAGATAAACTAAACACCACTGCACTCAGCTGTGATGACAAATTCCTGTCTCTATCTGTAAGTTAGGCTGTGTTAAGTAAGTTTGGCTTATGGTGGGTAGCTTTGGCATTGCTGCAGGTTTAAAGTGATACCTGGTTCTTCCTTTCTCATGTAGTTTGGGGCTATGCTTTCCTCCCTATTCAGCAAGACCCTGGAAGATGTGAGTGGTTAACTCTTTTTTGCCCTTATGAGGATACTGAGCAGGTGCTGCTGGTCTGGAGTGGAGGAAGGGGGAATTCTGCATGAAGATGAGGGAGGGAAGAGGACTCTCTTTCAATTCTGTGATACTGTGGTAGGAGCCTCCCAAATATTTTATATTCTGATGCTAAATGATACTTTGATATATGAATAAGAACAAAAACTATTGGATCCTGTCCTTCCATGGGTTTATAGCTGTGTAGAAAAGAATGTTGTGGTGCAGTGATTTTTTTTTTTTTCTTCCCCAGAACAGTTCAACAGTGTAAAGTATGTTCCTGAGCCCAGAAAAACAGTTGTACAGCAGGATAATGTCCATTCTCAAGGGGCTGCAGACTGGAGATTTGTCTGCTACCTTCTTAGAGGGATTATTTTGAAGCAGTAAGCCTCAACTTCATGTGCCAGAGAAGTGTACTTGGTTTTGAGGAACAGATAAACAAGTATGTCCTTGCTGCAGAGTTGTTTAGAATACTTCTCTTACTTGAGTCTTAGCTGTATAAAGACTCTTTTTCTTCCCTTTAATAGTAGCATTTCTAGTTCTTTGCTGACTAAAGCAGGAGCTAACAGAGCTCTTCAACTGTGAACATGAGAGCTCTGCATAGGCTTGCTCCCAAGTGTGCTTTTTGCTTTTGAGCAAGTCCCCAGAGGAATTATTTTCACTGAAGGAAGTTAACAACAAAAGGTTCATGGTTTTGAAGCCCCAAGCTTTTAGAGAGATGTACTTGTGATCTCTTCAAAATGAACCATATGTTCAGAACATGTGAACCATGTGAGCACATCATAAGGACTTGTATGATTTAGTTGCTCTGCACGTTCAAGGTTTCTGTTTTTCTATGTTTGGTGTGGATTTTTTTTTTTAAGGACTTGATCAGGTATTTTCCTCCTCCATAAATTTAAGGTGTGAGACACACAGGAATCACTTGCAACTATATGAAGCACACTGTTGTTCATATAGATTTTTGGGGCCCTTAAAAAGATAAATACTAAGCATTGATATATATTTTTTTCCCTACAAAGATAGACCATCTATTCAGCTCTATTAGGCTTCTGCTGGTCAAATACATCTTTCATTTGCATCAGTGAGTGTGAGAGTATTTATCTATAGGACAAAGATAATAATTGGCTTCAACACAAATATTAAACTCAGTGGTGCCTTTTTTAAGGTATTTAATAGCCTAACGCTTCTGTGATTTCTTTGCAAAGGTAGCTCTGAAGAATGGACTGTGCGTTATGAACTACATGTGGGTACTTCTGGCCAAGTACTTCCCTTATGCTGTGGTAGCTGAAAGATTATCTAGCAGGGAGGGATCCAGATAGAGCATGAGTGGAATGCTTGAAGTCTGTAATGGAATACTTTCTGTAAGCTGTTTAAGAGGAAGAAAGCTGATTAAGAGCTGTCTGACAACAATGCTGTTTTGGCTAGAAGGAAAAATGTGAATAAAATAGCAAAAGTGGCTATTTTCTGCCAATAAGAAGCCTGCCTAGATTTTCTTGCAAGAAATCCAGTAGTTTATTTGGGGCTGTGATCTCTGCAGTCCATTGGTGCTACATAGGAAACTTACTATGGGAAATAAAAACATCTTACTCTGTTATCTAGCACCTTGTGATAATCTGCATAGTAAGAAAATGAGCAGAAAGCACCCCATTCTCACCCGATTTACATGCCTGTGGCCCTTTGCCATAGTCCAAGCAGGACTGCAACCTCTAGGCACCTTTGGTGATCTTACTGTTACCACAGGGGCAATTTCTCTGGTGTTTTCCCAGTTAAATTGCATACCTGCTTGGGCTCTCGTTCTATTAATATGGAAATAGAAAAAAGGCAACTTATTGCTCTGTCCTTTGTGAGATGGGAAGCAGGTAAACTTGACACTTGATGGCAGTATCAAACTAAACACCAGCCCTGGTTATAAACTTGCTGCCGGTGTGTCTTTTAGCCTGGCTTTCTGTGTGTGAGTAACTACTCACTCTTTACTTTAACAGGACTAATTAAACTCTGAGAGGCAGGACAGTTGCCCTAAGGAAAGTCAGTCCTATCAAGACTCTTGTGGCTGTATAGTACTGTAACTAATGACCCTTAGCAGATGGTGGTGATGCTGCTGTTCTCTGCAGTTCACACTGCTTTCTTTTTTGTTCACATCGCCAAATGTCTTTGTTCTCTGAAGAAAAATATATACCATTCCGTTGTAGATATTAGTGACTTAGGCAAGTATGCCCTTCTATATATTACTCTCTCCCAAACAACTATAAGAAGTAAACAGAATAAATTGCCTGTCTGATACTATAAATCAAAAATATAATCTTAGTCCAGTGTAACACAAGGCAAATACAATAACGACAAAATCTATAGCTGTAGAGATGATAAAGTATCAAGAGGATCTGCCCTCTACTGAGGCCTCAGTATAGGATGCATTATTTACATGTACAGTAGGCAGTGGAAGTAATCAATACTTCACAAGTCTTGACTTAAAAAGTGGTGGATTGATTTGATCTTAACAGTAGATAGTTGGGGGTGCAGTAATAAGGACTGAGAAGATGCACGCTATGGTCTTTATTCTCTCTCGCTGCAGTCTTTGCATGGCTGTTTAAACTTGGGGGAATTGGATATGTGGTGTGTCACTAAACTGAGATTAGTAGTGTTTGAAAGAGTAATAAATATCTAGGCACAAAGTAGTGGAGAATCTGGCTAGTCCTTTGCATTCTCATGGGATTACAGGGTAGTTTTAAGTACTCGATATATGTAACTGGCCATTAATTCTGCTCTCACCATTGTGAGAATTCCAGTAATGTACCTGTGGTTTTCAGCAATATGTCCCCCTCCCTTCCCTGCTTTCACCTACCCATTAGGGGAAAGTGGTGATTCTGGGCATCTCAAAGAAAAAAGCCAGATTTGTTTGTGTAAAAACAGCAGAGGGAAAAGGTCCAGGGAAGAAGGATGGATGTGAAGAGGGGCTTTCTTCCAACAGTGCATATGTCAAGGTTGATGAGCCAGCGTTTACAGTGCTGCAAGTTGGTGATCTTCCATTTTTGAGGTTATAGATTGCCATTTACTTGGTAGTCTGGCAAATGTGACAATGAAAGTCCTTTGTATTATTAGATGCACCTTATTGCTTGTAGTGCAACCTGTTACAATATTAACTAGTCAAATTAAGTCTGTTAAAATTGTCTAAAATTGTTTGAAAGACAAGCTTGTACACTATAAAACTGGAGTACCCAATTTTTTTTTAGGGCTTCAAAGCGTAGATATATGAAAGTTATAAGGGTTTTAAAAGTTGTTTTTAACAAATTGTTCTTTTGTCTGACCTAATCTGTCCTGTAGTGGTTGTGACCTTAGCCTTTTTATCCAATTAGGCCATCTGGGAAAAGTGCTGGTGATGTTATCATAGGAAATGAAGGACAGAATGAAAATCTGCAAGTCAAGTTTATTTTAAAAAATGCAGTAGTTGTGAAAATAGCTAGGATAGCAATGGAAGAGGATGCAGCATCAGTCTTTAAATATTTTGGTTATTTCAGGCACTATAGTTGAAGGATTTAACTGGTAGAAAAAATTTAATGTCAAGGGATGGAGAGACAAGGTGAGGCCAGAGCAAAATAAAAGTGTTTTCTGTGATCTGAACCCTATAAGCTTGTGTGCCAAAATGAAGTGAATATTTTGTCTTTGACCTGGAGAATATAATTTAATTTTATATGGGGAACTTATTCCACTGAATTGGCATTCCCAATACTAAAAATTTCAAGAGTAAGCAATCTGGAAAAAATATGGAAGTCCATTTTAATCCATTTATTGAAAATCACAGATAGAGGACAGGAATGAGCTGATTTTCTGTACTACACTGAATATTTATCTGGCCAGAGAAACTCCAGGCTAATGATTCCCAGTCTCAGTGGATTTCAGTTACTGGTCTTAAGGAGGCATGTGCTTGCATGTTGTGGGTTAACGTGTTTGTGCTCTCTATTGCCTTCAGTTTCCTAAAACTTCTTTCCCTGGGTGGTTTCTTTGGAAGATCTCTTATGTACAGTATAACCAGATGTATATTTGAGAGCACTGTTGCTTGTTTTTTGTTAAAGGACTGCCTTAGAAATATTTTTCATGTTCAATTGCGTATGGGGGCTGACTGGTTTGAACTTAGGGTATCATTCCTGGTTTACATTGGTTTCTAGATAGTATTTATTGAAATATTTCATTGAAATGAAGATTAGATTCTTCTGGCTGTGCACAACAGATAACAAGCAGAGCACTTAAGATGTTACTTTTAAATGTACATAATTTGAAAGACTAAAACCAGCAATGGGGGTGAGGTTATCCTGCAGAATCAGCCTTAGTCTGAAAATTAAGCTGGATTCTGTCTACAATGAGTGTCTATATTTTTGTTTGCCATCTCTTAGGAGGAAAGAAATAAAGTTAAAAGCTTCCTCCCATCTTTTTCCCATCTTTAAAGTAGACACGGTAGGCAGTTCCCCAAAATCTGTACTCATGGATTGAGTGGAAATGCAACATCAGATCAAAAACTATCATAGTAGATGTGAGAAAGCAATATGTGGAATTGGGCATGCATCAGACTGGTGAGCACATCTAAGGTTCTGAAACACCTACCTAAGGTCTTGCTGTAGCATCATTTAACAGTGAGCCAATTTGGGAAGGTGCAAAGCAGTCTGATAGATGGCTAGCTGTTTCCTGGCTCACTGAGTGGGACAGTAAATAAATTGAGCAGCAATTGAGAAAATGGATAAAAAGCAGGATAAAGCAGAGGCAGTGGCAATGGATGGAGGCTCCCCAGAGAACTGGTTGCAGAGAACAAAGGTTACATGGTAATTTAGGGTTGATAACTGAGTTCTTGATGACTGGGAGAGTGCCAAGTGTGGAGCTGCTAGATGGTGAGGTGGTAAGCAGCTTGACTGCTTTGGTAGCCTGTGGGTATCACTCCTTCCTGGACTGTATTAGCTTGAAGGTGGAAGACAGGCAGGGAGGCATTTCCAGCTGAGTGCTGGTAGTGTTTGCAGGTTGGAAGCCTCCACAGCAAGGGGTCGTGTGTGAATAAATAATGACAGCGACTCCTTACGTGCTGCTTCTTTTGCCTATCAAGTTTATCTGAATTGGTTCTACCCAATTTGTGCCACCAAGGAGAGTGATGTACTGGAGTAAAGGCAAAAGAAAATCAGAAGCTGCTTTATTTTGAGAGTACATGTAGCCACAGTGATTTTCTGAAGTACTGCAAGGCTATGAATCATGGCTGTAAAGGTCCAATGTTCCCCATGTGTAGTTCAGATAACTGATGCTATTTTATTTGGACAAGTATAAAGTCACACATCTGATTTTGGAGTTCCTGTTAGTCATTAGTGATTACAAAGTGAATCATACTGGTGCTGATGAGGGTTCCTTAAGACTTTATATAGAGACAGAAAGGTTTTGTCTAGTGCATTAGCTACAATGACACTGTCATTAGTCATCTTGGAAACTTGATTTTAATCGTTGTTGTCCCAAACAGGCTAGGTAGTGCTCTCTAATGCACTAGACTGTGACTTTATCATGACACTTGTATTTATATAGATTAAATTTATCAGTAGCTTAAAAAGACAATGCGACTGGCTTAAGACCATAAACTATTCAGCCTATCCTTTTCAGGTTTACAATGGACATCTTCCTATTAATCTCTGTTGTAGATCTGTGATGATAAAAGTAAATATAGTTTGAGAGAAAATAAGTGGCATGCACTGTGGACACTACTGACACTGTAGGAGGAAGCACTGTTCTAATTCCGGCTACTGCTTGGCCACATCCAGATGTACTTGCATTTATCTCAAGTAAGTACAATCCCCCTAAATGTACTGCTAGTGATGATTGTGAGCAGCATGATGAAAAGTCAAAGGCTGCATGCTTAAGTTAGGGTCCATATTATTATATGGATCTCCTTGATGAGAGTTTTCTTTATGTTCCTGTTTCCTCACAGATTTAGTGAATGAGCCCAAATCTCCTGGTCCTGCTGCAGTAGTACATCTCTTACTCCCACTCTGTCATGAGCAGGTGCTAGCTTGTGATTGTATACACACTTTGAACCTATTGGATTGGTGCAGAGTTGTGCATATCTAAATGATCTCTACCAGCTATACCTTTGAAACCTGTGCTGCTGTCCATTCAAATTCTCCATTGTGTAGTGCAATATTTCAAGAAGGGGAAGATGTTGAACTTGGGAGAAATGAATGTTGGACCTGAGTGGCAGGAAAGTTATCTCCTAACTGATGAAACTAGCATGTAGCATTTGCTGCTATTATGTTGGACAGCACAAAGTCCACAATCTACAATTAACTCCTAGCTTGCCAAACTTTGTTCTGCATATTTTTCCCTCTTTGTGGCTGTAACTCAATATCTAAATATGCCAGTTCTGATTCAGCTGTGAAACTTGGGCAATTTTACTGCTTAGAATTTTGAAATCAGACTTGGCAGCTGATTTTCTAGTTTTAAATACACAAAAGCCCACCAGCTGTCTGTTGGCCATTCACAACACATTAGGCAATAAACACTTTGTTGAAAATTCCCTGAAACGTGTCCTAATTGCCACTGAAATAAGGTAATTGCCTTTCATAAATATAATTACAACAATAACCAAAAAACATTTGTCAAATACTTGCCAGCTGATTGCTTAGATAAAAAGGCTACTTGCCAATTGACTGTCAAGTGTCCTTGTAAAAGAAGGAAAGTTTCTGTCATCAGAAATGACCTAATTTTCTCCAGTGACTCTTTCTTACAATGTTATTTTCACACTGCTTAGCATAATATGATAACTTCTCTTTCAAGAGGAAAATGCCCTTCTGATGCCAGCTGATTTTCTGTTTAAATGCATGATACTCAACTGACTGTTCTGATATTTGTCTGATAGTAATAGAAACAATTTTATTTCTGGGAACAGTCTGACTTATGTTGTGCAGATTTCATATTGCCTATACTTGGTGTGACTGTACAGTGCCAGTCCTAAACACTTTGGCTGACTTACAAAAGTAATTTGTAATTGCTTACACTTATGTGTTGTTTTGTCACTAGTCATCAGTAAACTCTCTACTTAGAGATATAGATAACTTATTGATGTATTTGAAGAGCTTCTCTTTTGCATAGTTTGATTAGTAGATTGTAATGCCATGAACTTCTGGACAGTCTCTCCAACCTCAATCTTGACAACTTGCTGCTTAAAGCAACATACTGACAACCAAATGTGCTGAATTGTTGCCTTTTGACCTGGCAGCCAAGCCAGAGTGCAGTAGTTTTCTGAAATGATGTAGTTCACTGATCTAATGCAGTTCTGTGTTCTAAGGTCCTAAGCTGTACCTCTGGTCTTGGTAGCATCTAGGGGCATTCTTTTTGTGCAGATGTTACATGCATCTTGTGGGCTAAATGTATGTAGCTGTTTGTAGTGGCCTATGTACAGTATAGGGTTAATTAAAGCTTTTAAATGCTTTAGAGAGGCACTTGTTCTGTAAACTTGAATTAGCCAATGAATTACCTGGATGACTTTATTTTAAGAAATTTTTCTATTTCTAACTGCTAAATAAGAGTTTGGTGTCTGGTGTGTTTAAGCAGTAATATAACAACAGTACCCTTACCTGTACTCTGTACTGCACATGCTTATCAACCTAGGAGTAGTCTTAGAATTTCAAAGAAACTGTTCTGAGGTCCAAACATAGAGTAGGTTTCCTGAAAGAGCTACAGTATTGCTGCTAATGTACTTGCATGAAAGTGGAGGTAACTTCTAGTATAACAAGCATGGTGAAAGCAATGTTAAAATTCCTTTGCCTTGGCAGATATCTAGAAACTCTTGCTTTCCAATACTGACAACAGTTTGATTGTAAATGGTAGTTATGCCATATGAATTACTGAGGAGAGGCATGCTCCAAACTACTTAAAAGGAAAAAGAATTGAAACATCAGCTTGACCTGTAGAAGGTTAGATATAAGTGAAGTATCAGTTGACTGCTGAATTACAGATCTTAACTGTCTCCTGTTTGCTTGTTCCCTTCCCATGTACCTTTATATTTTTAGCACTAGGTAGGAATATTTCTTGTCTTCATGCCATCACTTTGAGCAGTAGGTACTGCTACAGGGAGCTTGGTATTCAGCAGTGCTGAGGTAGCATTTACCTGCTTCAGTTGCTCACATGCTTACTACTTACCCAGCTTAACTGCAGGAGATACAGGGGAGGCAATAATTGGGCAGAAAAATAGCATGACTGACCACATTATAGATACAACTGGACTTAGTGGTTTACTTTGCTGGAAGCTGATAATGCCTTCTATTAGTTCTGTCAGAGCTATTGCCAATTCATGATTTGGTGTAGACATGTTCCTGCCCTTGTTACAGTTTATGTGAGATTCCTAACTAGGGTAGAGGATAGTTTGTGTCAGTGTGACATAGTTGGTTTTTTATGCAGTGAAGATGGACTCGGATTAGGGCCAGGTGAGAGTGAGAGGTTAGGTGGTGATGGATAGAAGCATTTGTGTGACTACATGGTTGTTCTCAGCTCTGAGCCTCTAAGCAGCTAAAGTTTGTTGGGTTCTGAAAAGAAGCTTCTGAAAAACTAATTCATGGGGGAAAACTAATTCATGGGGAAAAATACCTACTTTCACACTTTGGTGTGAATGTACATTTCTGTCTCACCACTAGCTGGTTGCATAAGTTAGGTTTAGAAAAATTCATCCTGACTTCATTAAATTTTAAATATACTCAGGTGATTCAAGTTACAGGTCCTGAACAACAGGAACCTGCCCAAATGGTCCTTATGTTTTTGTTAATATCCTGAGCATTTAAAAGCAGTGTGGATGCCAGTATAGGACTGGCTTCTCCTTGCACCTGTAGCATTTATATAACTCTGCTTCTACATACTCTCTTTACCTGCCTGATTGTGGATAGCACAGGGAAAACAAAACTGCCTCTGGAACCAAGAAAAGGTATATTGTGTTTTGAATTTTAGCTGTTGTTTAAAAAATATTTAAAGAATCAGGATATTGGCCTAAAAACTGATTGTTTTTCTCACTTGGTTTCACTATTAAAAGTTCACAAGGCTTTTTCATCTGTTAAAATGAAAATATTCCTTTAATTCTTGAATGCTTTTCTTAGCATATCTTGTGTATGTATTGAGGTTTTTTTCCTCTAATGATTGTTACACATAACTCTGTTGTGAAATGAGGGGGGCTTTGGCAAAGATCATCTCTAGTAATATCTTCAAACACTATTTTGATGTAAGTACAGGAATAAAATAATTGTTTAACTATACCTAGAAATGCTCAGTGAGAGCCAGTCACTTGCTTAAAGGTAAAAGGAATAATCATTGGTTCTCAATTTCAACTTTTAATGAGCGAGGTGGGAAAGTACAATTCTTTGAGGTTTGAGTTGTTTTCTTCATTAATATCTCTTAATTTTTTTTTTCCCACTGGGAAATTGTTGCATTTAGGCTTAACATGCTTGTGTGCTAGCAAATAACACACATTTATCTTTGCTGCATATTTAACTTTGCCTTTGTTTTAAGTAATTTAATCTTCCCACTGTCTAGTGAAATCACATTGTCCCTAAAGTAAAATAAAAATTGATCTCATTTGTTTGTGTGCAAGCAACTGGATCAGAGACTGTTCCTGGATCTGTTTATAATAAAGGCAAGATATTAATTTTTATTACAGATAAGTGCAATAACAATATTAATTTCATTACTGAGAAGAGAAAATTTTCAATCCATAGAGCCTTTGTAGAATTTTAAAAATTGGAAGTTGTTTTCCATAGGAATCCAGAAAGTCACCAAAGAGACTTTGAGGCCGTATTGATTTAAATGGGGGTTGTGTATATGGAGAGGTGGAGAATTCCAATGTAATTCAGCATCAGAAAGGGGAAATCCTCTGATCTAAAGCTTGATCAGGTCCTTTAAGGGTCTTTTAAAATCCCTGCTAATTTCTTGAACATTTGGCTTTTTCCCCCTCATATTTTTCTTATTTATGCTGTCATAAACTTTAGGGAACAGATATTTCATGTGTTTGTAGAATTTCTTGTATGATTTTAATCTGATGATTACAACTATTTCTTCATTTTGCCTAGGGGTCCTCAAGCATTGGGCCCCCACTTCCTGGACACTGTAGGGATAGAGAACAATCAGTTTTTGAGAAATAGAATACAGGGAAATGACTGAGGATTTGCATGATAATTTTCCCCCTGGTATTTTTATATATTTTTTTAAAAACCAGAGCCATGTCCTCAAGAATGGGCATATCTTTCCACCTCTTCATTTGGGATGTAATGTGTATAGCCACAAAGCTATATGATATCTTTTTGATAAAAATGGCTTATTCCTTTCAGTGAAAGGTGGGATCTCCTTGTTGTGCAAATCTTGGGAAGTTCCATCATGGTCTGTGACTTCCGATTTCAGGAAGAATTTGCTCTTGTTAGGCAGTCAGGATTGCCTTTTAGTAAGCCTTTGTCTTTGCTCTGCTCTTCTCTCCGTTCTGCCATTCAGATGGTTTTAATTATCATTTAAAAAAATCATTTTTGTGTTACTAATTTGCTGTAAACTTGTCTCTGTAGGCTTCAGGGAAGCTGTCTTGAAGTATTTAACTTGATATTTTAGATGACTGGTTTGCATTGCAAATAATCTCAGCTTCCTGAGATGATAGAAATGTTGAAGAATTATCTTAAAACAGAAAAATACCTTATTGTCATTACTGAACTGCTTCAGCAAGTTTGAGTTATGACAGCGTAATTAGTACGTGTTCTCAAGAAACTAGTGATTAGGGAGATCAGTTAAAAGTCCACTTACAGTTTATGGGAGTTTTAATATCCAAGACATTAGTCTTTCATTTAATTTTATTTACCTTCTGACATTAGGATGTTTTTTATATCTTCATAATAAAGCACTAATTGATGCTATCTCTTTACATTATTCAAGGATACTACTATTGTGTCTGTTCTTGGCTGTTGTAATTCTTTTCCCCTGCAACCAATTTTATTGGTGACTAGAAGGTTTTTTCACTCAAGGTCTGTAAGTGGTCTTATCTAGAAAACATAGAATGGCATGGGTTGGAAGGGACCCCAGGGATCATAGAGCTCCAACCCCCCTGCCACAGGCAGGACCACCAACCTCAGGCCTGGAGCTACACAAGGTTGCCCAGGGCCCCATCCAACCTGGCCTTGAACACCTCCAGGGACGGGGCATCCACCACCTCTCTGGGCAGCCTGTTCCAGGACCTCACCACTCTTTCTGTAAAAAAACTTCCCCCTAATATCCAATCTAAACCTTCCCTCCTTCAGCTTTAAACCATTCCCCTTGTCCTGCCATTGTCTGCCCTTTTAAAAAGCTGATTCCCCTCCTGTTTGTATGCTCCCTTCAGGTACTGGCAGGCTGCAATGAGGTCCCCCCGCAGCCTTCTCTTCTCCAGGCTGAAGAAGCCCAGCTCCCTCAGCCTCTCTTTGTAGGGCAGGTGCTCCAGCCCTCTGATCATCGTTGTGGCTCCTCTGAACCCTCTCCCGCAGTTCCACATCTTTCTTGTATTGGGGGCCCCAGCTCTGGACACAGGACTCCAGGTGGGACCTCAGGAGGGCAGAGTAGAGAGGGACAATCCCCTCCCTGTCCCTGCTGCCACCCCTCTGCTGATGGAGCCCAGGATCCCATTGGCCTTGGGAGCTGCAAGAGCCACTGCTGGCTCATGCTAAGTTTCTCATCCGCTATGACACCCAGGTCCTTCTCAGCAGGGCATGAAGCTATCCAATTTATTTCATAACTGATTAGACTTTGTTTTTTAAACCTTGGGAGTCTAAGTAATAGCACAGAGTTTTCATGGTTACACACACACACACACTCTCACCTCCAACCCTACTATGTCTGTAGTAAATGGGAACTGTGATCTTCAGTGCTGTGCAAATCTATAGCAGAACTGAAATGTCACATTTACCTCATGTACCTGTAAATATATGCATACCTAATTGCCTATATATAGGAAATATTTCATCCCAACAGCACTGTTTTACCTGATCCTGTAACTGTATGCTTGCAACTGCAGTGGCTGTTCTGACCTGAACCAGAAAGCAAAGAAACAATGAAAGCTGACTTAGCAAGAAGAGATGTAAAACCTAAACCAGTAAGCAGTATTGGTGTTAGTCTAGGGACACTGTGGTGTCCAGGCAACACACAAACACACTAAGAAAAAGGGCTGCTCTGAAGAAGCTCTTCTCCCAGTCTGTATCTGTGTCTAGGATTCTTCCAGCCCAAGTGCAGCCCCTGACACTTGGCAGTGTTGAACCTCATTAGGTTCACCTGGGCCCACCTGTCCAGCCTGTCAAGTTCCCTCTGGATGGCTCCTTTCCTCCTAGGGTGTCGGCCACACCACTCAGCTTGGTGTCATCGCAAACTTGCTGAGGGTGCAATGAATTTGTGTCTCTAAATAGATACTTGTAGAGCACAAAAGAATGGAGTAAAATACTTGGAAAACAGAGTAGTCAGGTATGGCTTTTTCAGAGAGCTTTAATTGAAAACAAAATTTTCTTACTTGTTACTCCATATATCCATGTCCTTAACTGTCAATGCTCTGTTAAGCTTTCCCATGTGCTACAAGCTGCAGTTTCAGTCTCCTCATGTGACCAAATGAGGATTTTGGGTTGGATGCTGAAGAGGCAAGGCCAGTATTCAACATCTAGATGCTTATAGGAACTTCTGTTTTCTGTTGCTGCTGCTTTCAGAAGTAGAGGATGAAAAAAAGAGGTAGTTTGGATTTCTGCTACATTACACTCCATATTGGGGGAACCGTTTGGGAGACTGATTGCAGCAAGCTGGACTTTCTAGATGAACCACAGCTGAGATTTCAAAAGGCTGGAAACTCAGGGTTATGCTTAAGGATCTTATAATGAGACATAAATGAAGTAGATTAAAGTATTAGTGATCTTCTAGAAAATGATGTGTTAATATGACAAAGATGTAAATTCACAAATATGGTAAAACTTACATTGAAGATGAAATAAAGCAACAGGAGGGAAAAAAGATGCAAGGAATTGAAAAAGGTTAACTGGACTTCAGTGAACACAACATGAGGCTCTAAGTATTGCAGGGCTGGGAAAGGACCTTTGGGGCCCTCTGATACTGTGCTCTTCCCTGAGGCACGATGAAGCAGGTCTGTGCTATTCCTTGTAGGGGCATGTGCTCTCCATTAAGCTGTTATGCTTTTTCTTTGTTATTCATTATTTATTCTGAATACTTTACCACAGTTTAGGAATGCTGCTATTGTCCATATTCAACATGGAAACAAAGTGCGAAGTGTTCTCTGCAGTGGATTTTTATATGTGGACTCTAGCCTCAGTCTTCTTTATGCTTGGGATGTCTTCCCATATCACATCCAGAAAAATGTCAGTTTTCCTGTGGTAGCTGACTGTTCCTGCTGAAGCTTTGTACCTTTTGGTTGTCTTTTTCCAGAGCACACCTTGAATTCAAGATCATTGAGTTTTATTCGTGCTCCTGCTGCACTTCAGGGCCCCTTACGGCTTTGGTAAAGTTTGCAAATTGAATAATCAAAATCCTTAGTTCATTAACCATGTTGTTATGGTACCTGAGAGCTGCCTCAAAGGATTCATTGCTGCAGACTCCCCTTCAGCACAACCTTTATCAGGAAACTGCTGGTATCTTCAAGGAAAGGCTGATGGTGTACATAGACTATTGTATGCTGTGTATCTTCCAAAGACGTTCTAATGCCATAATTCTATTATGGCTTATTGGGTTTTTTAGATGTAGATACAGAATTATTGCTATTTCCTTTTTATAGTGTGTTACCTGTCTACAGGAGGAGATTAGATTCACTTGATATGTCTTTCTGATAAATCCTGCTTACCAGTTGTCTTTCATGCAGTGGAAACCAGTCATTATTTGGTCTGCTATTTCTCTGTACCTATCTAGTTCTTTCTATTCCATAGGTATGCCACATTTGCCATTCTGAAGCTGAATCTTTTGTACTAGTTTCATCAGGCAGCCCTTTAAATAGTCTAGGAGGAAATTCATCTTGTCATGTGAATTTGAGTGTTTGAGAAAACGAAGATTTCTCCCTCTCTGTATCTTCCTGTTTCTTTAAACCTCTCTTGTACAAAGCCAAGTTATCAATCCTCAGTGGCCATAGTGAACCTGTCCTGATGTAGAAAAGTGTGATTCAATTACAGGCAATAGCTACCACTATGCCCAATGTGAATTTTTTCCACTTAAGAATCAATCCATTTTTATGGAGATTGCTGTTGGTACAATGTACAAAAGGAGTGGAAATGATAATTTACAAAGGCAGTTAAAAAGTCTTCATTTATTGGGGGAGAATCTTCTCTATTCAGATCTTTTTAAAGATGAAAACAAGGTCAGTCAGACAATCATATATACAATACAGTGTCAGTGTTTCTCGTTTCTAAACATGAAACCCTTTTCCTCTTCTGACTTGTGGAAGATCAAGGTAAGTATGTAATAACCTAGCATAAATTTAAGGTGGATGGTGACACCAGCTGGTGGTGAAATATATACATATAAAATTGCATGAGTTCAGATCCTTCTGCCTTCTATGGAGGAGCTCCTGGAATGGTGTTAGTACCATGTCACGGCTGCAGCCAAATGTAGATGTTTACCTTAGCTTTGAAGGTGCCTGTCTTTTCCTATGGTTATGCAAAAAAGGCATTCCTAAATACAGATTGGAGTTTACACTTTCATATTTGGTTTGTGTGAAGAGAATGTTTCATCCTCAAGCACCTTGGTTGCCTCTTGTAACAATGAATTTGGGTTTTTTTCTTTACCTGTTGTCTTCTGTTTCTATAGAGCTGAAAGAAATGATATGGAACAAGATAATGGTGATATGTCTCTGTTTGATCTTAGTTCCTTCTTTGAAAAGAATGCTGTGCTGGCAGAACATAGGGATATTCTTGCTTGAAAAAGAAAATAAATAATAGTTGAAATTCTACATTAGTTGTACTAAAAATGTTTTCTTATCAAGAAAACAGAATAGTACTGAACAGAAATCACATGGAAAATAGCTTTTATTGTAGCAGGAAAGATGGAGAGTAAACCCCACTCAGCCTGTAGTAGTCTCAGACTTGAAAATGTACAGAGAATTCAGTCTGATTCAGAATGAGCTGTGGGGTACAGGCTGACTTCACTGCTGCTCTTTTTTCCCTGGGAGGAGAGTGGGCAATATTACTGCTTCGGGGTATAAGGTTCTCAACCAGACATGCCAGGAAAGGGCCACAGGAAGTGATGATTTTGAAGGAAACACAGAAATCTGAAAAGGAAAGTAGTTATGCCTAGAGGTAGAAGCCAAAGGACTTACATGTCAACATGCTGATCTTTTGAATATATATGTAGGGCCTGCATAGCAGTTCCCAAGTTAAATACTATGCTGACTTGCAGAAGATCCAACTGCAGTCCATACCTTTAAAAAGTGCAAGAAATATAAATCCAGTGTTAGAAAGTTACCGTTGTAAGAAAAATGCAGTCAGACCAAATACTACTTATTTCTTTGCTGTTTCTTGTTCTGAAGTTCTTTACAACTGTAATTTGCTGATATAAAATTGCCCAATTATTTTTTGGGCAGGAAAGAGTTGGTTTTCTGGCAAAGAGAACATTGCAAAAAGTGGAATAGTGAGCTGCTAGATTAAGGAGAGCAGGGCAACCCTCTGCCCTTCAGCAAAGATCTCATCCAGAATCACTGGGTCTGTGAGCTGCAGTCTGTGCTGAGGATTGCCTGTAGAGAAAACATGAAGTGTCACCTAGAGTCTGGAATCTCACAGTGTCTCAAAGGATCTAATGTAGGTCCTGGTGTTCTTGGATGTCTTGCAGTGTTTATCAGGATTTTCAAATTTACTGCAAGTTTAAATGGTAACTTGTATGCACAGACCCAGAACAGCAAGTCTGTTAAACATGCCCTGTGTAGAAGCCTATGTTCTTCCTCTGCCTTCTTTAAACTACAGCTAAAGGACTGTAGGCATGCCCTTGACTGTCTTGCAGTGTAAACAAAGCATCAGCCATTCTTTTGTCAAACACAGTTTTGAAATTCAAAGGTGCCTGATTGTGTTCTTCAGAACTCAGGTTTCTAGAGATATCTTACACTGAGGAGGCAGTGGCCACAGATGACAGTACTGCCAACTCAAATATGGAACACTGGCAGCTTCAGAAAAGCATTGTTTTTAATCTTCTTTGTGATTTAGGTGCTGACAAGTTTGTGCCCTCTGAAATCTATCTCTGTGGTTGGGAGAGGTGAGAAGTTTTCCCTTTATTGAAGGGTGCTGCTGAAGTCAAGTTATACTTACAGGCAGGGCCAGGGATAAACACTGCTGTGAATTCTGGGTCCTCTCATCAGTTTGGGTATGTTTAGTGAGCTTTAAACTGCTCACATGCACCTGGGTGTGATCTTAGGAAAACAAGGGTCCTGGGAGTAGTGGGCAACAAGTGGTGAGCCAGAGGGAGCGAACACTGACCCATATTTATTTTGGACTAGAGTTTACTTAGGAACTGGTGAAATAAGAGCTGCTGTTGCTTGATCTGGAATAACATTCATCTCTGCACAGACAAGAGAGTGTAGAGACAAACACCAGTAAAAGAACAAGATGTTTTAAAGAATAAACCATGCTTCACAAAGCATCAAGGTTCTATTAGAAATGTGTTATCATTAATGATACAATATAATTTAATTCTCTTGAATTGCTTGTTACTGTGGCAGTTTTATCAAACAAACAAACATCCAAACCCTGGCTTTCAAAACTCTTGGAGACTGTCAGCACTTGTCATTTCTGTGTTTCTAAGGAATGGTTCAGAAATGTGCAATATCAAAAAGTGTATTAACACCTAAAATGCCATGTAAACAATATCCCTGATGTGCTTGGGTATGTTTCTGTTTTCATTTCTGCAGGCTTGAAATACAGTAAGCAATTTAATTCTTCCAAGCTGCATTGTTTAGATAGCATGACAGTATCAGATATTTTCCTGCCTTTAATGGCCATTGGGATTGTCATTGCTGCAGAAAAACAGCTGAGCTGCCTGTTAAACAGTTTTCTCTGAGCATATAACTATACTAAAATGGAAAATACTGCATGGGTGTATGTACACACAGCCAGGGCATCATCTTTCAACCCAATATTGGATCTTGTCTCCGAGCCTTAGTATGCAAAACCAAAATGTTTAATAAAAATATGTTGTTTCTCCCTCAGCAAGTACTTGTCCTCAACCTTTTCTCTGCTTCCCACTCCCTTTTTTCCCTATGTATTACTGAAAAAATGGGGATATTTGGAATGTGCAGCCCAGTAAGTCAGGTTATTTGTCTGCTTATAAAAGAAGATAAATTTGCTGCAGTAATATGCACTTTCTTACACTTCTTTTGTAAAGTTTGCAAAAGTCTAACAATCACTCTTTCTGCAAGCATGACTTACATTCTAGTGATGAGCCACTGGATTTAAAAACACCCCAGCACTCCAAACAATGAGCAATACCGCCAGCCCCCTCCCAAATTTTCAGAGCTGTGTTGATGGAGAGCTGACAGTGACTGACTGACCTCCAGGAAGGTTGTTCTTGGGAACAGAACAGTATAGCCTGAACTGACATATAGACTTTCCCTTTGTCCCTCAGATTCTGGGATAGGGCTCGCACTTGCTGTAAAGGAACAACTGCACAGTTTAGAATAGTCTGGGTATTGGAAGAGCAATCTCAGCCATAGGAAAAGGGGTCAAATTTTAAGTTGAAGTAATATTATTTGTAAGATTGTCTTGATTAAAAAAAAATGCCAAACCCTCTCTACGTAATATGTGTCCAAATAATATAAATTGTAAGTTCTGTAATAAATGGACTCTTTAGGGACCACTGTAGATAACAGTAACTAAGTGAATAAGGAAAACATTGGAGAATATTCAGCCACTTAAATGTGTCCAGTATGTATCAGAGAAAATAAGAAACCCTTCAATTCCTTTTTGTTTTAATGGCAAGTGTACTAAATTAGTTTCTTGCATATTAAGGTGGGTGTATGGCAGTATGAGTGTCACAAGAACTGTGTGTACCTGCAAGCTAACCTAAGTAATCATTTGGTGACTTACTGTGGTCTAAGCAATGCTTGTGCAATTCTTCTGTGTAGAATATTTTGAAGCTTTAGTTGGACCACCTGATTGTAAGGGAATAGTTATTGCCTTAACCATAGATGTGGATTCTCATTGTTCAGATTCAGCCATTTGATGCCTGGGAAAGCCGGAATCAGAACTCACTGGCCTTGCTGACTCTGAAGCAGGGATCCTTTATTGCAGCGCTGGGCACACAGGCGATCGCTCCTCCAAATGTGTGGGCCCATTAAAGCCAAATTTCTCATATTTATACAGATTAATTATACATATTCTTTATAATTTCTAAGAAAATGCAGGGTTATGCAAATTATTTCCAGGAAGTCATTTACATTAACTCCTCCCAGATAGAGCATGCTCAGTGACACTCAGGGGGTCTTCCAGTGGTCTTCAGGGATGAAGGCTGGGCATCTTCCTCGCTCTCAGCGCATGCTCTTTACGGTTTTCTCCATGCTTATCTGGGCTCCCAACACCTGCACAGACTAGTTAGCTTTACACTGAAAACAAGATACACTCTGTCTTTTAATTGGTCGTTAGTCTCATTATTTATGACTCCTCTATCTCCTACTTCCTCTAGTTTCAAGGCTGTTGCACTATTATGGTTCAGTTTTGTAGCTGCTTTCATGAAACAGCTTATGTGATTACAGCCAACGTCTGCTAAAATTCAAAACTATTCCTAAAAACACACAAATTCTTACTTCTTTATCTTCAAGGCTGTGACTGTTGCCTTGTTATGGTTAAGTTTTGCATCTGCTCTCACAAGCAGTTTACACAGTTACAGCTTGCTCTTAAACTAGCCTATTCTTAAAACTATGAAAATTCTTAAAGTTATATTAATTGTCTCTTAAGCTACACCTATATCAATCTATTCAGCATTATTATATTTCACTGAATCACATTCTAATGCCAAAGACTAATATTCCTTCCAACATGCAGTGAAGCTATTTGTGTGATCAATCCCTGGTTTTGATTCAAAGAAAATCTGCTTGGATAACTTAAATAGTTTTGTCTGGTCATCTTGTCTCTTTTTGTGTGGCTGCTGCTTCTTCCCCCTCAGTCCCCATGAGGTTGGGGAGGGAAGGTGAGATGGGGTGTTTTGGGTTTTTTGGGTTGGGTTTTTGTTTGTTGGTTTAAGCCTGAGATAAAGGTAGCTGTGCTTTCACAAGCTGCTATGCCAGTGATGTATTAGTCATGCACCAGTTCATTGCATTCTAAATTCTCAGTTTGAATGTCCCTAATTACTCCAGAGTGGTTCTGTGGGAGGTTGAGAGAACAATCTGCAGTTCAAGTTACCCTGCCTGTTAAGGTTGGTGGTAGTTAAGCCACATGCAGTTGATGAGGCCCAAGAACATCACAGGACTTCCTCTAGTCCCCTTTTAACTGCTGCACTGTGGTTTACATGGGGTAGAAGGAAGAGGTCAAACAAAGGTAGATGAGTCCAAACATGAACAATTAACAACAGGGTGCTGGGGAAAGGTAAGCATTAAAAGAAAGTAAGGAAACTTAGGATGTTGAAGAGTATGAAGAGGGATAAGAAATAAAAGGTCTGAAACTTTATTCCTGTGAATTTAAACAAGCATTGGATCACATTGGAAGTTAGTACCAGTAAATATTCCTAATAGCAAGTAATTCCCTTGCTATCTCTCTGACTTTATGGAACCAGGGGAAAAGTTGAACTTTGTAATGTTGTCTGTGTAAAGGGAGTTTTGAGAAACTGAGGTGGTGTGGTAGTCCAGAATACTTGCACAGACAGAAGAATGTTCTGTTTCTTAGATCAGTTAAAATCTTATAATAATGTGACTGTTTTCTAATTTGTTTTCTTAGAACAAACTGTTCAGACTGGCCCCAGTCCATTCTGTGATGTTTCCCTCTTACTGTTTCACTACTTGTTTCAGCTTTTTGAGACTTAAGATGTGACCCTGAAATGATGCAATTGGACACCACCAAGATGGGAAGTTGTGTTGTGCTAATCTTCAGATTGTTTTGTGGTTCCTTTGGGTTTTTTTGTTTTTTAAATAGGTCTCTGGACCAAAAATTATAAACAAACCCCTCCCAAAACCCCAACAGCCTAGGCCCCATGAAACAACCCTCCCTTCTTGTGCCTAAACCTTAGCTAAAGGAGCACACAGTGACAGTCTGAAGAGTAGAAAGTGACTTGGGGTAATGATGGTCTCAGGCTATTATGACAAAGTTCTTTAAACTGCGGCATCTAACATCTGAGTACTGTTTGAAGTTGTAGGCTCTGCTGTTGCTATAATCAGTGGAGCCACCCTAGAGTACATGGCTGCAGTGTGAACGTAGCTGTTGAAGCAGTCTTTTGTCACCTGTGACCAAGATCTCCAAAAGGCAGCTGGTAGATAAAGTTCTTTCTGGTACTTATCTGCAGATGATTTGGCTTCCTGTGCTTGGAGATGTTCTCTTTTTTGTTACAGAATATCCAAGAGGAAACTTGTAATTGCCAGAGAACTCCTGTCTAGCCCTTTCATCACTTGTCCCCTTTGGAAGTGTTTTATGTGTCAGCATGGCTTGTGCTGCAGCTCTGTTCATGTGTTATGGCTATAAATAAGATTTGCCAATGAATCAAACTGCAGAACACTAGAAAGGTCAAAGTGGTGCAGTTTGCTATCCCTGAGAGAATATCCAGGGCATTCACACTCTGACACTTCATTCTCAAAATAAGCCCAATCAAGCATGGGAAGTTGCTCACAAAGCCACCAGTGTGGTGACTGTGGTATGGATGCTTGAGGAGCTCTCTTTGTATGAGCTCAACACAGCCAGTTTGTAGCACACAGGTGCATCCAAGTTGTGTTGCTGCCTGGCCCCTCAGCTTGGTTCAGCATCCTTAACCCAGAGCAGATGCAAGATTTGAACAAGCTTGAGAAACCTCTGCAATATTAGTTCTGCAAGTGAGTCTTCAGTTCAGAAAACTAGCTGGAAATGTAGAGGGGAGACACATACCTAATGCTATTCCTGTCTGTACCTTGCAAACTGAAATCTGCAGAAGGATCTTCAAAGCAAAAAGTAGTTGAAACCTGAGATGGTAATTTTCCATAAACTCCCCTCATCCTCCCAGGTGGCTGTCTGATGTAGTAGAGTGTTGTATTTCTCAGCATGAAGTAAAATCCAAGCTATGAAATGAAAGTGCAGCAGCAGCTTTGCTGAGTATCACTGGCATTCCTGTCTGCAAATAGCTGATGGTAAGAGAACAAGATAAATTGGGTAATTCATAACATATTATCAACCTGCTTAATACAATGCTCAATTGAAAAGAGAAAACACTTGGTATGGAAATTATAAAAGATAAAATAGATTTTCAAATGAATCTGCTCACATTACTGAGGTTATAATAATATCTAGGGAGTATATATGGTGCAGTGTAGCTGGTGCAGTTGGTATCCTGTTCTGTGGCAGGGTAAGACTGTTGCCAGCCATAGTTATAGGCTGGTTTTCAGCCCTTGTTCTGAAACAATTAGGAGTTCACACAGGTCTTTTTGCATAGTTATACAACAAGCTTGCACCTAGGGTGGATCTATAAGCTACTTGTTTCTTCCTAGAGAAACTAATTCCTTGTGGTGGCCTGCATTTTCTGTAACCATTTGCAATTATATGGAAATATCTGCCTTTTAAAAAAATGTAAAAATCAAAAAATCTAGAGATAATGGCAATCCCAGAGGCACTTGTACACTGAATTAATTTCTTGTAGTGAATTAAAGTGTATGGATTCTAATTAATTCTGGCATTACTTTTTTCACAAAAAGAACCATCATATCATAAATTCATAATGAAGGAGGATTCTGTGTGGTGAGATTGACCTTTTTACCTTTACTCCTTTTTATTTTAATGCAACTGTCCTCAAAAAAAGATTTGGGCCTTGAGCAATTTTAGGATGAAAATAAAGTAGAATAGAAAATGTCATGAATATTTACAAGTAGGTTGCCTTTTTGTTGCCATAGTTTGTTTATGGTTTGCTTATAAGCTCTCTTACAGGGCAGTATAAACGTGCTTTCTAGTGCTAATATTTTATTCATTAAAGATGTTGTTCAGATCTCCACTGCACAGTTGGGTGGTGTCATTTCCCTATTAAATTAATTATTCAACAGATTTTTCCCTAGAGAAAAGGAACTTTTGTGGCTATTCTTCCATCTTTTCACCCACTCCCATCCTCTCCAGGCTTAAAGCATCTCTACACCGTTCAGTCACTCTAGGAAACCTAAGGAAGAAAAATGTTTTGACTTAAGTAAGCTTGAGCTTCTCACACATGACATCTATTTTGCAGGTGGGGTAGGCAAGGGATTAAGTGATAGAAAATTTGCTCTAGCTATGAAACATCTGGCTCCAGAATTAGTATTCTTGGGACCATTTTCTGTTTCCAGCAGACAGAGGATGTTCCTCTCCTGGAGCCTGGCTTACTGAAGAGGTCTGCAGGGAGTAGAAATTTGGATTTGAGCCAGCAGAAAATTGGAATTATTGTTTTCTTTCTGCTTCTGGGAGTGATTTTTGTCCCTTTGTGTTCCTCCAAGCTGTCCTTTAGTTTGGTTTTATTAATATGTTATTTTCACTTGATGCTGGAACTTGTGTGCAAATGACTGCTGAAATGCACATCTATTATTCTGATGAATAAATTAAATGATTGCTACTGGGGAAGAGTGAATATATGCTTTATTGGAAGAATAAAAACTCCACTAAATGGATGGTCCTAGGGATAGAAAGAATATATGCAGGTACTTTTGTAGCCAAAGGCAAAACTTTTGTAGTGTAAAACAATAGTCAGAAAGATAAGTGGAAAAAAAAGTTTACAGCCTGTGTTCTAAAACAGTTGAGATTTTTAAAAGTTCAGAAATCTTACATTTTAGAGTTCACCAAATTTTTGCTGTAGCGTTGCTAATCATCTTTTTTTCTTTTCAATTAGACGTAATTTTGCCTGTTTCTTGTATCCCTAGAGACACTGGCATTCCTTGCAGATGAGTATGGGGCAGAAAGGGCTGAAAGACTTGTTTTGGTGCTCATGGAGGTCATTGTCACTGATCTCACTGATGGATAATGAGGGAACTGTCCCTGAAGCTCTGGGTAAAGGTGGGATCTGGTTCTTCAGAGGGACTGATGAAGCTTAGCCAGATCCCAGGGAAAGCTAGGATGAGTGTGAACACCCATCCTAGCTTCTAGAGGTTGATAGGTAGGAGAAATAGCACAAAGTTAATTCTGGCTGTAAAAATAACTTGTGTTATGGTAATATGGTTCTTCTGTACCAACCTAAATGTTGAGAAGTATAATAGTGGGTTTTTTTAAATGACCTTATCAGTCAGTGGTCTTGTTTTTCATCCTAGTTTGATTTTTTTTTTTTTGACTCTTTAAAATCGTTGTTAGGTCATTGAATTTTTTTGGTTGGAAAAGACCTTTCAGATCATTGAGTGCAACTGTTAACCAAACAGTGCCAAGTCCCTAAGCAACACGTCTACATGACTTCTAAATACCTTAGGGATGGTAACCACCACTTCCTTGAGTGGGAGTAATACTACTATTTGGTGTTTACCTGAAAGCCCACAGTGCTGCATGTGGTGGGGATGAGCAGGAAAAGGGGGCTTGTTAACCATGCCTTGAACAAGAGAGATTCTTCAGCTAGGATATTTGTTGGCATTGTTTTTACCTGTTGAGCTTCTTTTTAGTTTTACTGTTTGCTTTGTTACTTGTCCACAGCTGCTTGCAAGTTCTGGAGCTGTTACTGCTCCTTCCTTCTTTGCTTTTCCCAATGTACTTTTGTCATGTGATGAGCACTTGCCTCTTTTTCTGTCTGTGGGACAGGCAGGTAGGGCTTGGGTGGGAGGCTCTGTATTTCCCATTAGGGCTTGTGCAGTTGTTGATGGGACCTGTGTGTGTTGCTGTTGAGATACAAAGCTGACTGTGGTTGAGTTGAGCAGCTTTGAAAGAAGAACTTACCTACTGTATTTGCTTTTAATTAATCTTGCTCTGAAAGGGCTACACAGTGCAATGTTTTAATGTGTTGCAAATTTATTTCAAGTTAGTTTGAGAGCCAGAAGGCAAAAAACCCTCTGAGAAGAACCACAGTCATGATCTCTCAGCTCTGTATGTCTTCATAGGCATGTTTAGCATTAGTCAAGCTGCATTAGGTATCTAGAAATGAAATAAAATATACATATTTTCTTATATTATTTCTTTTTTTTGTGAAATAAAGGATTTTATTGGATAGATGAGCCATTGGATTGTATTTCATTAATACTTGAACTATTCAGTCATATAATGAACATTGATCAAGTGTTTTCTTTTCTTTCCTCCCTCTCCTTTGTCCATTCAGCTGGCTAAGAGAAAACCAGATGGATTTTAGCAACTCAGTAGCTCAAAGCAGAGACCAAATATGTTGTTTGGACCCATGTTGATGGTTTTGCCAACCTTTTATGGGAGGCACAGACAGTACCAAGGGGAGGAGGGAGCCTTATCTCTTCAGCTAATTTTCTCTGATTTCTTTTTCTGAATAATTTCTGTGGATTAATTACTGGTTATGTTGCTCCCATTCTGTATTTATACTAAAACAGCTAATTTACAGACATTTGGCTGTTGTTTCTCTAATCTACAGTAAGATACAATATGGCATTACATAATTAAAAATTACTGTAAATAGCCATCATTCTATGTTTTGTTATTTTTCATGTGGGATGAAAATGAACAGAGCCTGATAGTGTGGCTGCATTGGTGTGTGGTCAGCATTTCCAGTAATTTTAGCCCTTATAGTAGGAGTTTAAAAGTAATTAAGTTTATCTAATTCCCCCTACAAAGCAACTTAAGCCTGTCATGACTTCTTTCCAGAGTTTATAAGATATATTTAGACATTCCTGAAGGTTGAAAGTAGATAAATGAAAGGATAATATGAGGTTTTCTGACAAGTTTATTCTTGGAGAAATTTCTTAAAGAAATGTTCCCACTTAGCACTGGTAAATGGCTTGAATTGCTTTTCTGTGTGGGCTTTTTTTTTGGGGGGGGAGGGGATTGGGAGTGGTGGAGGATGTCTTTCTCAAAATCTAGCAGGATGCTTTGTAGGAGTGCAAAGAAAGGCTCTAAGGACTCTACAAGGTCCTCTCCACAATCTAAAGCAGGCTGTGAGATAATCTAGCAAACTGAAGTGCTTAGCCTAAACCAATTCGCTTTTAACCAGAGTTTCTTGATAATTTTTGAGATCTCAAATCAGTAGAGTTTGTACAGCATCTAAAAGGAAGAAAACAGTGCTATTAAAGATAAACTATTAATTAATACTTTAGATAATGAATTAAAACTTCCTAGGAGTACTTTAAAGCTGCCAGAAGGTATTGGTTCATGAGGGTTCTTCAGTGTTATAGTGCAATGCACTTGGATTTATGTAGTCCAAAGCTTAAACTCTGTTTAGTCAGGGAATAGGCATTGCTATCTTCTCTTGAAGAGGAGTCACTTCATTTCCTATTGTGTGAATTCTAAGTATGTCTCCTGCAGCAACAGCAGTCACTGAAGAAAATGATAATTCTATGAAAGCAGCCTGCCACTTCTCTTTATTCTTAATTGCTAGAAATGTGTCACAGGAGTAGTGTAATCATGTCAGCAGAAGGCTATCCTGAGGTAGGACTGAGTGACTTTGATATGGCAGTAACAAGCTTTGTTATATGTACTAAAACTCCATTGTGGAAAAAGGGTTTCCCCCTCCCTCCCCACACCTAAATCAAAACATAAATCTGACCCCACCTTGAAGGAGAAAGTTGCAAAAGACTTAAGTGGGATTTTTTTCTGTGTTCCTAGAATTGCTGATACAATGAAAAGTCACTGGGAATCTGAGACTCTTTAGATTAGGGCTATTCTCAGATATTTGACATAAATATGAGTTAAATATTGCAGCATAACAGTTTTCTCCAATCCACATATTAACTCTGTAAATTTAGAGTTTCTGTTTTCAGTTACTGCTGCTGACATCATTTTTGGCTAATCCATAGAAGGATTAGGAAGTAAATTCTATCTCCAGATTTCTTTCTAATGGTGCTCTGGAAATATTGGGGTGTTTTTTCCATGTAGCTGAACTTGTTGGCTAACATGCTTCTCCAGTGATTGGTGTGAGCTGCATGCATTCATGCACATAAATTGTGTAATTACTGTTCAACCAGTACTGCAAAACAAATTTTATTGTGAAACCCAGGTAGCATCACTAGATGGTGTGGGCTATTGACATTTAAATTCATGGAGCCCATTAGTCACCAGACCACAGTGCCTGTGCTTGTAGGGTTTTCCAGAAGCTTTTAATATGACTGTTTCTTTTGCTCCTGTGGCAAGTTCTTCTATTGAATGCAATGACCACAAAATTAGGTGGTGCCAGGAATTTCTGATGGTGCTGATGCTGTGTACTTGATTTAACAGCAGAATTAGACATGCATTTACTGAAACTTCTTATTCAGGGCCTGATTCAAAAAGCATGGAGATGAAAGCCTAGGAAACTGCTGGGATGCTGGCTTATGATATGTGACATTAAATCTTGTCCATGCTGCGGTACTTGGGGTCATCTGCACACAGTCACACAGAAGGCAGCTGCCTTAAAAGAGTCAGGCAAAGTCCCTAGTTACACAAGGGGTGGGTTTTTGGCCATTATACTGGCACAGATAATGGTTTAACCTGTCTCTTTTGATGGGAGTCCATGTAGGTTATTTTCCAGCATTGGTTATGATCAGTTTCTTTCAAAAATTTCCTTGATGTGAATATTTAAGCCAATTAAAAAATGAAAACAGCACAACTGCTGATAATTCTGGCTTGCTGATGATCAGTTTTTTGTTCAAGTGTTCTTACCAGATCGTTTTATATGTCTTTAAGCTAGGTATTGTGCCTAAATTCTCTGGCTGCATTAGACAGAAATTACAACTTTTAATGCATGAATCATTACAGTATCAAAAAAGACTTTAAGCTACACAAACTGTGTACTGAAAAAAATATCAGACCCCAAACCTGTTCAAAGATGGGGCTTATGTGAGTTTTTTTTCAGCTGTAGTTATTTGGTATTGTAATTGAAAGCTCTGGTTGAGAATGTGAGCTGTTTTGTGAGCTCAGTTGGGAATAATGGCTTGGGGGGCAGGGGGAGGTGGAAAATACTTATCAAATCCAGATTGGGATTTTTGTGTAAAATGGTGTTAAAATCCTTTTGTTACAGAAAGCTTTATTTTATGGTTTAAGGTTTTATTTACCTTTTGTGACATTGTAAAAACTCATTATATTTGTCTCTTTCAATCTCTCCAGTAAAGCTGAGATAAGGCAGCCTACAAATGAAGTATTTATTTTGCTCTGTAGGAACAATATCTAACGTATTTTTTAACAAATACAGTCTTTTAACTCTCAGTAATAGTCACTATTTTAACACTTTGATAAGAACATTTGTATTCAATACACATGAGAATATTGGGATGTGCTTAGAAATATTTTTTTCCCCTATCTAGATCTCCCAAGAATGCCTCTGAGAGCAGGTTCAGCTGAGATCTTGCAGCTATGGAAGCAGCTACCTTCATCAGTGGCACAGTTTATTAGATTCCCCCTACATACAGAGGTAAGATACTTTTACAGAGTTACCTGATAGGTAGTGATGGTGGAGTAACATACATGCCTTAGTAAGCTCCACATTTTATTTTAAAGCTGGTTTCACAAGGATGTATTTTCACACCTCTAGATTAATTGAAATCCTCTCTTATCCAGTCTGCAGAAAGCAGGGAGAAAGTGCTTTGTATCTGGGCTCATGAATGCTTTTATTTCTTCTGGACTGCATCTTCTAAAATACATGTTCTTTTATGGGGCTCATAACCAGCCAGGAAAGAAATGGTGAAAGTGATAGTTGCAAGATTTGGTCCAATAATTGCACCACCAGAAAGTAGCACTGCAGTGAAGCTCAATTCCCATTCATTCCAGTGTCACTAGATGGTACTGCAGAATAGGAAAACATCCAAACTTTGTCCATATACAGGATATATAGGCAGAACTTTAACCAACAAGGAATATATTTCCTTGAGTGAAAAGGAAGCTTGGCTGCTGCTTCAGAAATATCTTCTATACTTTTCTCTTTGGCTAATACACATGTGCAGCAAGGTCCCAAAACATGGAGTCATTAGATCTTTAACTTGACTTTTTTTTTAATTTCAGCAGTTCAGATGAAAGTGTTGCTTTGGTTAACCTGTCATTTCTGGCTATATTCCCTAAAACTGGGATGTCTTTGGGGCCCTGCTGGTGTAATGCAGTTTAAATGTTCCACAGATGAGCCAAAGGTGCTTTTAGCACTGGGCTTGCTTCTGCTTTGGTGTGTAGAGTATGTCTTGGTTTTTTTCATGGGTAAGATAATCAAAGAGCAAACCCAGAGTTCATCAACAGCTGCAATATGTGGTTTAAAGTGACACTATAGAGGTTGACATGGTTGATGACCTTTACTCTGGGGATGGTTTCCCAGAGTCAGCACTGTGACATTTCCTGTGGGCTTTGCTGCCAAGGACAAGGCAGCTCAGTCCAGCCAAAGCAGCAGCACACTGCTTGCTACTGCACATTCCTGGCAAGCTGGTGGCCACTGGTACTGCGGTGCTGTTGTGCTGCTTGGCAGACTTCTGCACTGAAGAAAGTCTCCAGCACCTGAGCCAGTGGACTGCATTACAAACCTGATGGTGAATTTGAGCCATATGCTCTGTCCTGCTTCTGGCAGACAGCTTTTCATAGACAGAGAAAATGATGTCATCTTTTAATTATCTACATAATTATTTTGGTGAAGGTCTTGGTTTGTTTTGGTTTTAAAAATTAGTAGAATTTTTGCTTTTACCAGTTTCTGCTGCAATGGTCAGTGTAATCCAAAGGCTTTAATACCTTCCTCACTGCTGCTGTGGCTCATCCTGATGAGGACTTTTAAGGATTTTTCTGCAGTAACTCCTGAATCCTTTTCCTGGTCATTGTATTGCAGCTACATTTCATTTTGCAGATTCTTTCATTGGGCTTTATTGCTTCAGGACCTGTGATCTGTGCTGATCACAGGACAGAAAAAATAATTTTTCCTCTTCCTTCTCTTTAGAAATTTAGAAAGCTGCTTTGGACATTTTTAGCATGCCTGTTAGGAGAAATGGGGGAGAAAAAGAGAAGGAGGCTGGAAGCAAAATAAGAACCTCCCAACACAAGTCATGACACAACTATAAACATTGCCATACTACTTAATTTAGATGTGGAGAATAATTAAAAATTAATCAGTTGACAAAATCAGCTACCTTTTTTAGGTATGTACAAGCAGCTGATAGTTCAGTTGCATTCACTAGTTGAATTTACATCAGGAGGGAGTGGAATAGCATCTTGCTTCATAAAAGAGCCCTTGGTAGGGTGTGACACACGATAAACCTGACCATAGCCATACTAAGTTAAAATGTGGCAAGACTTGCATGTTCTCTTATGATGTGACTAGTTGAATGTAATGCTACCTAGAACTAAGCAGGCTTTGAGCATGAGGTTTATGCTTTGTCCTTTCTGCAAGATCTCTGGCTCTGTATATCTCTAATACCTTGATGAATACAGATTTGAATTTTGCATGTCACTCCCAAAACCCACCCAAGTGTCGTGGAAAAGTTTTCTACACTTTCAGTCCCTAATGCAGTTAAAATCTCTCAACATCCACTAATGTAAATACCTTCATTTGTGTTCTAATTACCTGCTCTTCAGTTTGTCTCACTAAGAATTTTTCCTTTTAACTTTCACTTGAAGACAGACCACTTTATTATATGAACTTTGCTCTGGATTCTTTTTTGTTTAACTGGCAACTTTTCTAATTGATTTGTGGTTCTATTTGCTCAGCTATGGTGTTAGCCAGTTTTTCTCTTAAGTCTATTAAAAGACCATTATCACAGCATTTCCTCTTGAGATCTTTTTACCCTTATCACATTTGCTATAAATTCATGAACTCCCATTTCACTTGAAGATATTTATGCCATATGGGCCATTTTCTTTTATAATCAAAATGTAAAGGTAAGTTCCAATGTTAAGTGCTCATTCCAAACTTCTTCTGTAGATGAATGATTTTGCACTTTTTGCAATTACTACCTTAGAAGAAATGACATCATGATAAAGACATTGCTTAGGAAGACAGAAAATGGCAGTAAAAGCAAAAAGCTTGAAGGGGAGCTTTGCTCTTCTGATCCTTCAATTACTTTTTAAGTGTAAAGTTAAATATAATGCACACTTTAATATATAACAGCATACTGAATAGCAGGGCAAGATCTACAAACAGCACTGACTCATCTTTAATTTGAAATCTGCCCTTTCACTTCAAAGGGTTGCATTCTTGTAATATCCCATTTCACTTTGGGATAGGAGACCTTCAAGAAACCAAACCCCAGAATGCAAAATTGAAAGAACAGAAGTAATTTGTGTCCTATCATGTTGTCCTGTTAGGTATCAGATGTCATTTTACAGTCGAAGAGGGTATTTCCAGCTGGAGAGCTGGGCAGGGTGAAACCGGATGAAGTTCAACAAAAGCAAGTGTAGAGTCTGGCACCTGGGGAGGAACAACAGCAGGTATCAGTAGAGGCTGTGGGTGACCTGCTGGAGAAGAGCTCTGTGGAGAAGGACCTGGGGGTCGTGGTCGATGACAGGTTGGCTATGAGCCAGCAGTGTGCCCTGGGGGCTGAGAGCGCCAATGGGATCCTGGGGGGCATCAGGAGGAGTGTGGCCAGCAGGCCAAAGAGGTGATTTTCCCCCTCTACTCTGCCCTGGTCAGGCCCCACCTGGAGTATTGTGTCCAGTTCTGGGCTCCTTGGTATAAAAAGGACAGGGATCTCCTGGAGAGAGTCCAGAGAAGGGCTACGAAGATGATTAAGGGCCTGGAACATCTCCCATATGAGGAAAGGCTGAATAAGTTGGGACTCTTCAGCCTTGAGAAGAGAAGACTAAGGGGGGACCTAATTAAAGTCTATAATTATCTGAAGCAGGGGATGCAGGGGGAATCAGCCAGCCCCTTTTCAGTGGTTAGTGGAGACAGGACAAGGGGCAATGGCTGCAAATTGGAGCACAGGAAGTTCCGCACCAGCATGGGGAGGAACTTTTTCCCAGTGAGGGTGAGGGAGCCCTGGCACAGGCTGCCCAGGGAGGTGGTGGAGTCTCCTTCTCTGGAGATATTCAAGACCCTTCTGGACGCCTACCTGTGCAGTATGAGCTGGGGAGCTGCTTTGGCAGGGGGGTTGGACCCGATGATCTCTCGAGGTCCCTTCCAACCCCGACCATTCTATGATTCCTAGGTGAGCTGTAGAGCCAAGTGATTTGTTAGTACTCTCAACAAACACTGCATTAAGGCATTTGGAAATCAAAATCTGCAACCTCTAGGAACAATCCTTCAAAAGGGATATTACATGGATGATGTATCTGAACACATTCAGAGAAGCTTGCCAAAACCATGTTTGATCATTGAACAGGAGCTGTGCTGTGACATCTAACCCCAAATTTGTTGGGAGAGAGTACAACGGCTGTACGACTGAACGTCTCTTGGTTAGCTTGCATTTGGATGAATTAGATGGATAAAGGCTGGAAAACTGGAACAAAAGACTAAATTACTGTTTTGTTTTCCTCTCTTTGAAAGTATATAAAGCAGGAATTCTTTGACTAGGGTTGAAAAAACAGTGTTGCTTTGAACTATTTAGAAAAAAAGAAGAAGTTTCCAAACAATGGTGGTCAATATGCAAAGTTCAATTCAATAGCAATTCAGCTTTGTGAAAATAAAGGGATCAGTAGAAACCCATGAATTTTAAGATGCAAGAAATGTCTTTATTGCTGAAGCTGGAAATATTGTCTTTGGATTTAGAAGTGGGTGGTGAGTTCTGAAGTGTAGAAAATTTGGTGTGTGATACTGTAGTATTATGCTTGCTGAGAAGAAAGAAAAGCCAATAAAGGAAAGAATAATAGTACATTGATCAACCCTTTATCACAGCAGGGTAACTAAATCTGCTGTCACCAAATATATCACAGAGCCACTTGATTAAACTCATGTAATTTGCTGGGATGGATGCAAGAGTTTAGCTCTCATCAGCAACTGCGGACAAAAGCAGATAAGGAACACATTGAAACTGTAAGAGCTTCCAGCTGAAAACTCTCAATTTGCTCCTCAAAGGAGGAGGGTGTTCCACTGTTGTTCTCCATATTAATAGCACAAATTGCTGTCACCATGTGTTTTGCAAGTTTCCAGTATAACACAGTAGAGACTTTATCAGGTTCAATCAGCCCTATTCAGTTATCATATCAGCTAGGAGAAAAGGGTGTCTTCTTTCTAAAACTAAAGAATAGGGTGGATAGGTTGGAGGGTTTTTGTGGGTGGGTGGGTGGGTGGGGGAAACTCCAGGAGGGTAATGATGTTGTGCAATGCAATCTGAAGTGAGGAGTGTGATGGGAGAAGTGTCCTTTTTCAGTACTAGAGACACAGGAGGAGAAGGCTTTCATACATTATATTCTAACATCTGTTTTCTTATTAAATGTTGAAGACAGGGAGTGTGCATTGATGAGGAGGGGAGCCTTATTGAGGGGAAAGTGATTGTGAATCCCTCCTGCTTTGGGAGAAAGGTGGCTCACCTAATTAGCAGGTAAACAGTTCTTTAGAATACAGGCAAGTGAGTGGTTCTTGGAGCTGAAAGGTAAACCGAGGCATTGCTGGCCTGAAAGCAACTGGAGCTGCTGCCATCACCCACTGCAGGTCATCCTCTGTGGAATGGAAACAGAAATTAAAGCCAAAGGCCTTTCCCATGGATCTATCAAATGAGTGTTCGAAGTTCACCTGTGGCTGAGTAGGTGAGGAGGGGCTGTTTTTCAGGGCTTTTGGTTGTTATCAGATGTGATAGTCTAGCAGAAAAACCAAGTATCCATTTCCAATGAATCATAATGAAGCTCTGTCCTCACAGCATCTTTCAGTTCTGATCTGATGAAATGTGAAATCACTCTGTGAGAAGGAATAATTTTTTTTTTCTTTAAAGTATTTATGACAAAAAATATTAGATTTGAAACCATATAAACTCTCTTAAAATATGCTTGGTTCAGGAGCTTCCTTTTTCTTGTATAGCCTGAACTATAACTCTTCAAGTGCTATGAGCTTTCTTTTTTTTTTTTTTTTAACCCTTCCTCCCTTTAAAGAAATATTTCAGCTCTGTTGCACAGGTTCTCAAGGTTAAATTGTTTGGGCTAATTTGGCCCACAGTAGAGGACAATTTCAAACTTGATCTTGAAATTGGGAATGTGATATAGAAATTTCACATCCATCATGTGAGAGAACAGTTGAGAGCATTACTGCTTTTTCATCAGTGATAGTTTGCTATCTTTAAATTACTTTATCAACTTTGTTCTCTTCTTTCTATGTGAGCTTTTTTCTATTGTGTGTTGCATAACTCAACCTGAAAAGTTCTTGAAATATTTTATTTCTGGAGTGATGCCTACAGGGTGCAAATCTTTAATTTTACTCTTACAAATAGTTTTAAGAAACAGGATTTCCCTTACCAGAGTGATAGCAGGCACTGCCTATGGTGTCTTTATGTCATCAAATCAATTCTTTAAGGTTAAACTCTGGATACTGTTAGTTATCTAAATGTCTGGCATAGTTTAGTAGAATTGAAGATTATATACTGGGGTGGGTTTTTTTATACTTTCATATCTTCAAGACCTCACTATATGACAGAATATACAACACAGATATGTTTTTGCCATGGCTTCTCTGTTAGACTAGTGTATGCTCATCAAGTAGCTATTAAGCCAGATTTGCTTTGCTTTATTTGAACAGCTGCTGTGTGATAAAATTCATTACACTTGGTTGAATTTTCCTATAGCTAAAAGTATTGTTTAGAGACTTTGCATAGAGAAAGGACTTGATTGCAACTATTTCTTTCAGGATGGTAATATTATGTTTGTCTATGACTGACTGGTCACAGTCTCTGGAAACATGAATGAAAAGATAGGCATATAATTTTTCATATGGCTGTTTCTGTGAAAAGCAAATCTCCTAACAATAAGTCTTTAAAAAGCCTTGACTTCCTTCCAGTAGGTTTGACCCAATAGGTGCTATCTAATGGTAAGATGTCAGTGAACTTACATTTGGGGTTTTTTTGGCCCAAATTCTAGAAAACCAGGATATGTTGAGGGCAGCTTAACAAATAGAAATCTTATGTGAATGTGTATTTCAGGTGAATTGTTTTGGTTCTCTCTGATATTTTTCATATATAAGAACAAAAATGGAGGGAGGGTGTCTGGAGGGGCAGGGAGAGTTAAAATATTTAGCTACATTTTTCATTTTGGAGGCTGAGCATGCTTTGTGCTGTGCAGGTTAAGGTATTTCTAGGTTTCAGGACAAGTATGGCTTCTTTTGGTTCCAAGCAGTTGGAATAATGCCTCTTGTGTGGTTTATATATAAAAATAACCACACATCATTTGCCCCTTTTGGTGCTTCATAAAGGAATTTGCATGGGCACCTCCTGTACTTGCAGAGCACCTTTTAGATCTGAAAATGACAGGATTCAGCTGGCTGCTTTCCTTGAAGCACATGCTGTTGAGCTGTATTAAAAGGCATAAACTGAGTTTGCTGTGCTCAAAGTGACTGGCCTTGCTGCAAGCACCCTGATCTCAGATAGTGACTTGAACGTTTCTTTGCAGTTTCTGCTTGGGGAAAAGAGAAAGGTTGCAGAAAGTAGCTTTCTGGGGGGTGTGAAACTTCACTCTGGTCTCTGCTTTGCTAAATGGCACCTCCAATCATCTTTTGACTTTTTCTTAGGGTGTTTGTGTGTTGCCTGGACACCGCAGTGTCCCTAGACTAACACCAATACTGCTTACTGGTTTAGGTTTTACATCTCTTCTTGCTAAGTCAGCTTTCATTGTTTCTTTGCTTTCTGGTTCAGGTCAGAACAGCCACTGCAGTTGCAAGCATACAGTTACTGGATCAGGTAAAACAGTGCTGTTGGGATCAAATATTTCCTATATATAGGCAATTAGGTATACATATATTTACAGGTACATGAGGTAAATGTGGCATTTGAGTTTTGCTATAGATTTGTACAGCACTGAAGATCACAGTTCCCATTTACTACAGACATAGTAGGTTTGGAGGTGAGAGTGTGTGTGTGTGTGTAACCATGAAAACTCTGTGCTATTACTTAGACTCCCAAGGTTTAAAAAACAAAGTCTAATGAGTTATGAAATAAATTGGATAGCTTCATGCCCTGCTGAGAAGGACCTGGTTGTCATAGTGGATGAGAAACTTACCATGAGCCAGCAGTGGCTCTTGCAGCTCGCAAGGCCAATGGGATCCTGGGCTCCATCAGCAGAGGGGTGGCAGCAGGGACAGGGAGGGGATTGTCCCTCTCTGCTCTGCCCTCATGAGGCCCCATCTGGAGTACTGTGTCCAGATCTGGGGTCCCCAATACAAGAAAGAAGTGGAACTGCGGGAGAGGGTTCAGATGAGCCATGTAGATCATTAGAGGGCTGGAGCACCTGCCCTACGAAGAGAGGCTGAGGGAGCTGGGCTTCTTCAGCCTGGTGAAGAGAAGGCTGTGGGGGGACCTCATTGCAGCCTGCCAGTCCCTGAAGGGAGCATACAAACAGGAGGGGAATCAACTTTTTAAAAGGGCAGATAATGGCAGGACAAGGGGGGATGGATTAAAGCTAAAGGAAGGAAGGCTTAGACTGGATATTAGGGGGAGGTTTTTTACGGAAAGAGTGGTGAGGGGCTGGAACAGGCTGCCCAGAGAGGTGGTGGATGCCCCATCCCTGGAAGTGTTCAAGGCCAGGTTGGATGGGGCCCTGGGCAACCTTGTGCAGCTCCAGGTCTGAGGTTGGTGTCCCTGCCTGTGGCAGGGGGGTTTGGAGCTCAATGATCCTTGGGGTCCCTTCCAACCCATGCCATTCTATGATTCTATGATTGCAGAATAATTAAGGTTGGAAGGAGCCTCTGGAGGTTGTCTGATAGGAACCCCTGCTTAGAGCCAGGCTGTTTAAGTGAGGTTGCTCAGGAATTTGGCCCTTTGGGTTTTGAACACCTCCAAAGGTAGACATGTCATAATCTATACAAGATTTTTCTTCAAGCCTATGTTTTGATGCCCATCATCTTATTACTCTGCGTGTGTGAGGAAACGTCTGGTGCTCTTTGCTGTGTTCTCCAGCTAGCCATTTGTCCACTCTCTGGACCTGCTGCCCACAGTCTAGCTAATACAGCCCATGTGCTTGGCTGCCTTTGCTTATAAGGACACACAATTTCATTGTTATGGGAGCATGCTATCAAGGTGAAGGAACTGTCCATTGATGTTACTTTTAAAGAAATTAAACTAGCAACGATTAACTGATACATAATTAATCTTAATCTATTTGTAGAACTGGTCAATACTGTAGCAGTGTCTATACTAGACCTGATGTACTGATCTGATCTATTGAATCCAAGTGTGATTTCTGACCTTCCAGCAAAACTCACTTAAAAATTGAACAAGCTGCCACAGTATCTTTCTAGGCAAGATACTTATTAGGCTTCTTTGCTTATGTTCTCCATTGTGCTCCTGCAGAATGTCTGGAATGGGGGCTGTCAGTGAAATATATTCTAGCTAAAACATGTCACATTTTAAAACCATGACTTGATAAGGAGGGTGAACAGGTGAGGCACTTGAAATTAGTATTTGAAAACAATTTTTTATCTGTTTCTTCAATAATCAGATGAGTGCTGAATCGGGGCACTTGCAAGCCATTAAGATGTAAGGAGTGAGGAGGACTCGTCAGCTCTTGCATCAAAACTGAACACAGGACTGTCAGTGGGATAACGTTATCTTTTAGGTTTATTTAAAGGTTAGGGAGAGAGTGGTGTGTTGGTGCATTGCCTTGGTGCCTGGGTTCTGCTAGTGTTTTTCAAAGGCACAGCATGTAATTAAGTAATTGATAATTGGTGGTGGCTAGGAGGGCCAATGGGATCCTGGGGTGTATCAGGAGGAGTGTGGCCAATAGGTCCAAGGAGGTGATCCTCCCCCTCTACTCTGCCCTGGTCAGGCCCCACCTGGAGTATTGTGTCCAGTTCTGGGCTCCCTGGGATAAAAAGGACAGGGATCTCCTGGAGAGAGTCCAGAGAAGGGCTACGAAGATGATGAAGGGCCTGGAGACTCCCCTATGAGGAAAGGCTGAGAGAGCTGGGACTGTTCAGCCTGTAGAAAAGGAGACTGAGGGGGGACCTAATCAATGTTTATAAATATCTTAAGTCTGGGGTGCAGGGGGAATCAGCCAGCCCCTTTTCTGTGTCTGTGGGGACAGGACAAGGGGCAATGGCTGCAAATTGGAGCACAGGAAGTTCTGCACCAACATATGGACGAACTTTTTCCCAGTGAGGGTGAGGGAGCCCTGGGACAGGCTGCCCAGGGGGTGTGGAGTCTCCTTCTCTGGAGATATTCAAGACCCGTCTGGACACCTATCTGTGCAGTATGAGCTGGGGAGCTGCTTTGGCAGGGGGGTTGGACCCCATGATCTCTCGAGGTCCCTTCCAACCCCTACAGTTCTGTGATTCTGTACCTCGGTTACAGAAGTGTTCTTTGTGAAGCTTGGTTACTGTAACCTACTGCACGTGCAGCTGTGGGGTATGTACTTCTGTCATGGGAACTGTGCATGTTTTTCTTAAATGCCCCATGGTTGCATCTATAGGCTTATTTCTGCATCTCTTGGTTGGCAAAAAAGAGATGACCTTTTAAGTACTTTTCAGTTCACCTTTAATACAACACATCCAATTCTAGGTTCATGATCTCTGCTACGGTAGTAAATCCTTATTGGTCTTTTATTATGTGCTCAGATTCTTTCACATATTAACAAATTATTGAATATCAGGGGTTCAGTCTTCAAGTGATTGTCTTTTATTTTGAGAAAATTTAAGGCAGTTTTTTACTGTTTCACAAATCCTCCAGTGAGATAATATTGTTTCTGATTTTTCAGTGTTGACTCTATTTTTTTTTTTTTAATACCTTGGCAAATACTGTAACCTGAACTCTGGGAGGATATGTTAAAAAAACCCAGGTAGATTCTATATAAGCTTCAACTTGCCCACTAGAAAAAAAACCCCAGTGCATAAACATGGTAATTTATATTACCATAAACACTGAGGCCAGGTACTGTAATCCTGGCACAGAATTTAAGGAGGAAACACAAATATTTTGGCATAGAATTGCAGATCACCTCAAAAGATAATGAAAATGAGGTAAGCCAGTTTTGGTTACAAATTTCAGTGGCTGAATGTTTTACAGGATATTATATTGTATCATACTAAAAAAAGATTTATAGGCTGGGAGTCACCCTGACAATTGCTAGAAGAAGAATCAGCTCAGGTTTAGTCAAACTTCGTCATTAGATTGCAAGAAAGAAATGGGTCCAAAACATCACATCTGGTATAAGGAAAAAGAGGAAAAGTTTTGAGCATGTGAAATAAAGTGCATTGAAATTTTATCTCTTTGGATAGAAGAACTGTATGCTAAAGTGTCCAACTGTTCTCTGCTCTCTCTCATTACTATTTTGGTGGATTTTTCCACTCTACTAAGAAGGTGGTATTTTTGGAGTACCATTCAGCTGAAGATTTCACTGTACATGCCCCAATACTAAGCCAGTTTGTTTTCTAGTCATGTTACACTTTCTCACTAGCAGTATATGTACAATGTCTTTGCTGCTAACATTATTGCATGAAATAGAAAAAGGCCAAAGTGCTGCAGGGATGTATCTAGATTCAGGGAATACTTTATGTAACACAGAAATTAGTGGCAGTTATATGTCCTTGAAACATTTTCTTTAAAACTCTGAAAATATGTACTAAATAGATCCAGATTTCTGCACTCTTCAAATGAGATAATCAATATCACTGTTCCAGTTTCTTTTACAGTTGCAGTAATAACTAAAAGGGCTCATAGCTTCAGTAATCTGCTTATGCTGTTTGCAGTGATTTCAAATGAAGGCACACAGAAGTCCTAAGAACCAATTTATCCCTAATGAAAGCATATTATTTTATCTTGCAGAACTCAGGAAGGTGCCCTTAAGGATGTGGAAGTCGGTGTCAGTTTTGACACTTCAATTTCAGTAAATTGTTTTTCACACCTTTTAAAGGTGACCTGAAAAAACAGAGCATGAGTAGCACTGCCAAATTGTGGTGTAGGTTGCCTGCAGCCAGGTCAAAGTGGCAGTTCAGTAATTCACTGCTGGGGAGAATGTGATGGGAGTGGGGAAGCAGCTGTGAATGTAACCCAAGAGCCTGGGAAGTTTTTGGTTCAGAGGAACGGTCAGAGTTTTCTCTCTGGTAGTCTAGTTTCTTGTACTCTGACAATGTCCTGCCCATAACCAGTCATCTTCCTCACACAGGGAAGCCTGGACTTGTGCTCCCAGTAAATGGATTTTATATTAGTCAGGTATTGAAATGATAGGATTTTCTTTCTTTGTTGCTATGTGATTGCTGACCTAAAAAATGCAAAACAAACCCCAACACCCAAACTAAAGGACAGATTACAAAGGCATGTAGTGATAGGACAAGGGGTAATCGCCTTCAACTGAAAAGGACCAGATTTAGAATCATAGAATCATAGAATGGCAAGGGTTGGAAGGGACCCCAAGGATCATAGAGCTCCAATCCCCCTACCACAGGCAGGGACACCAACCTCAGGCCTGGAGCTACACAAGGTTGCCCAGGGCCCCATCCAACCTGGCCTTGAACACTTCCAGGGCCGGGGCATCCACTACTTCTCTGGGCAGCCTGTTCAAGGACCTCACCACTCTTTCTGTAAAAAACTTCCCTCTAATACCCAATCTAAACCTTCCCTCCTTTAGCTTTAATCCATCCCCCTTGTCCTGCCATTATCTGCCCTTTTAAAAAGTTGATTCCCCTCCTGTTTGTATGGTCCCTTCAGGGACTGGCAGGCTGCAATGAGGTCCCCTGCAGCCTTAAATTAGCCCTAATTTAGATTAGATATTAGGAAAAAATCATTCTCTCTGAGGGTGGAAGGGTGAAAAAATGAAGACCTACTTAACATAACTTGTCTTTTTAGAAACAGAGTGAAGCTTCATGTCAAGAAAAATTTCTCAGAGGTGAGGCCCTAGTTGGGAGCTGGGAACAGGGGTTCAACATACTGCTTCCTGGTAGACTTGCTTTGTCACTTTGGGCTACTTAAACTCATATCTCAGAAGGTGTTTAGATACACAGATCTGATACCAGAGTGAAATAGGTGCCTCAGTGCTGCATGAGGTCTGTCCTTCACTACCTCATCACCAGGATAATACTGCTTACATCTCTGAAGGTGTTGTGGGATTAAATACAGTGAAGATTGAGAGGGATTCTGTGGGTACTATGAATGTCTCTAAGATTGCAAAGAGGGACAAAGGCTCTACTTGCACACACTCCAACACATATTGAGTTAGTATCTTCAAATACTAATAGATGAATCCATAGAGAGACAGGCAAAGTAGAGTTCTTTGACTCATGAAAAAAAGGACACCCCTAATAAAAGATGATGATTCTTTAAGTCCAAATCAGCTCTAATGTGTAAGAGCCTTTAATATATGGCAACACTTATCCTCCTGCAATGCAAAATGATCAAAAGTATGATTTTTTTTTTTTGTTTTATTCCAAGACACTGGTACTGTCACTATTTGATTCCACTTAGTGCCAGAGAAACCTTTGGCTGCTGCATGTTTTAATAAAATGCATCTACTGAAGGGAGTTTTAGCCTAAGACCTGAAAATAAGGATTTATAATAATCACCATGTCCATAATGAGAGCACATTTTAATGTCTTTTCATTATATGATGGTCCTCAGATGGATAATATTCTACACATGACAAAATGATTCATTAATAGCTTGCAAAATGGAAGGCAAGATGGCTAAAAAGATTTGTAGCTTTCTAGCTGACTGAAAATACTGATGTTCATAATAGTAACGGTATACTTGACCTCTTTCAACATAGCCTAAAATTTAATTAAGAATTAATTTTGAACTTCACTGCCTCTTGATGGAAAATACAAGGATTTTATCTGAAAACATGCTTGGTATTTTGCCTATTGCTCTCATGATCTCTGTAGCAAGGACATGCTAAAGGAAGACAGAGAACCCAAGAGTTCAGATATATGAAAAAGCAAGCTGTTCCTCTACACCATCCACTTTCTGTAGGCAAAAAAGGAACTGGAATGAGAAAAAACAAAACAAACCCACAAAAAAAACTCAACCCCAAAAACAAACCACTGAAAAGAAAATGTGATTGAGTGTTTAGGAGACTTTCTGAAAACTATTTTTCTTTTTTTATTCTGGTCTTCTGGAAGTTCTCAGTAACAATTAAGATCTTTTCTTAAGTATGTATGCTGGGCTTTAAGGTTGGGGGGCTTTTTAAATAAAAGTGGTTTTTTTAAGGCAGATACCAACATTCAAATTTATATTTTGCTGGATAAGAAAGTCATTCTGCACTCCTTTGGATTTTTTTTTTTTCATTTCAGTTCTGTTAATTTTTTAGAGAGAAGACTGTAGAAAATTGTATCCTTTCTCAGAATGAAAGGCTTGAAGTAGAAAATATTTTTCTTGGAGAGAATATCCCCCCCAAAGCCCCTCAAACAATTTCCATACCTTAAAATAAAAGGCCATGTAGAATTACAGAAACTTTTATGTGAAGAGGGCACAGCAGTTAATTCTGCCCATACTATCATTTGTCATTTGCTTTATCATTAGAAGTGATGTTTTGGATTGTAGTTAAACTAAGGGAGAAAAAAATCCTTCTGATTGAAACTAAGAATGGGCAAAGAAACATGGCTAAATCCTTGTATCATAAAGCTGTAAACATGATTGAACTGAAGGAAAGAAATTCCATCTCTGAAGTTGTGGCATTTCACAAGTTACTTATCTTGTTCGTGTCTCTCTTAGTTGGGACTTCATTCTTCACAGGCAAATAGAATGGCACGAGTGTATCAGGACTACTTTTCCTCTGGCACTACTGTGCCAGGTATGCAGATGCTGGAGATGACATAAAAGGACCAAGATTAATTTGGACATTTTTGCTTTCTGTGTTGGAAGTGAGTTTTTTGCATGCCAGTGAACAACCTCTCATGGGCAGCATAGGAATGACTGGAACCTTCAGATCACTGTAGGAAAACAACAGGAAAATCTTCCTGTGTTCAAGAAGTAGATAGTGGGCCTCTTTTACATGAATTATCCTAATTGCCTTACATTCAATAATTTCTACCAAATATGAGTATTAGAATTAAACCCTGGGAGAAATCTCTTAACAGTGTTTATTTTTGCAGTTGGCTCTACTGGAAAACTTCCTGGTACATAATGGGTTTTGTTTGCTTATTCTTGTGCTGTCTGTCTTGCCAGCAGAGGTTGTCTGCAAATGGTATAACTATTAGGTAAGATAATCTGAGCCAATTTGTTATGGAGCCAGAAGAGCATCAACCAATATAAACTTGATTTTCTAAATAGGTACAGTACAGCCAATGAAGCTGGTACTACAGCTCTTCTAGAAAGAGGAATTGTAATACTGGTTGCTAAAGGCAGGACTGAGTCAGTGCTTTAGATGGCAGATATTTTTCTGTATTTGCTTTGGTTTTTGCTGGAAATTGGTTTACTAATTGCAAATCAGTGTCATTGGGGTTTTTTTTGGAGGTGGAAGAAATGAGCGTAGAACAAAGATTGTCTAACTAGGGGAGGATGTCATTTAAAAGCATTTGCATAGTGTGGTAACAACTTTGACTTAAATTGAGGCACAGTTCTAGTATGCCTATGCCTACTGAGGGATCACTCACTGATTTCAGTCCACAGCATTCCAGGGCTTCTAATTTTTAAAGCTCCTGGAAGTGAGTAGCATCAGAGAGGTGATCTGTCCACTGGGTACAACCAGCCTCAAACGTTGGAGGCAGTGAATGTGGAAGTGTAGCATCTGTTCTGCATAAGAGCAATGTGATTCTAATCCACTGGGAACTACTTGAATTATTCGGTTTAAAACTCGAAAGTAGAAATTTCCATGCTGAAGAATGGGAAATCATCCATTGTTTTGCTGGTATGATTGTTGCTGCTGAGCAAGCAAAAAAGAGAAGGCCCCAGATCGTGACTGTTGAATTTTGCACAGCCATAGTTTTATGCTATACAAGCTGAATTGTTGAAATGGGAGAACTTTGTGATGCCTTTCCATCAGCATTTTGGCCTTGTTGGTCTGTAATGCTAAGCCTTAAATTTGAATTAATGGTCTCCAGAAGTTTGTTACTGTTTTGCCAGTTACTAGTTTAAGGTATTTTATTGGCTAAGGTGGTATTTCCAACTGGCCATAAACTATTAGACTATGTCAACCTAGTGGGTGTCACCAACATCAATGTTGTTTTCACTTGAAACAAAACAGGATGGCAGCTTACAAGACTGGTTTTTGCCCAGGGATGAATTGATTTTCTATCATTTCAAGTTCCCCAAGACAGGTAGCTGGCACAGTGTTTGAATTTTCTCCTGCTATTAAACATGCTGAATTTTGACCTCAGCTGCAGCAAGACAAACTATTCTACCACTGCACTGAAGCAATGTAAATCCACACTAGCTGTGAATGTGTAATCTACTGTGTAGCAGAGGCTTTGCTCGACTTAAATTAGCTGCTTGATTGTTTTGACAAGATTAAGATGCCCTCAAAAAAATGTTTGTGCATTTGAAAGAGAGAAGCTGGCTGGCTGATTTCCATTCATTATATTACTATTAGTCTTGATCAGATGCATTTTTTGTGGAAAAAAACCCCTGTTAATTTTTCTGTCCTACACCTTCTAGGGCTTGTTATAAAAATAGATTGGGTAAGATTGTTGAAATAAATAGTATCTGGGTTTTATCTCTTCCACTACCACTGCTAGTGAACTTTAGCCGATGGAAGCTGGGCTTTTTTTAAGCCCTATACTATTTGTGAACAGTATGTAGTTAATTTACCTGTTTTCCTACACTGATCATTTGGAACAAATCAAAGAAACCCCCTCATAAGTTACATATTAATGAATTGCTTTCTTCTCATTTCTGCCTCTGCTTCTCCTTTTTTTTTGCCTTCAATTAATAGCTGATCCATTCCCTTGCCTAATTTGGCAGTTTTAATATTGAGTACAGCAAGTTCTGAGCCTCTTTTTTTAGGGCTTCCCTTACAGAACACTGCATGTGATGCTGGAAGCAGGACAGCAGTGCCTCCAGTCAAGCAGGAGTCTGTTCTAGATGACTTGGATTAATGGAATGTTCTTCCATCTATTTTATTTAATTCTCTGCCCTTATAGCTGTAAGCTAGCATCTTCAAACAGGGGAAACAAATAATCAGGAGTATATATTTAATCTTATTAGAAAATAACAGGGAGGAGAGTTTTCCTTTGTGCAGCCTGCACAAGTAGTGAAGTGCAGCTCTGGAAACAAAATTAAAAAAATAAAAATTGGGTCTGTCAATCCAACCTAGAGTGAGTGATTAAAACAGAGCAGCTATAAATTACAGTAGTGTAGAGCACGTTGCATTTGAAGGGTACAGAATACTCAGAGAGGTAATTTTTCAGGAAAACTTAAAATTTCAGAATTCACAGAATTCTGGGAGTGACATAATAGCTAGGGGTGAGGCAAGGGGCTTAGGCTTTGTGCATAATCATGTGTTAGGAAATATCCCACATCCATTTCCTTGTAATATGTCACTATGGGTAGAATTTCTTATTCTGAATACCAATACACATCTATAACAAGTTTTTGCTTGCTTTTGAAGTCACAGGTGTATATTTTAAAACAGGATTGAAAATAAGCCATGCACCATCATATCTGCTTGAAGCTGATGCATGTATTTGAGTTGCTGATGAACCTGGGAAACACCACAGTAAAAGCATATATGTTTGATTATAAAATGACTTAATACTCAAAGCTCAGTACGTGAGCTTTAAAATGTATTCATAGAAACTCCTGAATGAACATGGAGAGGTCCCAACAAAGCTGCTCACAGCCACTTTCACAGCTCTTTCCCAGCAACCTAATCCAAGGCTGCCCATTAGAGCTGATCTGAGTGCTCAGGGCCTGACAGTTTTTCCAGTTCAACACCAAGATTAGGACTTTGAAACTTTGGCTTATAGGCAGTCAGCTTGCTCCAGCATTTAAAGGTTTTCCTAGTTCAGTTTCAAGCCACTGTTCTAAGTCTAGACTGCAGTTGCCATTTCACTGCTAAGGTGTAAATCTCTAACAACTTCAAAATTCATTGGGTAGGAAGAATAGTTCCTGCTTGAATCAGTGCTATAAGCTGTCTAATGCTTTGCAATCTTGGACCCTGTCATTTGAATTGTAGCTCAAATGGAAACTATAACATCTGGTTTTGTGTTGACATTCTTGTGATTTTTAGGAATATATTTATTGTATACTCCTGTCTCATGCATCATAGCTGAAGAACACCTCATACCATTTCTACAAATACAGGATTAATTGATTTTTATTGTTTTGGGGTTTTTTTTGTACTCTAGGGGTAGTCTAAACTGCTGTACAACTTATACCATCTTTCTTTACCGACAGATGATGCCAAGGTGACTTATTGAATGAAATACCATTCCCCAAGGTTTCTGTGTATTTTATATAATAGAAAATGACCTAATGATAGGACCCTATGTAATAACTAGGTAAATTAAGGCAATGACATACTTCTGAAGGTCTCTTGTGATTCTATTGAATGATTTTTAGATTTAGGATTTCCTTCTGGAGCGTTGTCTGGATGGACTGTAATAATCTTTGTAGAGTCCGACTACTTAGTGCAGCTGTGTGAAAGGAGCTAAGCTGCCTTGGAAACAAACAGCTTTGGGAAGATATTCCTAACAGGAAGCACACTTTTTGTCTGAGTTGTGATTTTTTAAAAAATTTTTTTTTAATGACTTGTTTTTACTTAAGGGAAGAGGGTCTTACTGTTGTTTTATCCCTTTCCACACATTTAAAAAAAAAAAGGGAAATAAAAAGAGACTGAAACAAACAGTGTGGTGCAGTCCTGAAAGGTGCTTGTCACTGGGCAGGGTGTGGAAACAGCAGTGCACTTCAGTGTATTTGCTTTGGGGAACATGGTGTGCTGGGCAGAGCAGTGCCCTGCATTGCTGGGAAGTAGTCCTTGCCTTCCTGTCACTATGCAGTTAAGTGTATGCCTTTGTTCTGCAGTTTTCAACTCCTGACAGTATGATCTTTATGTGAACTTACCCTGCTTTGCTACATGTGAGAAAGTAGGATCCCTCCATCCAAAGCAGAGAGTGGCCAGATGGTCCCTGCCCTGAAGAGCTTACAGTCTGTTCTAAGCCTGGACTAGTGTTTCCAAAACACTTAAATGCAATACTTTGTCACTCTATTTAGCAAAGTGACTCCTGCCAGTTCCCCTTATCCAGGGGGCAGGCAGCTGTGGTAGGCTTGCTCAGCCTGCCCAAATCTGCCTGGCTGGAGCTGTGCCATAAGGAGCAGCTGCTCCCAGCTCTTCCTTGTGCTCTCGGCTGTGCTTCCCGGTACAGCAATGCTCCATGCACCTGGGGATGACTCCTCTCCCTTGTGTCCCTCAGGCTGGAGTGGGGAAGAGGGCTGGCTTTGGCCTCACTTGCTAGTTTCAGCAGGAATTGGTTTCTGTGGGTCTTGAACTCATTCAGCTCAAGTGTATTCAGGCTTCCTTATTAATTCATCATATCAAAGCAAAAAAAAAAATTACTTACAACATTTATTCCATAAAGGCAAGAAGTTTATTTGAAGCCATAGGGAATTCAGTCTTTTAGGACTATAAACTAAAGTATTCATGTGCCAAGAATAATAGGTGAGGCCAGTAGGGATTGTATTTTACCTCATCTGTACAAAATGTTTTGCTTTCCTTTCTTTTGTCTCAGCAGAACATGACAAGCACTTAAAACCTGCTTGTGTTTTGTCATCACATCATGAATAATTTTTTGGCTTGTTTGTGGAAAAGAAAAATAGTGCCTTGGTTTGAGCTACATGTCCACACCCTGTAGTGTGTTCTTACCTCCAATGACAGATGTTTCAGATGCAGCTAGACTCTTAATTCCCCTGCTTTGCTTGCACTTGCTAAAACTCTGCTATTGAAACAGTTAACATGTAAAACAGCAGAAGCCTGAGAAGCAATGCATTGCTAATGGATGCATTAAGCAAGTCTGTTACTTGCTTAATTAGTTATGTTAAACAACTTGAGCTTTGACATTATTAACAAATTCATTTAATCATAGTAAATAATGAGGATTATAATTGAAATGATGACCTTTGTCTCCTGCAGAAATACTAAGTTGTGCCAAGATTGCTTCATACCTGCTAAATCCGTGCTGATCAATGACCAGCAATGGCTAGACATCATAATATAGTTGTACTTCATAAAAATTCTAGAGGAAGGGAAGCCAGTTTGGACATGCTTTGAGTATCTCAGGAATAAAGTGAACATTCCCTCCCAGGAAAAAGGGTGGAAAGTAGTTGCAACTAAAAGCAGAAAAACCCCAGTATATGTTTCTCATGCAAATGTACAGTGGCCAATAAAGGTAGTTTTTGGACCCCAAACTTGTTAGTTATAGCATGTATTTAGGAGTTCTTTGGGTTGTTAAGAGTGAGTGGCATGTGAAACTTGAATCTGTGGCTTCTGTTTTGAAACTTGATTAGAAAAGCAAAACTGAAAAGTAGTAAAGACTATGGAAAGTCTTGGAAGAAGCCAGAATCTTCTATAGAACTTCAGGTACCAAATCTCAAAGGATTTAAAATATAGTCCAGTGGCCAAGCTATTCAAGGGCTGTGCAGTCCTGGCTTCACATCTTGCATGTTTTCTGCCATAATGTATGGTATTTCCTACCTGGAGGGCAGATGCTCTATCAAGTAGTGTATTTCCCATTTAAGGATCTAGTTGTATTAAATACATGTGTTCATACACAGCATAATCTATAGCCAAAATGAGGAACTACTGGCTTACAGGGGACCAGAATATATTTGTAGGTAGTTTGCATGAATATATAAATATATATTCTGCTCAGATTTCTATCTTTAACAGCTTTAGCACACCAGCCCACATTCTGCATATTGTTGTTTGCAATTACCCACCTTCCTTGTAAAATATTGCTCCAATTTCAATCCAGATAAGGAGCCAAGTGTGCTCATCTGTGGAGGATTAAAAAAAAAACCAAAAAGAAAAAAATTAGGCTTAGTTTAGGCAGCTGCTAATTGCCAGCTTCTCAAGTGCTGTTTTGTGGGATAGAGCAGGATGATCAAGTTCCCCTAGCCTCAGGCCTCTGTGCCAAAGACTAGCTCTATGCCAGTGGGGAATGCAGAAAGTATGGGGAAAATGTGACTGCCTACACCCTGCTGCACCCAGGAATGATGGGCTGCTTAGAGCAAGGAGTCACCTCTCTTGTTTCTTCCTGACCTTCAACAGAAGAATCTAAACTGGGAGCTAATCCTTGCTGTTGGAGGAGTAGCACTACCTGTGTGAGGAATATGAGCTATTCTGCATCCATTGCTATAGTAACAAGCTGTATGAATCTTCTCTGCTATAATTAACTTGGAAAAATTATCTTTCTATAATAAAAGCTGGACCAGGCTGAAAGAAGACCTTATTGCTCTCTACAGCTACCTGTAAGGAGGTTGTAGTAAGGTGGGTGTTGGCCTCTTCCCCCTAACAACTACTGCCAGGACAAGAGGAAATGGGCTCATGTTGTACCAGAGGAAGTTCAGATTGGATATTAGGAAAAAATTCCCCATCAAAAGAGTGGTGAAGCATTGGAACAGGCTACCCAGGGAGGTGGGGGAGAATCTCTGCCCCTAGAGCTCTTAAAAAATTGGGTAGATATGGTGGTTCAGGAGGTGGCTTAGAGGTTATGGTGGTGTGGGGCTGACAGTTGGACTTGATGATCTTTGAAGGTCTTTTCCAATCATGATGGTTCTATATTTCTCTTCTCTGCTAAAACCACCAAGACTGTTGCAGTAGAGGTCAGTGAATAGAGAACTGTGCCACAGGGGTGCTTGAGAACTAGGAGCAGCCACAGCGTCACAACTGCTTGGTTTAATTCCGAGCTCCCCATGTTCCTGAGATATTAATAAAACTTAAAGCATCTGACCAACCAAAGAGAACACACAAAACCCCACAAATGAAAAGCTGTTGACCTTGGATGGCTTTGGCAGAATCTGCATAATATATGCTGGATCTGGGGTAGTAAGTTTTGGAGAGGAATGGTGAAAACCAAGCATGAATTGATGATTCTTTCCATGAAAAAGACTTTGGGAAAGATTTTATGAAACATTTCATTGCAGTTGCAGATTTGGAAGATGCTGGAACTTCTAGTTCAGTTAAGTGCCTAAGGCAGAAATTTGTTTGCCTGCAGAAACTGAACATTAGAGAAAGAAACTATAAGCTGTCCACTAGCAATACATGATGCACTCAAAATGATTATGTCCATCCTGACTTCTGAATCCATTGTACAAGCATATTTAGATATGCTTGGTCTTGTATGTGATAAGAATAAGCCTGTTGATGAATATAATGAAAGCCTGCAAATAGGGAAAGGCTTCATGTTGCATAGGAAATGCCACAACAAGAAATAAATAGCTATTTCTGCCTGGTGTGATTTAGCAACTTAAGATGCAGTCAACAATTGTATGTCATTTGAATTGGTATCTGCACACATTAAAGCAGGATCTTAGAAGCTATCCAGAACTGTGGCAGAAGTCAATGGAAATGATTACACATTTTAAGCCTGAGCATAGAAGCCCTAATTTTATCTCAGGACCCCACTGTTGCAGGTTCTGTATAAACACAACATCTAAAGGTGTTTTCTGCTGAAAAGATCATTATGTTCATATTGTAAAATAATAGACAAACCCAGTTTGTAAGGCAATATCACTGCTTTTATGATTTATTTAGCATATAAACTGTGACTTCAGACAGGTTGAGCCCCACTTTACTGTGTAGTTGGAAAACATAATGATAATTTTGTTTCAAGGAGTTTGTGGTCTAACAGATGCAGCAAGAAGGAAAGAAAAGCAAGCAAGCAGGAGTAGACTGAGACCAGTTGAAAAGGATATGTGAATGGTGTAGTTTTGGGGGTTTTTTTGGGTTTTATTAGAAAGGTTTGGACTGGGTTCAGCACCCTTAATTCATAGGAGTGGTTTGTGCAGACTGGCTGGTGAGAGCTGGTGCAAAACTGTAATTTCCTGTTGTTCACAAATTGTTGTGACCTTTGCATTGCACCTTATGAAGGCTGTTGACATCAACATGAGCAGAATCAGGCATAAAACCTGGGCCAGTTCTTGTCAGGAGAAGCTGTAAGTGATTTATTAGAAAATTACTTAAAAGGGAAGTATGTCTAACCCCTGTATTATTGTTATACCTATAAAACCTTATGGTTTCCACCAGACAATATAGTAGTTAGAGAACCACAGTATTACAATTTCTATAAACAATTAGAATAAATAAAATTTCTCCTTTTGGTTTGTTTTAGACTGCTTTATAATTAATGTACTTTCCTGAAACTGGTTTTATGTTGTCCTAATGGCTTTGGCTATGAAATGAGATCACCAACTAAATGATTGCCTAACCACAAAGACCTTTCATGATCTTTTAGGAACTGCTGTGTTACCTGAGTCTGATAAACTTTGCTGCTGTACTGTTTGGTGCACAGTAACACTTGCATATAATATTGACTGTTCGTATCCCATTAGTTATAATTAAATTATCTATACAAATATTCATGTCTGTGTTGTCAATATTGCATGACAGTTTCAGGAACAATTTTTGGTTTTAATTCCTTTTTAATAACCTGGTTCCACAATATACTGAGAAGGCTTTTAAATCCCACTGAGGTGGATGCCAAAGCTCCATAAATGTGATATATATCAGATGAGGATTTGTCCCAGTGGGACTTAAGATATAGTTATATGCTTTCCTGAATTGAGACCACAGATGATTACGTTCATCTCGTTAAGGTGGTTGAGAGTGCATAAAACATTCCAAGGGGTATTTAGTAGGGGTAGTGTGGTGATGGCTGTTCTTAATAATTCAGGAAAAAAACAGAAGCACACATAAATACAAAGCCAGGCATCCTTCAGAGAGAAAACCTTTTAATAATTAAACTTTTACTAATGATCTCAAACATCTCCTGTGATAAATCTTTTCTCCCCACTTTCTAATTCAGTGGTCTATAAAGCAATTAGAATTCAGAATCATTTCATTTAATAGACTGTAGCATGTTGTTTGGTTTTGTTCACTCTGGACAGTGGATTTTTAATTAATCATGTAGTACTTAACTGAGTTTTGTTATTTATAGTGTAGAAGCTCGAAGTCACTGAATGTAGTCTATTCTGCTGTGGTGTGTTTATTTGTTTAAATATGCTGTTAACTTCACTAAAACTGTATCCTGACAGCAGGGCATATACATCAGTCTTTCCATAGCTGACTGAGAGGTTTTATATGGTAGATAACATAGAAAACATTTGTGGGGATAAACCTCCCAAACAAATCACTGTTACGCCTCACAACAATAAAATTGTCTCCATTCAGTTTCAGGGTGCACATTTTATGAGATCTCAATATTTTAGGAAATGAGAGAAGTGAAAACCTGTTTATTGCATTGTCAGCAAAGAGATGTTTCCTGTTGCCTGTCTGGATTTCAGATGTGAGCTGGCTGACTGGTCTCTCTCTCAGGAGAATATATAATAAGGCAAGGACCACCGGTCTTCCCTGTACGCTGTCCTACTTTGTGAAACTAGTGATGCTTATTTGAGATTGGCTTGTTTGGAATTCCTGGAAACTTCTGGATAGCTTAGCAGACCCTGAGAAAAACTGAATTTTAAAGTTTGACCTGTTTGCTTTAGGAAGTATATAGTATCTTATGTGTAAGAGGCTGTGTGCACCATATTTATGTAAAGATGTTACTTCAGTGGTGATTTAAGTAATATTTAGAACTTAAATGGTGAGCTTTTTTTCATGGAACCCTACATGTTCTGAGAGTTTGTGGTCGATGAAGGAGTATTCAGCAGCTGTGTGATCCTGGTGACAAACCTTTTCCTCCTCTGAATATCTTGATAAGAATGGAGATTAATTATTTCAGTCTAATATAACTTAATTTTTATAATAAGAATAGTACAACTAAGAGAATCTGGCAATGAAAATACAGCCTTTACTCTTACAGTCCTGTAACACTCTGCTAACTATTCTTTGAACAGTATATTCCTTTTCTTGTCTGTTGAACAGGTGTGGCAAGATGTCTGCATGATTTATAGGCTGCTTGTCTGGAAGTCCTGGGATAGTTGGTTGGTTTTACACATTGTCGTCTTCCCATTTTGTGAATACACTGTCAGTTGCTGAAGTCTCTGTTCTCTCTTTGGATTTTAATGTTGTGAAATTTTTGAAAGGACAAAGAGGAATGAGGTATTGAAGGGAGAAAGAGAGTAGCATTGTCAAAAACGTCAAGTTGACATAGTTCTGTTTTCAAAGACAGCTTAGCTTGCTAGGTGCCAGGAGACACATAGTTCCCAAAATCAGATTCCTGAACAACCCAATCATTTTTTACAGAGTTTAGAACTTCTGGGTTTTGAATGCACTTAAGTCCTTCCCTTCTTGCTTTTAGATTGTCTGGGTCTTTGGGCAGCTAATCCATATTAAATCTCATTCACTCCAGTAGAACTTACTTTCTTGTGTAATTCGGCGTGTAAGCAACATTATGAAGAGCAGAATCTAACGTGTCTCGTGCAGCACAGAAATGCTTGCTTTGGCTGTGAGCTTACCTCTTTGGCTGTGAGCTTACCTCATGAATTTTCAGACAGGTAATATTTAATTGTAAATGTGATTATAATAATTTCCAAAATACCAGTGTTCTCTGAGTTGATTTCTGTTAAGTATAAGGGGAAGCTTGATAACCCAACCCTATCCTTTTTAAGGACAAGGGAAGGACCTTTATTTTATACGGTGCTCGGTTACCTCTGAATGTTTGTGGATTGTGGATTACCTATACCATAGACATCTTCCTCAAACATTCAGCAGTTTATTAGACTACTTACAGCATCTTCCAGACATGGTAGCAGTATTACTCTTAGACCAGCTCAGAGAATCCTAGAGCTACTTTTGCTCTAGGACCATGTAACTTCATGCAGAACCCTCCAGGCTGTCCTGACCTTCCCAACCTGATGGAGTACAGCAGTGTGTGATATATATGCACAGAGAAGAAAATTAGTCATATATGAGACATAAGAATGTTCTTAAATTTGAAAGTGGTTATTAGAATGGAGATTATTTCTTGCTGATATAGTCAATAAAGTTCTTTATAGAAGTGGCTGAAGGAGGAGCAGGAAATTATGGCAAGCACAAAGCTGCAGTGTTATTGCTCAACATTTCAAATAAGGGTCAACAAATTCATAAATTACCTTAACAGTGCAGTGCTTTCTGCAGCATAAAAATATTTGAATGGCTTGTTTATACTCAAGTTGACTGAGTTAATGTATTTGCATAATAGACTATTTGCGTAGTATAATTTTCAAGTTTGTATTTAATATTAAACAAGAGGCTTTTAGTTGCCTATATTCTGAATAGCATAAGGAGCTCATAGCATGATTAAGGCTTATTAGGTAGTGTAAGTGGGTACCCACTACTAAGGATGTTTAAAGTTTGTAGTGTTTTCTGCTCCTCAGTTCTGGTAGTCCCAAGGGTACCTGTGTCTCTGAAGGCATCCCCATGCTTTGCAGAGGCCCAGAGCTGCCTCCACCCTGAGAGGTCACCCATCACACCATGTGTACAAGGCAGCTCAGCTAGTGGGCTCCATCAGGCAGTACTGGAGGGCTTGGAGCTACACAGGCAGAGTCCTCTGCTCAGGCAGCCAGGCTAGTGGTGTCCTCTGGCTCCACTCTGCCCTGCAAATATATGGGGGAAACACATGCTTGTTTGGTAGATGTCCTAATGGGAAAGGAAAACTTGGCATGTGTCTTGAGGAAAGAGGGAAAGCAGAGAAAGGGAAACTTGGTTTGTTTATTTCTGTGGGTACATTTCATGTTGAATGTCTTACTCTCTCCTTCCTGCTGTCATTGTGTCCATGCTGGGTGACAATAAGGAAAGCAGTTTAGTGATTGCATAGCATAGTCCTGAAAATTTCATCACTGAAAAGATAAAACTTCAGTCTCCCCTTTTGAGATTGACACCTAGCTGGTGTCAAACTTCAGGATGAATCTATAGAATTTAAAACCACAATGTTACACAAGTTTCTTCCAAGAGAAAAAAGAAAAAACTCTTTTCCCTTTTGAGGATGACAGTGGGAGTGTCCTTTCCATACTCTGTTGCAAATATTCAGTCACTAAACCAGGCATTTCACTCTCAGGTGATGCCAAGGGGCACAATTGTATAAGTAAGAATTCAGGTCTGTATTTACAACAGAGCCAGTCAGCTCAAGATCATACAAAACTGCACACAGTGGGACCTGCATTTTGACTGAATGGTGACCTTGGTTAAGGAAATAAAATGGGCAATATCCTAAGTTCTGCCCTGGCTTACATCTCATTGGAATATGTGCATGCTACGTTTTCTGAGAGTGTTTTTCTGTTCTCTTGGGAAGGAATTTTGTGTCTTGAGTTAACCTTTTTTCATGTATATATATATGTATATATATATATACACATACACATGCACATCAATGTTACCGCAGATTATGCAGTAACAGGTTGCCCTGCTGAGAAGGACCTGGGTGTCACAGTGGATGAGAAACTTGCCATGAGCCAGCAGTGGCTCCTGCAGCTCGCAAGGCCAATGGGATCCTGGGCTCCATCAGCAGAGGGGTGGCAGCAGGGACAGGGAGGGGATTGTCCCTCTCTACTCTGCCCTCGTGAGGCCCCACCTGGAGTCCTGTGTCCAGAGCTGGGGCCCCCAATACAAGAAAGATGTGGAACTGTTGGAGAGGGTTCAGAGGAGCCACAAAGATGATTAGAGGGCTGGAGCACCTGCCCTACAAAGAGAGGCTGAGGGAGCTGGGCTTGTTCAGCCTGGAAAGAGAAGGCTGTGGGGGGACCTCATTGCAGCCTGCCAGTCCCTGAAGGGAGCATACAAACAGGAGGGGAATCAACTTTTTAAAAGGGCAGATAATGGCAGGACAAGGGGGATAGATTAAAGCTAAAGGAGGGAAGGTTTGGATTGGATATTAAGGGGAGGTTTTTTACAGAAAGAGTGGTGAGGGGCTGGAACAGGCTGCCCAGAGAGGGGGTGGATGCTCTGTCCCTGGAAGTGTTCAAGTCCAGGTTGGATGGGGCTCCGGGCAACCTTGTATAGCTCCAGGCCTGAGGTTGGTGTCCCTGCCTGTGGCAGGGGGGTTGGAGCTCTATGATCCTTGGGGTCCCTTCCAACCCTTGCCATTCTATGATTATCCCAGTTTAAAAGGCAAGTCTACATTTTTTGAATCACAGGCTATGTCTGTTACTTTGCTGTAACATGACTGCCAGTCCTGATCTCTGCACTTAGAAGGCATCTCCAGACAAGCCAGGAGACTGCTCTGACTTTGTATGTACTTGATCTTTCTCTAAACCAGAAGTGAGCTACTTAGATTTGATTGAAGCATAAAATGTTCTAGCCAGCCTTTATCTTGTTTCAAGCATTTATTTCATGTACTCCCAGCCCTAGTTTAGGTGTCTGGAAAGGATCGACTGATGAGCTCAGGGACTCTTCAGACATAATTGTACTAAGATTAATCATCTATAACTAACTGTTAAAAGAAAATGAGTTGTTAAATTGCTCTATCATATGTTAAGTGAAAGTTATTATTTTGAGCAGAATGGAAGTAGTTTGAGACCATGGGAAAGTTTTCCAAAGCTATAAAATTGGACATAGAGTGGAGGACTGTCTTAAAACAAAAATATATTGTAGGGGAGGAAAGAAACAAAGGCAAACCAAAGATTCATGGGTTGAATGTGTTCAATCTGAAATAAATTCAGTGTTTCTGATTAGAGAATCCACTGTCATCTGAATACTGTTGTGGTCAAGAACAGCTTGCTAGGTATGTAAGTATGTTGTAGAGTTTGCTATTTTAAGAGATATAGAAAATTAGTAGGCAAAAGTATTAGGAAAGAATGACTGAAGTGTGAAAGTAATATTTCTGAGCATGCTCTTTATAAGTATGAAATATGAATGGAGTTATATGTAAACCCAGAAAGTGTGCTTAGCAGCTCCAGTGTTTGTTTGATGTCACAGGAGAATCATATGCTGAGTGGTGGATCTTCTCAAACATTGTAGATATCACCTTCCTTCTCTGACAGCATCCCAATACCTCTCTGACAAAACCTCCTGCTGTTTCCTTCTGGTTAAAATGAATCTGTTCCCAACCTTCTAAAATGGGTTTTATTGAAGTGAGTGGGATTACTTTACCTTGTAAAATGTTGTCTGAATGATGTGTATGCTAACTCTTGCACTGGATTCAGTCCATAAGGACACTGACTGAAGAGCATGGAAGTAGAATGTGCATAATGGGAAGCTGTGACTGAGGTTGCCTTGGAAATGAACTGGTCTTGCTGTCAGGTACAGGAGCCATGCAAAGTCTATCCCAATGGCATTATTCCTGTATGTTATATTGAATTTAGCACTGCAAATCCAGTGAGATGAGGTTGTCTGGAATTTTTGGAAGTTTAGTTCTGCTTTCTAAGATGACAATCTCTGTGGCATTAGGTCTTAGCCTGTGCTAAAATGTGCTATAAAAATTCTAATTTCTTGGTGAATACAGAACACAAGATCTCTTCTGTCAGAATATTACGGTCATACCAATCATTTTGTTTTTTTCTTTGAGCTTTTGTCACACTGGTTTTAGACATTTCTCATTAAAATATCCTGAATGATAAAAACAAGGGGTTTTGTTTGCATTCTCTCCTTGTTCATCATCACCTACAATGGTTTCAGTTTGGAAAAGCCCATTAAACTTGACAGAATTCCTTTTTACTGTGCTTGATGTGTCTAATGATAAATGCTGCTTCACTCTCACTAAATTAAATAGATTAATGGTCTTTGTTGCTTCTTGTATATCTTAAAAGAAGAAAAAAGCAGGTGATAAACTTTAAAGGCCAGTGAATGAGGAAGTGACGTGGTTTGCCAGAATATTCTAAGTCATAACCTTTCAGGTATTGTGAACTTCAGGATAATAGAAAAAGGATGTCCTGTTCCTCCTGGTTTGAAATCTTTCCAGACCTAGGATGGGAGCTTATTTTCAAAACCAAATATGATTTGTGTTGTGTGATTCCAGAGGTTAGAGTTCAGTGTTCTTTAACAGCCAGATTTTCTAGTGACCTCAAAGAGAGCTTTGTAGGAGAAAGGACTGAGGGCTTCAGCTCACAGTGATTTCTGTTCTTTTTTAATAAGGAAAAGTCTTGGCTGGCTAACACTGTGCACTCTGCTGAAATACTGGTTCATCATTTACAGAGTAAATGTACTGTTTAATATTAAAGAAATGATTCAGTCTTATAGTAGCAAAGTTCTTCCAGGTTATTAAACCAGCATTATAATTTCTGTTCTACTGGTGTCACAAATGAAGTTCTGCAGGATGGTCGTGACCAATTAGTAGTAGGTTGAGCCTTAAAAAGGCTCATTTTAATCACTTCTTACTATCCAGCTTTCAGTTTTTCAGTGCTGAAGGAAGGTTTGACACTCAACAGATTTATCAATTCTCTAAGCATTTTTCAGCTTCTCTAAAGTACAAGGTTCTTATCAGGAGTAACATCTCCAAGGTTTTCTATTCCTTTTGCCTTCATTTAGTGTTTGTATCTTAAATATATTTTTTTCATCGGTGTGTGTTGTGTGGTGATACATATAGATGGCTCTTGCTGAAAGGGGACTCAGTAACATTTGGGTAGGATGCTCTTTTAAAACAACCTTGCAATCTGTGTAGACAAGACAGGCCTAAGAATACATCTTTGTACCATGGATGGTGACTCAACTTCAGTGTGTTAAGTTATATTTATAGTTGGCAAAAATGTATTGTTAGCGTATATTAATATATTTAATGTTCTGTGTACTTGGGTGTTTCAGTGTATTTTCTATATACTTCAGCACTTCACCGTATTCGTTAAAATGTTTCCTTTTTGCAAACTTGCATCATCATTAGTAGCAAATGTATCATCCTCAATATCAGAATGTGAAAAGAAAAACAAGGTGGAGTATCTGTTGGATTTCAAAATATTATTTTCATTCAGAAGAAAGGTCTTGACTGATGTTAAGGGCTGTTTGTGAGGTGAGAGACACAATTCATCTTGGTTTCTGAATCCAGAAATTAGCTTGACTCCTGCCTCTACAGTTGTGACAAATGTTTCTTACAGGAATGCTGGTGGGAAGAACCTCTTTACAGATAATGTGAAAAATAAAAGTAGATAAATCATTCTTGATAGTAGAACGAGAGAAATTTTAAGCCAAAAATGGAAAGGGGTATTTATGATGGTTCCAAGGAATCTTTTAACAGCTGTCTCTTCCATTTTCCCTTTGCTGTCATGATGCTGTAAGGATATGCACTTGGTTTGGTGATAGAAGTGTCATTCAGAGGTCAGAGATTCTGGAGTTGTTAGCTGAAGCACATGCATGGTTATATGGCTGGCCAGTGGCTGGAGCCTTCGTTTCCAAACCTTCATCCTTTGGGTGCTTGATTGTTTCACATGCCATGTGTCCCTTCTCCTGTAACTATTCAAGTCATACCTGTATTCCCCTATTGATATCATATTGATCTCTCCTTTATATGTTTCCTGAAAATGTTGTAAATATGATATTAAGAATATTTTTGCATAATAAATGAAGTATTTACATAAACATAATCATAGATTTTTTTAAGGGTTTTTTTTTGAGGAAGCTAGTAAAAAATTGCACCTGAGTCTTACATGGAAGTATTAAATAGCTTGTGCATACAGCTGCTTGGGCTGCCACTTCCACTAAACACTTTTCCTATTTTCCTGTTGCTTTTGCTGAATCTGGGCCTTTTGCCAAAATAACAGCCTAAGGCACATCAAGGGACTTGCTCAGAGGATCACCAAATACTATCCTTAACTAGAACAGAGAGAAGTATTTCTTCTGAAACCATGGGCTGTGTTTGGAAAATATTGCACAGAGGAGGAGAGATTTGGAAATCCTAGGAAAAGTATTTGTATTGGTCAAATACATGTAGTTGCTGAGCTTAAAAAAAGGGCATCTTGGCAGCAGTATGCTGCAGAAAGACCTTCAGCCACTAAAACTAGATTAATAGGCAAGATGATAATTGCAAAAGTAAGTGGATTTTGAATTATGAATAATCCAAAACCCATGGCATTGACAATAATGTTTGAGAAATGGGAGAAGTGAGTTTGTAGAGCTTGACTGAGAACCAATTTGAACTTGGAGTAGTGAGCTCCCAAAGGAGTTTGTGTAACAGGAAATGAAAAGGAAAATTAAATGGCCAAAAGGTCTGTTAAACTTGGTGCTTCAGTTGCTCATGTGTTTTCTCTGCTGTTGAACCTTGGTGGTACTGGAAGTGTGTAGGAGGATGACGTGAGCAGGGCAGGGTGTACCTGCCCCAACCCTGGGCAGTCTTCAAAGTCATGGTTGTAGCCTGCTGAGATTGTGGCTCTATGAGGGGCAAGTGCCATAAACAATAGGTGGTACATTTCCCAGAAATAATTGTAGCAATTTAATTTGGAAGCAAATAAGGACATAAACTCTTTAGCAGAAATGAGAAGGGGAATCTTCAGAGTTTAAAACTTGGAACAGAAATAGAAATGCAGTTTTTTCTTGGGAATTTTCTGTTGTGTGACATTTTCATTGTCTCTGTGGCATTCAACACCATATTAATTCTCCAAATATTGAAGAGTCCTTTTTGAGTGAGGGTGTGTGTAATATAACATATCTACAATCACTTGTCTCTATCATTGCCAGAATAAATTTCCAGTACCCCATGAAAGAAGGCTGGCTGGTTATAGCGTAATAACATTTGGGACAGATAAGGGGGTGATAAGTTTCAGAGGCTCTGGTGTAAGCCAAGGCTTGAGCTATACACTGGCTTGTTTTGTTCAGTGCTGATAAGTTGATGTCAGGCAGCAAACTGGGATCTGTCAGGCTTCTTAGCTCTGAGTGATTATTGAACAGCATGGGAGCCTGCAAAAAAACATGGGTCATAATGCTGAACAATAGACAAATCTCACTGACGCCTCTCTGCTTATATAATTGGAGTTTTAACAAGCTCAGGATCTGCCCTGTTAAGAGTAGATATAAATTAACTCTTCAAAAATATATAAAAATGACTCTGCCCACCAATCAGCCTGTCTCCTCTTGATGAGTGTCTATTGAACTGCTCTGTTGCTCTCGTAGTCCGTCTCCTCCTGCGTACAGAATGCTACACCGGATCGAACTGGTGGCTGCAAACAAATTATCAGGCAAATGTCTGTGACAAGCAAATACAGAAAGCTCTGAGCATCACTCTTATTCTTAACTTGCCTAAATATTTGTGAGAGTTTTTCTAATTATATTCCCAATGCTGGCAGGCATATAAAAGGCTCCTGTTCCTCAGCAGATCATCTTAAATAGACTTTGCTTACAACTTTCTTTTGCTCCTCCTTCCGTTCATAAACATTGCTCTTCTCTGTCCAGATTTTTTTCAGATGTTTCCATTTCATGTCTAAATTTTAATGTTTACTTCTGTCTCTCCCCTGGAGAGTGCAGAGCCCCTGACATCTTAACAAACTAGCATGCTTTGATATGAGGTGTAACATTTTTCTGCAGTACTAACAGCAGTGTATTTATTAACATCGCTGAGGGGGATTTAGCACTACATAGCACTATGATACACAGAAATAATCTTCCAAAAGAAGCAGACACTTGTTCTTGTATGGAGTGCTGTCTTACATACTGAGCTGTTGCTAGTGAGCCCCAGAATAAGCAGCTCTTACCAATTAATGAATGTATTCAGTCTACTTATGAGTCTAAATTGAAGTGAAACCATCCTTAATTCATACAATTCATATTTATATTATTTCTTTGGAGGCAGTTTTTAAACATGGTAATACAAAAATATTTATGTTAATTTGGTATTCAGCTTGTGCCATGAATTAAATTCTCTGCTTTAGCCACAGAGCATATAGGTTTGCTCCAATCCTTAAGGCTGCTGATTTAGGTTTGATATTTTAAGTTATAGACTGGCTTTTTGCTGTTTGTCAAGATGGAGGCTGTTGTTGTAAAGGACTCTTGTCAGAGAAATGACCCAGGCTTCTTGCTCAAGTCCAGATTTCCTGGGACAACCAAGAAAAAAATTACTTATATTGCAAATAGAGGACATACTTAGGCATCTTATAATATGAATGGACACTGATGGGATTCCCAAAAGTATCTATCACTCTAAAGGACCCAGTTTTTAAAATTTTTTTATTTAATTCTTCATTTTTGGATGTGCATTCCCACCTGTAAAATGGGCAGGTCGCTCACAGGAATGCTACAGGAGAAAATACAGTGTAAGGCCTGTATATCAAATTATTCCTCCACAGATGATTTGCAATTTCTCAGTTTAAAATTTCTCCTTGGGAAAGATTGCTGACATTGCTACCAGTCATGGGGAGGACTATTTTTGATATACAAGGAAAATTTCTTTTTGTGTAGTAAGTAGATTACAAAGCCTTGTTGTAGTTCAAGTCTCGAAAGTCATTACAGAAGGTTCTAGATTAAGGAGAAAATTAGTAAACCATAAATTACTAGTGAGAACAGCTCTTTCCCAGGAGAACACTGCAATGCTGCACAGTGTGAAGGGCCTATTCTGTTCAGTTTCTGGAGAACACCAGGATCTCCCTCCACAGCAGTTTGCCAAGTGCAGTTGCCATTTGTTTATAAAATTCTACTGCAAGACTTTTCAAATTTAAGTATCCAGGTAAGCAGCTTGCTCTGATTAAATAATAATTTTTTCCTGAGGGTATTTCTCTTTTGCTACTTTAAGAAGGATTTAAATGTCTCTAACCTGCTAGTAATGCACATGTGGTATCATCATACTTAAAATCCCAAGTTAACAAATCTATGTTGGCTGGAGGTTAGGCTTTTTCAGTCAGCTGTCAAGTGTTTTGGGATATCTTTCATGACTCACCTGTGGATTTGCAATTCAGATTACACAGTGTCTCAAATGTGTGCTGTGAATTTTAATTCCATTTTATGTTCTTTCTGTTATGGGTGTGGAAGGAGGAGCAGAGCAGGAAAATAACAGTGAGAGGCACCATTGTATGAAAACAAGATTATGAGTAATTTGGATATTGAATTGGTACAGATTTTGCAAGATAAATCTTTGGGAATGTGTTTTTAAAAGAAGTAGAGAATTGTATTTTTCTTTTTACATTTATATTTCATTGCTCTGTCATGATCTTTTATCTCTATCCATAGACACACACTGGTCAGCTGTCACTATCTTAGGCCTTCAACAAGACAATCACTACAATTCATTTCTGTACTCTTGTTCAACTTTGCAGATTGTTGAATTTTAGCTTATGATCTTCAGTATTTCAGTTAGCTTACCACCAAAAGTCTTCCTCATTGGATTTTAACAAGTTAAGTGACCTTTTCAGCAGGTCTGCTCATAGCTATATTCGCTCAAGCAGTAAGAACTGCTGCTTTGTAGTAGTACAGGTCTTTGCAAATGGAGATGTAAAAGTTTTCTTGTGAACATGGAACCCCAGGGGATATTCTGGGATGTTACTCTGATACAGCTGAGGACAGGGAATGATTGAGAATCTTTGTTGCCAGCATGCAGTATGTGGATGTATAGAATTTAGTGGGGGCTTGGAAGGTGTTGCTGAAAGCAGAGCAAAGGTGTACAACAGTGGTGGAAGGACTCTGTTTGCACAAGAACATAATATATGTTGTTTTCATTTTGCATCAGGAAGAGTGTGGCCAGCAGGTCCAAGGAGGTGATCCTCCCCCTCTACTCTGCCCTGGTCAGGCCCCACCTGGAGTATTGTGTCCAGTTCTGGGCTCCCTGGTATAAAAAAGACAGGGATCCCCTGGAGAGAGTCCAGAGAAGGGCTACGAAGATGATTAAGGGCCTGGAACATCTACCCTATGAGGAAAGGCTGGGTGAGCTGGGGCTGTTCAGCCTGGAGAAAAGAAGACTGTTTATATGTTTATAAATGTTTATAAACATATAAATCAATGTTTATAAATAACTTAAGTATGGGGTGCAGGGGGAATTGGCCAGCCCCTTTTCAGTGGTCAGTGGAGACAGGACAAGGGGCAATGGCTGCAAATTGGAGCACAGGAAGTTCCACACCAACATGTGGAGGAACTTTTCCCCAGTGAGGGAGCCCTGGGACAGGCTGCCCAGGGAGGTGGTGGAGTCTCCTTCTCTGGAGATATTCAAGACCCATCTGGACACTTATCTGTGCAGTATGAGCTGGGGAGCTGCTTTGGCAGGGGGGTTGGACCCCATGATCTCTCGAGGTCCCTTCCAACCCCTACAACTCTGTGATTCTGTGATATTATGCTTTCTTCATTGCTCTGGATTTCTCAGTGGTTTTTTACAATTTATTCTTCCAATATTAATTTGTGGTGGCTTTCCTGTTCCTTTTTCACAGCTATGTTTCACCTTTATGTTAAATAGCTTTCATTTCCCCATCACAGGCACGTTCCTGTCTCTCCTTTGTAGTGTAGGAGACTATAATAGTTATATACAGCAAGAGTTAAAGGATCAGCCTCATTGGCCAGTCTTTGCCACTGTCATGAATGCACTGCACTAGATAACAGGAGATGGGGAATAGAAGCAGTCTTCACATCCCTGGTTTAGAGATTGCCCAAAGGAACTTACATCCATACTTCTGAGGTTTTTTGGGAATGGCCTCAAGTGCGCTCAGTGCTCCACAGGAAAATCCATCTCCTTCCCGGTGGGGAGAAAGCAGAGTGAAGATGTATCATAGGCTGCAAGATAGGACAGAAAGCTATTGCTTGGTCTTTCACTGCACTCTTCTGTGAAGTCCTGCCCAGTGTGAGAGATGTGTTGGTGGCAGAGAGTCTGCAGGCATCTGCCTTGAACCTCTTTCCTCCATTCCCATGGCTTCTGGGTGCAGCCTCTGCCTAACCCCCTGGTCTGGGCTCCTTGATGCAGAGCACCAGCTCTAGCAGCACCAGTGCTTTCAGCGTCTGCAAAGAAGAGAAGAAGCTATGCTGCAAACCAGGCATCTGAAGGAAAAAATTGAAAAGGGCAATTTTACTGAACAATTATTGTTTCACAGTCTTCTCCCCTTTGCTTAAACCCACATGAAAATGAATTGTAATGTAAAATTATTGCAGCCCTAATTGAGCACACTTGCAAACATTTGCTATCTTTTGTTCTTTCTAATCTTAATTGAATCTGTGAATAATAATGATTTGATGATGTGAGTGGGGAAAAAAGTAACCCTTCTGAGCAAAAGTGTGACTGTATTAAGTCTTACTGATTAGAGCAATGTTTAAGTGAGCTAAATGCTGCCTGTAAGTGCCGCTAAGTATCAGAGGATAATACACATAGTGCATTGTTCCTGAGGCTGGCCACACTGAGCTATGTAACCAGGAATCCGAAATTATGAGGGAACTTGCTCTGGCCAATCCTGCATCCAGCTATATCCTCAGTGCAAGCAGTGCAGTGTGACTTTCTGCTTGCAAAGCTTTGTTCAGTTAAGCCTGTCACTTTTTTTTCATCCTTGTGTTTGGTTAAGAAAACTGTAGAGAACGTTGAAATGAATGGAGTTCTTAACGTGTGGTAGAGGACTCATCATTAACAAAGTGAGTGAAATGTGGTGTATGTATCAATATGTCCTAGCTGATCCAGAGGGTTCTGCAGGCTTGTGTCTTCCACAAACCAAGCCCAGAAAAGGGACCTATGAGATTCCATAAAAATTAATAATTAATCTAATTTGACATTTGTCTAGCACAAAATTACATTGCATTCCATAAATTAGAAATTACTGTATGGTAGGTATGTATTCCCTCCCCTCAGAATCTGTTATATGCATAATCTTTTCTGTCAAGTCCTGAATGAGTAATTGTTACAGATGTTGTCTCAAAAATCTGACTAATTCTCCGTCCCTTTTCATTTTCCTAATCTTAATTAAATCTGTGGCTGAAGAGGACACATGATGGGAATAGAAAAAAATCACCTTGTATGAATCAAAAGTAGTGATATGAAATCAAACTGATCTGGATAAAAGTGTGTTTTGTATATAAGCTATTAAGGACCTTTTCTTTACACACCCCCTTCCCCAGCCCATTTTTGTTTAATAAATTGAAGGGACAGAATCACTGTTCAGCTCCTGAGGCAAACAGAGGTTGATTGTACAGTTCATACAGAGGCTTCTTGTGCAGCAAGAGCTGCACTGCATCTTGTTTTCTGAGAAATCCACTGTGCTTCCAAAGAGCTTAGTTGTTTTTCTTTCCGTCTGTCCTAGTTGAGCCGCTCTGCTTCCCTGGCTGACTGTCCAACACAAAAGATCCCCTTTCTTGCTCAGGTTATTTTTAGCCCTGACCTATTACCTGAGGCAGCTTACAACCTCCCAGATGATTGTCAGACCAAATGACGAGGCAACACAGTAGGTGTAGAGGTTGGAAAGGAAACTAACCAGAGATGAGGGAAGAACAAACCACCTCGGGTCAGTCCTGCTGTCAGCCTTTTTGCACGGTGTGCAGCAGCCATGCAAAATCGTTGCAGTACTGAGAGATATGCTAGCTCAAGACCTGGAAACACTGCAGCACTTCACCCAGTTAAATAAAGCTCTCTTAATTAGCTCAAGTGCAGTATCTAATTCACAAAGTTATGTTTATTTATGGCAGTAGCTATGAAGTTGTTACATGGGGCTGTATTGTTTATAGGAGAAACCCCACAATTAGTTATTCTGGTGGATTAATCTCATGTAAGTCTCATGTAAAAGGTTGCAGAAGCTGCTTTTCTTAATTTGATGGTGTTTTTTAGAGAAACTGATACAACTTTTCTGCATGCTCAGAGCTGTCTGTTGGTATAAATCAGGCATGACTTTATTAGTCTAGCTTGAAACCAATGCAAGGAGAGTTTCACCTAGTTCTGGATTTTTGCTAGGCTTTGGGATTAGGATGGGAAGTGGTTTATTGTAAATTAATTTGACTATATGCCACTGTAATAAATAACAAGCCAAGTTCACTTAGTATCCATTTAAGTACTGGAATAGACGTCTAATACAATGAGATGGGGTGGGTTTGAATGTTGTATATTTATATATGAATCCTCATATTCAGTCAAAATAGCCAATTTTCCTGTCCAGACCTCTTAGGATACACAGAGATTCAGACCCTGGGGCAGTTTGAATAACCAGTTGTTTTAATTTCAGCTTTTGAGATTTTGGCTTTAAAAAAAAAATATTAAAATAAATAATCATAGAATCATGTAATCACTTTTGCTGGAAAAGACCATCAAGATCATCAAGTCCAACTCTTAATCTAGCACTGCCAAGTCCACCACTAAATCATACACAGACCTAAGCACATCTATCCATCTTTTAAATACCTCTGGGGATGGTGACAACCACTTCTCTGGGCAGCCTGTTCCAACACCTCACAGCTCTTTCTGTGAATACGTTTTTCCTAATGTCCACGCTAAACCTCCCCAATGCAACCTGAGGCCATTTCTTCTTGTCTTATTGCTTGTTACCTGGGAGAAGGGACCAACATCCACCTCACTAGAAAGTACTTTCAGGTAGTTGAGTGCAATAAGGTCTTCCCTCAGCCTCGTTTTCTCCAGGCTAAACAAGTCCAGTACCTTCACCACTGATTGGCCTTGGCCCATCACTTCTGCCTCTCCATATCCCTCTGCAGAGCCTTCCTGTGAAGACAGAAAAGCAAAGCACACTTTCCAGTTAGATCAGGTGGTGTGAAAATGGTGCTTTTCTTTGGTGTCTGACAGAAAGTAAATTTTCCCTCAGAGAACTTTACACAGGCTGTGTAGGACCTGGGAAATATTTTGATCGATATTAAAATTCCAGGTGCAGCTTTCGTGCATCAAGGGGAAGACTAATCCTTTTTTATTTTAAACTACCATAGCTATATTAACTTTCTCTCCTTGCAGATCTCTTCTATGCAGCCATGTAGGACAGGAAGCAGCTGCAGTCTCCATCACTCAGCTGAATGTATTACAAATGAAAAGAATTAATGCCTTAAGCATTTTGATCTTGTTCTGTTTCAGTGCAGGATGCTTCATACTTTAATAAATACATGAACACGACAAAGTCACTTAAGTCTGATATCTCTCAATTTTTGTTAATCCAGTTTCAAAGTCAAGTATTGCCCATGAGTTTATGTCTTTCTGAGTAGAGTAGGGATTCTCTTTTCCAGGCCAGGAAACTAACAGAGCAGGGCTTGGGCTCGGGATCAGGAATGAGGAGCAAACAGGCTCCTTGCTCCCAGCCTCTCCCAGTCCTAGGGAGCAAGCAAGTGTGGCTTCAGAGAAGTTTGTTTAAATGTGAATTGCATATTATTTCAGAGCAGTACCAGATGCAAAGGTAGTCAGAGGAAGAAAGATTTTTAAGTTTCTAGGGGACAATTTAATTTTAAACTCAGACTATTAAGAAATAAAATGACCGTCAGATATGTATCGTTTTATAATCGGTGTCAGCTTTGCTACTGCATATTAACTGCTATTACCTACCTGCTGAAATTCAAGGTTGAAAAAGGCTTACTGCTGCCCAGCTGACTCCCCAAAAGCATTGTTCTACTAAGAATATGCAGTATATTTCTACTGTACATGCTATATTATCTGTGCTGCTGTATATACTTGTATAGAAGTGCCTGAAGGCTATCATTATGCATTTGAACCTTAATGACATGCTTTAAATTGGTCAGCACTGAATTGGTCAGGCAGGATTTAGGTGATCGTTGTAGGTCCCTTCCAACTGAACAATCTATTCTACTCTATATGCCTGTCAGAGCAGTGCCATTTCTTAATTGCACTTTAGTTTGGGAATAATGAGTTAATAAAAATGTTCAATGTGAACTTGCTAAAAATCTTTTAAGGTAGGCTTTTTGGGGAGATTCATTTTGAGCTAGGTTTTCCTCTCTGTCACTTTATATTTTATGGAAATTTGATAATACTGATGAATGAAGGTCTGTGTAGTGGAAAGGGTACAGTGTGTGTTGAAATGCCACATGATTGTCACTGTCCTGTGAAAGGGTTACTTTGTAATAGTGAGGAAATGGTTAATTCATTAGGATCATGCACTTTCCATCTTTCTGGATTACTTTAATGACTCTCCTTACTATTGAGCATAGTAGAAGTCTACAAAAGGGCCTTAAGAGAGTTTTGTGGCAGTTCAAGTCATTCCAGCATGAACTCTCAAAGAGCCGTAACCAAGCACTGACCAGACGGATTTGAACTCGGGGGCTTTATGTTTGACAGTGTTTCTTTTGAACAGCTTTCTTCTAGATTTATTTTTAACCTTATGTTTAATCTACTCAATATAAACTGTATACATGGTGAAAGACAGAAAAAGGAGTTTTAAATTGTGGATGAGAGGAATTTTCATTGTTGTAGTATCCACACTTGAGGGGTGTTTTTTCTTTTACTGGGTTTTTTCCTTCTCAGAACTTGTGAACAATTCAGCCTTGTCAAAGTCATCCCCAACACTGTCTACAAAAGAGAAGGTTTGTTCAAATCAAGACGGGTTATTTTGGGACTGAGCATTTTTCCCAACAGTAAGATTTTTCAGAAACCAACCCCCAGAATGTCAGTGACTCAAGAAAACTTGAATAGAATCCTGAAGTGGACAGAGAACTATACTTTTCCACTTGAGCTGTTTTTATAAAAAATAACTTTCTACCTTTGTACTTCAAAAATATCAGCTGACACATGTATCATTTTGTGTTGATGCTTCTTTATTGATTTTTTTGGGCTTGTGTCATTGTAGGCTTTATATTCCAGACTTTCCCTCACCACAGTTACAGAGTATATATACTTTGCTTTGGCACAACTGTGGCTTTCTTTGTTGGGTTCCAATGACAGCAAACTTTCATGTTTATGCTGTGGTTTCTTACATTTATTTTTCTAACATAAAACTCAAGGTATCTGATGAGACCTTGAAAAGCTTCACTGAACTAAGATGTATTTTAAAGGTATGCAATGTTGGTAAAGTTATGCATACTTTCTTTGATAGTATAAATGAGGAACTTTTTAGGAATCAATGTATTATTTGTATGTAAGTTAATGCAGCTGTTGGAGAAAATTCATGTTATGAGCAGGAAATCTGGAATGGGCTATTAAAGAATTATTGATAGCAGTACAGTGTCAATAAGATTTTTGCCATTGAAAATCTTCTGGGTTAATTATTATTTTTTTTATTGAAGGAAAAAGTTTTTCTCTGGGTTTATGTTCATTAAGGGTATGTTTACTTACTTTATAGACTAAATGCTGTAAGGAAAAGAGCAGTAGCCCAGGAAATAGCAAAGGGGAGAGACCTGTTTGCTTCTTTTGTGGACTGCAGTTACATCTGCATCATAATTTCTGGTTTTAAACAAAATGTACCCGAAACTCTGCAGGCTCCAGTCCTGCCCACAGTGTGTGAAACGTGGTGCAGCAGAACAGTCCTACCCAAATAGTTGTCTGGAACCACAGCATTTGGTACTGCAAATGTCTGTCTCAATCAAACACACTCCTAGGCTAAGAACTAATGCTGTGTGTCATACCAACTTCTTTAAGCAGGTGAGAAATCTTAACACTGTGTTTTGAAAGCTCCAGCTTTTGACCTCCTTGTAGTATGCAACAAATGTAATTTTCTTTAAGAAACAAGCTTTAAAACTGTAATCTAGTTCTAATTTGGACTGAAACCAAACTTCAGCCCATTGAGACTATAAATTAAGAATTCTCACCAGTTCTATCTTCAGGCAAATTTATTCCCAGCTGAGACTGCACACCTCTGTCATGTTTCCACTACCATCTGGAGTGATTAACATGCATAGATGTTTCAACTAAAGAATAAAAAGCCCACACATTTTAATTTTTTTCAGACCAGTGGATTAGAAAAAAGGTAATTTCTGTTGTGTAGTGTGTAAGTACTAGTAAGAAATGTGGAAAATTATAGGTCTCACTTTACAAACAGTTGAACTTTTAGTGAAGAGAAGTATGCCTAAGTTCTGCAGATGAATTTCTTAATGAGGAAAACACAGTCGATTCATCTTTGGAAGCAGATAACTCCTGCAGATGAGGCCATCACTCAGCTAAGGCAACTGCTAAACAAAATCCATCCTTCAAATCTTTGGGAAAACTGTCAGTTTTCAGGGGTAGAATAATAATAGATTTGTGTTATGCATGAAAACTGAACTTAGTCTCTAGTGTTCAAATTGAACTTGAATACAGATAGGACACTGACAGCTTCTGTAATGACAAACAATCCTTATGAAACCAGTCACCGATGGCATTTTATCAACAGGTCCAGATTGAACCTCTCTTTTCAAGATTACTGGTTTTCCAGGGCTGGAGGTTGTTGCTGTTGGTCATCTAAACAGAGACATATGTCTGGCTAGGTGTACCTGACATTGACTGCTGTTCTGCAGTGAGTCACACAGGAGGTTTAGGCAACAGCCATCCAAAACACTGCTTCCAGTCAGGCAGGGTTAGATCCAAGACTTACTGAGCTGGTGAAATTGGGTTTGATAGACGGCAAAAGGCAGAAGTGTGTTAGACAAATGCCAGAGCTTCCTCCCTTGGACAGCTGCTGAAAGACTACACACTTCCATTCTTTAGAATGAAAAAAGGGAACTTTAAAAAGTAAACTGGCATGTATTTCTAGTTTTTGAAGTAACATTTCTTAACTTTATGTGCTACCAAGGTAGGTGGGTAGCTATGAGGTGAAGGGAGAGACACTTCAGTTCTCCTTCTGCACTGGAGATCTTTCAGGTGTTCCTTTAGGGCAATAGAGAAGCTCTGAGAAGGTGAGGGATAATGAATGGTTCTTCCTACTTTATCTGAACTTTTAAAATAAGGGAAAAAAAATCAAAATTAACAATTTTGATGAAAAGAGCTAATTTTTTTTTCAAAAATTGTCATATCACTTTATCTGTTCAGCCTTCTGAATGTGAATAAATTTAAAAAACAAACAAACCAATCCCAAGCACCTAGCACTGAGGCATTATCTCCCCCAGACAGAGAATCCCAAAGACTTTTTCTAATTTCTAATTTCTTAGTTCTTGTGAGCTAGCAAACAAAAGTTACAACAGCATAAATAAATGTTAAAGAACCTGAGGAAGGATGACAACAGCATTTTGGGATATAAGTTACTTTGGGGTGCTATTTGAAGAGGAACATTCAGATAGAGAAATTTATTATAGTTTAATAATTTGTGAATTTATACTAATTAATATATTAAAACCAAATTACTTTGGTGACATTTTGGGAACCAAATTAAATAAAATGTCTATGGTATGTTAATTTAAGCTCATAAAAGGCTAATTTGAATATGTAATTTGGATCAATTAGAAGTCTCTTCTCAACTTTAAATAGTGATAATAGGAATGTAAAAAAGCTGAGTAGCTGTTAGGATTAATTAAGTGATACATCTGGGAAAAGCAAATTACAGTGTCATTTTTCAAATGCAAATAAGGTTTAAAATTTAAAGATAATATGAATATATATAAACATGTGCAATATCTGCCAAAAGTTGTAAGACTTTTTTTTTTAAAAGCTCTATGAATAGTGAATTTTTCATTATTAGTTCTTAGTTTTGCCTGTAAAATAGGCAGACAATAGTAACAGTTTTACTTCCAAATGAAACTTTGTGTGGAAACTCTCACAGAAACCAAAGTGGTGTTCATATTCCTCCAAAAAAAACCCCACCTGCATGCTAGTTTTGGTCCTTTTGAATTTCCACAGTGAAGTTAAACTAGATTTGATTCAGATGAGATTAAAATCTGCCCTTGAAACTTTAACAATGTATACAAAATATGTAACAGGAGAGAGTTTTTTTTTCCACAGCCGTGTTTCCCTGCAAGCCCGTTTTCTAGTGAAGTCAGGAGCAAACAGATCTAACATGGGGCAAGCCAGGAATGACCAAAATGTATAAAATCTCCTTAGGTTTAACAGTGCCTTTAGTTGTCTGGTGGTTTTAGGATCTCTTTATAAAACAGTTTATATCAAGCCAGGAAGTATCTTTGCACAGCAGCATGGTCCAGCGTAGCCTTGCTGGCTTCTCATCTCCCTTTTCCAGGTCCCTCTAAAAACACCTGCTTTGGCAGGCAACTTTCTGGATACTGCTCAAGTCCACAGCAAAGTGACCTACCTACCTCCCTGCTGTTGCTACAGAGAGCAGTTGTAGGCTGGTTAAATGCAGCAGAGGTATGCTTACACAGTCCTTAAGAATGTTTTCAGTTTTGGTGCACATGCACGCCCTGCTGAGATGCTTGTCTTTAAATGATATATTCTAACAGCATCTTGCCAGGGTGCTTGTTGCTTATACTTTTTATTTCTGGAAGTAGGTGAATTTTACTGCTAGTAGTCCAGAATATTTAGTCTTCAGGCTAAAGGAGCTGTTATATACTACATATGTGGCAAAGTCAGAGTTCTAGAATGTATCTTTTGAAGATTATTTTTAAAAGCCAAAAAACTGGAGAGAATGTATTTTCTTACCTTCGATCAAATGTAAAATGGCAAGTTGTAAATGCCATTAATGAAAACCCAAGGGTGTATTTGGAACTATGGCATTTTGCATGTCAGCTTTATGTACTGCTCCTGTGCCACAAGGCTTATTTAATTATAATTTTAAGAAAATTATTACATTAGGGTAGAAAACCTACAGAGTTATTTGAGAAGAGACAAGTATAATTAAAACCACAGATTATCATCAATGGAATTCAGTTCTAGTTAATTTAAATCCACATTGGGTCATTCTTACAAACTGCTTTTCAGAGACTACAGAAAAAAGCTAATCTTTATGCTGCAGGAAAACATGATTAAGATCATCCTACCTGAGAAATTTGTTTTAAACTAAATTGCTGCATGTTTATGAGGACGAAAATGTTTACAGTCTCCAGCACGTGCAGTAAGCGTAACTATGACTTCAGTTGGCTTCTTGGCCTCAATTTAAAATAATTTCCTTCTAAACCATGCATTACATCAATTTAATCATATGTTTAAACAGCCCTTACACTGTCAAAATGACTTTTACCAGTGCAGACCCACAGTGAATGGCATGTACTCAGCTTTCTTATTGTGTAAGCCATATGCTGTAGAAAAGACGATGTTGAAAATAGGAAAGAAAGTAGGTTGTTTTTTTCTTGTTACCTGCCTCAAATCCACTGTCCAAGCTCCTGGTTTTGAAAAGCTACAAGTCATGAAAGTGTGTGTGTGGCAGGGTTGCTGGCATCCCCACAGCAGCCAGTTTGTGCGATGACAAAGCGGGGCTTGCATTGGCAAAGACCTCCCTTGCAAACCCAGCCTGTGTGCCTGGAGTTCTTGCACCAGTATTTTCACCTATTGTCATCCTCCAGTGTGGCTTCCATTGCTTTGTTTGAAAAGTCTGAAGAGGATCATCATAGCAAATAACTGTGATAGATTTTTTACAAGTTCTCTGTTTTCAGAGAGTTTCATAGAATCATAGGGGTTGGAAGGGACCTCAAGAGATCATGGGGTCCAACTCCCCTGCCAATGCAGCTCCCCAGCTCATACTGCACAGGTAGGCGTCCAGACGGGTCTTGAATATCTCCAGGGAAGGAGACTCCACCACCTCCCTGGGCAGCCTGTCCCAGGGCTCCCTCACCCTCACTCGGAAAAAGTTCCTCCACATGTTGGTGTGGAACTTCCTGTGCTCCAACTTGCAGCCATTGCCCCTTGTCCTGTCTCCACTGACCAAAGAAAAGGGGCTGGCCAATTCCCCCTGCATCCCATACTTAAGATATTTATAAATGTTCATTAGGTCCCCCCTTCAGTCTTCTTTTCTCCAGGCTGAATCATCTTCGTAGCCCTTCTCTGGACTCTCTCCAGGAGATGTCTGTCCTTTTTATACCAGGGAGCCCAGAACTGGACACAATACTCCAGGTGGGGCCTGACCAGGGCAGAGTAGAGGGGGAGGATCACCTCCTTAGACCTGCTGGCCACACTCCTCCTGATGCACCCCAGGATCCCACTGGCTCTCTTAGCCAACCAGGGCACACTGCTGGCTCATGGCCAACCTGTTGTCAACCAGGACCCCCAGGTCCTTCTCCACAGAGCTCTTCTCCAGCAGGTCACCCCCAGCCTGTACTGATACCTGCAGTTGTTCCTCCCCAGGTGCAAGACTCTACACTTGCTTTTGTTGAATTTCGTCTGGTTTCTCCCTGCCCAGCTCTCCAGCCTGGCCAGGTCTCTGGATGGCAGCGCAGTGTCCTGCGTGTCAGCCACCCCTCCCAGCTTTGGATCAGTGTACTTGCTGAGGGTGGATGCTATTCCCTCATTAAGGTTGTCAATGAAGATATTAAACAGGACTGGACCCAATACCGAGCCCTGGGGAACACCACTAATCACAGGTCTCCAGTCCGATTCTGCTCCACTGACCACCACCCTTTGAACTCGGTAGCCCTTGAGTTTGTCAGCACAAAGTAGAAAAACTAATTTTAGGAAGTCTGAGCATCCTCTTCTGCAGCATCTGTAGGGCAGCGTGCTGATAGGCAGCGTGCTGACAGGAATGCTGACAGCAGAGTGCGGCTGGGCTGCCTTGCTGTCAGCGCCGGGAGCCGGCTCCTGGGGAGGGAAGGGGCTCTGCAGCTGGGTGGGAGACTGCCAGTGGTGCAAGTGTACTTGCTGCCACCGCTGTGTTGGGAGAGCTTTTGCGACTTCAGGGTGACTGCCCCAAGGCACGCTCCCACACCCCACCTGACCTTCTCCTTGGGCCAGGTATGGTGGGTCAAAGCCAGGGAATTTCTCTTTTTCATGGGCGTTCTGTCCAATGGGATCAGCTAAACTGGCATGTTCCCAGAAAGGAGAGTACATTCTATATGACTTTAACTCAATTCTATTCAATTAATTCTAACTATTGAGAAGCAGAAATATAACTTCAAGACAGGAAAATGATGTCTTTTAAGCAGAACTAGTTTTTTTTCTTCAGCAATTTATTCTAGCATGTATTTTATAAGCTTTTTTATGGAGAAGCTAACTTCAAATACTAGTCTTGCTTGTGAACATGTAGCACATTTACCTGCATGCAGAGGATTTGGGTTTAACATCTTTTTTTCCTTTTTCCTTTCTTTTTCCTGTCACTTTAGTAAGCCCAATTTTATGTTACTTCAAATATTATTTGCCAGCTTCCTTTGGATTGCAGGAATTGTAGTGGTTTCACCATCTGCTGTTTTGTGAGATCTACTATTCTGAGACAATGACCAGCAAATTGCTTGGGTTTTTTATTGGTGTTTTTCACAATGCAGGCCTCTCTGGGGTACGCCTTTATTGTTATGTGAGTCTAACAACATCAGTCAAACACCTTACTGACTAGTGATATGATGGCTTAAATTTTGTTTGAAACCCTTATAGCCCAAATCCAGTGGCCTTTGGAACCAGTTTGAACATTATCTTTAATAAGAGTTTAGACTAGAATATTTTGAAACTGTCTCCCTTTAAAATGACCTTTGAAAAATTGCTTGATATTATACATGTAGTAAAGAAAATAATTAATTTAGGATGATACAGGTGATATTATGTGTGCTGACTTCTTGTCCTTCCTAACCATTTCTAACTAAAACATAAGCTTCATTGAAATCATGTATGTACATTAGAAGCTGCCTGCTCCTGAAACGTGGCGTACTTCCTTCAGGTATCATTGTGCAAATCACTTGCAGCAATCTGCAGTCGTTATGATCTAAGCATAGACTTGGTGTCCTGTCTTGCAGCTGTTAACGTAACCCACAGCAAAGGAGATAGCAAATGAAGTACTGTTGTCTGCTCTAAGGAAAATAAATTCATATAGTCATTCATCTATAAAAGGTATATTTAAACCTAGCTTTATAGCCAAACTTGCAAGATGAATTACTGCTGAAAGAATAGGAATAAAATAAGGTAATCATGACCCATGATGCAATAGTATTATGAAGCTCAGCTGATGTGCGGATGATGCATTTTATTACCTAGTCTCATTTATCTATTCACCTCTATATCAACTTAATTCAGTGGAGGAAACTTTCCTGGCCTTGGTATGTTGTTCATGCATAATAGCAAATACAGATTTTTTTATTTTTTAACAGATAACATGATCTAATTTTACTATAAAACTCTACTGTCAACTGATTTATTGATCCAAAGCTTTTAGAGTTGGTGGGATTATTTCATCTTAATTTTACATGTATCTCATTTTCTCAAAAGCAATTAAAATTAATTGTTTTTAGTCTTACAGCTTTTTAGAATAAGCTCAGAATAGTTTTATTATGTTATGCAGCTATTCATAAGTAAGTTCTGATAACTTCATACATGGGCAGAAGTTTTCTATTTGTGATCCTTCTGCATGGTGCATTTCAAATGCATAAATAAAAGTTAGGATTAGTAGTGTATGGAAAAAAAATGCGAGCAGGATCTGAACAAATCCTGTCTGGTGACAAATCCAGTCACATCAGTATGTGGCATGGTCTGAAAAGCCATTTTTCCTATAAATTAAGCAAACAGGGAAAGATGTTACAATATGAGCATGAAAGGAGGGCTAAAGTCTGGAAATGCACGCCTACAAGTCTCACAGTTGTTAAAACTGTGTAGCACTGTGACTACACGGTAACATCTTAACTGTTCAGCAGAGATGTTGCTGAGCTTAACAAGCAGTGGACATGTGGCCAGAAAAATATGCCATAGAAATATCAGCAGGCTAAATGCTTGGTGGGACTTTGGTTCAGAAGGTAGTGAACAAGTTTTTTATTCCATGCATAAAGTTTGGAACACCCTTTAATGCTGAGTTACTGAACGAACTCTATCTTAAAAATACTTATCTTTATAGGATCTTTTCATTCTACCTCTAGCGCTCCAGAAACCTGTCACACTGAGCATACCTCTATCTTTAGATAAAAATGCTTTTTCAACTCAGCAAGTTGTGGTTGGTTGAGATAATGCAAGGTTTTGATAGCAATGAAATAGTCTTAGCACAAATGAAAGAGGCTTCTGACGAGAATCTTCATCAAAAGTCAGTTTCCATCATGAGTTTGCCACCAAGTGCAGTACTTTCAAGACTCCCACTTTATAATTAAGGCGAGTTGGATGTAGGTTAAAACAGAAGTGTCTCTTCTCAGTGTGGGTCTGCCTAGAGATAAAGATTGGAACCAGAAATCCATACTCTATGAACAGCTATCTTAAAGCAGTCTCTCTTTAAGGTGGTAGTAAAATGCTGCCAAGAGATATTGATTTGGTGATCTGAGTATTCCTAAATTAATAGCAAGAGTTGTAACAATCTGAAGCACAATATCGCTTGTTACAGGTTTGTGGGTCAGATGAAACTCCTGTGGGTATAGTCTGGTTGGTCTTTTTTCCTTCCTCTGCCTGCAGGTTCATAACATTTTTCTAAAAATGTTGAGACACCTAAGAAGCTAACTCAGTATTCTGAAAATGCTGGCTCAGTCATTGCCTTCTGGAACAATTAGTGCTTGAAAAGGGCAAGGGTGTTAGAGTGGGGTAAGTATACTCACCTCGGAAAGCCAGTTCTCTGCTAGGGTCAGATTCAGTATCCACTGATGACATTTGGGAGACTCCAATAAAAAGTAAATCCAAACCACTATACCTTTTGATCAATATTTGCAATCAATTTTAATTGCTGTAGAAGGCAGTTTGGAAGCTGAACTGGGAACCATATCTCAAGTCAATTTTAGAACTTTGTCTCACAAAGAGGAATTTTAACCTGATGATCTTCTGAAATGGTAAAGGTTGATTTGGATTTAATTATTGCACAAATGTATTCAAACATCAAATTACAATCAATCGTTAGTTTATGGATTTTACCAGTGGAAGCATATTGAGGATGAAGGCATTTTAATGGCAAGGGTTTAGATCCATTACTGTGGGATGATATCTTACAGATTAGTAACTTATGAGTATTATTAGTTCATTTTCCTGTCTATGCCAAATAAGGGATTGCCCTTTATGATTTAACCTCATATGCAAGAGAATTCCCTGGCAGACTGTATGTAGAAAGGGGAAAACATTTTGAGCAGCAACTCAACTTGGCACGTGCTTTAATGATTCTTATGCAGGAGATTTCTCTCTATATATTTAGTGTTTCTGTGGTGATGGAGAATTACCAGGATCTGCAGTTCACATGTTACATAGTCAGTCAGTTATAGTTTCTAAAGGCTTTGAGTCCAGAAAGAGTTTGTAATGTGCATGGGCTGATGAAATTCTAACCAAACTTGCCTCTAAGAGTAGTTGTCTGCAATTTGTTCACCTCAATTTTCTGAGGTGGAAGTCTAAACTGAGTAGTCGTACATGACCTGAGGAAGTAGAATTGCATCTTGAATCTCACTGGGTTTATAGAGTTCAAAAGGTTGATTATATGTTTTCAATAGCAATTTTCCAGTCCAATGGTTTACTGTATCAATTACTGTACACTGGGAGATGTGCAACAGTTCCTGTTGCACAAATGCGCTGCAGATAGAATAGCATAATAGAGAAGTTGCAGCACTAGCTTGGTTTTTTTCTGGTTTCATCTCCTATTTTTCAGGCTTCTGTAGCAAGCATCTGAGCTGTTACACCAGATATGTTGATCATTAATTTGGGTGTTCCTATATTAAACAATAAAGCAATGGCATACACAATAGTAAGATACTTAAGCATAGGTTGAAGTGAAATCATATTGAGTGGCAGCAAATCTGGTAAATTATTTAAAACAGAGAACAGCGTGTAGAATTCCTTGGAAATACCCTTTCTCTGAGGCAAACCCCCATAAGGCTGTAGGGAAAGGAACAGGTTGAGGCACTGACATCTAAAATAGTATAAATCTAAAATATAGGAGCACTGGATTTAAATAATCTGATCCAATTTTCCACAGGAACTTTGCAAAAGAGCCTTAGCTCTAAAGAGCACACATAATACCTACTCCAGCTCTCGCTATACGCTGCAGCCCCCACAGCCACCTTCCAAGACTAAAGCAAACGTAAAATTTTTGGGAAAGGACCAAAAGCCAAGCTGTGTACCACAGGGGGAGACCAGCTTGAAAGCCTATATTCTGCTCCTAAAATGGTTGGGAAAATGCTAAATAAAACCACAGATGATGTTAAGATGATGACTGTCCACGAAAGCAAAAGCACTTTTATGGAGCATAAAGTGACTAAATGGATACTTAAATACAGAGCAGATGTCAAGTAATGGATAGTTATTTTGTATTATTTATAATATATATATATATATGTGTGTATATATATATGGAGGATGCTCTGCACTCTGGTATTCATCAACTGGACAGACAGGAAGCTTTAATCCTAAGAAAGTAGGGAAGGAGGTCACAGAACAATCTGATGTCTTTGTGTCACCCTATTAGTCCCTCAACCTCTTTCTCCATCAATTATATACAAACAGACCGAATCTAAATTTTGCTGCTTATTTTTACATGAGACCTATAAGATGCACAATGAAAAATTCAGTCCACAGACCTTCCTCATCTCAGATCCTGAGGCTTACTCAGCTTGCTGAATCTTGTACAACTCTTCAGATTGCTGTGTGTGTCTAGTGGGTTGACAATGAAAAGAAGCATACTGTTTGCTTTTTAATGTATGCCATAATTTACATGAGCTTGTCATTATCTGAGCATAAAGGATGTGTAGAAAAGTTTTGTGCTGTTCTAGCTGTCCTTTACTCAGCAATTAAGTGTGATACAGACGTACTGTAGACAGATATTATCCAAGTCCTGAGAAATGAACCAAAATTATTCATGTAATCTATAATCATGGCTATCTTGAATACTAACTAGAGCACTTCTTGATCAGAATTGTCAGAAGACACTTCTGCTGCTCTCTTACCATGGTGCATCTTTTCTGGCAGATGTTGTCTCTTGTATGAACTACAAAGAATCTGTCCTGCTTCATTTTGCATTTTGAAGAAACCCCCAAAGAAGCATAGCACTATAAATATGTCTGTCTTTTTCTTTCTTCCTTTCTCTGCTGAATAGATTTTTATAGAAAAGTCTTTCATGACTCTGTTAACATGCTTTTCCTGGCAGTATAATTCTTAAAGCTGTCTTTTGGTGTTTGTTTTTTTTTCCTTAAATACATACAATTCTAGCAGTCCTTCACTTTTGCTTATGTGGTAGACAGCCTAGAGGACCCAGATCTGTTCTTGGAGTTTAGAGTTTAGATTCCACTGATTTCAAAGGAGGTTATTTTGATTTATACTGTGGATATAATAGCAGGCTAAGACTTGATGATAATGGACAGTAATGCTGTGGTTTTACGTACCTTAAAACTCAGCTCCACTCTGGGATGCATGTGGAAATTCCCATTGCCATTGCACACACTATGATCATCCTAGGGGAGAGAGGGTTTGACCCTGAACTAGAGAAATGATTCAAGCTACCAGAGTCACTTTTCTCTCTTAGGGAAAATCTTGTCACTCTCAAGGGAGTAGCTTGTCTTTTGGGAGCTGTGTGCTTTGTAACTTCAGTGAGACATGAGAATTTATAAACTTGGCAAGAGTTTCTAATATTTGTGCCAACTTTTGTCCGTTATTCGAGGGGCAGGACCGTTGCATATTTCAGGAGTACTTGCAGAGTGATCTATTTGGGGCTCCATTAGTTGGTCTTAAATTCCTGTGCTCCTGCTCTAATCTCTGGTGATAACTCTATTTTTAATACAGTGTTTTGTTTCTATATTACACTTTAATGGGTTAGTGCTCAAATTGTAGTTTTGATTTAGAAAATGCAGTAAGTGTGCATCTTCCTGATTCATGTGTATTTTGCATGCTGTAAGGGTAAAAACTGAGGTATAGTGGAGGCTTATAATTTGGTCATACTTGTGAGAATATTTGAGTGACAAAGGAACTGCCTAAACCCAGGGTATCTCTTGTAGCCAAATTTCAAGACCCTGCTAAAGGTCACAGCTACAATGGACTAGAACATGGCAGCAGAAAAGCTGTGAGCATTTTTACCATAGATAATGTATTTCTTTCCTAAATTCACTTCAGAAAAGTTTCATACCTGAAACGTTTTAGAAAGCAAAGACTGCAGCAAATACCAGGGGTGGAAAACTTTGGCCTATCACAGTAACAAACTATATAATGTTGGGTCAAAGGTTGGGATGACTTGGGCTACTTGAAGTCTAAGTAGCACTGTCACCTCCATTTAAAGTTAGTATAAAAACTAATCCTGTTCTATAAGTAAAAACTGACATATTTACACATATGCTTTAAATAATATAGCTACAAGTTTGAATGCCTTCTACTTTATCAAATGTGACATTCTGGGATGATGGTCCAAGGTGTCAGGAGATGCATCTGGGCTCATTTGCTTGCTCTTTATTCAGGTATGCTGGGTGCTTGAATTTGTCCCTAGGTCATTTGTGTGGATAAACTGCTCTTAAGCTTTCTAGGCTGTGTTATTCTCATGACAACATTTTAAACTTATTTTGTACTCTGGAGAACCAACACATTTTAATTCTGCTTGTGCACGTTGCCTTGCATAAATTCATCTATGACATTTCTTCATAGATCTCCTTGATTCTAAGAGCACGATTGTTCTTGTTGTGAGTTATGTTTTCAGAATACTGAATATGCATACCTTCTAAAGTGCCCCAAGATCCATTTTTCTTTGAAGAAACATGACAGAGCTTTTCATTATATAACAGTACATTCTTATGTTCATTTCTGTTTTGCTGTAATATGTCCTGCTAAAACGTGTAAAGTCTCAACACATACTACGTGGAATTTACTTTGGTGAATACACATCATCCTACTTCTTATTCTATGAATGGCTGTAAGTTTAGAGTTTTGTTTTGTTCTGCCACTTTCAGTCTTATTTAATCCCAGTTTTAAATCCACATGTGCTGAGAAGTCAGGTCCTGGCAATGACGTAATGGTGTCTTGACACCTTGTGAGAACTTTAAGATGTAGAAGACAGTGCCAGCCAACATCCCCTGTGGTATAGGATAATGCTGTTCTGCCCCTGGTGCTTTACTGTAACACCTTTTTATGGTCTGTGCAATTCTTGTAAGGGTTTAAAAATACCAATCAAATATTAATGACAAAATCCTGACACTACTTTAAATAGATAAATCAATAAGAGTAACATCACAGCACTCTGAAGTGGTTTCAGTTCAGCAGAAGTGTGATTTTTTTCTTTTTTCTGTGCCTGATTATGTGTGAGTGATGCCAGACAGAAGCCTGCCAGGGAAAAGAGGGATGATGGCACAAGCATATCCAAAGCACTGGGGGGTAGGTGCTGCAGCAGACTGGGTGCTCTTGGCTCTTCCAGCAGTCTCTAATTCTGCTCTGCACACCAAGAGACCACTGGAGCCTGTGGCTCATGTCACCCTATTGTAACATTATCCTTTCTTTCACTAGAACTTACAGCCATAGTTTTATGAGGTTTTAAGTTTCTATAGCCTCCCAAAGAGACAGGGGAGTCCACTGTCCCCTTTCTATGAGCAAGGGGGGTTTGAGCAGCTGCACAGTGACGTGGCCTGTTGGCTTGAGCCAGGCTTGTAGTAAGTAGTCAAGAAAATAAATGAATGGTGTACGACCTCAGTTCTCCCTAGTTGATGTGCTTCTGGTATGTATCTATGGTTCATGTGTACCCATGAAACATGACTTGGATGGTAATTTGATAATTTCAAATTAAATTTGAAATCATTGTTAAATCTTATTTAAAGCTGCTGGTCAGCAAGGTGTAGCAGATGAGCTCCATGTAAACAAAACACAGCATCTCTATTCCGCATTCGATCTCTGTGTGAGAGGTATTTACTGCTGTGCTCTTTCTAGTACATAAAATAAAACTTGATGAAAAATAAGGCAGGTCTTCTAGGTCTAGTTAGGACATGGATAATTATCTGTTCTGAAATAAATACCACTGGACAATGCAGCTGTTTATGTGAAGGGTCTGTGTGGTGACTGCAGGATACGAAGGGAGAGATAAGAAGGGCATATGAAGGCTGGGGGCACCCTTGGCTGCAGTAACTGTGAGTTTGTCCAGTTCAGGATCTGGACACAATGGACAATGGAAAACTGCAGTATTCCAACCCTGGACTTCAGGAGAGCAGACTTTGGCCTCTTCAGGGAACTACTTGAAAGAATGTAATGGGATACAACCTTGGAGAGAGGCTCAGGGATAGCTAGTTGATTTTTCAAGAATCTCCTTGTCCAAGCTGAACAGCGGTCTATCCTGATGTCACCCAAGAGCAGCAGGAGGCTACAGGCATGAACGTAGAGATCCTGAAAAAACTCAAATGTAAAAACAAAAATGGAAAGGTAGCATACAAGAGGTCAAAGCAGGATTGGGTAACAGACAGAGTTTAAATACACACGAGTGGTGTAAGGCAGGCTGGCTGCTTCTGTGCTTGCTTTCCTGCTCCTGCTTCTGCACTGGGCTGATCACAGCCATGTCCAGTTACTGAAGTGTGGAATTAGGAAGCCATCTAACAGTGCAAAGATTTTCATTATGAAAGCTGAAACTAGATCTAGTAAACTTCTAGAGCACTGGTGATATTTGGTTGGAAGATGGTGTAATTAAGAAAATTTATATATTTGCTAGTTCTTCCAAGACTCGGAGTATAGATAAGTGACAAAGCTTTTATTGTAGTCAGAAGTTACTTTAAAATGCTGGCATTGCAAATCTCACTTGGCTGCCTTTATAATGACTTTATTTTTCATTATTGGAATTCTGAAAAGGCTCTAATGCATGTATCTGTCAGGTCTTGAATTGCATGCAACTTGCAGGGAAAGAGAGTATGTCTGGGCTCAGATAAAGCCTCAATCTTACTAGAGTTGTCTAGAAATAGCTTATCTGCTACTCCTAACTACTAGCTGCAGACAATGTAACAATAATTGTACTGCTGTTGAAGCCATCCATGATCTAATTATCTTTTGTAATTTATTAGGGATACCATATCTATGTCAATCTGACACTATATTCTGCAAAGAATACGTTGTCAGAAAGAAAAATGAAGTTCTAGAATATGTTTGACAAATCTACCCTTTATGGTTTTAGTTGCTGTTGTAATTAATCTGGGAGAAATCATAGCAAATGAGTGCAAAAAAACCTACCCTCCAAGTCTTGTATTAGGTTGTCAACACTTGTCTTGGATGGGAATAAGTTAAAAAGTATTATTTAGGATAAAAATGAGGTGAAAAAACTCCACATAGTGCTTAAAGACATATAAGGCTGTGTCTTCTCATTGCACTCCGATCTCTTCCTTGTAGGCTTGTACAAATCCTTCTCAGGGCTTCCATGTTTGAAGTGATGTTACCCAGGAGCTGGGTGATCAGGCCAATCGTGCCATTGGCAATATCTCATCACATTTGTCCTTGGCTTAGATTGTTGGAATTTTCTTAATTAACTTCTGTTACTTATTGAATTAGCTCAAAGCCATGTAAGCATGAATTTTATTTTTTTTTCCGGACTGATCTGAAATACCTCCCTGGAGTATTACATATTGACCGTGACACGGAGGGAAAAACAAGTAGTGCTTTCTAGCCTAGCTCCCCACTTTAGTAGTGTCTTTGCCTGCAGATTTGTCTGCTTATATGGCTATTGTGGTTGGTTCCCCCATATTTTGTTTTTCCTGGACAGTTCATAATTTACACCTGCAGATAATTTTGTTAGCCAGCTGCCTTTGTAAGTGAAATGGAACATTTCATTCTATTACCTGCTTCAGCTTTAACTGGAGATAGTTATTGTTCAAGATGATTTGATCACTACTGCCAGTATCTAATGCTGTGAGGAAGGACACCACATTGTGCTCATGAAAATACTGAAATCTCAAAGTGTTTCCTTCCCTTTTACTGTTACCTGACAGGCAAATGGCAAGTGTAGCACTAGCTGTAATGAAGTTCGTATTGAAAGACTGAGCCTGCAGTTATAATATGGCTTGCATGTGTGTAAAGAGGGTATAACTGAGCATGTATTCCAGACAGCAAGAAAAATAAAACTGAACATATCTGAAGCTACTGTGAAGCATCAGCTGCTGCTGTTTGTCATGGTGTATGTTCTTAATGCCTGTGCATATGGGCACTGTTAGCGTAGGGTTCCTTTGCCTTGTATTTATGTAATCAAAGGTCTTTAGAATTGGTGATTGATTCCTGGCATTAAAGTAGTCAATTCTCCCTATGTGATTTTTCATATTCTATAAAGTTGCAGACAATATTCTGGGAAGGCTTTTTGTGGGGCTCAAAATTCCATTTGGGTATTCCTTTCTCTTGTTCACACGACCTTGTATGTAATTTGGTCCTAACATAACACTTTTTTTCTCAACTGTGGTCTCATTCTGTGCAGTGTACTTCCTAGGACACAGAACAGTTTCCATACTTTTATGCCTGGAGTGTTTAAAATAATAATAATAACGAAATACAAATGTAGGTTTATGTATTGCAAAAATTGCATGTGAGAAACTCCACTTCTCCTCAGTGTTCTTACTAGGATTAATTGTATGCAGCATGTCGTCTCCAGTCGTGATTGTGTAGTGTTTATACCCATAAAAATCATTATTCCTATGAATCATCTCACTTTCTTCATTGATGTTAAATCATTACAACCTAGCCTAGTTAGGGGGGGGAAGGAGTTTGTTCACTTAGTCTCTGCACACAGGAGAACCTTTCTAGAGAATTTTAGAGGAAAAATAGAACTGCTCATGGAGCTGGATGCACATTAGATGATTGCAGGCTGATAGCTAGTGAGTGGATTAGCATAGGAAACAATAGATGTTGCAGTGTCGGATGATTAAAGAATGACTTCATTCTGTTTTAGGTGGCATTTAGCTCTATAAAGAAGAAGGAATTGGTCCCACCTAGTTGTTTAATAGCAAAATATCTATAAAGAAAGTCATTATCATTCTGCTTGCAAGCTCCACTACCTTGGAGTATTGCAGCATTTCTTTTTGCAGCATCCTCCCTGGTTTAGCCAATAGCAAACAGTAAGATAATGCTAGGTGTAGTGCTGAATTTTAATTACTTTCTTGGTCAGTGATGATTTGCTGGTCTTGCCAAATAGTCTTAGTGGGTTAGATTGCACAGTGGGACCATATATCACAGAGATCAAAGTCTGAAGGAAGCCTTCAAATTGTTTCGTCTCTTGCCTACTGGCTTGGAATATTGTTACCTTTTCTTGTCAATGGGTTCAGCTTGGTTTGAAATCAGTCTTCTCCTATTCAGGTCACATTCATCTTTTCTGTAAAAAAGACCACTGGGATGTATTGAAAAATTTATATGGTGTAAGTAGGATTAACCTCAATAAACCATTTTTTCTCATCATGATTTACCACTGAGATTTTACCTGACTGTTTCATCGTGTAAATTATGATGAATGCTTCTGCATGGCCTTGTGTTTAATTCATTAACATGGTTTGACTGTAACTGCTGTCTATAACCTGAAGTACCTGTCCAGCACTGAAGACTCAAGGGATGCGATGGACAGAAATCTCTGCAAATGCCTTGACAGCAAACACAGAGCTTGGGTAATAGAAAAAAAATCTTTCTTTTGGCAACTGTACTGTGATTTATTATCATTTATGGAAGCAAATGATAGATTCCAGTGAGACAGGTTTTTTTGGTCAATGTTTCGTTGTTCAAAATGTCTGAATTGCACAAAGGACTGTCTTTGGTAGTAGAAAAAGGCCAATTCCAAAAATCTTTCTATCCTGAGCAAGTTTTGATGCCATTTTTTCCCCTTGGTAAGCTCAATTGAAGCAGAATAGGGTGATTTTTAATCAATCACTTCTGTTCAGAATTCTGGTAATTTTCACCTTTTTCCTCTTTTTAAAAAGAAGAGAATTTGAATCTTGAGCAGATTAAAATTAAATTACAAAACTGCTCCTGAAGTTAACTATTTGTCCAACTTGTATCATCTTCAGCTCATGTATTGGAGCCTCCACGATTCCCTGGGTTTTTAATTCTAAATAAAAGTATGGTTGCAAATGGATTTATCAGTTTAATCAGCTGAAGCAAAATCTAAGATTATGATGCTGTAGGAAGCGGAGAAATCTCAGACTTCTTTATAGGTGTTGGGAATCGGTATGTGGATGCCAAAGGAAGGAATTAAGGCCATCATGAGTATGAAAGGACAGTAATAACTTTCTCTTGGCAGTTCAGAGAGTGGAAGGGTGGGAGCTGGTATTACAGCTAATATGAAAATGTTTTCATTGTCCTGCCTCCCTGCTTGTCATGTTCAGAGGCAAAGATTTTCTCATTGTGAATAAGGTCCTTGAATCCGATCAAAGTGTATCAGTAACTGAAACTAGAATCAATGATCAGCACCCAGCTGCATACTTGGATTTGTGACATGTACATTTTAGTTGCTCAGGCACTGGGGAACAGTTTTCTTCACAATGGTCCCTGCAGTCATGCTGCCCATTTGAAAGTGTTTCCAAGGTAAGATATATTTTTAAACTGAATTTCTGGGTCAGAAGAGTTAGAGAATTGTTATAAACAGCAAAACAAAACAAAAAATAATGATGAAGAAAATATGGTACTTTGAAAATGTGAAAATAAACATCCTGTGGACTCTGGACATGATATTGTCATGAGCAGTCTATGTAAGCAGCTTTGTCACTGAAGAAGTAAAGCCTAATAATTTTTAACAGGCCTATAAATCTCTGGTATGATATGCAGCTACTGTAAATTTTTCTTCCATATTTTTCCAAGCACTTATGTACTGTTGCTAGAGAGACATGATTGCCAGAGCTAACTCTTTCCCTCCAAAGGAGCTGCCAACTTACTGGGGGGTGGCTAGAGGCAGTGAAGACTGGACAGGGCAGGGAAGGAAAAGTAAACTTCCAAATGGATGGATATTTTTATGAAACCATAGGTTCATAGCTATATATGCTAGTTTGTGATGCCACATGAAGAACTGGGAGAGCTGAGGGCAGAAGGGAGAGATGTCATCAGATCTAAACTGATTGCTAGCGGGATTCTGAAACCAACAGCTCTGAGCATACCCAATTACCTCCTAAAATGTTTAATAAAGCCAAATAATGATGGCTCAGATGAAAAAGCGTACTCTGATGCCTCCAGCATCAGGTGGTCCCACAAGTAGAAAGTAGGTGTTTCTGGAAAAAGCAGGGTGGCCGAGCTAGCACCCCTCAAAGGGATGCAGGAGTGCTGAGCCTGGCAAGACCACAGAGTCCTTCCTGTGTAGGGGTGGAGAAGAGAGGTTGATAACATCGTGCTTGCCAACAGGACTGGCAGAGCTTCATAGGTGGTGCAGTTGCTGTCACAATGAGATTTGTTAGGAGATGCAAATGCAGACAATGCATTTAATAGATTCGTAAATCCAGACTAAGTTGGGTTTTTTATATACAACCTGATCCTGAGACAGAATCTGATTAGATTAGTCTGGAGGTGCAACACAATAATAATGCTCCTTCTACTCATTCCCCTTCTGTGGTTTAGCATGAGTTCAGCTTAGCTAGTCAATGCTGAATCTTGAAGTGCTGAAATACATGCTGAGCCTGTGACAGCTAAACACAAGGCTGAGAGCAGAGTCTATTTTTTATTTCCTTAGAGATCAAGTAGGTCTAATGTTTTCCAACCTGGGCTTCCTAGTTTCTGTGTTGGAAACTGGGACTGGGACACGTATTGGCTATTCCTTATAGTGTGCTATCCTGTTGGTCTGCCTTTGCCTGTACAAAGGATCTGGTATTTTGCAGGTGTGCTAACTTTCTTGTGATGCTGCTTTTCAGTGGTGTGGAGCTAGAGGTGTGAAAATGAGAATTTCTGGGGAAGCCCCAAGGAACTGTGAGCACAGACACCTGTGAGCCCTGCAGGCTACATGTTTCTGGAATGGGATGGAGGGAGCCCCTATGGCTGCTCATCTTTCATATTGTGGCCACATCCAGCCCTGGATACCCAAGTTGTATGATCCTTATATAACAGGGCTTGAGTTTGACAAACCCTGGAACTAAAATTGTTAGCAGTGTGCTGGACTAGGGGACTTACTGTGAATGCCTCGTAGCTGTGGGGGAATTCTGGGTCCAGAGCAAAACTGTTGACTTCCTTATAATGAGAAAATTTAAAGCCTAGTTCTATCCTATGATTCCCCTTTCAGGCTTAGATTGGTGGATGTAATAATCTTGATTCACTAAAGACATGAATTGCATAAAATATGACAGCCCTCAGCCCTAGCAAGATGCATTGTCTCCCAGGGACGCGTGTTCGGAATATTTTCAGGTAATGATCAAATGGATATACCTGTCATAAGTGAGGAACTTTTTTGTATGCCTGGAGAAAGCATTAGTGCATGTTTCAGTGCCCAGACTACTCTGGTGCTATTTATATTTCCTGGTTTCTGGAGCTGGATAGAAAGCAAGAAACAGAACAGTTAAAGAATGAGTTTCTATGTTCGGTTCTTCTGTTCTAAAACAATACTTCTGTAAAAATAGTAAACCAGGCCAAACAGACCTGAGTAGGAATCTTATTCCCTGGAATTATTTTTATTACATTTAAAATATGTGAGACTATGAAAAAATAATTTACTCAACATGTCATATGTCTTTTTGTCCTGGTATTGTCTGGGACAGAGTTAATTTTCCTCCTAGCAGTGGGTATAGTGCTGTGGTTTGGATTTTGGATGAGAATACTGTTGATGACACACGGATGTTTTGTCTGGTGCTGGGCAATGTTTAAGTCAAGGACTTCAGCTTCTCACACTGCCCTCACAGTGAGGATGCTGGGGGTGCACAAGGAGCTGACATTTGTTTTAAATGTTTTCATTGTTATTACTACTACCATTATTGTTGTTATTAATACTAGTGCTATTAGTGGTTTCATGTCCTTTTAAACTGTCTTTATGTCAAACCGTGAGTTCTACTTTTTTTTTTTTTAATTTCTTCTCCCAGTCCTATCCCCACATTCCATTGGGAATGAGGGAGTGAGCTAGTGTGGTTGTTTTAGCTGCCTGCCAGGTTAAACCACAATACTTTGTACATAAAGGACTCACTACAACCCCGGTTCAAATACAGCTATCCCTTGTGTGAAGCACAAAAGAAAACCAGAAAATTTTCCCATGTGTATCGTGTGTCTTGAGACAGGTTTTGAAAGAATAGCATTAAGCAGTGATATCCATCTGGAGCTGCATACTGGGGTACAGTCTTGGTAAAAATGCTTGATGGAAATACAGGATGTTGGCATCACTTTATGTGTGAGAGTCTCAGTGAAGGTCCTTGGCATTGGGGTGAATTTTGCTCTCATGCTTGGATCTGTTTGGAAAAGAGAACAGCCATTATTTTAATGCTCATTTGAAAGAGATTCTGAACTGAAGACTAAAAGCATCTATCATTTTCTGAGTATCTGTAAACAATCTCATGATTTGCATTAAGATAAAGTTGTAGAGTAGCACTGTGTTATGCTGTCTATGTGACTTGCTGGTAGAGCGGCTGCCAAACCAGTTAATCAGATCTACTGGACAAGACCCAGCTCTGCAAGGTGAAGATCTGCTCTATTTTTTTAAAAGATACTTTAAGCTTTTCTTGCCAGACACTTTTTGTGGAGAGTGCTGTGCTGTGAATCAGTGGTGGTGGTGGTGGTGGTGTGTATGAACTGTGCAGACCCATGCTGGACAAAAATTATGTCAGCCGTACAGACGTTTTACATGCTTTCCAACCGACCCATAATGCTGGTTTGGGAATGAAACACAAGTAAGGCAGGGCAGGCCTGAAATGTTACCAGATTGTTTTTCAGACAGTAAATGTTGTAAGGTGAAGCCTGGGTAAGCATATAAAAATAATAATAATTGCTTTAATTTTTTTTTTCTCCTTGAAAAAATTAAGGCCATTTTTTATATTTACATTACTTTGTAAAGAACTTCATCCGCTCTTATGCTCTCCACAGCCTGAGATGTTACAGCAATTTGATACAAATGACATCTATTATTTTATTTTTGCATTCAGAAGTGGAACTCAGCCCCTAGCCTAAGGCAGTGCCTTTTTTTTTTTTAACCTGAGAGCTGTGTATTTGTTGAAGGCTGCATTGCTGGCAATGTGGAATTAAATGCTGTGACACCAACTGCAATTTTTATGGTCTTTAGAGTTCATGCCCAGAATTAGAGAAGCTGTATAGTTGAATGCAGCTTACCAGAAAATATAACAAAGTTCTAAATATGAAAGTTATTTAAATGATCAATTCTCTGTAAAAGATTTCGTCTTCCCCATATTTGTCAGTCACTCAACTCTAATTAACGTGTTGCCAAGATTATTTCTCTCATTTGGAGCCTGAATTTTCTGTTATGCTCAGTTGTTCTACTGCAGCTTTGGTTGGCCTTTGGGGCACAGTAAAGACCTTGCATCCGGCTGCTGAAAAACTACTTGCATCTGCATTCCATTTGCCAAGGCTTTTTTAAATTAAATAACCGAGTTGTCAGGTGCAAAGGGAAAGGAATCTCAACCCAGACGTAGGAAGAAGTCGGAATCAAGTAGAAAAGAATTCCCTGGTTTGGTTTTCGCCCGAAGCAGCGTCCTGGCCGTTTCTCTAGGCGAGTGCTGCCGCCTGCCTGCGGATGCGGGCAGGGGGAGCTTAAGGATCACGCTCCGGTGCTGCCTGTATTGGCGTTGTCTTAAAGCGAAGGGCTGCCCCTGTTATCTGCGAGTCACACAGGCAGGTACCGGGTACAGCTCTGACCCGGTTCTTCCTGGTTTCATTGCTTGAATTTCCTTAAAAGCTAGAAGGAGTGGGGAAAAGGAGACCCCAGTCACTGAAGCGCGCTGGAGGTCAGCGGGGATGGTGCCAGTGGGGTGTGACTTCCCAGGTTCATCACAGGCTGGAAGCAGGCGGCCTTTCGGCTCTCCACATGGAGTGTGCATCCAGTCATACCATGAAGGTGCAGCATCGCACCGGTGCCTGTGCTGTAGCCATGTGCTTGGTAGGAATGGGTGCTTTCTTCTGCTACTGTCCCCATGGCAGAGTGGCTGGGTGAAAGCAGTGCCACCAGACAGCTGTCTGGAGGCCCAGCCACAGCTGGCAAAGCAGCCGTCTGCTGCCATCCACAGGCATTTGTCAAAGCAGGAAGGACTCCCTCACATGCAGTGCCACTCCCAGGAGAGTATGTGTGTTGGAAACTTCTGTTTTGGCTTTGATTTTTCACATGGTTTGATGAAGTGGGTTGAGAATGCCTGCTTTTGTCCCCTTAAAATAGCTAGTAATTGTGCTGGTTTATAGCATAAAGCATAAATAGGTTATGTGCCTGCCACTTTCAGCCCAAACACAGACACTTCTGGTGTTTCCAACAAATGTGTTTGTGGTGTACACAGGCAGCATGAGGCTTTCTCTGGATTTCCTTCTGCTGAGGTGTGTTGGTAAGAGAGCAAGAGCAAGGGGGAAGCTGGTTGAGCTGGAGAGACGGTGATAGAGGGAATGTGGGGAGCGTGATCTCTGGGATGGGAACACTTGGGTGAAGAACTGTGGGAGTGCCATGGGGAAGGCCGCAGGCTTCAAAGGTAGGGACAAGGCATTTATTGCTCCCATAGCTAAGCAGCAGTTAATTATGGAAGTATTTGGCATTGTCACAGCTCCTTTTCCAAATGGATGCAATCTCTGAATTTCTTTTTCCCCAGTGGCCCAAAAAGCATAATGCAAGCTAAACCTGTTTCAGGCCCTCTGACCGAGATCACAGTTGCCAGGCTTCTTTATTATAATAAATTTATGCTGCACTGTAATTCCTAAAGTAACAGTGATAATAATTCAGATGATGACAGACTTAATTAAAATTGCTGTAAGACTTCAGCTTTTAGTTGCTTCACTCATCCTATTATCAATAGATACTGGAGTGCAACAGTTTGCTAAGATAACCTTTAAAAAGCTGGCAACAGCTACAATAGCTGAACACACCCTGGATCTCTCCAGATGTATGCATAGACCTAACTAGGAAAACAGTAAGCATTTTCTGTCAAGTTTTTGACTCGATTTTACTAACTTTCAGGACTCTTTTAAAGTACAGGAACAGCTAAGTAACAAAAATTCACAGTAAGCAGCTCTCTGATCTGCATCCTGGAAGATTAACTTCTGAACCAGTATTGAAAATCATGAAGGAATATTGAGCGGAAGGGGAAACTGGCAAGTGTGAAAAACTTTGAGAGGGACATAGCTGGCTCTTAGCCAAAGTCATAGTAGAGTTACCAACACAATTCAGCTCTGTACTTTCTTATGGAAGGGGTGTAAACTCTCACACTTAATTGGAAGCAGTGTCTCAGTTGGAGAGTGGGAAACAGGTAGGGATAGTGCCTCTTTAAATGGTTACCCTCCATTTCCTCCTGTAGATAATTTTGTTCCTTTTGGGGGGACACAGTACAAAAAAGGGATGCATCTGGACTTCCCTGGCAATTCCCATTTACCCTGTATAAACTGGGAATTTGAAGCAGTCGTGTGAACTGCTGTTCAGTCCACTGAGGTAGCCAGTTTCTTGTTGCTTTATTTTACTCTGAAATTAGTTTTAGACACAAGTACCCTGATGAACAGATGATTGAGTTAATCCCAGAAAGCTCCAAGGTTACATCTATCACAGTAGGTGTAAAAACAAATGCATGTAAATCCCTTCCTATATCAGGGTGGATTATCTAATTACTTCAACCTTCTGAGTCATCTGTTTGCTTAGGTCTGCTAGGTGGGATTTCTTCTTGTGGGAAGGAGCCACTTTAAGTAACTACTTAGACTGAGACTTCAAGCAGTGTAGCACAAAGTGTGTTATATACGTGTTGTGGCTTAACCTGGTGAGCAGCTAAAACATCCACAGAACCATTTGCTCTCTCCCCTGCCTCAGGGGAACTGGGGGAAAAACATAAAACTCAAGGGTCAAGGGAAGTACAGTTCCAGACAGAAAAGGAAGATGGTAATAATGATGAAAGAATATGCAAAACAAGTGATGCACAGCACAACTGCTCACCATGGGTGGATCACCAATCCCCAGGTAAGCTGCTTTCTAGGTTAATTCAATCAAGGTCAAAGTAAAAGTTAAACAAGTTGGGAGTGAAAGATCTTTTCATTCCCATACTTTTTCTTCATTGGGAAGAATTTCAACATACAGTTTTAGGAAACTTGAAGATCAGAATCTCTTCTGGTGCTAGATCAGTCAGTAACCTTAGTAATTACCATGTTTGAGGTCTTCTCCACACAGGAAAAAATGCCCATCACACTGGTATCACTAATAACTGGTTCATTAATAACAGCAGAGAAAATGGGAAGATGTAAGTAAGTGTTCCTTGATCTTCAAAGACATCAAGGGGATCTATCTATCTTCTTTAGTATATGTAAGTCCAAATTTATAAATCTAATCTATGTTCCCCCAAGATTCAGAAAAAACACTTTAAAGTACCATTTTCTGGAAACGAGCATTCCAATGTTCCAAAAAGCTACTGTAATAAGTAAGAATGAGGATTATGCTTCATGCAGTTCAGATTCTAATGTCTTTGCATCCTTTGTGGTACTTAATGTGTTTTCCTCAGATACCTGTGATATAACATAGAAGTAAATCTAGCTGTGTAGTCTAAATTACCAAAAAAGCCTTAAAGTGTTTCTAGGTAACTTTTAGCTCAGGAATATACAAACAGACAAAATTCTTTCTCAAGCTGACATCAAAGTGAAGACTAGATCAAAAAAATTTAATGAAAAAATTCATGGGCAATCTATTAAAAATGCAACAAAGTGGTCAGTGCCTGGCAAAGTTAAAGGACAGATAATAACATTCATATGCTAATGTGAAGCTGTTTACTTGAGGGAAATATAAACCTATCAAATTGTCTGAAGTTGCCATTAAAGTTCATGAATTCCTTTCAAAGATGAAACATTCCTATTTGAATGTAGATAAATATTCATGGGTGGAGAAATATGCTGTTAATAACACTCTATCTGTCCAAAATATACCAAGCTGCTACTTGTATATTGCAATAAAGGTAGTTTGCATCCTGTGAAAAGCTGATTATTCCCAGGTGTCTCTAAAGGCTCTGTACAGCATCACCTGAACAAAGACGTATCTCTCGGGCTTTTTTGTTATAGGCTTGGGTTTTTTGTTTGTTTTATGTTTGGTTTCTTCCAAATAAATAAAATAGTGGGTGTTCCACTGTGTATTATCTCCTTTTTGAGGCTAAGACTAAAGTATTTAACTTCTTTTCCTCCTGAGTGGGTTTTATCTCCATTTCCTGAAGGAAAAATAAAGATTTCACTAAACAGATACATGTTTGTCTCTCAGTGCTTACAGGAAAAATGGAGGTGCAGAAGAAGAATCCTTTGAAAGCTTAGGTCCAGATCAAGTCAACACTATTTTGTGTGAGGGGAGTACCAAGAAGGGAATGCATGGATGAATAGATCTAGTAGAGAGGACTTCTGATTGACTGATCTTAATTGTTGGGTTTTTTTATAGATGCTTTTTATAGTATGTTTTAAAAATAGGTCTTCTCAAATCTGGTTTCATTCCTTATGTATAAAGTACTGGTATATTCAAATGTACAGTTGATAGCCACTGATGTAGCACTGCACAATATTCCAGTTGTTCAGGTGATTTGGTGTACAGTGAAGCCAGTGCAACCTGTCTTCCTAAGAAATTTTTGTCTTGAGTCTCTTGTGTGATTTATCTGGTGGATAAGGACTAGGGTTCATCCCTGAACCATGTTGTTCTTTAAGAGGCTTTTTGGAAGAGCTTACTTATTTTTATTACTGATTTTTGTTAAATTGTGGGATTGTAACATGGTTTGGGTCTCTAGCACTACAAAAAAAAAGAGTGAAATCAGTCCATAAATTCAAAAGCTTGTGAAGAGATTGGTTGACATCCACAGATTCATGGCTTAAGCTTTTATTTCTTAGGGAAAGCTAACACTGTGCAGCTGTAAGTGCTTTAAGAACTGTCAGACCCTTAGATCATGACAAATATTTGTTAATGGGGAATCAATGAGAGGGTGTTTTAGTGAATTAGTATAAAAATGAATATTATTCAGCATTTTTACAGATAATCTTAAATATAAAATTGCCTATGATAAAATTTGCAGATGATCCATGATCCAAGTACATATTGAGGCCAGAGCACTTAGTGATGCTGATCAATAGTTAGGCCAGTTTGCTTGGGTTTTAGCACAGCCAAATTCAAAGTTACACACCCAGGAACAAGGATTGTTGTATCTGCTCAGTGGAGAGTGTATACTGGAAAGCTCTAACTCTGAAATGGGGTAAGGGAATCTTCTGCTCCATTAGTCTGTGATGATAATACATTTGGAGATGGGGAGGGTGCAAATGTGTGTAGGTGGCTTGTGGACTCCTGGCAATCTGTATATTGGAGGAGAGAACTAGAAGGTTTGGAGGTGTCAAGAACCCTCTGCAGGACTGCATGTCTGGGAAGAGGGATTGAATTGACCAGTCTTCCTTCCTCCTCCTTGATAATACTCTTCATATCCAAGGCTTGTGTTGCACAGAGGGTTTCTAATCAGTTTCTGAGTAATTCAAAGGAGAAGCACCTTGTTTTCTTTCTTAGGTACAATCTATTCCTAAGTTTTTGTTACAGATACTAGTCCAGTACTGCACTGATTTATTTCCAAAGAATTGAGAAGAAATAGAAATATATATATTGTAGGAACTGGTAAAAGGTGCCTGATGCTTAGAAAGGGCTGATTTCCTCTAATAAGATAAAGAGCTGGATTAAGGCTCTTGCACTTGAATATCAGTTGAATATTGTGCTGATATTTCACTGGATTCCCCCCAGGCTTTTTGATGAGAGACGATATCACAGTGGCAAATGCTGAGGTTGTACTCTCAAAGGAGAACAACAGCAGAATTCATGGCTCTGTAAAAAAAGTATAGTAACTTTTAGCAGCCAATGCATTAAATGTTTTGTCTCATTCAGAGCCAAAATACTGAGTGGATGTTACAGATGGTGCTATGCATGCTTTTGGAAAGATGAATGCCTCCAGCCCTAGCTGCAAATGGCTAGCTAATTAATTACTGTGCATTGAGTTCTTGGTTATGGTAGAGTGGAAATTTGAAATTTACAGAATTAGCTTTTGTGAATATTTTAATTTGATAAACAATAGCTTTTAAGCATAGTATTTATTCACCTCTACCTACTGAAGAACGCCAGTGTCTACTCTCCACGTGAGCTGACTTCAAAGTAGTGCTAAACGCTGAAGGGGAATTGTGGCTGGTACTGTCTTCCTGTGAACTATTCTGAAATTCACTCCTAAGGTGAAATTCTTGGTGGACCTATGCATGTGGTTGCAATCTGCCAGTCCCTGTTCTTTGGCCAGGCAGGCTCTGCATCAAGGCAGATCATTTTGAAGGTGACTAAACTAGCGGTCAGGAAGAGGAAAGGGATGTCTCTGTTCTTTGTGAAGATGAAATATGCAAAGAGAGGAGACAAAGGTCAGAAGAGTAGTTAAAATTCTTTCTTGCTTAGCAATATATGTATATATATATTTAAAAAAATCGATATACCCAAAAATGATTGGCCAGAGCCATAGGCCATATAGGTTAGAGTATAAATTGTGTCACTATTAAGTGCTGTGAATGGAAATAGAGATTTCTGGGGCAAAGAAACAGAAGATGCATAGGACCAGGGAGACAGCAGTGAGGGGCTGGGCGGTGCGCTGGCTGCTGTGCTGGCCAGAGTGGGTTGGGAGGCAGGACTTGGTGTAATTGCCTTGTAAATATGAAAAATTGCACTGAGGAAATGCCAGCTTTACCACTAGCTGCTTCTCCTTCCTGAAACAGTCCACTCTCTGGATCCCTGTTGAGGCTAAAATAGCCTAGCAATAATAACTAACTGAAACAGTAACCACAGCCCTTGTGCTGCAAGCTAATCTGGAGATCAACCAGCTGTGTTTATTCTTGGTGAAGAATATATAGGCTGCTTTCTGAAATATCAAGGCTGCTGCCTCCTGAGAAAGTGTGTTGGGTTTTCACATATCATTACAGACACTGAGGGCTTGTTTGCATTTGCTGAAAATGTGTTTTATTAGCCTGGTTGCTTTCCTTAATGGAAACAAATATTTTGAAGTGGTTAATTTACAAGAATAAATATTATTCAGCAGGTTCCTAAACTCCCCAAGGTAAATAATACAGACATGGTAAAGGCCAGCTCTGTTATATTAATAATTGATGTTTGGCTTCCTCCTAGCTCAACTGTAATCTATTCATTCTACTTTGTAAAAGTGCAATTAGAGCTGAATTATAGCAATCAATAGAGCAGCAGCATTTAGAACCAAGGAACATAAATAGAGGGAAATTTTGCACATAGGAAGTTTTTTGAGGTACATTGCAAAAGCAACTTTAATTAGATGGAATTTTAAATGATTGCAAAGAAGATTAGATTATAATTGATATAGACATTTTCAGAGGTTCTCTTTTTAACCAAAACCAAATCCTAATAATTTGACTGAAATTATTTTCCTTCCTTTTACTTACCATGTTTCCAGGACAGTGCAAATGCTAATGATGTGACTGGAAAAATGCAGTTTTCTTGAGCTTGTCTAAACATCTACACTGTTTGTGGGCAGGTGAACAGAATAGAGGGGATGTGATACAAAGCAATTTTTTCATTTGGAAGGCTGTTTTGGGAGACAGTAAAAATGAGTAGTTTTAATGGACACCTTGAAGAGGAACAGAGGAAAACTTGGATGTGCTACAGGGAAACAAAATACAGAGTCTGGCAGGGGCAGAAAAAAGAGAACCAAAAAGAAAACACACACACACACACACAGAGATTCTATAAGAAGGTTTTAGAAGGTTTTGGATAAACATCCAAAGCATAGAGACCATTACAGAGAGAAATTTTGATGGTGTCTAGCCTTTGGTATAGAAAGAAGTGATAGAGGAGGAAAGCCCTTGGCACTGTGTTTCAGCTAATGAAAATAAAGGAGTTCCAGTACTGAGATGAGATGGGCTACTGCAAGCCTGTGGTGCTTGTTCACATGTGGAAGCTCACACTGAAATATATATATATATATATATATATATATATATATATATTAACTCTGGGACTTACGTAGACTCTGTATGGTTTTTGTGCCCTCGGGACAAAAACTGGATGATGTTCTTCACCCTTTGTCTCCTCCTACTTCTTTTCACACCAGGCTGTTAGTTTGCAATTGCCTTGCACAATGTTCAGGGAACTCCCTGTGTGTTTTTGGAGTGGCTGGCGTGAACAGCTTACATTGAGTTTGGTTGAATAGGGTGCCAAGTGTGAGGTACAATGTTATCTTCCCCTAATACTTTGTTCACTCAATATTAAGGACTCCCTGGAACTGAGCTGAGGCCTGTCTGGTGCTGGGTCTTTCCAAAATCTAAACTCTGTCTCTACTGCTGGAGACAAGCTGCTCTGGCAGCACAGGACTCCAGACACTCCTCTCTGTGCAGAGGAGCTCTACAGGGGGACAAGCTGCTAGTAGAGGTTGAATTACAGGATATAACAAGCTGCAGCCAGAGCTGGTGGGAATCACTGGGAGACTGTCAATGTGAAAGCAAAATGCTAAGTGATGGTTAATATTAATAATCACCATCATATTCTCCTTCTCTAGAGCATTGTGATGTTTGAGGTGAAATAAAGTGCTTTCAGTCATCTAGGAAGTGTGTAATGGCTCAGCAATGTATTCCCTGTTACGACTTTGGGACTTTATGCAATGACAATAAAAGTACAAAATGTGTTTAATTAAAGGAAGAGGCCAATTTTATTGAATGAATGAACCAAATAAATAACAAAAAGGATGATCATTAACATGTTGGTCTAACTTTTCAAACACAATTTTCATTTTACTATTGAAATTTAAAAACAAAGCATCTGTTAATGCAATTAATTTCTCTTTTTTTAATGCAATTGGTTTTTATTTTTCTGGTAGCAATGGAGTATTAAATAGGAGCTACCAGCTGTGTAGGAGAAAGGTGCTATTTAAACTGCTACAGAAGGAGATGCTTTCCTGGCTAGGGCTTTGCATATTTGAACAAGGAAATTAAATAATTAAAGCTGCGTTTGAAACAATATATTTTCTTGGGAGGCATTAGCTTGTCACTGGGTAATGCATGCATCACTCTGCATGTGCAGTATGTTTTAATCATGCCTCCATCTTCCTTTTAAGATATATTGTCTTCTAATGCAGCCCTCTCTAATAATAAGCCTATCCTGATAGTTGTCATGAGATGCTGATTGCTTTCTCTGAGTAGCATCTCCTGTAATTATTTTCCTTTCCTTTCAAGGTATAACTCAGACTCCCTATACATAGGAATGCACCTTCATGTAGTATTATAATGTGCATTGTTTTTTCATTTTATTTTTCTTTTATCAGCATAATGAAATGAACCACTTCCACATCATGGAGCGGCATAATGCTTATTGATTTATTGCTGTGTCTATTTATGTTGGCTTATCAGAAAGGTGCTTCCAATGCATTAGCAAACCCCTGGAGTGCTTCTGGTAACAGGAAAAAGTGTCTGGGTAGCTGTAAATACAGAGAAGAAGGTTTTCAATTTTATACAACTTACAGCAGAAAATTCCACTAGCGCTGAGATGATAATGTGCTCAGCCAGGCTATCTTAGAGCTAACCTTCTCCACAGGACAACTGTGGGCAGGAGAACTGAGTTTCTCTTTGGCCCTGGCTCTCCTGCCTTTGGCAGCACTTCCTAATTATAGGCAGCAGAGCCTCATTTTCTCATTTTGTTTACCCTGCATTGAAACAATTCCTCTTAATGTGAAGAGGCAGAAGCTGCTAGATACTAATCCTACCCTGCAAAACAAGAATTGGACACTATGGTTGGGTATTTAAAGACTTCCAGAAGCTAGATCATTTAGAGTTAGGAAACCATTAAAACATTGTAGCCCACCTCCATACCTCTAGGTATTTGCTGTCTGGGAGGAGGGGAAGCAAGCAAATCAACAAACAAGTCATTCCTACAATAAATCTCTTCTGATTGAACTTGAGCACAGCACTGTATGCTACAGGAGAATGAATAAACTGATGATAATAACAAAAGCTGATTACATTGTGATGGGCAATAGCAGTAAATAGGCCTTGCACTGTGAAATAGAAACTCATGGCCAAACAAATAAGTCGAGATTCCCAGAGAGAGCATTTTCAGCAATATATGGGCAATGACCCTCAAAATTGTGTATTCCAAAAAAATAATTATTTTCAGAAGTGCAGCCTTAGCCCTTAGTGTGGCTGAGAATAAGGTATTTGTGTTGCTCAATTGCACATGCAACCTATCATCAAATTTTCATCCTATTGAGAAATGCTGGTGTTCACAATTGGATTCCATTCAGGAACCGGTCACATATTAGTGTGTATACTTTCTGTTCTTGCTTTGGCCATCTGATCTTCCTTCCTCTTCATTCAGATAAATAATGATTTTTTTATAATCAAGAGAAGAGAGTTTTAAGCCATTAAAAGTGAAGTAGGGACTTAAACCTTGGAGGACTTCCCTGTATAAGCTGTACCCATAGGTGTACTCTCCTTGAAATGCATTCCATTTGCTTTAGTATGTGCAGGATGTCAGACCAGATGGTTTTGCTTTTTCACACAACCTCCAAATTTTGAGCACACATGCACAGTTTTCTACCATTGGAAAAAAGGAATGTTTTGACAAATACTTGTTTCTTTTTGTAGAAGTACAAATATATGTGTGAAAAGCCAAGGTGATCTCAGTTGTGAGCTCTCATACACACTATTTCAGCCTGAGTTGATGAAGCATTTAGGCAGGTACCTCGCTTTCAGTTATGTTTAGATTATTCTGACTTGTTAGTTTACTCACTGTTTGGATTTGGTGAGCTCTTGTACTCTTGGATTTAAAGAGGATTAAGTGTTGTGATTTTATTTTTTTTCCTCCTGGGGGATTGCTCTCTATCATAATGCTGACTATATTTGTCCTGAAAGAGCTTTAAAATTATCTCTTTGTGTGTCCTGTTAAGAATAATAAAAACGTCTCCGCTTTATGCAGTTCACTGAACTTTGAGTGTAACTTATAGTGAGTGCTTCCTTCTATTAATGTAGGACAATTAGTCCTGAAATTCATTGCTCTCTTTAATACATCACGACCCACCAGGACAGAGCCGATTGGCATGTAGGTTGCGCTGAAGTATCCTTGAGGGAATAGCATCCACCCTCAGCAAGTAGCCGATGATCCAAAGCTGGGAGGGGTGGCTGACACGCAGGACACTGCGCTGCCATCCAGAGACCTGGCCAGGCTGGAGAGCTGGGCAGGGAGAAACCAGATGAAATTCAACAAAAGCAAGTGTAGAGTCTTGCACCTGGGGAGGAACAACTGCAGGTATCAGTACAGGCTGGGGGTGACCTGCTGGAGAAGAGCTCTATGGAGAAGGACCTGGGGGTCCTGGTTGACAACAGGTTGGCCATGAGCCAGCAATGTGCCCTGGGGCCTAAGAGAGCCAATGGGATCCTGGGGTGCATCAGGAGGAGTGTGGCCAGCAGGTCTAAGGAGGTGATCCTCCCCCTCTACTCTGCCCTGGTCAGGCCCCACCTGGAGTATTGTGTCCAGTTCTGGGCTCCCTGGTATAAAAAGGACAGGGATCTCCTGGAGAGAGTCCAGAGAAGGGCTACGAAGATGATGAAGGGCCTGGAACATCTATCCTATGAGGAAAGGCTGAGAGAGCTAGGGCTCTTCATCCTGGAGAAGACTGAGGGGGGACCTAATCAATGTTTATAAATATCTTAAGTATGGGATACAGAGGGAATTGGCCAGCCCCTTTTCAGTGGTCTGTGGAGACAGGACAAGGGGCAATGGCTGCAAATTGGAGCACAGGAAGTTCCGCACCAACATGCGGAGGAACTTTTTCCCAGTGAGGGTGAGGGAGCCCTGGGACAGGCTGCCCAGGGAGGTGGTGGAGTCTCCTTCTCTGGAGGTATTCAAGACCCGTCTGGACACCTATCTGTGCAGTATGAGCTGGGGAGCTGCTTTGGCAGGGGGGTTGGACCCCATGATCTCTTGAGGTCCCTTCCAACCCCTACAACTCTGTGATTCTGTGATCATCCAGTGGCTGTTCCCTGTGTGTTGCTGAGGTGAACATCCAAGATCACACTGAATGTCACACAGAAAAGCAGAGAAAAATGGGTAGATTTTGTATCACATGAGCTGAAAAGTTGCTGGTAGAGCATAGACAATGGTGACATAAACCTCAGGCATTTTGATGAGATTCTGGGTCCCTCCCTCCATGTGCTCCTGACTGGTGTATTGTGCCCTAGAGTCCCCACTTGGGCATGAGCTGCTCAAGCTGGCAAAAGAGACCGCAGGAAGTTCAGCTGGGTGAGTATGGATATACAGGGAAAAACAGCTCTCCTATACCTTGGGGCTACTAAGATCAGTATCTACTGTTTTACAGACAGAAAAAAATTTTCTGTAAATATGGACAAGTATCACCCTTGTTCTCTATAGAGATTTCACTGGAAGGATTTCAGATACAAAACTGTGAAATAATTAATTTTCTAGATAAAAATGTGCTATTGATATCCATACAGCAGCTCAGCTTGTGTGTTCCTTCCCCTGTTTGTAGTGCACGCTGGAAAACTACCCTAAACCAAGATTGCTATCCATTGGTAACTGAAGTGAGCTAATTTATTCTAGCTGAGTATGTTTTTTTTTTTTCTAAAAGATATTAAAAAAAAATGAAATAACTCCCAAGGATGTTTTACAACTCTATCAGAAGAAAACATCAGAGCCCACTAATTCCAATTTTATGCTTGTAAAAATCAGTGTGAAATATTAATATTGGAATTGAAATTGATTTTTTTTTATCCTTTAAAAATATTAAGAAATATTATTGAGAAACAAAATTAAATATGCATCAGGTCATATTGTTATAGGAATGATAATAATAACAACAACTGATGTCTTTAAAAGGTACATTTTGGCTCTCAAATCTCAAGTTCAAATCTTTCTACATGTTAAAAGTATTAGCAAATTATTGTTGCTGGAATTCTGCCTATTTTGTATCAGTAAAGGTCATAGAAATCTTCTTATTGAAGATGCTGCATTAATTACTGTTTAGCAGTGCATACTAACCTTTCTAACCACAGATTTAGAAGGTGGAGTTTTTTAATTACCCAGTGATTGAAAGGAGCATTTGCAGGATCAGTCATGAAATAACCCCATGGAGTGTCTTAGAACTTTTAAAACCTGGAGCAGGAGTTGTATTATGTTTTGATTTCACTTTGTGCACTTAAAGTTGGCCCTTTTCTGAAACTCAGGCTCAAAAATCAGTTGAACTGACTGATACAACTCCAAAATCATTGTATTTTGCAACGTGCAGTTTTGTAGCACACCTTTACGTGCACTTGAGGGGAGAAAAAAGGGGATTGATCTTATCAAAAATCAGAGGTAAAGTCCATCTGGCTTCAGTTCTGAGTTGTGCCGTCTTGCTCTTGGGCAGCTGCCTCTTGGCATGTTAGATCCTGTTTGTGAGAGCTGATCACTTGCCTTCTGTTTTTCCCTGTTCATTTGTTTAGAACTGACTTCTTCCAAGAAAACACCTTCTGTCACTCATGTTTTAGGAAAACACAGGATACAAAATACCTCTTAAAGAGAAAATTACGCTTGATATGCACGGGGAGTTATCAGTCTATTAAATACATCTTATCCTGTGTACTAGTAAATATATATAATTGAAATCTCTTGACACACAGAAATATATGTAGTTTTAAAATGTAAAGCTGCATGATACAGTTGTAAGTAGTACATATTTATCACAAAGCAATTAAATATCTTGGTTTGTTTATTCCAAAATTAACTTTGCACATTAATTTAACATGAAAAGAGTGATTTAATGAAATCTGCAGATAATTATTATCTGCCCTTTGAAGAAGTTATCTAAAATGCCATTTTTATTATGCAAAGCTGTGTAAAATAAATTGCATTCAAGCAGTGGTTCAGAAGGCAGCTTATCGTAACCTGATGTTCATAAAGAAATGGCATAAAAGACCTGGGGATCACTGCTTTGCTTTCAAGATAGGAAAAATTAAGCAAAAACAGTCTTTCATTTGAAAATAGCTAATTTGACATGGAGATAATTATCTTGGTACTTTGAAATGTGATTAACTCTAATTATAGTCAGGAAAAAACCTACAGAGAACAATGAAAACAAATTCTAAATGTGGAAGCACGAGTGTGGATGGTCACGTGTGTGATTCATGTGACATAGAGGGTGTTAGGCAGTGACAACCCTCTTGTAAAAGTATGCAGCCAAGTCCTCAAACTACAAATTCCTATTTGCACACACATTCACCTCTCACTATGAGTTATGTGAGTAGTGCTTGTTAAATGACTGACTGCTCTCTGTCTATGCCTGTGCATGAATAGACACACATACATGCAAACTATAGTTGGCAACCAACTTAATGTAAATCTGGGATACTCTTGTTTTGTCCGTGGATAACCACAGTGTGCTTTGAGCAAGGTCTGTGTGGGGCTTCCAATAAAGGGATGCAGAAAGGCTACCCAAACAAGATAGTGGACAATTTCCCTTTTACCAAATAAAAAAGTGTTCTCACAATTTCATTTGGTAATTAATTTGAAATACAAGGTGTGGTAGTATTGACTAGCTAATATTTTTCTATATGGATGGAAGTTCTGTTCAGTGTTTGGCTTCCTTTAAGCTGAATAAATTGTTCCTTTCACTACTGTTCTCTGTCAGTGACATCCACAAGCAGTTCCTGTGTTATGCTGTATTTTGGGTTTGCTTTTTTTTTTTAAGCATTTCCCAATACTTGTTGTAAATCACAGATTTAAACCAGGGATCATTTTCCTCTGGTACGATGACAGGTAGATGCAAAAGTACATGCAGGGAAACCAATTTAGCACTTTTCATACAGAAGGACTGATCAGGGAAAGAAATTCAAGAAGTCTGGCTGTCATTATCCACTTATGCATAGCTTACTAAGAGCTTTCCATTTAAGGAAATGCTCTCAGATTCTTGTTTTATAGGAAATAGTAAATAGGGTTATGGTTTTATAGTTACTATGTCATATAAAGCTCTATACATTTTACTGAAGGATATAGCCATTCTATTTGTTCGTTATAGAATATTGGATGCTACATGGCTTATTAGTTGTTTCTGTTATTGTCAGTTTAACATTCCTATCAAACTGGTTTTTGAATAGGCAGTGGGGTATTTTTTGTTACCTTTCAGTCTGTTGTCTCAAAATTGGCTGCTTTAAGTTCCTTTATCCATTTGTTGTGGTGATTTTTTCTTTTTTTTTTAATGGAGTTGGTTAAGGCTTTTTTTTCCATACATAATTTACTGGCTGATGTGTTCATACACAGTAATGTAGAATATGGCTCCTTGGGTCTGGCCAGCCTGGCTTTGCTCTGTGATCCAGTGCAATCTGCTGGAGCTCCCTATTAGGGAGGCAGGAAGCCTAAACCAGTGCACTGGGAAGTAAATCATGACGCCAGGTTTGGATTCAAGGCTCACAGCTTCATGATGATGGATGCTGTAATATTTGCAGCTTTAGGCAATTTCTCATGAAAACATAGTTTTCCAGTATGAAGTTTCCAGACATTTTACACTCCCAGCTTGATACCTGGCAGTTCAGAAACATTGCATTCACCACCAACTGAGCCTCCCTATCTTTAGGAATTTTTAAACACTGGTGTGTTCATCTGTAATTTCCCATGTTGATGAGTAACCACACATTTCAATCAAAAACCCAGCAATAGACCAAAGCTCCTGAAGTACAGTCTTGCTAGCTCCACAGCTCTCCCCTTCCTGCTCAGTCACACACTGCATGTTACATGATGCTCTCTGAATCAGCCCGAAGGAGACAGCAGAGAAAAGGTCTGGAAGGGATGTCTTCATGATGGAGTGAAGGGAGATGGAGGCTCAAAGAGAGAAAGAGAATTCTGTGATGCCCTTTGAGAGGAGATCGTGACTTTCCTTCATGGGGGTGGGGTGGGGGTGGAAATCAGCAGAGAAATGAATAGGAGTGATGATGGGATGGGTCCAGGAAGAGGAGTTTTTCCATGGTGTGTGACTAGGCTGACTGAGGAAAAGGACAAAGCAATCAGGGAGCAGATTACTCATTGACAGAGTCAACTTAGTTTCACAAAGAGAAATGAAAAGTGGGCTGCTAAATTCCTCAGTTGCCACCTGAAAGATGGATATTAAATCCAACTATCTGGTCATTCCCACTAATAATTGAGGAAATCACCAATAATTTTATATCAATTTTGAAATTAATAAGGAAGACAATTGTAGGTTGGGAAGAGTGTTCTCCAGTGAAGCCATTTCTGTTCTTCAGGTGAGCCAAGTGCACGTAACCCAGAGAATTTCCTAGACCATCTCTGCAGGATTAGGCTGCTTTGCAGGGGTTTGGGTAGGGGAAGCACAGAAGAAACTTTAATGCTTTCTTCTTCTGTTATACTGATTTCATTGTTCCTGGGTGCAAGGAAAGCAAACACTATTTTAAAACTGTAGTTTACTTGTTTTCACGTGGCAAACCCATGGTAAATGCATAGGGATTACTTACACAGATTGTTGCCTGGCTTTTATATTCCTCTTCAGTTTGATATAGTTGTACTGAACTGAGACATCTCTCTCAAAACTGCTCTAGTCTCTGTGTCTCACCTTACCATTTCTGTGTTCTTATTTGTGTTTTGAGTGTGTGTCTTTTTAGTAACACAAGCATATTTTCTCATTCAGTGTTAATGAAAAAAGGAAAAAAATCTGGTACTGGAGAAGTTGACATTGCAATAGCTGGGAACGAAATGCACACTGTAAAAAGTCAAGCAGAAGATTTCTACTTAAATACCAGAGAAGATCTGAATGTTTTGGATAGGAGAGAGGCTATCCGAATGACCCTGGCAGCTTCTCTACTATCGAAGTATTAAAAAGAAGCTTAAAGCAGCTTAAAGCCAGCCCAGTATCCTCCTGCCCTTGGGCTGCAGGCTCTCTGGGCTCTACAGAGCACTCTCGAGTGTGCATAACTAATTTAAATTGCTGTGTGCTCATATGGCTACAGCCTTTCACCTCTTTATTATGTTCTACCCTGTGTCACTTGTACCTTCTGACGTATCCCACAGTGACAACTTTTTAAAGTTTCCCATGAGAACCCTACTGAAGTTTAGTGAAGGACATGAATTGCCTGTCACCAGGACATTGGTGAGCTGTACACTGAAAATTCTCCAGGGCAGGGAAATGGCTGTTTATTTTAATTGCTGCTTAAAGTTCCTTAGACAAGCTGATACATAATAATCATGCTCACTGGCTTTCCTGTTTTGTATTTAATATGGCATGGAAAAATTTATTGCTCACTTATCCAGTTTTCAAGGCAGTGGGGGTCTTTGCCTGTCTCCCTCATTAGGTTCCATTTCATTTTACCTTGCTTCATTCTGGGTACTGGCATGCTTGCTTCCAGCACAGATCCACAGCTTGTCTCCAAGCCTCTGAGGCCATGTGCCTCCTGCATGGGGCTGATGGAGCAGCAAGGAACTGCATTCCCTGCCTTGTCAGCTCCCCTCCAGCGCAAAATCCACCCACTATACTTAGAGGTCAGCTGAGGCTGTCAGATCAACTACCCTTAAAAATTATCTGGAAAGCTACTGTTGGGTTCATCTTCTTATTTTCCATAATGTTACTGTTTTGTTTTCTTTTTTTTCTTTTTTTTTTTCCCCTAAATTTTCTTTCTGAGAGCAAATCGAGTCGAGAATTCACAGGCAGGGAGAGGATGATCCCAGAGCTGGGCATGTTGGCAAAGCTTGAGTACTGAGAGAGCAGTGCACCATGCTGCTACTGTGCATATGAACCATGATGCACCTACAGAAAAGCATGAGGCCCCTTGGTTACATCCTCCTAATTCATATTCTGTCTGTGAACTAGGAAAGGGGATGGTGTGTTTCTAACCTACTTTGTTATTCTCTTCAGTACATCTAATATTTGCAGAAACGCACAATTAGAGATAAATCTTTTCTAATTCCTTTGGATTTCATTGTAATAGTGTTAATCATGATGAATTCTTTCAGTATTTAAGAAAATCAATTGTCAATTAACTTTTATGGGGAATTATACATTGTGGTTTGTCATCAGTTGGGCATTATGGCTTTATTTGACAACTGTGTTATTAAAACATACAGTAATTTGCTTTTATTATAATCTATCTAAAAGCCAACACAAGTTTCAAAATAATGTGAGCTTTGGAATTATAATTAGGGCATGTTTTATTAGGAATTGTTTTATAATACAGTGTTACTGTTCAGAATTAATTATTTTGTGTAAAGAAAATTTAATTAATGTATTATTTACAGGAACCAGATAGCTTACCTATTTTTTTCATAAATGCTTGAAGAATGACAACTGTAGTAACAAGATTTATATAAGTAGATAATCATCCGAAGGTGAATAGGCTTGATTAAATAATGAAGAGTTTAAAAAATACTTTATTTTCAAAACTCTGGTCCAGTTCTTACAAATTTGTATTACCAGATGAAGTCTTGTTTGCACTTACCTGGAGGTTGGTACTGTACTGAGGGATTGGTCCAACCATTATTCCACCATTTTTCTTCATAAGCAACTTCTGTAATACATTGACCTAACTTAGGTGATTCTGTTATGAAATAGTGCATCAGTATGCAACACTAGTAATAAATGTTATTAAGCAAATGGGTGCACTATTTTCGAACTACTTTGATTAAAGGGTACATGTTGGCTGCAGTTGTGACAGGCTCTGCTCTAAAAGGACTGTTTTGAAGACATTAAGGGAAACCATGGTGGATACAAGTTGATTTCATTACTGTGGTTAAAACTGGGAACATTTCAGAGAAGTTGTGATATTTTGGATGCTACTGCCGGTGGTGTTTGGGATAGCAGGGATCAGAGCACCATCCAAAGAGCACAGTAAAAATGAAGAATTGATGCAAATCCAAATAGTATCCTATGCTGAGTTATTCTTCTCTGCTGTTTGGTATACCAAAGATCATCCTTATCTTGCCCAGAGATATTTATTGACCATAGCTTTCATTACAGAGCAGCCAAGTACCAATAATCTAAAATATATGCAAGTTTTAAATGTCTATATTCAAGTTTAAACCTTTTTGCTTGTGAGGAATGTTCCTACTGGCCTTTTCCTGTCTCATTTGGGAGCTGAAATGTGAGCGATATATTTGCTCTGGAGTTGGCTTGGCTCTGAGGGAGCTGTTACAGTTGCTGTTCAAACCTCTGGATTCAGCCTCTCTGAGAATTATCGTGTTCTTTCAGTGGAGTATTTCAGTGTAGGTGGCACAGTGTGAAATCAGTCTGTATAAACCTTGGCTCTATAAACATTTTTATGCTTAAATCTTCTCTACAGTAATAATAATAACAATAACATTACTGGTAACTGTCACTCACTATATATAGGGTACTTTATTCAAAGAGCTCTAAATAAATCTGTAGAAGTCTGTTGCTTCATCACAGATATCATAAAATAAAGGGCAGATTATTGCTACTAAGAAAGGTGATTACCAGTGCCACTGAGCTCTTTCCTCTCATCAGAGCTTGAGAAATACTGTATGGGGTCACAGCTGGCCCACCCTATCTGCAACATCAATCAGTAGCAAATACTGTGGGGAAGAACACGAAAACAAGACTAGAGATGTCCTTCTGAGTTTGCAGTCCCTGTTCCCAGCAAACATCTGCTGTAGGCTTCTTTTGAACCAGAGTCTGAGCCTGTACCATTGTGTTCAGAAGCCATCAATGGACCTCACCCTATGAATTTTTTATTTCACTTTTTAAAGTACCTGTGTTTTTGTCAGGCTTTAACCCCACAGCAGCTAAGCACCACACAGTTGCTCTCTTACTCTCCCACATGGTGGGATGGGGGAGGGAATTAGAAAAGTGAGAAAACTCATGAGTTGAAATACAGATGGTGTAACAGATAAATAAAAAGACACACACACAAGCAAGAGAAAACAGGGAATCCATTGCCCACTTCCCATCAGCAGCCATCCCCAGGACAGCAGGGCTCCATCATGGGCAATGCCTGCTTGGGAAGACAAACACCATCACTTCAAATGCCCCCTGCCATCCTCCTCCTTTCCCCAGCTCTATATGTGGAGCACGATGTCATATGGTATGGGGCATCCCTTGGGTCAGCTGTCCTGGCTATGTCCCCACCCAAATCCTTGTATGCCCCCAGCCCACTCCCTGGTGGGGTGGGGTGAGGAGCTGAAAAGCCCTTGGCTCTGTGTGAGCACTGCTCAGCAGTAATGGAAACATCCCTGGGTTATCAATGCTGTTTCCAGCACAAATCCAAAACACAGCCCCGCACTGGCTTCTATGGAGAAAATTAACTCTATCCCAGCCAAAACCAGTGCAATTTCTCTGCCTTATTGCTTGGTTTATATTTGTTCTTTGATGATTTTTTTTCTGCATGCCTTTTATTCATTCTTTACTCCTTTATTTGTTGTTGATTTTGGAGATGATCTAAATGGTGTATTGGAAAGATTTAACAAGCTGCTGAACAGTGTCTGTGTTGTGGCAGGTGGGCCTCATCCTGAAATCTGAAAATTCTCCTCTGCTGCTTTAAATATGTATTTAGAACATGTCTAAATGTAGTGTTAGTCAGGCTCCTGTGCACCCACAGAGCTGTATAATGCTTCCTGAGCACCTTCCCACCCACTGTGCTGTGTGGGGAGACTCATGCAATTACAAGTTGAGAAAGAGGATGGTACTAAATACTGCCCAGGCAGAAGTTGTAGCCTCCTTAAGATTTCTATCAATTACTTTTCTTGCTGTACTCTTCTCTGATTTTTACTGCATGAAGCATGAGTTTAAAAGCATTTAAATTCAGGTCAATCAGTGATCAAATGTATTATCCCAGTGAGAGGTTGGGGCAAATCCATGAGAATGTGCAGAGTGTATGACCTACTATAACCTGTCTATTGAGCTGGCTAGTGGCAGACTGCATCACCTTAATCAGTTCTCCAAGTTTGCCATGCTGTTCTGCAAGCCATCCTGAGCATTGCCAGTCCTTCTCAGGCAGTGTCATTCTGCTGGGTTAAAATGGTCACAGGGAAAGGACAAGGGCTTCTTTACAGCACCAAATGTCATGTCTAAATGGTAGATGTGTCATATTGAAATTACCTCGTGGCTGAAAGAAAATGTGACTTTAAACCAATGTGCCTGAAAAATCCTATACACAAGCATAACCATTTGGCAGAGTGAGTTGGGTATATCAAAGATTAGTACATAAATGAAACAGAAATAAATTAGCTGCATATAGAGGGGTTTCTGTGGTTGCAGTGAAGGACATTACTGGAGAGTCAGAGATTGGAGGCGAGTGAGTGACAAGCTAATCTTGGCCTAAATAAAATATGAACCAGGAATAATGAAAACACTGAGGCTTATGTTCTCACAGAGTGAGATGGAAGAGTTTTATCAAAAACTACAATTAGTTGTCAAAAACATCCCTGAGCCATGACTTTCTTGTATAGTTTAAAGACTTCAAAGCAGTGTGTCATTCAGGAATGCGCACTGCAGTGCAACTGGGATACGGCTTAGAAGATAATGGTAATAGCAGTCTTTAAGATCCTTAGATGAAAGCGTTTTTATAAACATTAGTTAAATGAGGTGCTAAAGATAATTCTAGTCAAGGACTTCAGTATTATTTAATTGCTGTAATTTATTTCAAAATAGAAATATCAACAGATAAAAGTAGATGTTTCCAAAAGCTGCTCAGGAAACAGGAATGGCTTCGCAGCTAAGACTAAAGAATGTAAGATAGAGACCAAATATGTGCAGTGTTGGGATTTCTTTTCTCTTATGGAAAACCATCTGATAAAACTAATTACAGAAGAAAATGGAGAAAAATGTTTTCTATTGCCCAAACAAATACAAATCAGCTGAAGAACATTCCCTTAAAGTTCACTGGGGTAAAGACAGCAAAACAGCAGCAAGCCTGAAGCTGCCAAAAATGTGACTAGATTGTATCTCACCTGGGAGACACACTGATGAACGAAAGGCAGCAAAAACCCACAGTATGTGGCAATTTCTGCTGCCTCTGAGCTTTGGGGAAGGTAAAATGGGGAAAATATCATGACCATGATGGAAGAAAATGCAGTCACGGATTCAAAAAATTTTAGGTGGCTAAATCTCCTCCACCAAAGGTACAGAGACCATGACTCTGGCCATGTATATGCAGGGGTGCTTTGGCAATCAGGAAATCTTAACTCATTACTGTTCCTGGTGCATTTGTTTTGCCCCTTAAGATCAACGCCCCACACCACCGTTCAGTTCAGTATATAAAATGAGGCAGACAGGTCACTGTTATACCTGTAGGATGATATACCTACTCCTGCACATTGTAGGCTTCAATTGCAACAACCTGCTTAGTGCTTACTCTACATTTCTTGCAAGATATTTATGCTTTCTTTGTGGAAAATACTGGCTTAATTAAGACAATAATTATTTATTGGCAGGTGGGCTTTGGACATAAAGCCTGCCTAATCCATAGTCACAAGCTAGACCATGACTCTACAATTTTATTGCTAATCTTCCAGACTTCTTTTAACCTATACAGTTGATCAATCTTTGTGTTTTTCAATGGGGTTATGGGTGGAACTGAAGTTGAAGGGCCCCAAGTTTGTAAGTGTGCTCACAGTGCAGAGCCCGTGGACTGTCACGCTTCTCTAGGAGAGCAGCTGATGGATGTGATACTTACTGCAGAGCAGGTGACCTGCTGGCATAAGTGGAAGTGTGTTTGCCTGGGAAATGAAATGAACTGAAAAGTAGAGAGGAGAAAAAAATTGGAAGATAAATAGCACTTGCAATGGCAACCTTTAGTGACCTCAAGAGAGCAGCCTAGAGATGACAAGAAATTCAGGCTGAAAAAGGTTGATGATTTATAGACTGTATGTAAGAACAGCCCATATCTATTGATAGGAATTAGAAGTAAGAACAGATTACCTGTCAAAAGAGGAAGCTGTCTTCAAAAACAAATGTTTCTGAAAAATTATTGGTGCTAGGTGAGATGATCTTTGTCACATTCAATTAAATAAAATGATCATAAACAGCTCTTCCAGTAGGTTAAGAAAAGTGAGCAGGACAAGCTGAGTAGCACTATGGCTAAAAAAAAAAAAGTTACATAAATGTTCAACCTTCCAAAAGCTGATCTAGAAAATACCCCAGTAAAGATTAAATGATTGCATTCTAAGGGTCTGAAATATACTCATTTGCACATAACATGTATATTTACATATAAATATATATATCTGTATAGTTAATTTTTTTTCTTTTCTCGTACCATAATTCAGGAATTTGTCTGTCAGACACACAGTGTCAGATATGCCTTAGGAGGAGATAACAGCAATGTTTTATTTACTTAGAAGCAATGCAAATGTTTTGAAGCAATTACTCATCTTCTTAATCAATGTCAAGTACAGTGGCTAGGAGAGAGGTCTTTATTTTGTACTGTGGTCTGAAGCAATGGTATTAGAACAGGAGAGAAAAATAGTGGCTTCTAGTCCAAATAAAACCATCTAAATTAAATCATATTACAAGTGTAAAAAGAAAATGATATCGATGTAAATATGCAGTCTTTTTATCAGGCAGTCAAAATTGATGTCATCAAAATGCAAGGATAATGGCCAGGTCAGAATTTGTCATGCTGCTGTAGTTACATCAGTGGGAAATCTATGAGCCACATCTTGTTGTGTCTATTAAACTCTAGCTTGCAGAAAACCTCAATATACTTCAGGCCTTTGGGATATATACAATTCCAGGCAAACAGCTAGAAAAGCTACTGAGACTCCTGATACTTCAGTATTTAATTCCAAATTGCCATTCAGTTGGAACTGAAAATAGAGGGGAAAACCCCAGCTGTAGCCTGTCAGAACTGGCAGGCTGCTGAGTATGTGAGGGTGATGTCCTACAGGTGACATTTCAGCCTGAGATCTGAACTGCTCTGTCACACTAGTTGCAATCCAAACAGAGATTTAAATTTTTATTTTTTCAAGGAGCAATGTTACCTAAAGGGTGCTGTCATCAGTTGCTAACTATATGTGAGTTATGCACAACAGATGTGGTGACAAAATAAACTGCTTGGTATCCTCCTCCTCCTGGCCCAAACACAGACTAATAAAAAGCCCCAGTGCTCTTAACCTATGAAATAAAACTGACCTCATGTAGCTGCTTCTTTATGGTTCTTTCACTTCTTCAAATGTAGACAAAGGATGCTAATTTCTGTACATGCAAAGTCTGTTCTCTCAGGACATATATTCAAGTGGGTGATGTTAGATTTTTAAGTGTCCTTCTTTAACCACTCAATTCCCATACATGTAAAATTCCCTGCACCTGCTAGGAGCTGATGTGTTTCTCTGTAGCTCTTTTGATAGTCCTAGGGCTGTGCAAACCAATGGATCTCTGCAGGAAGCTGGCACTTTGTATCTGTGATAGGAATTAGAGGCTGACATGTATCGCAATTACTTGCAAATTATATGACTGCTCACATGAAAATCTGGAGTTCTGTTACCTGGTGGGAGTAAAACAATTCTATCTGACACTACTATTAAATTGCTTGCAGAGAATTACCTACAGACTGCTGCATATTGGTGATTTTTACTATAGAAATGTTACTAAAAATAGCTCAATTACAGACTCATGCTAAGTCCTGAAGCAAGAGCAGCAATCATTTGTGTCACCTGCTGATCTCAGCTCTGCCTCTGGGCGTGTAACTTCTGTTTGGCATGGGAGAGAATGAAGTCATAGTACAGTTGCCAATTCTGTAACTGGCTGACAGAAAACATCAGCCATCAGTACTGCATAATACTGCTAAACGTGGAAGTTCTCTTCCCTTGCTGATTCTACTGCCATTTATAGACAGAAGAGACTCCTGTGTCTCACATGTCTAGGTCCTGTGAAGGCTAGGTAAAACCAAGTTACATATGCCTCTCTAGTGTGGTTTTAGTCCAGAATCACTTATTTTAATTTACTAATGCTGGGGAAAAAAAAGATGTGCATGCAGTAAACAGTATGTTACATTACATTTTGAATATGCATTGCTAGAACAGGGCAATGTCATAATTAATGACTTGAGGTTATTACAATGTTATAATGCTAAATAGCCCATGAAGAAGATACATCAGAGTTGTGACACAGGATTGTTGCTTACCGTGTTAGGACAATAAATGCTGCCAATTCTGTGTTTTCTTTCAGCAAGCCAAGTTCCAATCCTGTTGTTTCTCTCTTGCAGTTCCTTAGGTGCATCCTTAGTAATGTTAAACTATATATGAATGAGCCAGACAAGTCTGTATAGCTCTGTATCTTCCCTCTAATAGCAGCTATAAGCAGACACTAAGGACAGAATGTAAAAATAAAGCTGCATTCAATGATGTTTCCCTGAAATTTTCTCCTTATCTTGCAGCTTCTTCACCAGCTGAATGCTTTGTAATCAGTCTTTTTTTTTTTCTTCCATTAATTTATCATCTTCAGGTAGTACTTTACCAGTGATAGATGGCAGAATGTCTTGTGAGATGGAGTGAAAATCTTAGTTAAAAGTTGATAGATATTCTGAAGGCCCCTTATCCTATTACGGCAATAAATATGATAGCATTGACATGATTTGTTCTTGATAAATCCTTGGAGGCTATTACTTCCCACCTTACAGTACTGTAGCTGCCTAAAAATAATATCTTTATTTTGTATTTTAATATGCACAAAATCTTAATTAGGGCTTTAATAAGCTGAAACATCATTCAACTTGCAAATTTAGTGTGAATACATCTAAGGGACCGTTATTTGTTACATGCCATAGCTGTTGTCCTCTTACAATTTCTACACCAATTTTCTAAATACAGTGAGCCTTGTTGAAGTCCTGTGTTCCCTTTTCCTCCTCCCATTGCAAACAGTCTCAACAAATCATTGCAATGCACCCACGAGGTACAGAAATGAGTAAACTGCACCTGTCTGTGCCACTTGTGTGAGCCCAGGATGTGATAACAGGTACCTCCAGGCAGGTTTGTTGTATTAGCAGTGGCTGGGGTTAAGAGACAGAAGTGTGACCAAGCTGTTTTCCGAAACCATGTTCCTCTGGATGGCAATCCCTTGTTCATTAGGAGGAGTTTCTCAGCTTTGTCTGATTTCTCAGTATAGCTGGTTGTTCTGCTAAACTGCTAGATTTGTGCAAAATAAAAATTCTTCCTTTAAAACACAGGTATCTAAGCAATGTTAAATATAGCTGCTGGTTAACATTGCTTAGTTATTACCTGTGTTTCTCACAGCATGATCTCTCCTAGAACCCCCACTCAGACTCTTGACATCTGCTGGGGATGCTCAGAGTAAAAGCATGAAGCTAAGGGGGTGGTTGCACTGCCAGTTCCAAGCATCCACCCTAATCACCTACCCAAACCTGGCTTCCTCAGTAGTCAGCAAATGACTCCTCTTGGGAGGCGTTATGATACCAAAGTCAGGCTTAGAATCTCTGTGCCTTTCTGTAAGGCTGGCCTTTTAATTCATCTGGCAGACAGAATCAAGTGGCTCAGCTTAACCACATGCATGTTCCAGTGTCTTGAGAGTATGTAATGTGGGCAACACACCAGTTGTTGTACTTGACTGCTTGCTTCAACTGCAGGAACTTTGTGTTTTCTGAATCCATCTGAAAACAAAGGAAGAAAGAATCTAACAGCTTTCTTATTTCATGAGGCACAAAGAAAATATACATTAGAATTAATGTTTGTGCACACATAGGGCATGGGTTCTTCACAAAATGGGTTGGGGACAATGGTTTTAAATTGTCACTGGCTGCTACTTGCATAGAAATTGAATGCCTGAAATGAACAACACTTTTATTGTAAAGCTGTCGTCAGTCAGAATTCTGCTTCAATATATCTGGGTATCAGCAGTCTGTTGGACCACAGCATAGTCTCTGGTTAATATTGCTTAATTCTAGGAATCTGCGTTCTCCTTTTTAGTGGTTTGATGGTAAATAAGCTTATACTGCTTGCATCTTGAAAATCTTCTGTTGGACTTTTCTGTAGTTACAGGAACTAAAGCTGGGAAGGTTTGTAGGCTGGAGTTTAACACTGAGTAACTTGGGGTTCGATGGCAGCTTGGAGTAGGATAACTGAATGACAAGGCATTCTGCAACTTAAAGATTTCAGAAATAGCAGATCCAGGATGTGCCCCCTTGGCTCTGGCTCAGCCCGTCTGCGTCCTGCCAGATTCATCTTACAGGCAGGAAGGCAAAACAAATCCTGCGGGCTGTGATGGTGAGCTTGCCTGGCTCCAGTTGTATGTGCTCAGGGAGCACGTATGGGATTATCCACTGGAACACTCTGCATTGTTGTTTTGCCTCTCTGATTCCAGGAGGAGTGTGGGAATGAGGAAAGGGTGTCTTTTTATCTTGGGAGGAGGTACTGACTTTGTGTATATATACACCCATACAACACAGTGGTCTCAATTAAAAAGTTGAACTCACAGCTGAGATCTAAAGTTTGAAATGTTGAGGTCAGTATTTCCTTGTGGGCTTTACATGACAGTGTTTTGTGTCCGTGTTATGATAATGCCTTCTGATTACATAACTTTTTTGTTCTGCTTTTAGTGCATAAAGGGTCTTGTCTCTTCCTTTAAAAAGAAAACCACCTTTTTTCTGCAGGAAAGAGGTTGTTATAATGGATAGTTACAGTGGTTTTTAAAATGTCATAATTATGCTAAATAATTTTCCAAGTGTGACTATTACATTTGCAACTAACTGGTGGTTTCTTGGACAAAAGTACTTCTTGGAAGCTGTTCCCTCCTCACTTGCTGCTGTAGTTGCATAGGGGTGAATGCCCAGCTTGCAGGGCAGGAGAGGGAGGATGCTCTGGAATGACACCCCAGAGGAGTGAGGTGGATCCCTGGCTGTGCTGCGGATCCTGTGTGATGTAGTTCCTTTAGCTGTTTGCAGATGGTCATTATGTTTCTCTCTCTTCTTCCCGACTTTTAACTTAAGGTCATGATTTGCAGGACTGTCAAGTACTTTTAATGATAGTAGAATCAGTGGGAACCCTATTCTGAATATATTAATTAGTGGGAAACCACTCTGACCACCACCACCAGGGTCTAGGTGTATCAAAGCAGGTTCCCAGTTTAAGGGATACTTTTGATCTGAGCCTGTGCAAAGAATATTTTTTAAAGGTTATGAAGAGAAAAAATTTGGTTTTTCACAGTGATTGTGAAATGTATACCAGTCAGCAAAACTGCAAGGCTTTATTTAATGGGCATGAAGTGCTACAGTCCTTCAGAGACAGGATCACCTCCATTACTAACATGAAAGGTATTTTTAATTTAGCCATATCCGCAAAACTATTACTGAAACAAGGAAAAGAAATTGCTAGAAAGTGGGAAATCTGGCAGCTAATACAGATCAGAGCCAGATCTTCCTTACACTACAAGTAATTAAAAATTGCTTTAGAATGCAAATTATTTGAATAACAAACAGTGCGGAAGATAAAAGCAATTGACACACAAAAAAACATAATCTGTAGATCATCTGAAAAATGTTATCCATGCAGGACACAAAATTTCCAGTAGCTTGAAACACTCTCCTTCTACCTATAACTGCACTGCTGTGCAACACAGCCCTTGGGAACACTGCCTCCTTTGCTTTGTGAGAGCATCTGTTAATGACTGTACAGAGGCTGCGTGGGAAACTCTCTTCAGTTCTGACAAGTGGAGCTAACAGATCAGGAGGGTTAAAAACTCACGTGTCATTAGCTATGAAAATTACTTAATATTCTGGATTTTCACTTACTCTCTGCCCTAATTATTCCTTTGACAGCAGTAACTATTATAAGCATTGTCCCTCTTCTAAAGAATCAGAAAAGACGAAGCTTTTGAAATGTTAAATATTAAAAATTGGTTTTAGTATCTTTATTCCTCTTATCCAAAAAGCTTCTTTTATTAAATGAGCATGAACTCAGTTCAGTAACTTCATAAGGGTTGTTTTGTTCTACAGAAGAAAAATTAGCTAGATTGAAGAGACAGATATATGGCTGCTGCTTTGTACCCAAGGCCTGCAAAGGCAGGCAATGCAGCTTCTCTGGCACGGGCTTGTGCCTTACAGCTTCACTCGAGGTCCCTTCCAACCCCTACAATTCTGTGATTCTCTGCTGAAAAACATCTGGTGCTGATGCCCATCAACCTGGAAAACCTGTACCAGCACCAGACTTGTCCTTGCTTTTGGCTCCTGCCACCCTGTCAAGTCAAAGACAGTGAGGGACGCTGGCCTGGTTGGCTAAAGCAGACCAATTGTACAGCACAGGGCGCAGGGCTTCAGGCTGCTGCTCAAAGTAAAACTGTACAGAGCAGAGAGTTGTTTTACACAAATACGAGGGAACCCTTGTTTCTTCACTCCCTGTACAGAGAGAAGTGGGGCTGCAGACACTTTCAGAAGGGGAAAGGTGCCCTGTTAGCTTTGTGAAATCTTGGGAAAGGATCTGATGTTAGTAATAGAGCGCTGGTAAGGCTGTTAGCGGAGGGAGTCAAAGTGGAAATGCAAGCTGCTCCTTGGGAAATAGAAAATTTGAGGAAAGATCAACCCTGTAATACAAGGCACACACATGAATACCAAATACTTAGATACAAGTGTGGGAACATCTTTTTATGAACTGGTTTGGCATGATTCATTATACTGGAAAGAGTTATTGGGAATGTTTTTGCAGAGGTAGTGGTAAGGTGAGCAGCTCAAATTTACAAAATGTGTAAAACACAGAATCACAGAACTGTAGGGGTTGGAAGGGACCTTGAGAGATCATGGGGTCCAACCCCCCTGCCAAAGCAGCTCCCCAGCTCATACTGCACAGATAGGCGTCCAGACGGGTCGTGATTATCTCCAAAGAGACTCCACCACCCCCCTGGGCAGCCTGTCCCAGGGCTCCCTCACCCTCACTGGGAAAAAGTTCCTCCACATGTTGGTGCGGTACTTCCTGTGCTCTAATTTGCAGCCATTGCCCCTTGTCCTGTCTCCACTGTCACCAAAGAAAAGGGACTGGCCAATTCCCTCTGCATCCCATACTTAAGATATTTATAAACACTGATTAGGTCCCCCCTCAGTCTTCTTTTCTCCAGGCTGAACAGCCCCAGCTCTCTCAGCCTTTCCTCATAGGATAGATGTTCCAGGCCCTTGTCATAGTTGTCATGGTCTTTTTTTCACTGAATTGTCTGGTAACAGGTGACCTATATGCATCAATATTCTGATTAATCCTAATTAAAACTTCAGCTTCAGCCCAGCTATCATCCCAGCTTTACATGAAGTGTACAAGCGTATGATTGTATTTTCTGTGTTACAGGTGGAGAAGCACATTAGTGCAGTGCAAAAGAGACAGTTCTTTACACAGAACTGTAAAGAAAAACAGGAATCACAAGAGTTTGGTAGCTGAGGTGGGATTTTGAGGGGTGTGTGTGGTGGTGTTTTGGAAACAGCACACCTTGCTTCTCATGTAGTGCAGGCAATTAATTACTACCTTTGTTCTGTTCTGGCAGGAGCGATGCTGGTTCAAAGATCTGTTCTGGGCTGCATTTGTTTCTCCATGCCTGCAGAGTCAGCATCAAGGTAAGAGGTTTCCAAATTTTGGCCTTACATTGAGCTTAGGCTGCTGGCAGTATGAAACAGTAATTTTCACACACACGTCATTCAGTCTTAAAATATCTCCCATGGCAACACCACCTTTTCTTATGTCTATCATTAGAGATTAGTCCAGGCTGAGTGGTTCTTACAATTTACTTTTCACCGTCAGTAAAACTTGACTTTTCCTTTTTACTTCCTTCTCAACATAGTTCTGTATATCTCAAGTTTTCCAGTGTCCTGAGCACCTGATCTCGTGTGTAGATAGGCATAAGGTCAAGCCTTACCAGCAAGTAAAAAAACCTCATTTTGTATTTCTCAACACAGAATGTTTGGTTTTTTTGTCCACATTATAAAATTACATTGTTACCACTCTAGGTAAACAACTATAAGCTGCTTCCAAACAATGTGTAAGTTTCATTGCTACATAGGTTTTTATGTCCTTTTTCCTTCCCTTCCTTTGAAAACAAACAAAAAAGATACATTGTAAAGAAAAGGATTCTATACTGAAACTTACTCAGCTGTTTGAAGTTCATAGGAGTATCTTTTTTAGATCTTTTTTCTTCCAGCAGTGCAGTTATAACAAAAAAACCCAAATAATGAAAATATATGGTATTAAGGAAACAATGGCTTTGTAGTTCAGTGTCTTGAGTTAGCAGCCCTTCACAAATGTATTCTTGGTCTGCTGTAGTAGCTGCAGACACACTGCAAGTCAGTACGCAAATAAACACACATTACGAAGTCAGGAACGAGTGCTCACTCCGAGTCTTTATTAAAATTGAACACAGGGAAGTATTCAAACATACTTCTGGTTGAGAATCTAGACAGCTACCAAGTTTTCAGGATCATCTGGTTTTACAGTATTCCAGAGTCCCCGTTTTAACCCCTCTGAATGTACATTCACAGAACATGGAAGTGAGCAAGCGCTGCGGTATTCAGCCGACAACCACTAGATCATCACCAACAAACTGGTAAGTCGGAACCTCGAGGTTATAGGGAGCGGGACCTTTCCTGATTCTGCCAGAGGCATCGTAATGGGACCCATGGCAAGGGCAGTAATAACCGCCAAAATCTCCAGAGTTAGCAATGGGTACGCAGCCAAGATGAGTGCAGACACCTACCAGTATGACCCACTCTGGTTTCTGTACTCTGTCTAAGTCATGCTGCGGATCCCTTAGTGTAGACACATCAACGTTAGCTTCCTGATTAATCTCTGCCTGGGTTCTGTGACGCACAAAAAGGGGCTTCCCTCTCCACTTGAAAGCCATGTTCTTGCCTTCTGGAATGTCAGATAACTTGATCTCGATCTTTGACAACGCTAGCACATCGGCAGAGGCACTCAGGCTGGAAATAAACTGGGTGACAACACTCTTAGCGATATACGCAGTCGCTACGCATGTCGTGGCAGTCACCAGGTAGGAAAACCCTTTTCTAGCTTCACTGCTGCCTTGAGAAGACGAGGTGGCATCCAGCACATCTTGACGACGGTAGGCAGAGAAGTCAGGTACTGTGACATCATTATGGACATAACGAACACTGGCAGGTGCTGCAAGGAAAAAAAAAAGAAATGACAACATTTTCAAGTACAAAACTATTCCCATGTGCTTTAAGTTATACCTTTTAAATTGGATTTTTGTAACAATGGCTAAAAGGTATTCCAAAGTCTGGGTGGGATTCCGCTGCCATTCAGTTTTGAGTTCTAGGAAAGTGGTTTCTAGAAGGTATTTTTGGTAGATGAACAGGTGATTTGTGAAAACTGTTCTTTGAAAATCACACAAAGTATGATAAGGGAGCAGAAAAAACTGTGAGAAGTTCTGGATTTAAAGTGAACTGTTATTTCAGAAGATTTCCAGGAAAAACTCCTGCAGGATACCTTGACTAGCTAAGACAGACCTGTTTGCTGTTCAAATGTTTCCCTGAAAAAAATTGCTATGAAGAAGTTTGATTTCATACAGTTCACACAGCTGCAGCTTCACACTTCTGTGCATTCCTTTGGCTTAAGTACTTTCTATGCCTCTAATAATCTTAACCATGTGGTTAACCATTTTAAAACTTAAAAATATGTAATTCCCCCTTTAAACTGTTGTCAAAGCGAACTGCAACAGTGAATATTTTTCAACCCAGAGTCCCCTGTTTGATAGGCTCACTTCATAGAAGGATCTGGGTATAAAGCTACGAACTATCCAGCTCCCCAGCTTTTCAAGTGGGAGTCCCATATCAAACCTGTGTGCTGAACTAATGAGATGTGACAGCTAAGAGGCCTCCCATTAGTTTCTCCAGAAAAAAAAGTTGTTCCCTTCCATGATAATCTGTAAACCAAAGAAAGGAACATGCTAAAGACAGAATGTATTGCTTGTCAAAGGGGAACTTCTGTTATTTGAAAAGAACTAGCTAGTCTTTTGGTTTTTTTCCCTAGTGCTTGGTCCAAATTCAACAGACGTTAATGAAGACCATTTTCTGAAAGTACTTACAATTTCTCTCAGGGATATATATGCAGTATAATATGGAAAACATAAATATTTCTTTACAAGTAACTCAGCACAGAGGACCATACTAAATTATTTCAGTATAAAGACTAAACACTTTATAAACAGTATGATTTACTTGTAAAAATTCCTCATGTTCAGTGAAAAGCACGTTTGATGACAAATTATGAATAGGATTAAATATCAGCTGCATTAGTTACAGATTTGTAGGGTTTTCACCTGAACCTGTCCTTTACAGTTAGGGTCAGGTGAAGTATGCCGTTCTAATCACTCTACACCCATCCTCCACACGTCACTGCCACCTCCAAACCTGACACGAACACCCTCTGTAAGGGTATGAAGCAAACGGTCACTGCATGCCCAGCATCAGCAGGTAAGCGCCATGGTTCTCCACAAAATGCACAGCAGGCCGTTCCAGGGAGAAGTGCTGCCCTTTGCCCAGCTGCTGGGTTCCGCAGGAACACCCTGGGACTAACTTCACCCGGCCACTGCTTTTCTGAACACTCACGAACTGTGCCATGCCGAAGGAGGAACAAGGATGAACGTGGCACAGTGAACTCACTGTTAGAGCTTGTTCTTCTGCCGGTGCAGTGCAGGCGGTGAGCTGTCACCGCACAGCTCTGCTTTGACCCGTCACTTCCTTACTCAACTACACAAAAGGTTTCCTCCGTCTTCCCAAGTGCACAATGAGTATCTGCCTACCCGAGAGCCATCGAAAGGAAGCGGCCTTTCACCTGCCCCATAACCAGTCCTATCTGTGTGTGACAGTGTAACGATGACCGTTCGGATTTACTTATTTTTAAAAGGCGCGGCGGCTCCTCCCGGTCGGGATCTCACGCCTCCGCCGGCCCGACGGACACAGAGCGCCCAGGCCGCCTTCCCCAGCGCTGCGGCGCGTCCCCGCTCCATCCCCGGCACAGGCCGAGGAGCGCCCGCGGAGCCGCCGGCCGAGGCGGCAGCGCTCCCAGGCCCGGCGCCGCCCCGGCCGCCTCCCGCCGCCCCCCGCCCGCCCGAGCGGCTGCCCCGGGGCCCGGCCCGCGGCGCCCTGACCCCCGCACCGTTGAGGCTGGCGCCGGCGACGATTCCCCCCCGGGCCGACTGGCCGATCATCGACTCCCGGCAGAGAAGAAGCCGCTTCAGGTCCAGCGGCACCTTCTCGGCCCGGCGCGCCGCGGCCGACGCCAGCGGCTTCAGCGGGCCGGGCACGGCGTGCGCCGCGGCCGACAGGTAGGGCGCGAAGGGCCCGGAGCGAGCGGCCACTGACAACATGGCGGCGGCGGCGGCGGCTGCTGAGCCGGTCACCGCTCCGACCTTCCCAGAAGCGGCAGACTGCGCAGGCGCCCTGACGTCACGGGGCCTGCGGTCGCGCTGCGGTGGGGTCACAGCGCCATTGCGTATAGTGTCAGACGTCACAGCGCGGGAGGCGGTGCGCCTCCTCTGCGCTGCCCCGTGACGCAGGCAGTGACGGCGGGGCGGTGCTGCCCGGCTGGGGCGGCCCCAGAGCCGCGGGGCTGAGGGCTCTGGGGGGATAACAGCGGGGTTTGTGGGGAGTACGGCAGAGGGCGCCGCCAGTTGTGAGGGGTACGAATCCCAGCGTGGCTTGGCGCGGTGCGGCTGGCCGGCGGGGCCGTGCTGAGGCGGGGCCGGCCTCCTGTCCGCCGGGAGCTGAGGAGTTGGCGTTCCTTGCTCTGCGCTTGGCCTTTCGCCTCCCGAGTTCGGCAGTCGCGAGGCACCTGCTGTCCCCCAGCCCGGGGCGCTCCCCTCTGCCCCCTGCTGCAGCGATTCGACCCTGGGGAGGAGGGGTGCTCTGAGCGGCTGCGTGCAGGATCCGGCGCCAAAGGGCCTTGAGCTTTGCTGAGTTTTAGGCGTTACCCGGAAACAGACCCAGCCCGAGCAGTGCGCTGTGATTACGTGCATTGGGAAGCTGCTGCCTTGGAAGCATCCCTGCTGGCTGTGCCCCAGGTGTGAGGTTGATCTCATGCTGCCTCTAAGACATTCTGCGCCCGAATCTTTGACCTTCTAGTGCAGTGAGAGTAACCTAGAAGTAGTGACGGGGCTTATCCCACCTGTGCCTGTCCGCTGCCAGGGCAATGTGTTGTCAGTGCTGCTTTGGCATTGGTACTCGAAGGAGGTCTGCTCACATTAAGTGCTCTGGATGTTGAAATCCCTGTTCTTGGCCTCATTTCATGCAAAACAAGCACTACTACAAATGTACCTTACTTTCATTATGATTGTTTTGTTGGGTTATTGCTGGTTAACATCTCTAGGGCAGTAAGTGCATCCAAGTGCCATCCTAGGGTACCTCTGATGCTGCTGACAAGCAAAGAAAGTGTTTAACCTTTAGAATGTTTCATACAAAGTTCAGGAAGCACTGTAGGGCCAGGTGAGTGGTCCTGTACTTTCTGTGTGCTACGTGGGATCATTTAAACAAGGCACTGTGATCTCAAAGCACCTTAAAAGGGTTAATGTTCCCTTCCCTTGCTACTCTTGTGACATAGGGTGGAGATATGTAAATACCATTTAGAAACATTCCTTGAAAGAAACCTGTGCCACTTCTGGGATAACACACGACCTTTGTTACTTCTGTTCCTCGTGCACCATCTGCTCTTTACCCCTTTTTATTACTTTGCTTCTTTTTTCTTGGTTTGTCCATTTATTTTTTGTCTTTTCATAGTTCTGCTGGATCAGTTGCAAAGTGGGGAAATTTTTTTTCACCTTGTCACAGGAAATTGGCAAGTGATAGATTTTACATCAAGCTTGAAAAACACAAAGAATGTTTTACAATACATCTGTTCATAACCACGTTTCTGTGGGCAGCCTCTTGCTGCCACAGCTTCAGCGTTTTCCATTGCTCGTAGGCACGTCTGAGTCTGGAGCTCAGGCTGCTGGGGAAGGCAAATAGTTCCCCAGAAACTCATTGTTATCATCAGTGATTAGGAGGGTGAAGGAACACAGCAGCTGTAATTATTGCCAGAAATACATTTCTGCTGTTCTCCATCACAATCACAGGCTGAGATGCAAATGCTTGAGTCCAATTTTTATCAGTTACTCAGCTGTGTGAAGGCTCCCAGGCATTTGTGGATTGCTGCACCTTTAGATCTTGCTGTTAGCATAAAATGAAAACACTCTCTTCCCTCCTCTCCCACGTACTGTTAATGCTTTTCTGTGGCATTAAATAAAAAGCTGTGTTTCTAGTATGTGTTGTGTCATTGTGGGTTTTGTTTTTTCTTCTTGCCATACAGGGTGCTTGTGCCTGTTTGGACATAGGCAAATTGAAGTATTTAAAAATGCTTTAAAAAATATTCTGGTAGTTTTAAAACCTACTTCTGTTAGGAATACTCTGCATCTGGCCTCATGGACAGCAATAGATTTGGCCTGACCTGCCAAGGTAGTCCTAAAATTGTTGCTGGTATTACTCTGTGGAGCTTCAAAAAGGGAAATAAAATTTGGGTTTTTGTTTTTGAAAGTGCATCTTTTGATATTATATCAGTATGCAGGACAGAAGTATTGCTTCAGTTGTATGCTAGGGATCTTTAATTAGATAATATATGTGATTTCACCCTTTTGGCTGCACTGAAAAATAATCTGAAACAAAACAATGCTGCTGTCAGCTCCTTCCCCCATGCAACAAGCAGCAAATGACATCCTCCAGGCAAATTAAACCCAAACCCACTCCCAAGGGCTGTTCTGGAGATGGTAGTTCAGTTCATAAAATGAGTCTTGGCAGCTACAGGCAGGGCAGTGCTGCTCGGAGGCGAGGCCGCCGGGTGCCATAGTGGTCCTCCTGATTCTGACATCCTGCTAAGGTAAAGGAGCAAGTTCCTCCCTTTGCAACAGGGAAGCTGTGGGCTGCCTGTGCAGAGCTCCAGCCTTGACATAGAGATGGGCTCCTGGGCAGGCAGTGGCACTGTAAAAAATGAAGGAGTGTCTTGATTGCTTGTTGGAAGCACCAACTCAGCTCCCCAAAAAAGACCTTCCCCTGGACAAGGTTCCAGTTCTCTGTAGTAACTACTCATTTGGGATGATAGTCTCACCCATAACTCATTTGGGTTAATTGCAAGGAGTACATTAAATATATCACATAGACAGATCCTGGACTAAAGGAAAGATCTATTTTTCCTCTAACAGTTGGATGAATAAATAAATACCTGTGGGTTTTGTGGGTTGCTTTTTTCCCAGATTTATTTTACAGCATCAGTTTCATGTTGACTTGTCACAGCTTCCAATGGTAAGATTTAGTTTAAGACTGGGTGGATACACTAGCAGGTGCATAGCTGCTCCAGCCAAGCCTTTCCACTAGCTCGGGCTTCTAAAATGTTCCCAAAACATGGGATGAACTTGACACAGAGATACACTGTAAAAACATTGGAGCTGAACTAACCTCTTTCTCAGCTAATCGAGCCAGTCTGTGCATGCAAGGCTGGGAAGTGTTCTAGTGTTTCATACTGGCTGTGTAAGGAGCTATTGTTTTCAAAGTCAGCTGGTGCTGATGGTGTTACTGCTAAATTATTTTATGATTGTGCATTAAAAATACTGTCTCTGAGGATGGTAGTTTAGGGACTGGCCATATTAAGATTTATTTAAGGGTTTGACTTTTTCATATAAGTAATTCACTGAATCTTTTCAGCTGTGGTCTGAAATGCACTGAAATATGGTAGTTCTAATTAAGTGGGATGGATCTTTCCAGTTCCAGTAGTATTGATCTATAATTTATTTCTTTCCCAGCAAGTTTGTGACATCTAAGCCTGGGTAGATAATGATTTACCCAACTCAGCACACTGACTGTTGATAACTGTAGTTAGTAGTGATGTAGTAATTATAGGATGCTACAGTAATATTCTAGAGGAAGAATAATTTGTGGAAACTGCTGGGCCTGTGTATCAATGTACAGGTGGAAATAAATAATATTCAAGCAGGAGGAGAGAAAACTAGGAAGACTCAGGTGGCTGCCATTTTAACAGCACGTGGTTTACTTATGTTATTGCATGTAAGAGGAGGAGAGATATGGAAACACGACCTTATTTTCTGTTCTGTAACAGGTAATAAAATTATCATGATCATGGTAAAGACTGATCATAACCTAAGAAGTTCTAACAGTGCAAGAGGAGGTGCTACTAAGGGCATCGGATATTAGTATACTGTAGGGATTTGATGTTTAACCATGAGGCTGAGGATTTGAGCTAGTATTTGTAGAAGGGTTTGTTACCAGTTGTGGGGTTTGGGGATTGTTACTGGTTTGTGGGGTGTTTTTTTTAAAGATTCTGAGTTTTGACAGTGATGAAAGTTTTGATTTGGCTAATCCAGCTCAGCTGTTTGGGATGAGGCAGGCATGGTCTCATCCCAAATGATATATTTTTCTGGCTGGGTGCTGTTCCAAGAGACGTTTGGCAAAATGCACTTGCTGCTTCTAGAGACTCATTACAAAATGAGGCAGCTGTAATTTTTTTGAATACATGGTTGTAATCTTTTTAAAGATGCAAGACTGATCTCAGATTGCAGCGTGGTCAGAAGGTGATTAAAACTTGAAAACATTTCAGCAAAACAGGCATCACATTCTGTTATCACAGTCTAAAAAAGAGTAATTTTAATTTTAAAATGACTAAGCATATTTCAGAGTGTAGGTGTTTCTTTGAGACCTGCTCTTAGACTTATGTTCCTGAGCATCAATACTGAGGAAGTGTTTTCTGGCCAAATCTGAAAGTTAAATGCTGATACAATATTGTGTAAACCATCTAAACAGTCCTCTGCGATTGCTTTTGTGCATCCACAAGAGTGTTAGCCTCATGAAAATTTATACTGCTTAATGTCCCTGTCATTTTAAAGTAAGTTAAAAGTTCATTTGCATTAATACAAATGCTATAAGATGTCAGGGTCATAGTATTAAGAAATAGTTGCAGAATGTTGTTATAATGATTTTGGGCATGTGCAGTGGTGCTTCAGTGCCTTTCTTTACATGCTGTTTTATTCTTCTGTTTATGTTCTCTTCAGATATTAACTGCAGAACTTGGCTGGCTTTCTGCTAAAGCGTTGGATACCCCAGGCAATTTCATCTTACCAGAAAGTTTTCTTTCTCTGAGCTCTTTGCCATCTTGCATTATTTTTATGCTCTGAAAAGTCAGTGCTACTAAACTTGAGACTTGAGGGTTTGCATTTGCCTCTTGGTTTTGCATTGATGATTTCTGTCTTCCTCCCTGAACAAGAGTTTTCAGAAAGAAAACAACCCAAAAACCAACCAGGAACCACCAGTCTTCGCCTGTGGAGTGGTGCTAATAAAGCCAGTATGCCCTGTGTCATCACAGTGGCAACTGAGGTTTTTCATGCTGTGCTTTGGAGAATGACTGAGAACAAGGTCCGTGTGGCCCAGGTGATTCTTCCAGCTGCCTCTAGTCATGCTGCATGATCTCACAGCTGTGTAGATGATATAACATGGTCCAGCTGTGAGCAAGAGCAGGTTGCTCAGAGAAGTTGTGCAGTCTCCATCTGTGGAGATATTCAAAACCCAACTGGACACAGTCCTGGATATCCTGCTCTAGCTGACCCTGCTTGAGCCAGGGGTTTGGGCTAGGTGATCTCAAAAGGTCCCTTCCAGCTGAAGTGAGGCTGTTGTAACATTGATTTTCGTATTAGAGTGCTTAGTAATGAGCACAAGAAAGCTGCTTGCTTAGAAGTGTTCAGAGGTTCTTGTGAAATACAGCCCAGACCTTGCTGACCTGTAGAGTGGGGCTGATGGCAGCAGGTGGCTCTAGTGCTTGTATGGTGCCATTGCCAAGCATGGATGTATGAACTGGGAGTGTGCTGAGCAAGAAGTTTCTGGAAGGTAAAATGAAAGACTTTCCTGCTTTCTTTCCAGGTTGTTTCCTGTCCTTTAAAACTTATTTCTAGCAAGAGTACTTCATACTTTTTTATTTAACAATAATCTTTCTTTGAATAGCTATGTTGTAATTTTCTTCTGTCAACTTTCCAAAACAGGGGATGTATCTTCAATGTAGTGATATGTGTGGAGGTCTACAGCCTGCAGGCATTAGATGAGACCCTCAGTTTGTTGACTGTTTAGATAAGAACTGCTAGAGTGGCTCCAAATGTCTGCAGTTAGTTCCTCTGCAGAATTAATGTTCGTTACAGAGATTTCTGGTTTGTGCCGTGGTGCTAGGGAAGCTGCTAAATCAATTTGAAGGTAGATTTGTTATGCAATGCAGTTTGTTCAAGGTTAAAATTATGGGGACCTTTTGATATTTAGACATTACTGTTGGTTGAAGTTGTCCTGTTGCTTTGGAAAGTCATAAGATGTGAGTGATCAAAAGGGTCGTATATGAAAAGTGAGGATCAAAACTGGAAAGTACAAATGAGGAAAAAAATTAACGTTTTGGTTGGTCAAATATTCCTCTCCTGGTCCCTGTGACACCTCCCTGCTGCAGTCTAATTTACAGACAGTTTTTCCCAGCCAAGGAAGAAATAAGCTCAAGTATCATGGGCAAAGAAAAAAATCTGTTGGCAGCTTTTTAGTACTCTCTATTAATGCAGCAGAAGTAGGCAGGAGTTCACAGCTTTAGCAGCCATCTTATTCTAAATCTCTTCTCTCCCTGGTTGGTAAGGCCAAAGATGTATATTGCCTTCAGTATAAGACATGGAATATCTGGCTCTGGCAGACATGCACTCGATGTTTTGAGTATAACTTGAGATAAATACAAGCTAAGTGTATTTCTCCTCCTCACCCAAAAGGAGAATAGAAAAATCAAAGCAGATGAGACACTCTACCAGGCAGGAAGAATGGGATTTTCTGAGCCTATTACAGAGAGAAAAGAAAATGCAGCCATTGAAGTGATTAAATAAAAATGCCCAGCCTAAGATTATGTCAAAGATTTACATAATTGTGCAGATGGACAAAAAGAGTCATCTATATGTGAAACTGGTAAGATCTGATCACACAAATCAGAAATGACAACACAAGGTGTCCAACCAAGCAGAAGCCAAAGGCTAGACGATAAGTGCCTGGGGCAGCATCAAAGGCTGCTCAGCAAGGCAGCAGCCCAAGGCTAAATGAAGTTGCCTGGAGCATTATCAAGGACAGCTAGTTCAAACGTTGGTTTGAGGGAAAATATTTTTTCTCTTTCTCTTGCTTTCTCTCCTCATGTTTCCATAAAAATCCCTGAAACTTTTGACAGGCATATGTTTTGACTCACAGCTGGCCTCCACTGTGACATATTCTTTGCTTTTTGTGATACTGCAGATGGAAACAAGACCAAACTGTTTTCAACTTTGTGACCTCTGGCTTAAAATTGAAAAGCTTTACAAAGGAGAATCCACGCTTCCTTTGCTTGTGTGTTATGATTAATCCATCTGAAGAACTCCATCTTGTCTCTGACACTCAGCTGACTATGTTTATCTGGGGTGGGGGGTGAAGTTCTTCCCACATCTGTAAATAGGAAGGGGTTTGGAGCATCCATCTCTTCTCCACTCTTCTGTCATTGCTCACAAATCTCTCATAGTTGCATGATGAAGCATAAATGTTACAAAAATTTATATTTACATTTATAACATATTTAAAACATATTTACATTTATAACATTTCAGAGTGCCTTACATTTATTGATTAGGCAGGAAAAAGACTTTTCTGGAACTAAGCAAAGCAGAAGCAGGGAAAGGGAGCAGTAGCACCAGAGATCTCCATGTTGCTTGATGGAGGGCCAAAAAATCTCATGTGCTATTATATATGTATGTCTGCCACTATGAAACCTATTGCTGTGGTTTTGCATAGCAAGGTTCTGGATGGGGGAGGGATGCAATGCTGTGAAGATCACCTGCAAGAAGCAGCTAGAAGCTTCCCGTAGGCCCAACAGAGTAAAGACCAGCTGGGCTCAAGGGCAGACCTGCTGCTGACCAAGGCCAAGCCAATCAGTGATGGACATAGTGCTCTGTGAATCACATTTAAGAGAAAACCACAGGCAGCTGCTTTCTGCCACCAGAGAAGGGAGTGAGATGATGTTAGAAACTTTGCAGACACCAAGGTCAGTGGAAAACATGGGGGGTGAGGTGCTCCAGATGGTGGAGGAGAGATTCTCCTGTAGCTCATGGAGAAGACCATGGTGGGGCGGGTTGTCCTCCCGCAGGCTGTGGAAGATGATGGGGAGCAGAGATCTCATTTGCAGCCTGTGGAGAGGCCCCATGCTGGAGTGGGTGGAGACATACGGAAGATGCTGTGACCTGCATTGGAGCAAGCTTCTGGCCGGACCTGCAGCCTGTGGGGAGACAGGCCCACGCTGGGAGCAGGTTTCCACGGGAGGACCAGACTGGAGCATAATTTCTCATTATCCTAAGAGAGAGAGAGAGAATAATAAATGAGATTTTTTTTAATGACATGTTGAATGTTTTGCCCATGATGTTAATGCTAATTGCTGAAGGAGCTCTCCCTGTTCTTACTTCAATATATGTTTTCTTCCCGGTCCAACTGAAAAGGGGAATGATTGAGTGACTTCAGTGGGCATCTGGCCTCCAGGCAGGGTCAAACTGCCACACCTATCTTGGGTGAAGTGGTAGAATAAGCAGGACAACATAAAAAGGATGACAAAGAAAATAACTTTTTCTGAATTTCCTAGTGTATAGTACAGATGTCAATCATCATTAGACTTTCCTGTGAGCTTTTTCCTGATGCATGGTTGCTGGACCTTGCCTTATAAGCAGCTTAGGACCACCATGAAGCAGATAATGGCAGAGTAAGAGCTTTTTGTAATACTTGCCAATTTTGTTGGCAATGAAGATCTGTGTCATTAAGAGCTAATGCAATGAAAGTGTCCACATATCATAACTTTGTCCCTTTCTTCCCCCTTATACCAGGCATGCAGAGACCTCACCTGTAGCCTTTTCTCATCTCAATGCTTTAGTTGAATTGCAGGACTTGATTCTAAAATCATAACTGGTTTGCAACATATGTGTCTCTGTTTTCAGCTGGATTGCTGCAGATCCATGTTACTGTAAGGAGCATCTAGTTTAAAAAAACTGCTAAGAAAAAAAGTTGGCCCTGGTCTCAAACTGTGGTATTGATCTCGGTGCCTCAGGGAGTTGGGAACGGTACATCTATGATGTGTGCCTGAATTGAGCTAATTGCACATTGTAGTCTTAATAATTTAAATGTTCTGGTGAGTATTGCTAAGCACTTCCTTCAGTAGTAGTTTGTGGAAACCTGCCTATAATGCAAAATTCTTTTTTTATATGTGATGTCTTTTATTTTCTGTCCTCCTAGGTAGAAATGATAGAGAAGAGCCTTTTCCTGTCTTTTTATGAATAGTTAGGAGAATAATCGTACTACTGAGGCTGTTTCTAATGGTCCCCAGTGGAGTTCCTCCAAGTTTATAGATCAGTTATATTTCATATATTCATATTTTTAGTGATCCTTGGTACAAGAAGTAGACATATACTAATGAAATCTGCTGAGGCAAACTTATGAAATATTCTATACTCTGGGAAAATCAGAATATAGTATGGAAAGAATTAGAGAACTTTACAAGTTAGGATAAAGTCTAGTAGTACAAGTGCAAGGTCATTTAGAGATTTGTATCAAAGGTTTCTACCACAAATTACAGATCTATCACAGGAAGTGATGGGAGAAGGAAGAAGGTCTAGATATGTGGTGGGTGATCAAAGTACAACTGTATGATGTGTCCATTTATTTTGTCAGTGGGATAGTAGGATGCATGAGTTTTTCAGTAGGTACAGGGATGTTAATTTTAGCATAGAATGTGGCTGCAAGCTCATGCAAGTAGAAGGTACCTCCTCTGTCCCTGAACATGCAAATCCAGGTCTCAGTTTGCCAAACTCACCTTCCTAAACACTTCAGTGAGTGGGTCTCTGTGGATAATCTCAGGGAGTCAGATGATCATCTTAGTTGTCTCTTTGTGGAATGCTTGTTCACTTAAACAAACAATGGGTCTGAAATGAACAGCACAATTGGGAACAAATGCAGTGACTTCAGTTCTTGAAACACATCTTTATAAATTTAGCAAAGGATGTTAACAGGAATATAGAAGTAGATTATGACTGAAAGCTCATTCAAAGGGAAAGGAAAATTGCAGAAGGTTTTTCCTTTTCTCCAGCCAGGGATATAAATTAGTTCAGTGGTGTTGGTGTGGAGCTGTCTGTGAAGGGAGATGAGAAAGGGTGAAGTTTGCAGTGTTTATGTAAATGCAATGATAGAATTTTATCCCATCTTATTGGAGCCTGTGTTTTTTGTCAGGGGTAACTATGTTTGTCTTAGGGATATGAATTATTAGCATTAAATACTCACTGTACTGGCTAAGGCAAGGAGGCCTTTCCATTCATGTTAGCTCTCTTTTTCCTTTCTATTCTTACAATCTCTCTCATTTTTCTTTCTTTTGAATTAGGTTTAGTCACTGCTGTTATGCTGAACAAGTGACAAATTCTGACACGGCATTGTGATGAGGACAAATACTTTCTGAGGAGAGAGGGAATCTGAAATTTTCATTTGTACTGAAGTCTGAAGAGGACAAAAAAATAGTGCTTTATAAGAGGGTCTAGTGTCCAAAGTGCCTCTCAGTGAGGCATGTCACTAATTCTATATTATGGCCTTTCTCTGCGAAACGTTGCTAGCTTTCTTAAAACAAGACTGATGCACTTGGAAGCTGCCTTGCTATGTAAAATGGATAATATGATGTAAGAGAAATGTTAGTAATTGATTATGAGTCCATTTTTCATGGGGTTTGTGTAGGGTAAGGAGAGGAGTTGCTACAGTTGTAAGGGTCTATCAAAAGGTAGATGTGCCATGTTTCCAAAGGAATATATTAGTACCTCTCCTGAAAATGGAGAGTGCAAAGAGGTGCCAAAGGAACAGGCAAAATGTTGACAGGCAGCTGACAGCCCACAATGAAAGCAGTGTAGGTTAAAGCTCTCAGTTCCACTGATCCTGAACGGATACGTCTCTTTGCCATCATGAGCTTCTGTGGGGCAGCTTCATGACCCCCATATAAAATCTTCAGGAAGTAGCACTACCTTTGTTAGTATCAAGTGTAGTGTGAAAGGAATGGCACAAACATGGTGTAGCAATAATTCATTCCTTATCTAAATTTAAGATAATACTTTGGACCAAAAAAAACAAGTCTTCTTGGATTCTGTCTAGGCTTACTTTGGCCAGCTTTTTGCTGGGCACAGCAAGTATGTGCAAGGATGGTGGTTGCAGGAAAAACTGGGATTCTAAAATGCTCCTTTAAGTTTTCAGAATTTCACTCTGGCGACACTATAAGGAGAAAAGCTTTTAAAAGTGTGAACAGATTGATACTGTTTGGTCCTTTAACAGCAGCATAAAACTCATTGAAGTGTTTTTCTTGGGTTTGTCTTTGCAGGAAAATTGACCACAGTACTGTACTAGAATACCTCCCCAAAGGAAGCTGCAGCTCCTAGAGGTCACATAGTGCTGCCTTTGTCAGCCACACTGGGGACAGCTCTGACACACAGAGCTCCTTGGTACAGATTGACTTCTGTCCACAAGGTCAGGGCTGTGAGATAAAACCTTACTGAGAGAAGAAGAAATCATTTCAGCTGGCCATGTAGACTCATTTGATAATAAAAGAGCCCTTAGTCTGAAGCAATGAATACATTAGTTATTAAGAAAGCAAGACCACTGGCACAAAGTTAATATGTGGTGTTTAGCAATATTGAGGGTTTTTTTTTCTGAATCACAAAATAACAAGGTTGGAAAAGACCTTTGATGATCATCAAGTCCAACCAATCCCATCCTAAGCTAAACCATATCCCTAAGTACCTCATCTACCCTTATTTTGAACACATCCAGGGAAGGTGACTCAACCCCCTCCCTGGGCAGCCTGTGCCAGGCCCTGACAACTCTTTCAGTAAAATTTTTTTTTTCTAATGTCCAATCTAAACCTGCCCTGGAGCAGCTTCTTGCCATTTCCCCTGTCCTATCTCCTGTGACCTGGCTGAAGAGACCATCACCCACCTCTCCACAACCTCCCTTCAGATAGTTGTAGGTGGCAATAAGGTTTCCCTCAGCCTCCTCTTCTCCAAACTAAACAGCCCCAGCTCCCTGAGCCGTTCCTCAGAGGATTTGCCCTCCAGCCCCTTCACCAGCCTGGCTGCCCTTCTCTGGACTCGCTTGAGGATCTCAATGTCCTTCTGATGGTGAGGAGGCCCAGGACTGGACACAGCACTCAGGTTGCTTCCTTTGAGTTGATTTACAGAAATCTTATAATTTACTGACTTTTTCCCTAATCCCCTTTTATTAGCCTGACTGACATATGTCTTTAGAGGAATGACATGCTGGTTGTTCCCAGAGAAGCAGGACTCTGCAGCTGACTTTCCTCTTCCTGTGCATGATCTTATTCTCTGCTTTCCATTCTTGAAAAGAGTGGTTGCAGGAAAATGCAACCACTTCCCATGCTCTCAGCTCTGCTTTTTCTTACACTGATCAATGATGCTGCTGCAGCTTAAGATTTCCTTTTTCTATGTTACTCTCATCCAGGTTTCTGAGCGTGCCTCCTTTCAGCAATGAGTAGGTAACAGAAGTATTAGTACAGGCCTAAGCCCAGTTCCCCAGGCTTCTCAGACTGGTTGATATCCAGGTATTTAGCTCGTACAGCAGTGAGGTCCACAAGTGACAATTTCTAAGGAAGGGAATTCCCTGTTACTAGCCAAACAGCAGTTAAAACAGGCAAAAAAAGTGTTTGCCTGAGGGGGACTGATGATATGCTGAGAAAGTGGAATAAAACCATGGATCCTCTAGAACATACTTGAGTAGATAAGAAAATTTGCTCAGTTGAAAATTGTCTATGGCATCAAACTGACTACAGTGGAAAGGAATGGAAAATAAAGCAACACGTTGCACAGAAGCATGTCCTGGCAAGCTCTTGAAGGGCTGGAAAAGAACCTGACAAAAGAGAGGAAATTAATTCTGAATACGTTGTTAAAAGGGGCTCTCTCTGATTCCCTGAGCCTTGTCTTGGTTCAAACAAACCAAGCCCCCACTACTTTAGTTTTAAAAATATAATAAATCAGGAAGTACTAGTCAACAGATGAGAACTAATAAATCATAGCTTTTCAGCAACTGATCTGCAGCAGGAAATGGAAGTAATGGGAAAGGGTTGGTGCTCAGCAGCGTGTCCCAGGATTACAGGTGCCTGCATTTCTAAGTTTGATGCTGTACTTCAAAGTGAAACATAATTTTTAGAGAGAAAGAGTCTGCTGTCATGCCCAAGTTATTGTATTGACTGTTGTGGTCTGGCGCAGCCTGGCTGTAGCTGGATGTGGAGATGCACACACGGCACCACCCGGCGCTGTGATTTCACTGCAGGTGTAACGGGGATTCCTCACATCGTACGTGGTACCTGGTATGTGCAGAGGGGCTCCACTCAGAGTTTGATGATGTTAGGATGTCTGGTTTAGAATATTAGTTGTGCAGGTTTAGAACTAAACTGTTAGGGAGTTTAATTCCCAATTGTTATTTGTTATTATACTAATTTTTACTTACTTATTTTTAGGAATGGGTGAGCTCTTGTCTGACACTGTCTATATCCTCCAGTAGAAAGTTCAGTGGTAGTATGATAGTTACAGTGTTATGTCCAAATTTACTTGACCAAGTACAGGATAAAAAGGCAAAGGTAATGTTATTGGTTAGAGTTAAAAGCTGGCTTCATGCTTGACATAAAACATAGTGAATACAAGATCACGGAATCACATTTTCAAGGCAGTTCCAGAGTGGCTTTTCTTTCAATACACTGCTTCTTAACGGAAGAGGCTATAAATCTATTTATGGATGTTTATGAGCTCTCCCCTATGATCCATGTAATAAATATGTTGGATTGAGCAGCAGTAGGGTTTTTGCAACAACTTTTCATATTTGTTCAATTGAAATGCAGGAAATAACAAAAAGTATATTCACTTGCCTCTACTGAAATCTGTAGATGATATGATTTATTCTTCTGTGTTTAGGGTTCTGTACTTATTTGAATAATTTTATTAACTTTGAGGGAATGTACAGCTGGATTTGGATTAACTGGAGTTTAATATTTGGAAGAGCTGGCTGTAGACTTTGTTTTCATGTACATCTTTGTGTAACCTTGGAAATTGTTCTTGTTCTGTCTCTGCTTATTTTCTTTTTTCCTTGTTTTATTTTTTTAATTTTAAATGTGGGGCTTTAAAATAAAAATAAAGGAACTCAGTAGCTCTGAGGACTTGGGCCTCCATCTCCCTGTGCTTTAATTTCCTAGGAGAATTCCTGGAAAAGTATGATCTGGTATAAATGCATTCACTTGAGAGCACTTGAGACTTTAAGATGCTTCTTGGGTTTTTTAACTTTCAGTTAATGCTGATTAATAATTGATCTCTCTATCTACCATGACTTCCCTTTCCAGGAGAAAAAAAGTGATTTGACATATTACTTTAAAAAAAAAAAAAAAGCTTAAATTAATGAACACAGTAAATGTAGGCACAGTGGTAAGCAGCATCCTGACCTAAAGAAGCAATTAAAAATAAATCACCCATCTCCAAGAAAGATAAAAATAATATTCAGTAAGAGTTGTTTCTGCAGCTTGAAAGCAAGAATAAATTTCTTACAGCAAAATGAATGTTATAAGCACTTATTTTTGGAGAAGGCTAAAAATACTTAATGTACTAAAAAACAAAAGCAAAAATGGCATAATCCTTTTCTCTTCAGAAGATGGAAATAGGAAGGAACAGAGTGGAGAAACAGACCTTTAAATATTGAAATGCATTATCTTAAAGGAATTGCTCTGAAACAACATCTTGGTAATATTAATTCTGACAGGAGAGTGTGTCTGTGGGAGCATAGGATGAAAATCATAGGAATAAATCAAGGAGATGTCTTGTCCACATAAAGTGCCCATCATATTTACACAGAAGTACATGAACAGTGATCAGGTGGTCCTCATGCTGGCCAGGACAGTTACCTACCTTGATGCCTGTGAATGTCACAGCTGAAATCCATGTTCCTTTCCTATCGTAAGCACTGTGTGACTGTGCTGTATGATTTTTAGGGCCTGACCCAGCTCTCACTGAAATCTGCTTTTTACTTTAATAGTGGGTGAATTGGGCCAGCCATAGTTACTTATGATCCCTGTCAAAAAAAGTATCCACTTCTGTTACTAGTGATGTCCTTTAGGTTTGTAGAATGCTTTGGCACAGTAGTGGAGGCTATAAATACCAGACTGGATTGCTGGGGCAATGGGAGAATCAATTTTTTTTTTTAATGCCTAAAAGAATGGGGTCAGCCTCAGAGCCACAGCTAGCTTGGAAATGAAGTGGCACCTGAGCTGGTCAGGGAGAAAGGAACAGACTGCCTATTAGAAGCACTAGAGGATGGAGTTGAAGGCAGTAGGTCAAGGCTGAAATACTGCCTCTGTTGAGCTCATTGACTTGTACGTTGACTTCATTGGAGGCAGAATTTCACTTCAGATTTTCCTGAATAAGGGAAATTCTTTGAACAGTTGACATGTGTCCACCCTCTTGTCATTTCTCCCTCATTCTTCTCCCTCCTCCTTGCATTTCAATATTAGAAATTGTTGGATAATTTATCAGTTCTTTTTGAAGTATGAGAAAACTTGGCAGAGAGTACAAAGTTGAAAGTAATTCATTCTACAACAGTTTCAGATCCATGCTAATGATTAATTTTGAGTAAAGGTGATTTTCTTTTCAAACAGCTTCTCAGCACACTATCTCTCCATGTGACTGATTGGACTTCATGGACATGGCAGGCCTCCTGGCAAGCCCTCAGGGAAAAGGGCAGCATCCCTGCAACTGTAGAGTCATCCAGGGGAATCCAGTGACTCTATGACTACTTCTGTAGGAATTTTGTTCCTTTGCTTGCTTGCAGGATCACCTGTGAAAGTGTTGCAGAATCTGAGGTGAGAATTGGGTTGATCTAACAGGCCCCATCCCTGTCAAAGGAAATCTGAGAAGTAGCAGAGAACAATATATGACATTAGGTTCAGTTCCATGTAGATTTGCTTGGACTGAGTATTGTAGATTGGAGTTTAGTCGAAGACAACTGTCAGTTACATTTTCTAAATATTCACATTTAAGATTTTATTTTAAGTGGTTCACAAAATGCTTTTTACATTTTTAAATTGCTTCACAAGTATGGATCAATCAGCAAAATATAGCAGTAATGAGTTCCTTTTAATAGCAAAGAGCTCACTAATTACCATGCTGATTATATAAACCAACTTTTTAGCCAACAAAAAAAGCTCCTGCAGACAGTGTCCTTCTACCTGCTGGGGGGCAGGGAACTCTAATTAAAAAATAAGGGGAAATAATTTTTCTTTTTAGTCTATTTCAAATCCCTGTGAAAAAGTGTGCTCAATCCCTTTCTGCATGTGACATCATCTGAAATTAGTTGATGCTTCCACCACCAAAGTTTTAAAAAATAGCTTGCCCCAAACACTGGCTTTTTTCTGTTCAAGAGGAAGGTCTTCCAGGTGTGAGGCTTAATCTGGGGCCTGCTGGTGAGTAGAGGGTGCCACTGAATTAGTTTTGGCCAGGATGTATTCTCTGATTTCTTTCCCTACCACAGGCCCTGGTTGACAGTGGGGAGGTGAGTGCTACGGGTTGATACCCAGCAGGGAGTCCTGGCTGTCCACAGATGCGTTATTGGTGCTCTGGGGAGCTGTCATCAGCAGACTGCCAGCAGATCTCCACACTCTCTCACATGAGTTGTCTTGTAGGCAACATTAGCTGTACTAAACTGAAAGTTAAAGTGAGCATCTGACAATGCCCTGGGTTGTTAGCTCTTGCAAAGCTGGGGGATGGCCTGTTCCTTATGGAGTTAGGCTGGAGCTTGACAAACCACTGGGCTCGTGGGCAGGTTGGGAAAATTGCTTTGTCTCTGTGTCTCAGCTGAGATGTGCCTTGTTAATATATAAAAAATTGTGGGGCTAAATAAGGAGATTAGGGAGAATTTAGGCAGAAAGGACCAAAGGAAAGCAAGTCTGAAAACTTTTATTATCTTTTCTTTCTGTATACTTTATATTTCCTAATTTTTTCAAAAGAAAATTAAATCTGGAGGATGCATAAACCCCTTTCCCTTTAGACAATCTGGAGAGGGAACGGTGATATATCCCTGGGACTACTGCCTGATCTAGACCTAGTGAGTGCACGCCATTCATGGCCCTAATGCAACCTTAGTGCTTCCTGCAATAATTAATTCCTGTTGGATTTATGGCTATCACACAGATTAGATTGTTGATGCTACCAAAACAGCAGCTGTAAGAAAGATAATTTTCACGATTTATTTATCTGACTAAGGAATTCCTAATACAGTTTGACCTTCTATTCTGAATCAAGATGGGTTTTTTTGTGGTTGTTGTGGGTCAACTGGAAAAGGTTTGTAACACACAGTTCAGAATCTATCAACGAAAGGATGTTGGAGGTGATGCCAAACAGCAATAAGAACCGATGCAAATCCCAGTTTTATCTAGAACAATCACAGATGACAATGCTACTGAATATTCAGGGGCTTGTTTTAAATGTGCATTCAGCTTTACTTCTTGGGAATAACTGTTTATCAGTAATTCAAATCCTTATTCATGTTTCAAGCACACACTCTGGTGTGTGCACAAACTTCTTTCTCCTAAAAATACCACATCAATAGCAGAAATGTGTGTGTGAAACGACATGGATCACTTTTTCCACCATTGGTTGTGTTTTGTTCTGTGGGTAAAGAAAAAAACTTTTCAGTCCTAGAAAACCAGTATTTCTTGTAAGTGGTACAATTCTTGAAAATGTAAATGAGAAACCTCTGCCTGCCTTTTCTCTGGGGGAAAATGGATTATTACCTTTTCTCTTGGAATGCTTTCATTCAAAAATATCTTAATTTTTAATAAGTAAAGAAAAAATATAGATATTTCATTATAATGTAATAAAATAGTTTAATATTGGGCACAGAATGTTAATGTTTTTGCACAGAGAAAGGTGTGGAAGAATTTTACTATTGTACATTTTATTTAACTTATTTTGCCTGCAGGTACTAATTTAATTCATTTTCATTGATTTAAGGAATGCATTTGAGCTGAACTATGCTTAAAGGCATCAGCAAGTGATATAATAGGACTTTACCCATAGCTCACAATGAAAAGATAAAAGGAAAAGAAACTGTTATTCCTAAGGAGAATTAAAAAGGAGGGGAGGCAGGCCCTTTTTAATAATGGTTCATCTTCTTCCTTTTTAGTACAAAGTGATAAAAGGAAATAAAATCATGTTCCAAGCCTCAGACACAATGTAAGGTCATTTATGAGGATGATATCTTCATGGGCGAAGAAAGTTTGTCAGTTGTTAATGTTGAAAGTGTGGAAAGTGGATTAAAATATCACAAGGAAAAGACAGACTGTCAAGATGACAGAATAAACCTGTATACCTATTTTCCAATTTTCATCTCAACATGAAAACACAGCATGACACTAAGTTTCAGTGAAAAGAAACAGAATATATCGGTCAGCAGCTTGGTAGGAGGGGAAACATGTTTTTATAAAGAAGATATTTGGTTGGATAGAAACACATTCATGAATTAGTGGTTTGTTCTCTGTTGCAAGAGCTGTTCTTGGACAATGTCCAACTTTTACTGAGGCTGTAGAAAAAGTCCTGGGAAACCTTTTTTCTAAATACATGTTACAATACAGCTTTCTGGTCGCTGGGGATTTGAGGTGAGCTGGGAGAAAGCCCATTGTATCATTTCTGTTGGCGTTTACTGAAATGTAAGGGCCAAGGAGCCGCAGTTGAGAGGGAGATGGTTGTGCAAACTGTCCCAATTTACAGGCCAGCTTGAAGATCCGTGTATGAGGGAGGAATGGATTCTGTCACGTGTTATCTGTATGGATACAGTGGAAGGGATGAGATACGGAACAATAATGAAACCACGATTTGAAGACGAAATGTTAACGAGGGCCAGATTTGGTGTGAAGACTGAACATCTCTGATCCAGGTGTCTGTGTGTATTGGCAGGGCTGATGGGGGGAGAGGATGTCTGTAGATACCTGTCTTGTTTTTGAGACAGTACACCTTGCCTGAGGACCTGAAGAGAAGAAAGGTAGAATTCCCTAACAGCATTGTCAGAAGTGCTGGTCAGAACAGGCTGGCATTTTTACCAGGGTGGTTTTTGTCATTTCCTACAAAGCAGGGTTCATCTTCATCTCTGGATGGTAATTTACTATCCCTCTAGCTAAGGGTGGCTTGAATCATTTTTTCAGACTCCTTGTAAAAAAGTACCATGATTTTTCTACTATTGCTCTCTTTTCTTTCTTGCACTGGCTGCAGGTATCTTGCCCTTTGACTTGTGTGTCATTTCTTCGTCCAGTTAGAAGAAAATTATGTTCTTTTCTCAACCAAAAAGAAAAGTGTCTTAGGCATCGATCTGGTTTACCAAATATTGCCATGAGATGTGTGAACCTGACGATGCTAATTTTGGAGGCTGATGAAAAGCATGAAGTTTTGAGGCATACTTTAAAAAAAAGAAGAAAAAGCCAGTGTATCTTCACTACAAAAGATACATTTTTGCATTTGTAGCACGGCAACATTATTATGGACAAATTAGGACAATTTCTTATTATATTTTCTGCATAACTATGCATTTTCTGTTTGGATTTGGGAGTATACTCAGCAAATCTATGCAAAACCCTGGCAGTACTTCAGTTATGCAATAATATTAATCCATTCAAGAAGCTGTCATGGCTTGAAGCATGGCTTGCGTTTTACCTACCTGTTGCAGTTCCATTTGATGTGCTTTCTGTGCCTTCCATCCCTCCTCATAAGCCATTTTCCTATTTCATTGAGGAAAAAAAAGAGAAATGTAAAATTTGTGAGAACAGAATATTAATGGGTGTATATGGCAGTTGAAACGCATTTGAATTATTGGATTTTGTCTTTTGTCACTTGTAGTGTTTAATAGCAAATTCTTCAGAGCCATATGATTAATAGTGTTTTCATTTGCATCCCTGTGAGAGAGAAGTATTTTCCTCTACAGAGTTTCCTTCCTATTATTTGCATAATTGTCTGCTTTGAATGTAGCCATAACAGAAAAACCTGTTACAGCATCATCCCTCCATTTGTGCATGGCCCCTACTGCATATATTCAGCATCATTAGGGTAATTTGTTGTCTTTTTTTTTTTAAATTTGCAGCAGTCTCTTGAAATAGTTTTTTTTTTTCGTGATACATAGTGTGTTAAAATAATAACTACAGTTTCATTCTCTCCCCCAGTTTCATGTTTTGGTCTTTTGTTTGCTGTTTTGTTGGGGTTTTGTTTTGTTTGTGGGATTGTTGGTTGGTTTATTTTTTTTCTAGTTCATTTCTTTTACTAGACTCACTAGACTCTGTTATTCGACTTAGGAATTTTGGGGTGGAGGGGGTTGGTTACCCACAGATGTATTTTGTTAACATCTGTTGCATAAATTCTGTTCAGTGGTCTGTGGCAGCAAGTCCACAGTTTCAAAAGACTTGTTTAAAAGGGCCTGTTTTGCACTTCTTTTTCTCCATGGTGAGTCTGTGCAAGACTCCTCAGCAGTCTCCTGAACCGATTCCCACCTTCCTTTGGTTTCTCCTTGAGAGAGAAGCGTGTACTGCTGAGAAATGATGCTGTTTTCACCTAGGGAATTCTCTCCCCTGCTCCTTTGGTCAAAGAGCATCTCAAAAAGATGATTTGGATAACGTAAAGAAAGCTAGATTCTCTTTGTGTGAACTGCTTTGGTTCACCAAAAGGAAATGTAATTTGGATTTAAGGAGTGGCTTGTCTTTTAAGTGGCTGTGGGGGTGTGAAAAACTTGGGCTAGAAGTGTATTTATGGATCTCCAGGTAAATAATGAAATGTGCTTTTTTCCTGTCTACACATAGAACTGTGTGATGAGTGCACTCTTCTCCTCCTCTTATGAGTCCAGGAATTACTTGTAAGGAAAATTATTTTCTCTTTGTTTCCTCTTGTGCCCACTGGTCTTGATGGGACCTTTGTAGTCTGCACTATGATCATCAGGTCTATGTCAGTTTTAATGATACCATTTGGCACTAAGCTGCTACGCTGATGGAGCCTGTCGTAGTTCCTTAGGTATGCTGAAAAACTTTAGGGAATCAGACTAACTGTTTTAGTTCTGTATTTCACTTTCAGAACACTTTCTCTGTGTTTTCCACAAGGAACACCCTCAGCTGAATGGTGAAACCTTTCTATAGCTTATGAAAAATCCCAGGGTTTTGTTAAGCTTTATAATAACTTGCTGTTTATTTCTTTCTGATACCACAAATGTTTGCAGAGACCCACTTTGACAGATAATAACTGATTTAAATAGTCAACATCAAATACAAAAGGTTTATGAATACTAAGTAAAACATCTTGAGAAAAGGTGAGCAGACTTTGCAAGGGTGAGATAGTCTGCATGTTTCAATGTCTCTTTTAGTGGAATCGCATCTTTACTTTCAATTTCCTCTTTAATGTAACATACGTTCTGTAAATATTGTTGCTACTGACAAGAACATCAATTCATGTTATTCATAAAGAGACTTTCAGTATTGGAGCAATGAATAGCAAGCAGGAGGAACAATTGCTTGCATTTTTATTTCTTAACATACATCCCTCTGCTGAAAAAAATGGGAATACTCAGTTTACACTTATCCAACACATCCTGCTTTTGGGAAAAGGGCTGATTTTCAGCAGAAAACCATTTGCAAGTAAAGGGAGGTGAATTTGTTAAAATATATTTATTTCCTCCATGTATTAGATTTTTTTTTTTTGCCAAATAATGATTAGGGGGCTGAGATATTTTTGCAAGAGTTACAAAATTAGTGGTTGTGAAGGGATCATTTTAACTGATGCTGCATTGAGTAGTTTTGTTCAGAGAATCTGGTGTAAGAGGTGGGAATGTAGAAAAATCTAGTTAAACTCAGTCACCATAAGTAAAGCAATATGATTGTATGGCAGTACCCAGTAAACATACTTTGCATTCAGTCTCTGTCCTCACCCTGCACTTACCCATATGCTTTACTTCACTGAAGTCAATTGGGCCATGTGCATACTTCACATCAAGTGGGTGCACAAGTGTCTGCTGAATTGGAGTCTTACTCAATGTAGTCATCAGTGTGAGTAAATAGCAATTTCAGTAAAACTTGGGGGCTACACTGGAGCAGTGTTGACACTATTAAAGAGCCACAAAGGAGAGTTTGGGATGTGGCTAGGAAGTAGCAGAATGACATGGTTGTGGAGTATGCTTAGTTGGTGCAGAAGGAGTCCTGTGGCAAGAAAATGAGGAGTATAAATGCATATTTCCTCTTTCCAAATCCAGTGCCACCTTCACCCTCTGTTTGCCTAGGTTCAGGTGAAGCTGTATCTCTCAGAAGTGGGAAACACTTCCCAAAAAGGCCAGTGCAGAAATGCTTTGGAAAAGTTTGGAGTACTTTAGTGTGCAGTAACCTTATGATCTCAGGGCTGAAACTGAAGGCTTACTTCATACTTCACACTTTCTAATCATTAGGAATTACAGGTGCTTGTCACATCTGAGGATTTAAGTTAAAATCAGGGAAAAAAATTGAGTCATTCTGACTGCAGCTTGGTGAATTCCCAAGGGCGTCTAGGCAAGAGATAGAGCTGCTTGAACAGCTTAGTGTGGTGGTATCTGCTGCTTTCTTCAGCTGGAGAAATTGCTTTGCCATGGAGCACAGAGACCACCAAACAGAAATCTTTGACTCGTGTATACACTAAGAGACACTGGGAGGGGACCAGTGGAACAGATTTTGTTTCTGGTCTTTCTCTCTCTCTCTTTTCTGTCTTTTTTTTTTTTCTCTTTCCTTTTTAAAGCAGTTCCTTTTCCAATGGCCTTTTCTGAAAGGGATGAAATTTCCATTCACTTCTGCATTCACCACTCTGTGTGCACATATGTACATGTAATTTTGTAATTTTCATGCAGAAAGTGGAATGAAAAGTGATGTTCTACTTTACCGTTCTGTTTAATCTGGTACATGTGGCTTGCAGACCAGTAGCTAGCAGTGCTGGCAGTGATGCACAAATACTCTGTGACATGACCACAGCAGTGACATTGTAGTTCTGCTGTTCCTTGTTGTCCCTTGAAAAGGCTGGCAGCAGCGATGGTGTGGGAGCAGATCCCTCTTTTATGAACTGCTCTCTATCAGCAATTATTACTTTTGTAATATGTGTGCAAATCCTAAATAATTTACTTGTTATTTTACTCAAATAACAAAAAATAGCCAACCCTGTATTTGGCTGTTTAGAAGAGCTGTCAAAATGTCAAAAACTCCTACATGTTTGGAATGTGCATCAGGAAAAATTTATCAGTTTCCTTGACAATACTTTGGTTTGCTCTGCTTATCAGGGGTTAGTTCCAGTGTGATTAGATCTACTCATTAGTTCTTCACAATAAAAATGGTGTTCCAGCACTTCCACTACAATATGTTTCTCACTGCATCGTTTGTGAAAGACTGATACAGTTGAATAACATGCAGAAGGGAAAGCAAGCATCTGCTTGCTGGAAACAAACTTCCCCAAATTATAAGTATTCCTTCTTTTAAGAAGAGATGTTACGGATTAGAGGGAATGAACAAAAATAACTGAGTATTTTCCTTTTTATTTTCTACTCAACTAGGTTGTAAAAATAACTTTTTCTTCAGCATTATGGATACATGTGGATGGAAGGGCTTGTTCAAAATAAGTACATGAGTTCTGCTCAATGATACTCAGTGAAGCCACAGGGCACTTTGAGAGCTGCAGCCAGGAGGACATGCAGTTTGTCATTTTGATTGGGGGTTTGTATCACTGACAAGAAAAGTTGTCCCTCACTTATCTGTGTGAGCATATGAGGTTGCTGGTCACGGGCAGTTTTAAGTCCTTCTAAATATGCATTTCCTTTAATTCATTAAGAGACTTTCGTGTTCCAACATATCCATTACAATGACAAACTGACACTGTAAAATTAAAAAGCCTGCAATTACTCACTTGGTTTGTATTTTAATCAAAGCTATTGTAATATGACACTAGGGAACCATAAATGGCAAAACAAAAGGTTTGGGATTTATGTGGGACTTCTGTATACAGAATGTCTAAGTGGAAGGTGCTAGGGAAGATTAGACATTCTGGATTTCTTCCCTGAATCCAGGAAGGATAGTTTCAAGTGTAGTTTGACAAAGCTTTGGACAGCTGGGTATCAGAAGGATCCAAACACACGTGTCATCTTTCTTTATTTTGGCTTTCGGTTATTGAGAGCATCCAATGAACCCATGTTGGACCCAATCATTTTTTTATGAATCATTATTCCATAAAAGACCTTAAGGAAGTCAAGCAATATAGAAAACATTTCTGCATGCATTGGGGTTCTTAAGTATTAATTCTATTGTTTACCTATAATGTAAAGTGGATGTGTGTATGGGTGCATGTTTGTGTGTAGACAGGAGAGGAGACAAGAGTATAGCTCCTGATCTGTGGCTTGTGATTCCAAGAGGAATTTTTTCATTTTGTTTAAGGCAGGTTTGATTCATTGCCTGTGGCTCTGCCATCAAAAAGTGAGCACCAGTGGGTATAGCAAGAGAGTAAAGCTTGTTCATGCAGTCCTGCTAGGAGAAGGTGCGTCCATTGTTCTCTTGATGGAATTACACCTCCTGCACTTTGCTCGAGATGTGCATTTTGAGTGCCTTTCCCTGTGAAGCAGCAGGGACAGCCCATGTGTCACAAAGCAATTCTGTCAGAATTTTTATAGGAAGTTTTATGCTTTTCTATATTGCCTACAAAATTTATACAAGACTGTAATTTGGAAGGACGTTAAATGAACAAAACTGGTCTGAAGCCAATATGCCAGCTTCTCCTTAGAACTTTGGTTTTGCCTCCTGGGTTTGCATGGAATATACTGTGGATTTAATGAGTACTTGTCACTTGCATGGTGAAGATATGAACATACATTATCTTTTTGGACCCAAGCCTGTCTTTACAAAAGGTGGAATCAAAAATTCTGTAACAAAGCCAGCATTTTGGTGTGGCTCTTCCTTCATGGAATTCCCCTGTGGATGGGACTGAGGGGCCCCAATGTTACCTGCGTGCACAGTAACTAACCAAGCTTGCTTTGTAGCTTTGTGAGCAGCTGGGATTTGTATCTCCTCAAAGTTTGCAAAACTCCAGTGGTGTGGTAAGCCTAAGAGGATCACTTTAGAATTTAACTGATGCAAAACTCATATTAACCATTGTTTCTCAATGGTGTTCTCAGTTTGTCACCTGATGCATCTACTGCCTTGCCATTATATAAGGTATCATGAGAGAAAGAGGCTTCCTAAACCTCTGAGCAGGTGCAGGTTCAAAGCTGCCCAGAGTCTGTTTACCAGTCGGTATGAACTTTGAAGCATTGTATTTCGCAGACTGTTACTTGTTAAGCTGATCACAGCCTTGTCTCATTCAGGGGAATAAGAGATGGATTTTTTCATGGTCAGAGCATTTTCTGTTTGTCAGCACAAAGCTGTTCTCAGTTGGTAGACTGAGGGAGGAGCAAATGTCTGTGGTGGGGAAAAGTAGCCCAGCACATAATCCAGATACTTCAAAATGCCAGATGTATGACTCTGACACTCAGAGTGAACTCATTCAAAAGAAGAATGGAAATCCTTCTCTAATCGCTCTTCGAGCCAGATCCCCTACTCGTAGCAAGAAGCAGGATGGCCTCTCTAGCTACCATGGTCCCAATGAAGAGGCTTTCCCCTTCCTGGGCAGGCAGTGGTGGTGCTGTGGGCTACAGAGATCTCACCCACCTGCCATCTTCATTCAAACGCCTGGTTCGCACTAGATGGCACTGTAATAACACTTGTTACATCACGGATTGATTTACTAACACCCCCCCAACTCAGCCTGAGCCAGGGGAGTTATCTTGAAGTGAAGTCGGTATTTTCTTTCGTTTACTCCTTTTAAATACTAGTGCTTTGTTGACAAATGAATGCTGTTATACACATGGGTATGTTGTTATGAAGTCTGCAGGTGACTAATAGTCCTGAACCATCCTGAGACACAACCATAGCTCTGATGCATCTGCTCTGACTGGCTTGCAGGTTACTCTTTCAGTCATCGTTGGATTATTCAATACTCTTCTAAAGCTCTTTCATTTTGTCACTTCTGTTGCAACTTCCAGCTTATAATGTTCATAGAGCTGCAGTGTTTAAATATTTTTAAAAACATTTTTCTCAGCTGGAACCTCCTACACCCCCATCCATAAATTCTGGTCATTCACACACCCATTGTGTCTGAGGAGCCTTTCAACTGCTCACCTCAGGTGCATTTCACAGTATTTTCTTTTTAAGCCTTAAAAGTGTAACCTTAACTTAGGTTAAAAGTCTTTTCACCTGTTTGTCATAATGCAACTTTTCAATTTTGCTTGCTTGCTCAGCCACCCCTTCTAATTTCTAAATGAGTTTTACATCTCTCTGGCATTAGCAGCTGGGTTTGGTCTGATTAAGTCTTGCATTTCTGTGATGATTCTCATCCAAGTAGATCCCCTAGTGCTTTATAAACTTTATTAACTGGTGGAACATACTATCTATCCTTTGCCCTTGATCAAATTAATAAACTTTTAGAGTGAAAGACAGTAAATGATTTTGCTGAAGCTGGAAGGGGAGGGTGGAAAGCATGTGAAATCGTATATGAACTGTTTCAGGATTCTTTCACCTGGGTGGAACAAGTGAAATATCACTATAATATAGATTTCAGCAGTGTCACAATGATTATGTGAACTAATTAAAGATCTGTGGCTTTTTCTCCAAAGCTCTATAACAGAGCTCATGCTGTCACCTAAAAAGGAACATTTGCTGTCCTAGATCTTATTTGTTTTGAACAGTAATATATGTGTGTGTGTGTATATGTAATATATAATTTTTTTCCTTGGCTTTTTACTGCAAAGAGAAACAGCCTCCAAAATCCATCCATGAGTGTTTACTAAGTATTACCCTGCAAGAATGTTGCTGGAGCTTCATGTTATTGTATTTAGAGGCTTTGACTGACATATTATAAATAGATGTATATTCAATACAACTGTTCTTCAACATCCCTGAGTACAGCAATTACTGAAATAGAGAACTGCATGTGTCTGTTGTGGGACGTGGCATATGGAAAGATGGAGTTGCCCTTCGGTCTCAGTCCTGACAGGACAACCCAGTTAGTAACTTAACACTTTGTGAGACTCCTGGAGATCTTCAAAGCTCTTAGTGAACAGGAACTACAATTAGATGTGAAAGAAAACAAGATCTGTAGAGAGACAAAGCTGTGGCACTAGTACACAATGAAAGGGAGGTTTGTCAGCTACTGAAATGTGGCTTTATTTACTACATCTGCCAGGCGTTTTGTGTAACAATGCTGTACCTAGAATGAAACTGTCAGGCTTTTCTCAACACTTTTTCATTGACTTTAAGGGGGATAATAGAGTAAAATACTTCTACATTAATTTGAAAAGCTTTTTTATTCAAGGTTTGCAAAATGTAACCAAACTTTTCTTGGTAGGCACTACTGTGAAGTGTGTTAATTTTGGAATCCCAGTATCTGGAGTAGTCTTCAAAGCATCTTTAACAGTTCTGCCTTTGGCCCCAAGCCTGTCAGACTTTGACAGAGAGTTTTCTGTTGGCTTCTGTGGGAATCTTGCATTAAGCTTCATAGCAGGATGTGTTTTTATAATCTCTTTCAGTTTGTCTCTTTTGAGCATTTCCAGCAGTGTGTTTAAATGCAATACATCCTCTGTAATTCAGAGGTATTGCAATAAGCATTTTCCTCCTCATTGGTAAGGTTTACTGTCGTTAGCACAGGCTGGCCCAATGAGTTGTATTTGCTGCAACTGAAATCCAGTTTTTAGGTGTGATAAAAATACTGTTTTCATTTAAATGATAAAATGAAAATATTTAATTTCTCTACCTGTTGCCTCAGTAAGATGGATCTAAAGAGTATAGATAGGATGGGAGACATTCAGAGCAATGGTACTGGACGGGCAGTGTGCCTGCCCTGAGATCAGCGAGCACCAGCAGCTTCACAGGACATCGCATAAGTCTGCTAATACCCAAGTGGGGTAACTTGACAGTGCCTGTTTGCTTTGGTTTTAACTTTAACCCTGGCTGTTGGAAGGTTTATACCATAACAGAAACCATTGGAGATGTTTGGTTTTATTTTACTGTCATATGTAACGCAATAAGGAAGTTTTTGTTAAAAACATCCGTTATTGTATTTTTCTGTAAATCTTCAGCTGATGGATAATTCACACAGCTGGGCCCTAAGCAGGCAGGTGTGTGTGTATTAGAGGTGCAGGACTCCATGCTGTTCAGTTTGCACATATTCTTTGTTAGCACGGCTGGTGAATGGGGGGATTTTAATGTTGTGGGACTGTGAAATAAAAACCTAAGAGCTGAATGTGGGAGAAAGGAATGTCAGCAAAAGAAATGTGAGCTTCAGTCAGAGCTGGATGGCAGAGCCAGAAGACATCTGTTCTCTGACATTCTTCTAGGTGTCACAAGTCACAGGTGATGACATTGTTCTAGTTTAGAAGTAAAATTCTAAATTTTGTTGTCTGTGTGGCACAACAGCTATGATGTGAAATGGTAACAGAATATTTCTTTCTTCGTTACTTGTCAGATTCATTTGCCGGCAATATTTTAAAGTGCTATAAAATTATTCTGTCAAATTATTAAGGAGATTTAAATCATACTATGTTCTTTCAAAACCCAGGAAGCAGCTGTTGATATTCCACAGGAGTGTAGAGAGCATTTGATTTGCAACTGTTACATTATTCTTTAGTCCTGTCCTATTTGCTTTCTTTTAATTTGTGGAAGCTGACTTTGACAATCTGTAGATATTAGTTTGCAACGTAAATCAAAGCCATGCTTAAATATAAGTGAGCAACATGACATTAAGTAATGCAATAATTAATTTTATATGGAAATCGTCAATCTGAATGAATAACTAAATATTAAAAATAATTAAATATAATTCCATACAAATATTTTGTGCATGTGACACATTTAGCAAATACTGCTGACAGTTTTAATCATATATATAGTCTAGCTTATTTTTCATGTGAACTGAATCATGACTTCTAGCAGGTGTATGATGAACAATACAACATTTATAGGACTTGAAAGATTCTTAAATTTATCAACTCACTACCTGAATATGCTTGAAAAATCTTGTCATGTTTTCTGGAATTTTCAAAAACATTGATCTTAAATGGTTTTTTCTACTAAGAGGAATAAACCTGACTCTATTTGACCTAAGATGCTCCACTGTTTAACAGTATCACTGAATTACTACTTCATTGTATTTTAATCATTTTTGTTTGCAATGATTAGGAAGATTTCACCTATAATAATTAAAGTTGACTTCCAGAAGTCCTGCTGATGGAAATATTAATGCCTGAGTTTATGGGCCTGCAGCGTATAGTACACAGCATAATGGGAAACAAGTGATTTAAATCTGAGCAGCAGACGCTGAAGGACCCAAGCTAATTAATAGGCTTGTGAATGAAGCTCTTGAGGAAGCCCACTAAGAACTGATGGGCTACCTTATAGCTTCACTCATGGCACAGCGATTAGATATGGAGCTGCACTGTAAATCAATTAAATGTTCCTGCTAGCACCACGTTATTAACTTTATGTGATCTGATCATTTTCTTTTAGCTTTACATCCATGCTGTTGCTGGTTCTACAGAAATGATAGATTGAATTCTAAAATTAAATTTGGTTGGGGTTTTTTTGTGGGTTTTGGTTTTTGTTTTGCTGTGGTGGTTTTTGGTTTTTTATAAAGAAAAAGAAATGCTGTGCTGCAATTTAGAAACTAATTAGTCTACTTTGGTGTCTGAAAAACAAATGAGCAGGATGGACATTGAAAATAGGAATGGACCAACTCAAAGGCCAACAGACCTTTACAAAAACTTGAATCTGAGTCTACTAAACCATTTAGTCAAAGATATATTAGGCAAATATTAGCTGTCTTGATTCTAAATGTCCAGGGCAACTCTGAGCTTGAGAGACATCCAAACCAAACTTTAGACTTGGAACTGATCTTGTGTAGAAACACATCCTAGGGAAGTGGAGGAGCAAAAAATACTTTAAATATGGTTGAGTCTGACAAAAATATAATTTCATTACATAAACTATAATACCCATAGTACAAGAACCCACCCCAGCAGAGCTGGGAGATATCTATGGTAAATCAAAGCCCAGTATGTTTGGCAATTGCTGTGTTAAATAAGAATCTGTAGCTGAAGGCAGTCTTGCCACTCCAGGAACCCCAAAAATATCTACCTGTATGATGTTCATGCATTTATACATGTTCTCCATGTCCCTTTCTTTTGGGATTCAGTGAGCTTAGAGCAGGTGAAGAGGCAACATCTGCTTTGTGCCACTTTCCTTAAGACTTGGGATCCTGGTATGAAATTGAAATTGGAATCTCCAGTTCCACCTTTTTCCATGGGGTGACTGTGCAGTTTGCCTGCCTGCTCTGTCCTCACATCCTTCCAATAAACATACTCCTTTCTCTTGGCATCCCAGTTTCCCAAGGTTAGTCTGTATAGATGGTAACTGTGTCACAATCCCTGCTATTCTGTGCAGATTTAAGGTATTCTCTGTGTTGATGAGTATAGGCCAGTATGATTATTTTGTTTTTATTCATCTTATCACTTCTTTTCTTGCGTGACTTTTAAGATCCAGCCTACTTCTGAACCTCCTAGCTGTTGGGGTTTTTCCCTGCAGTGAAATCTATTTGTGGTTTAGAGTTTGAAGTTAGTTTCAGTGTATAGATTTATGGATGCATTCAATAAGGTGAATTGGGTTCTTCCTTTTTGTTCCCTGTACAGGTCAATGACAGGGAATCCTGCTCATAATCAAAATCTGTACAGAAATTTCAAATTTCTTTAGTATTTGGAAATCTTTTTTGCATGAAGGACAAATAGGTGAATATTTCCTGTGTTGTAAAAATGTGTAATACCAATTGCCATCTTTTATGAAAAAATAAATTTAAAGTATTGCATGCACAATAAAAATGGTGCCACATAATGTAAAATATATGAATAGTATATTACTGAGTCTTATGTGTAGCTTATTAAATATTACATAATCTCTCAAACATTTTTTAAAAAGGAAAGTAAATGGTTGGGTTTTGTGTGTTCAAATTCATTTGACTCGCACCCAAGCAGTTCAGAGCTGTGCAAATAGTTCTAGGGGAGGGAGCATAGGAAAAGTGTTTGATTAGCAGAATTATTTATTTAGCTGTACTCACAGACACTGAGGCAGAGCCCTTTGAATCTGGATTTTGCCTTTTCTTTCTTACTGCTGGGGTGTGATGTGTGGTGTAGTACAGTACTGGGTCTCATGGAGTGCTGGGATTTGCTTGGACACTGCTTTTTCTTTCCTTTGCTATTCAGTTATTTAGTACATTGTCTGGTGATCTTAAGATGTGCTCACTTTGTGTCTTGGGTGCACTGCTTTCAGAAAGATGGGGAAATTGAATTGTCTGTATGCCTGGGTTGGTGGTGGCCCCATGGTTGGTGGTGGCTGTGGTGGAAGGTGGCAGGACAGGTCAGAGCACCTGCGATGGTGTCATGCCAGGCAGCAGTGTCTCTTGGGGAGAGGAGGATTTTTGTCTCCCTTTGATTTCCTTGGTAAAACAGGAGCCTGTCGCTCTGTTACACTTGTAAAACTCATTTGTGGCCTCTCTGGTGTCATCTTACCTCTGGTCTCAGAGGGCTCCAAGGGGTGCCATCAGCAGGGCAGCAGAAGGCCATGATGCTGGCCTCCGGCTCTCCTAATGCAGAATGCCCCCAGGGCTGTGCTCCACACTGTTACTCAGTTTCCCCTTGCTGCCATGTGGCATTCCGCCCTTTCTCATACCTGTTTCCACAGAGGCACCAGCATGCTGGAGCAAGGTGCCCAATTTGGGAAAGGACTTTTCTTCAGCAGATGAAGGCTGTGGCAGCTTCTCTCCCACAGAGACATAGAAGGACATGTTAATCCAGGTACAGCTCTGGCCAAACCCTGGGCAACCAAGGGGAGGAAGGACTTCATGGGAGCATGTGGTTTTCCCTCTGGTGATTCCAGATACAGTTACAACCCAGAGATGAGCTTTGGTTAGGGCAAGCTTGTTTTAAGTCTGTAACAGCAGTGTGGCTGAACCCTGCAGGGAATTGGCTGTGGTTTCTGCTCTTTCCTTCAGCACTGACAGATGCCATGGACATGTATGTGTAGTAATGCTCTTTCTCCTCTTTCCTCATTGGCAGGAAAGAGCTGGAGTCTGCCTGTGTTGCAAAGCAGATGAAAGACACTCACAGAGGGGTGAATGGTTTGGCTTCCAGTGCCACACACAGACACCAGAAACCCAAGGTGAGGGTGTGCAGACAGAGATTACCCCAGGGCATTGTCCCTCCAAGGACAGTGACATGCTTTGGTGTCTGTGCTCAGGTGCTGCCATCTAAATTTTAGTCATTGCTGCTGACATACTCAAGGTTCACATGTTCTTTTGAAGTGCCTTTGAAGCCACGGGTGCTGCACGGTGATGTCTCAGCGGGATGCTAAGAGAGTTTTGTTGTACAAGGAGATGGTCTTCCCCATGCTAACTGAAGTCATGTGGCATCAGGAGGGAGCTCAGGAGTGCTCTGGAGAAGGCCATGCTGCCACCAAGGCACAAGAAGCCGGTACGGCTTTGCAGGAGAAATGCAGCAGCAGCATGGCTTTGTACAAGTAGCCTGGGGAGTACTGGGTGGATAAAACCTGCTTTCAAGTGCAGTTCCAATTTGTATCACGTGAATGTCAGCCCAGTGAGTAATTAATTAATTCTTTCATTAATTTTTGGTTCCATGGAAGCTTTTTATGCTAAGCAAAACCAAATTTTATTAACATTTTTGTTACCAAAAAGATTTTTCTCTCATAGTGAGAAAAATTTATCTTCCAGCTTTACCTGGCACCGTGTCATTTTGCACCTTTCCCTCACATGGGCCTTCTGCCTTGTGATTCTTGTGCCTGATTTTGAGTCCATAGAAACCTCTGTAACCTGGGTTAGATCGTGACCTATTTTGGGAACTTACATAGTGCTAAAACACATGCAGTATTCACCACATCAGCATGGCCTTGCTGCTTTGATTTGATATGCCTTGAATGTTGAACCTGGGCTCCTGTTTGTACAGCTGTTCTGATGGATGAGTGGCTCTTCACAGGTAAATACTGAGGGGTGAAGAAATGATTGGGGAGATCCCTCAAGCCACCTGCTTGCCTCAGGCCAAGTCATTTTCTTGTCAGCATGCTTAGAGATATTTTTCAAAGACAGCTCTGTGTTAACCTACATTGCTTACTCCCTGTGCCCTTGTGTATGGAACAGCCCCTGTCTCAGTCTGCACAGAGGTGTTCTGTGTCCTTCGGCACACCAGAATGGAGGTTGCTGTGTTCTTGCTAGTTAGGCAAAGGGTGAAAGAAAGGTGTTGGCTTGGTAGTGTATTGGTAATGTATTTGTGAATGTAAGTGGTCATCTGTTTAAACCCTGTCACCTTGTACAATTTACAAAAAATTGATAATTTTCAGAGGAAGAAATTTTCTGTGGCTTGGTGTTAGCATGAGACAGGTTGTCCATGTAACCCTGGGGCTATGATGGGCTCCTGCCCTGTAAAAGGGGCTGCTAGCATTGCAGGGATGTCACATAAAGTCACCACCATACCTTCAATTTGTGGAACAGTGACACAGGAAGTGAGGGAGATGTTACCACCATGGAATTGTTATAGGCTCATTTTAGAATGCTTTACCATGACTTTAATGCAGATATTTATGAATTTTTAAAAATTAGCAGACTGCCCTTTTCTTGTGGAAATGCACTATCATTTTCTGATAGAAGTTTTGTTTCTGGTACTTTTAGTAGATTTATTCTTGGTGCCTGGAAGAAGGGTGAGGTGTGTGTGGTGTTTGGGATGTGAGTGGAAGGTCTCTTGCCACTCATCAGGATTTTCTCAGAGGTGGAAGTGAGTAAATGCAAATTGAGATCCCGTCTTTCTCTAGCACAAACCATTGGAAAAATTAAATGAACTGTGAAAGAAGTGCAGTTGTGTCTTCCCTTTTAGAGGCAATGCTTAACTAACACAACTGGAGTTTTAAGGAAACCCAAATTGTGCTAGGTGTGGGACACACTAAATTTGACCAGCCGTATCCGAGTTGGCTATGTGTGAACACCAATTAGTGTGGTACATTGTAATATAATTAGGATAATCGAGACAAAATTAAGAAAAAGGGACAGATAAACTGAATATCAGATGCTTTGTTACTATCAGGGTCTTAAAACTAAACTGCAGAAGCCGTAGAATTTTTTTTCTGGACAGTCCTGAACTGGCTCATTTTTACCTGTAAGCTGTACAGTCTGTGCCCAGTGAAGCATTCTCTGGATAGCCCCTGACAGCTGGTGTACACGGGATGTGTTGGCTTCTCTGCTAATGATCCAAAACAAACAACTGAATATTAGTTATTGTGTGCTGCCCCATGGAAGCTGTCTGTGCTTCTGTCTTGCAGCAGGTAGTAACACGGCATGACTCTGATTTGTGCAATGTGGCTGTGATGCCCCAGACTCTCTCCTCACTCTTGCCCAGTAACAGCCAGATTCTTACAGACTGCATTGCTATCTGCAAGAGCATGGGGAATCCTCAAAAGTTCTTGTGTGAAGGGTGTATTTATGCTTCATCTACTGAGTAACATGCAATGAGCAAACAATGAGCAAACAAATAATCCTCATTTCTCCTACCCTGGTTCCCTGCCTAGTGATATTATTATATTAGTGAAGGAGGATGTGGATGTCAGAAGAATGTTATTGCAGAAGGGTGAGGAACATATATGTCCTATATAAGCCATCTGGCATGGCGTGCCTATGTGTGGCTGTGGCTCTTAAGATATGAAATCCATTTTCCAGCTGGTTGGCTTTTGCAAAGGATTTAAGTCCCAAAGAAGTTTTGGGGTAATAGATGAAATGACAGCAAAATGAGTTTTCAAAATCAAAGTAGTATGTCAAATTGTGCAAAGAAGCTTTAATGTCAGCAGGATTCTCTTCTAGGTAAAACTCGAGTGCACAGAAATAACTTCAGTGCACTGTGATTGGAGACACTGGTTGTGTGTATGAGGATTTAGGATTGTGTACTGGGCTTTTGATTTCCAGGTCAACTAAGTGCATGGTATCAAACTTTATATTCTACCCAAGTACTAGTTTCAAGCTCTCTGAATTTTTGTTACCAGGAATTAGGACATAGAAATACTTGCCAGTGCTTAATTGCTGCCCCTAGACAATACATCAGTACATTCTCCTAATAAAATTCACAACTCCCTTTACATCACTATTAATCTCAGTGATGCACAACTTTAACAGCATTTGGAGTCTGTCCAAGAAAAAAAGTTTCTTAGGTTGGCAGGGCAAAAGGTTTTTATAAGAGTGGGGTTTTTTAAATGCTTGTTTGGAAATCATTGGAAAGGAAACCAATGTTTTGAATCTTTTAACTGCATCTCCGTTTTAAAATTCTGCAGTGCCCACTGTATTCTATAGATAGTATATATCTGAATACAGTTAAAGCAAGAACGATAAAAATAGCAGGATTACAATTATTGGTGAAATTGTTCTCATTTGGACATACAGAATCTTTACACTAAAATGTTAAAGTGTAAATTCTACCTTTTTTAACCAAAATCTATCATGGCTTATTTCCTTTAAGCTAATCACAATGTTCCTGATAGATTTTGTAAGAATAAGGAAGTTCAGTGTCTTACTTAAGTATCCTTGCCAGTAGAAGAGTGCCATAGTCTATGACTTTGAGGTTTTATTTCTTGTTCTATAATGTACCAATGTAAGCCTGTGTTGTTTCATGCCTTTAAACTTCTTTGTGACTCCAGCATTACACACGGGCCTCTCCTTGGAAATTTTCAACCCCATGGATATGACAAGCTGTTGAATGAGAGTGTCGAACGTGACTTTTTTTGTTTTTGGTACATGTATAAGCAGTTCTGCCATGCTTCTAAACTTCCTGTCTTTGGAAAGAAAAGAAAAATAATAACACACACAAACCAAAACACAACATCCTCCCCTACAAAACCTCAAAAACCTAAGAGAAGATAGAGTTAGTAAAAAGGCATTGTAGCAAGTCATGAAGCTGGAACAAGGAATGACAGATTACTAATATGTTTAATACTTCTGTTTGAATGGATGATCCATCCAAGACCCTTTTGATCTATTGTAGTTTCTGGGCAGAAAAAGAGTTATGCAAAGGCAAAGTCATTCCCTTCTTGTCACACAGAATATACTTTATGTTCTGTTGGCATTGGTAAAAGGGCAGCAAGAAACGTTTTACAGATGACTCCAACTGCAACCTACAGTCCTGGGATAGTGTCTCAGAAATCCTTGCCATGTTTGCTGGGATTTCAGTTACAGTAATACCATTTAAGAAGGTGCTTACCTACTGTATCTAAGAACAGTATCTAATAGAGGTGGACAGGAAACGTTGCAGTCTCTTTCCTCTGTTCTTTTTTTTTCTTGGATCAGTAGAGGACTAGAATTTTGATGATGGTTTTGAAAAGATAATCTGAAGAGGGGAAAAAACCCACCTTATTTAAGAAAATAAAAATGTCTCATTTTGTTAATTTTGAAACAATTTAAGCCTTTTTAAAAATCAGATTACTGCAAATTAGCTTATATCTCAAAATGTAATTTGCTTAGGTTGAATGCTAGAGATGTTTTTCATCTCTGTGACTGCAGGCAAAGTGTTTTTCCCCAAGCAGCTTAGAATAGACAGGGATCTGTGCTAATTATTACCCACTTCAAAATCCTTCTTCTGAGATTTTATGATAGTTTATACTTCAGTCATGAGGACCTAAACCTTTCTGTTACTTCTGATAATTACTTAGTGCCATACATGGCTCTGGAAGACTATTAATGCAGTCCTCAATAATTAATTGTCAGCAGACAAGTAGGATGGAAAGAGCTGTATGTAAGAGAGCTAGTGTTCTGTCTGCAGTAGTTGTGGGTAGTGTGGGACACCCTTGAAGCAACCTGGGGAAGTCTGCAGTGGTACAACTCCTCTCTTATGAACTGGAATTTCAGAGACTCAACTGTCCCACCATGAGACTCACAGCACTTTTGTTGTTACCCATGTGATGCAGTGAGGAGTAGAAAGATGTTGAGGCACTGAAAGTTAACAAGAGAGGTGTAAATCCACAGCAAAGAAATGATGAGCCTTCAGTTGGAATAGAAGAGGAAGACATCGACAAGTTTCTGTAAAAACACAACTTTGTTTTTCTGCCAGTATTGCATCTTTGTTCCTGTGTTCCCCTCACTTCATAATTGCCAAATACCTCCATTAGGATGTTGGTATTTTCCCCAACAGCACTATAAACCAGGTTTCTCCTAACAGCAAGTTTTTCAGTGCAAATATGAAAGTCAGCAAAGTTAACCACGGTGTGCTATATACAGATTGATTATAGCAGGTTCATTGGAACTGTAATTGTTTTGTAGTGAATTCCCACCATCCTCAGATAAAGCTATGTAGGAGTTGTGTAGAGAGCTTCTGTTTTAAGCATTTAGTGGAAAACGTTAATGACATTAAGATATCAGTGATATTTTTTTACTCTTCAGTTAATAACAATCAGCATGTTGTCATAAATGTCAATAAGCTACCAGTGATGTTTTCTTCTAGTGTATTGGTATGCTGTTGGGAGTTCAGACTGCTTGATAAGAGAAGCACCCCAGAATATTATGGACCACAACAGTATTTTGTCTCATGAAGTTAAGTTTGCCATGTCTGTAGCACTAAAAAGCAGGAAGTTTTTACTAACACATGAAATAACATGTATGTTATTAAGTTGTATTTTGCAGTGACTTGAACACTGAGAGTTATCCCAAAGTTTGCGTTGAGTTCTTAATCATACATGACGTCTAATCCAAATACATGAGCTTTTGTATGAATAAGCAAGTTCTGGGTCATTTAATGAGACTGAATATGCATTAGATAGATTTCTTTATTGGGGATTGATAGCTCATGCTGAAGTTTCTATTCTGTTTATGAATTTTGCCATTGTTGTGCTGGTATAATTGAGTTTGGAAGTGATGTAACTCCAGCAAGGATCACACCTGGTCAGCCTGTCCTAAGCCTCTCAGTGTGATGCTGTTTCTGCCCTATCCAAAGCCTCTCAGTGTGATGCTGTTTCTGCCCTAAAATAGAAGCTGCTTGACTAAGAGGCCAGAGCTCTGTAAGTTGGTTAACAGTTTACGATATTTGCTAACGGTGTGCATTGGAATCTGCCTCAGCACATCCAACTTTTAAGAATGAAGTTATAACTAGGGTGTTGCAGAAACGACCTAGTTCAAAGCACGGCACGGCGGCCAAGGCCCAGGCCGCTGGGGCCATCAGCGACAACTGGCGTTTACTGCGCAGCTCAGTAGCGTTTTATAGCTTTGGGTTACAAAGTGAGGGTGACAGAGCCCTGGAATAGGCTGCCCAAGGATTTGGTAGAGTCTCCTTCTCTGGAGATATTCAAGACCCGTCTGGACGCCTATCTGAGTGATATGTCCTAGGGAGCTGCTTTGGCAGGGGGGTTGGACCCGATGATCTCTCGAGGTCCCTTCCAACCCCTACAATTCTGTGATTCTATGATTCTATGATCCATCTGCTTGCAGCACAGGCTGAATGCTATTGGCTTTTGGTTATTAGTAAAAGATAGAGAGGTAGAGAGAGAGAGAGGGGAGTCCTGCATTCTTCAAGTTTTTCCGTACAGCACGGTATCTTCCGATCGCCAGACCCTAGCTACCACCAATAGGGAAAGAATACATATATCAATAGAAGAGCACATTACTAACCCAAGAGGTTTTTACTAATTTATTTTTTTCTCTTGCTGCATCTTTACCTACTTCTTTCCTATGCTGATGATGAACAAACCACTTGGTCAGGATTGCTCTTCCTCTTGAGAAATGGGATAATTTTTTAATATGTCTTTGATATTTCACCTTTTTAAAAAAATTACGTGGTTCACAAATAGATTTGTTTGTCTAGGCCTAAGCCAAAGAAGCTATGTTTGTAAAGGGATAGTACAATTTAAATATCCTTTTCACTGTATTTAATGTGTTAATAGAATAATCTTCCCAAGAAAGTTTGCTGGCTTTGTCGTAAATGCCTTGCTTATAACTGTGAATATGGGTGTATATAATTTTAATGTGTAAAGACATTATAAAGGTACATAAACCAATCGTTACGCTGAAAGATGCCCATGCTGTATAAATTATACAGTAGGCCTTTCAGACCTATAAAAGATAGATATCTTTTGTGAGTGAGTATCACCCTTTGCTGTAATGCTCTGTTTCATGGAAATAAACACAGTGCTATTCCATTTCAGTATCTCTCATTAATATATTCATGAGTCTTTTAAAGGAACTTAACAGCCTTAATAATCTTGGCATGCCTTTTTCTTTCAGGATACTTTTACAGGAACTTTTCTTTAATCCAGTTGAAGAACAACTGTAATTTTTCTGGGAGGAGACTTTCAAATGGTATTAGGATTTGGCTATTTTCTGTATTGTCTGGGGAACGTATATTGCCAAAATCCCTCTGGCTGGGTGTAGGTCAGTCCATGTCTGATGTCACCTCTAGGGTCTGGGTTTCCTAAAAACAAGTCTAGATGAACTTCTAGAAAACCTACTGTTCAGGCCAAGCCCATGCATTAGTCTTGTCCTGATACAGTGTCAAGGGGCACAAACTGCAACTTGGTATCCTGAAGCCCTCCAGGGTGCAGCAATATATTTTGTTTTGACACAAAATGTGCTGTATAATCCTTAAGAATACTGCTCGCTCCAGTTGGTGAAGTTTTCGTAAGTGGCAACTATTTGCCACTCTGTATTTTAGTTTGATCACACTGCATCACTTTTTGAATGTGATTGCAGGTTCTCAGAGAACTTCATCTGAAGTGACTCTGTGCTTGCTCCGTTGCTGTGCACTGTACAACTTTGTCAGCATGGGCTTTCACCAAGTGACTGCTTTCACTGTTGCTTTTCCTGTGCTCCTCTTGAGGATTTATATGCTATGTTATTGTTTAAGAAGGACTTATGTTCGTGTTCATCTGCCATTGGCACTTTCATTTAACACTTGAATGTTTGTTCCATTTCCCAGATAACTGATGATTGTAGAGTATACAGAGGTTCTGTAACAGAGCATTTTTTCACCACACTGTTGAAAGCTTATTCCTATATTTTGTTCTTTCTTTTCTTAAACTATTTTTAAGCCCAGTAATTAATCTTCTGGCTTCCCACTTTCCCAAACACTACACCTAGTAGTAGTATCTCACCCAGACGTTTGTTTCGTTGGAGGTTTGTCTTGAGAGTAAATTGAAAGCATGCTTGTATTGATAGCAGCTAGCTAGCATAGATAATAAAAGTGATTAAAATGGAATTGCCAAGGCTCAAGTACAGATGAAGAAGCAGAATTTATCTTTAACCTTTGCATAGATGCATGTCAGTCTGGGGGTCAGTTCCCTCTTTTCATGTCTTCACTAATGCTTTTACCTGAAGTTACGTGAGGGTAATCGACAAACTTTATCAGCAGATGCACCACAGTTGTTATCAGTGGCTCTGCAGGTATGCTCTAAACAAAATGTGATCCAGCTTGCTTCTGATTCAGAAGAAAGGTTCAGTCTTCATTCTTCCTTAGTCAGCCTGTAAACAAGCTTCTAAAGTGCCATTAAAGATGTTCAAGAACATGTAACATTGTTCCTAGGTTTTATAGGTCTGATAGAGACTGGGAACATGGTTTCCTCAACCTGCAATTCATATCAGGACAGCAAATCCCCAGGATAGCCTTAAAAAATATTGTGAGGAAAAAAATATCCTATAGCAAAACAAGTTTGAATTGGGTTCACATTACATCTGTGAGATCAAGACAGTCCATTAGACTTCAATCTTCTTCTGAGACTAACTCAGGTGAATGCTTAACTGGCAGATACTAAGACTTTAATTTTTATATCCAATTCCATTGTATAACTCCATATTAGCTGGAAAACTGATATGGCATTCTTTTTATCAGCAATACTTTTAAAGCATGACAATGTAGAAACAGCTTGAAGCTGTTAAAACAATTTCTGAGTTTTTTAGATCTCTATCTGACATTACCACCTGAATTTTATGCAACCTGTGAAGGATGATAGATGAATACTAAGCTGTCATTTGGACAACTGCAGCAACTGGTGAGCTGAATGCTTAAATTTTAATTTTTCATAAATCCATTAATAGTTCCATTCAAAGAAGGACTAACTGTAAGAATTAGAAAACCTTCATGACCTCATTATGAGTGTTACTTAACTCCTGTCTTTCAGGCTAGCTGCAGTCTGTGTGCTGGACACTTGCATAAAAAGATGTTTTAAAATCTGTGCACGCAGCCATGTAGCTGAACAAAGGCTTAGATTTATGACAGAACATAAAATCTGAATTGACACTTGAAAATGCAAAACTTAAGGCTTCATAGGTGAACAATCACATTTTATAATTTAAAAACATGTCCCAAACTTTTCAGTAACAGTGTATAGTTTATTCCCTGCTGTATCTTACCATGTCATGCAGTAGTAACCTTTTCATATTCTTATGTTGTGGGCAAATACATCTATTCTGTTTAGTTAAAATAGGTGATGTATTAGTCTCTGATTTTGTGCTGTAGTCCCTCCATTAATGGCACCGACCACCTTACATGGTATCATTTTAAAGGCTGTCCATTGTGCCTTGGCAAACTTGTTCTGGATTTAGTATGATATGACCAGAGTGCTGTGGTGGAGGCTCTGTGGTCTGTGTCTCAATCTGTGCTTCTAGCTGTTCTCAAGGCTGGGATGAAGGGTTTCTCCTCTGAGTCATGTGAACCCTAGAAAAGGTGCTGTCAGGGAAGAAGAGGGTGAAAATTTCTAATGTAGCCTGAATGCACAAATAGGCATGTCAACATATTCTTTGATTGAATATGTGTAAATACAGTCATTATTAATCTATATTTGCAGGTGAGCAAGAGCTGAGTATTCTGAATGATTCTAACCTTTGCTAGATGCAAACATATGACCTACACCCAAACATATTCTGTAGTAAAATAGCAGCAGCCAGGTATGTGAATCAGGACTTTACCCTTTCCCTTGGGAAGCTGCTTTGAATAGCAGCCATTTATTCTGCTTTGTCAACAAGATCTTTGTCAAGGTAGCACTGAGATCAGCTTAGGAGGGAAGGATGATTGTTCTTTTGAGGACTCACTGCTCCCATGGTTGCTTCCTTCTGACCTGCTTAGGTAGACACAAAGCTGATTCAAACAGGAATTTGAAGCTTTTCTCTGTTCATTACCCTGCTTTAAGCAGCAGTTTTGTTGACAGTGTGCCTGGAGGGCAATTTTTGGTATCTTGGTGCCCTATTGGTGCAGTTTTTAATTTCCTTTTTATTGAGAGTTGAACAGATAAATGGCAAAAGGCTTGTGAGTTTAGAGTTGTTCAGTAGGAAAGAGCTGGTGGCAGCTCTAAGTATGCCATTAATATGAATATGATAAGCCCTTATGCTCTTAGTGCTGTGATTTAAAAGGTGGGACTTGATAACTCCACAGAGAAATAATGATCAAAAAATATTGCTGGGGCTGTGACCTCTTTCTCTCGAGCTGTTCTCAGTGGGATGGTACAGCTTAGCTCAGCAGTCCAGCTCAGGAGCAAGATGCACACCTCTCTTGGGGGTGAAGTACTTTCAGCACTTGATCTCTGCTGCCTGTCATGATGTTCATGTCCACCACCATGCCACTGAGCAGCTTTTCACTGTTCTGTTCTCATGCAGTTATCAGGTGCAGGATTGGGAGATTTTTAGCAGACCTTAGACTTGTTAGGTTATAGCCACCTTCTTGCCCTTTTTCTGGCATCCCCTCTTCATGACATCTGAGTACCATGTCATCTTTTCTCCCCAAGGTGGGACTCAGCTCTTCTCTCATTGTCAGTGTCTGTGTGGGCAGCCTAACCCTTATGCAACACCAGAGGTGGTTTGGGTTTGTTTTTGGGCTTTTTGGTAATGGCTGCCTCCACTTCAACATGTCCAGCAAAAGCATAAATGGAGCCATTCCTTTGTACCTTCTCTTGGCTATTCAGTGTGTATTATCCATGAAGCCTGAACTCAGGACCAACTAATGAGCAAAAGTGTTGGAAAATAGCACCCTTCATACAGGCCATGATTTGAAGTGTGTAGAAACACTACTCCCATAAGCAGTAATCGTGTAGACCTTGTTCATATGCAGATTCTGGATGCAAATTTTACCTTAAACTCCCTTGCTTATTGCCATGCACATCTGGTTGGATATCTGTGGGTTTTTTCAATTTTGCCAGCACCATTTAGGGATAAAGAGCCTTTCAACAGCAAAATGGCATTTTGGAAAATGGCTGAAAGCACTGGAGAAACACTGAAATGTGCCCAGAGTTTGTATAATTTGAGGTTAAGATGGTCTAATAGCTTTACCAAAACTGGGAGAAGAAACTTTTTCCTGTTTCCTTCCTCCTTCCTGCTGTGTGTTCATTCTAATGTTAATTGAGTGCTTTTGGAAATATTCAGCTGACTAGCCCAGTAAAAATTTATAAAAATAGTCGTGTTGCTTACTAAATTCAGTCTCAAAGAACAGGAGTGCTGGTGCAAGAGAAGGGTGCAAGAGGGTCTGTCTAGCTGAGATGGAAGAAATGAGGGAGCATGACTGCAAGGTCTGCTCCTTGTCACTGCTTGAGTTTGCCATTAGCCTTCCCTGTGGATTACACAAATCAGCAGATTCAAACACAGTTGTGGTTTTATGGGTTTGTGTTTTGGCTTGTGGGGTTTTTTGGGGGTTTGTTGCTGTTTGTTTGGGTTTTTTTTAAAGAAGGCTTGAAGCTCAAGGAATGCAACCTGGTATCAGCTTCTGCTTTTGCAAATAAGTCCTCACCTTCTAAAGCTCCTGTCTCTATGGTTGACAACCTAATCATCACCTATGTTGCAGCCTTTGCTAGAGAGCCTTGCTGTTGAGTATTCCTAGGGATTCACAAATCAGCCAACCGGGAAATCTGGAATCCAAAATCCAGGAAGTGTTTGCCTCATTGTCCAGAGCTTGGAGTTGCCTTTCCTTAGGCTTGCAGGTGAGACAGCATTGTACTTCCAGGATTTCTCACTTGGCTGAATACTTGGTCTGCCGCTGGGATTCATCAGTAACATCATCAAAAACTCTGCTGGCAAAGTTCTCAGTAAGGAAAATTAACTAATATCAAGCTGTGGCCTGACAGGGAGAGACTGATGGTGTATCTAAACCTGTTTGTAATCGACAATGATGCCTCTGTGCTGCACTGCCGTTGCTTCTGTGAAGGGACACACTGTGTGATGGGTTGGAAGGCGTTCAGTCCTGACTGCATGCAATGAGAAGCCCCAGCGTGGGGGCACTGGTTGTGACATTCCCAGGCTGGGACGTGTGACATACAGTCTGGAGCTGCAGAACCATAATTGATCACCACCAGTTTTGTACAGATCTCCCACAGTAACCTGCCTCTCTGTAGAGTGGAAAATCCCAGCCTTTTAGTCTAACCGTGGTTTTCCTTTGTTGCTAGACCTGAACCTTGTTTGTGGCCATCCAATGTTCTTTGCTTTGTCAGGGATGTTACTCATATTTGGCTGGTTTGATGAGCTGACCTCAGCGTTAAGATTCAGTCCAGGCTGAAATATTTTGGATATATTGGGACCTTTCTTTCAGAATTGGAATCTGACAGATCACTTAACATTTCTTCAGGCAAGAGCTAAAATAAGTATCATACTTAACAATAGATGGGGAATTACTAACTCTTCATCAGAAGTCCTTGCTTGGAATTATTTGTTGAAACTGGAGAAAAAAGCTTATACAGCTTTATTTCAAAATAGTAAAGAATCTGTAGTTGGAGTTTTGTTTTGTGTTTTAGTAGGAACAGTAAATAAAAGTTAATAAGAACCTTCTATTAAATTTAATTTAAATTTATTTTAAAGGAAAAATAGCTGATATGTCTTTTTGGGTGAGAAAGGAGAAGATATTAATTATTTGTGAGTAAGCTTTCAGGGGTTAGAAGCAGTGAGTGCCGACAATACATTTTATTCTTGTCACTTGGAAGCAAAAAGCAAACACTGAATTACTGAGACATTTCATCAGTTCTGGTAAGGAATCTGAATATCACAGTTGCAGCTGCTGGTGCAGCCTCTTGTGATGAGCTCGGTGTTGCAGAAATGGAAAAAATCAGTGTCCACATGAATGAGGTAGAGGTTGATTCTGGTTGTGTGCTCCATTTTAATGAAGACTGTACTTTCCATTTGCTCCCCTTTCACACCAAACAATGGACTTCCCCCTGAAGCACCTGCAAGGTAATAAATAGTCTCCCACAGCAAATAACAGAGTTCACCAATAGTCCAAAACATTTTTGTCAATAAATCCATTAAGATTTACATGACAGACATCATGTGTTAGAGGAATTGAAGGGAGGAGGGAGAAAAGGGGATAGGTTGGGGGATACAGAGGGAGATAGTTGCTCTCAAAAATGAATGACCCATGACATTGTAATATGAGTTTTGTGTTGTTTTGTTGGTTTTTTTTTCTCAAGTGCAGTGCAGGCATATATAACACAGCTTTCTACATATTTATGCAGATTAATGATCATAACCTTCCTACTGCAAATGAGTCATGTTGTCTTCTGATGCAAAATAGTTAACCCTGTACTAACATCTTAATTTCTACTCTTTGAGGTGGTGGGGGGGTGGAATTTCAGAAATACTACACTATATTATTCTACAAAAGTAATTTCTTCAAATGGATATTTGGAATGAAATAGATTTATTTATAAATTTTTTCTCTTCTAGCAGAAAAAAAGTAAGGGTGTGTGAGCGTGTGGAATTACCTGAATGTATATAATGGCTCAAAGATATAACTTGCCAATATTTTTTTGGTAATAATATTAAATATTGATTATTTTACTGCATGATTGCCAAACTGAGTATTTTCATAATGGCACACACTTGTAGCAGCTACTAAATTACATTGATGTTGAATCTCTTTTTTACCTATAGGGTTTCATAATTCAGCATTTGCCAATATCGGATCAGTCCAGTACAGAATGCAGACACTTTGTGATTCCCAACCAAAAAAAAAAAAAAAAAGACAAGTAGAATTTATTTTTTTTTACAGCTAAAACAAAATTTCAACATTTCAGACCCCCACACCAATGCAGTATTTTAAATTTGGAATGAGAGCATGTGAGGACTTTTTAAAATTATTTTTTACATTATTAACTGTAATAATTTGTGGTGTTTATGAGATGGAAAAATAATAGGACCCACTGGAATACAGTTGCAGAGACTAATAATAACAATTCTATAGGAAAAGACACTGGAAAAGTGCCTTGAAGTTACTCTCTTCCTGCTCTGGTGAAAAGCATCTGTAGTGCCCCATGCACTCTTTTGAACTTTGGTGCTAATAAACGTGCACTAGAGAGAGATGAAGACAAACCAGTTACTTTCACCCAAGGTGTAGTTCAGGTTTTAAAGCATATTTGCAGAAGTGCTTGGCTAGGAGTATAACCCACTTATAGAGGGATCTTTCTAATAGAGAAACCCTTCCTATCTTTTCTTGCCATTAGGAAAAAAACATATGGCAACAGTTTGGAACATATTTGTAAGCTCCAAGATGCTCTGTCATCTTAAATTTTCTGTCATGAGAACACCCCATCGTCTTGTCTGTTTGTGCAATATGTGCTGGATGGTTCTGTGAAAACGACATAAAGACACTTTCCAAAATGATGCAAAAATCAGGGATGGTCTCAAGGGTCATTAAGTGATAAAGTCAGATTTTGTTTCAGATTCTAACTAGGGAGATCTATATGCTTGCAAAAACTTTTTCTGTCGTGCCTGCCAGACAAACTGAAATATTTTGACAGAAGAGATAAACTCACAATAGGATATTTTTTTTCCATTGAAGTTTGAAATCTGAGAGGAGTGGTAATTGTTACCAGAAAAGGCTGTATTTCACTTTTGGAGTGATGCAGGGTCCAGACTTCATGGATTGATCTGGGATGAAGAATATGAGTCCACCTGCATTCTAGACTGATTTCACAGTATCAAAGATACTGCTTCAGGCTTCTAGCTTGTAACCATGGGGTTTAGGAATTTATTGCATGTTAGCTTCTTATAGTGTTTACTGTTTACAGTAACTCATCAAGACACAGTACTTCTTTCTCCCTCTGGTGCCCAGCCACATGGAGCTGAGTCTGCTACAGTGATTGAGTTTAACTCACATCTTGTCCTCAGTCCCTGCTCTCAGCAATCTGAATGTTTTTATCTCTATATATTTGGTATGCTTAAAAACATGGTCTACCTAGAATGTCAGCTTGGCTGGCTGGTGGAAGCGCAGCTATATTCAGTGGCTTTTGCACTATCCTGTCATATCTTGCAGTGGCTGGATCCCAATGACATGGTTAGACCTAACCAAGAATCATCTACTTTTCTGTCCTGCTCCCTCTGATGAAACTACTCCAACATCCAGTGGAGACTTAATGGCAGCGATGTGTAGTGTGTGTGGGGGGACTGTACGGCACTCTCAGGCATCTATGCAGTCCCTGCCTGCCTTGTGTATTTGGTAAGCCTCCTGAACTGGGCTTTTGTCTCCACTGTTGCCTCCTATCCCAGCACACAAGCGGTTAAGGTTAACACTGAACATGTCTGTTGTATAGGAGGCACTGAATAATCCTTCCTTGTCCCAGTTCAGATGGCAAGTAATTCCGTGGACCTATCCTCCACTTACAGTTAATCATGCCAAATGTAACATGGAGGAAATCCAGCAAGAGAGAGATTGATAGCATAAAGAATTAAATCTAAGGTCTTTCAAGATTAGGAGTTTCACTGACCATAATTATGTCTCAGATTTCAGCAGATAACTGTCTTGGCAGACTGATCATTCTTACGGCTTGCTACAGATCCAAAGTATTTCAGGGCTATGAAGTATTTGGTCATAATTAGAAGGGTTGAAAGCAATTCTTTCTTAATAATATCCTTTCTTTTTTATTAATGATTCAAGAGCAATTTTTTTCCCTGTCAAATGCCGATTTATCTTGAAAGTATTTTCTTGATTGCACTTAATATCTGAAGAAAGTATTAGGGGATATAATTTAGTGTAGTCTATGTATAGCTCTGTATTAATCTTTATATAAGCAGTTGTAAACCATGCTGCATATAGAAAGATTTTTAAGTGACTGAGCAGTTAACAAATGAATCACAGAATCACAGAATTGTAGGGGTCGGAATGTAAGTATGCATTTCAAATATTATGCCTCCTCACCTAGTAGGCAGACCTACTAAACTTAAGCTCTGAGCCATTATTTATCAGCTTCCTTCGATGGTCATCTGGATTTAAATAGTGTCTGGAGGATATTTCCTCTTGCATGAGCTGGCTGAGCAAGGCAGTTGAGAGGATGCTAACAGCACCTCGGCTAAGTGGCAGTGAGAGTTTCTGATCTCCTGAGTGGAGAAAATGTCAGAGACATGCGATGTATGAGAGGTCTTGTTCAGTGCTCAAAGGAGCAGCAGCATGTGCACTTTTTCCTCTGCATTGGAGACGTGGAGATTGCCACAGTGTTCCAGGTCATGAGGTTGGAGTGCTGCAACATGCTGCACTGGGGACAGAGCCTGCAGCTGAGAGATGGTAGGAGAATGCAGCCGAGGCAAGTGGGATAACCTTTTTATTAGGCACCATGTCTTGCAAGAAATATGCTTCAAACATGCTTTGTGATTCATATTTTTGTTACTTCCTGTTACTTTTGAGGTACACCATAAAGTGTTTGGGTTTGGTATTTTATTTTTGTTTAAATTATGTCTGGATTATGACTCTGGCTACTTGGAAAAGAACTACTGTTTATGAGAGTGGATTTGATATTGTTGATCAGGTGGTACTTTTGGATTACATTAGTACTTCTGTTAGAGAGGGCAGGTGGCTGGCCATTCTCATGAAAGCCCCTAATATATCTTTATCCTGATGGGGCAGCCAAATCTGGTAGCATTTAGATGAGGTTTGCTAGGCTTTTGCTAGGCTGTTTTTTCCAGGCAATTGATGTGTCAGGGAACGAATTGGTCAGAAGGAAGGATTTCTTCTCAATTTGGCTTGGGATTTTTCTGGGGTTTTTTAAAATAATTTTCGATGTTGCTTTAATAGAATGATGCAATAGGTTCTGAACAACAATGGTGAAGGTAGTACCTGAAGTACAAAAGCAAAGAAGTCCCTATTGCCCTGAAGCTTTTCAAACAGTTTGTTTAGCTAATTAAAGAGAGCAGAGTCCCATGTTGCCACTTGGATTTACCACCTTGTTTTTCTTCTGAGAGCCATTGCAAATGTAGATGTACACTGCAGTAGGTGATATCTGCTGATTGCATTAGAGGGAAACCCCCAAATGCAGCTGACTGCAAAGTTTTCTATACTAAGTTGTTGGATTTGGGGTTCTTTTCAGTGATGATGTTGTGTTTGGTGCTGGATCTCACTTACAGATAAGACTCTCACTATGCAGATAAGATTTGTGGTGGTGGTATGCATGGTCAAATACTCTCCTCCTAGTCTTGACTAATAGGCTTCAATCTGCTTCCAGATGTCTCCAATCCTCCTCAATACGTGTGAGCCTTCAAAGCACAATGTTAAAATGCTTTTATCCTTTGTAATCCCCTTAAAATTTTGCCTGGCAGTGATAGCAATGATTTTTACTTTATTGCTTTGACTGCAGGAGCAGGAACCTTGCACCAGACAGCCCTTTCCACCTGCCCCTGGTTTGTGTCCTGCCCTGGCCCCCCCAAACTCTGGCAGCTGGCATTACTGAATGGTGTTGGCCCACATGAACTCAACAGACTTTTGAGAATGGAGGAAGATAACACTTTGCTAATCTTTGCAGACCTGTCTCCTCGTGCTTACATTCTGCCTGGAGAAGAGGAGGCCTTGTGCTCTAAATATTGTCTGTACCTTGAGAAATGCTAAGTTTTCTAATGATGATCTCAGGGATGTTATGTATTATCTTCTTACCTGGCTAGTTAAACAAATATATGGGACTTTTACTTACAGGGCAGATGCTTTCTGCAGAAATGTGTCAGTTTTTCCAAAATCTTCCATGATACACCTGCTTTCTTTAATGCACATACATGCATTTCTTACACCAATGAAAAGGGATTTTTGCTTATGGATCTCTGGAACAAGTCACATCCAGTTGCTAATTAGGTAAGTGACAGGTGTTTGTTCCCTTTTTCTTGTCTATCAAATACTCATCTCATTGCTCTTTCTTTTGCATATGTCCATTCTTGGAATGTATATAGAGCAGGATTTATAACATAGACCCTCAAATATTTTCCTTTGCTGATCTGTATGCTTCTGGCTCTCACCAGTATGTCAGACTCATTCTCTGCAAGAAGACAAAATGACACTTTTCATTAGGACCTGCAGGCAGGACTGCAAACATAGTCTGCATACGTTCCTGCTGATGACAAAGGCTGGAGTCTAGTATGGCCCTGCAAAGATACCTCAGTGCTTGCAACAGAAAGGTTCCCACTTCTTACACTGTCATGCAAGACAGAGAGCCTCTGTTCAAGCTACCTGGCCCCAGGGAGAGTACAAGTCACTAGGCAGAGACAGAAACTGGCTCAAACTGTCATTCCATCCTCCTAAATGTCAACTGGATTTGTGAAGGGAAGAAAAAAAAAACAACCAACCAGTGCTTGCCACTGTGCTGGGGATGAACTGGAGCCCTTGGAGCCTGGCTTCCCCCTGAGCTTCATCAGAGGTGCTCAGCCTTTCAAAAGGAGACAGACATATTGTAGAGAGAGAAAAGGTCTCGAAACCCTGTTACTTGGATTCTTTGCTTATTTGACTGCTTGGTTGGATAATTTGCCTGTGCAACTGCAGTAATTTTTTGCATAAATGGGAGAAAAATGAAATGGACATCTTCTATATGCATGTGCGTTAAAAGCGTTTGGAGACTGACTCTTAACAAGGCATCATGAGTCCCCAGAGTTAACTCCCTAGTGAGATGGATAGGATAATTCATATATCCAATAGGGTAGAGCAGTAGCTCAGCCAGGAGCAACATCTCTTATTTTGGACCGTTTATCTTAGCAGCTGTCAAGATGGAAAATTAACTCCTCTAGATTTTAAAGGCAAAGTTCTATCATGCAGACTTGACCTTAACTGAGAAAGGAAAAAATACATCAAATTAGTATAGAGACTAATGAGTCCCCTTTGGTTCTCTTTCACGTCCAAAGTTAACCTAACAAGCAAAACAATATGATGAAATTGCTTCCTTTTTTATTATTTTTTGCCAGATAATTGTCAACATTTTCTCAAATTAAGTTTTGGTAAAATTTGTTGCCTCCATACCACATCATTATAGAGAAGTGAATCCCAGAAAATGGCAAATGCAAATGCCATCTTGGATGCTATGTTGTCTTGGCCACAGAGTTTTGTACAGAAGAAGGCTTGAAGTTTTTACTTACATCTGAAGTCAATAGATCAGCTTTGATGACAGTGACCAGCCCCATCAGCATTCTAAAAGTCAAAGATACCAAATGTTATTGGTTTATTTCTTGGAAGATTTCTCATATGTAGTCTCCTTCTGTGAGGAAGGAATATTGACAGATAGGGCTCTACACTCTTGTAATCATATTTTTTCTACCCAATACTAGGTGGTGGGTTGACCTTAGCCAGCTGACAGGTGCCCACCCAGCTGCACTCTCACTCCGTCAAGAGGATGGGGGAGAAGGTGGAAAAGCTCATGTATTGCAGTTAAGACAGGGAGATCACTTTCCAGGTACCATCATGGGCAAAACAGATTTGAGGAAATTTAGTTTAATTTATTGCCAGTTAAAATAAATTGGGATAATGAGAAACAAAGACATTGTAACACCACCATTTCCCTACCTCATTATTCTCCCCATATTCAAATGGACTTCATTCCTCCTCTCCATGGAGCAGCACAGTGGTGATGGGGAGTGGTGCACTGTGGTCAGTCCTTAACAGTTCCTCTCTGTTGCTCCTTCCTCCTGATAATTTTCCCCTACACCAGGTTGGATCCTTCCCGCAGGCTGCAGTCCTTCAGGATGAGCCTGATCCAACATGGGGCCTCTAAAGGCTGCAGTGTCAGTATCTGCTCCCCTGTGGTCTCCCACAGGCTGCAGGGGACTCCCTGCTCCAGGGCCTGGAGGCCTCCTCTGCCTGCCTCTGCTCTGGCTTGGTGCTCCCAGGGCTGTTCCCCATCTGTTCCCCAGTTTCCCCTCACTGCCAGGCAGAGCTTTGCCCTTTCTCACACACAGTTCCCAAGGGGCACCGGCAGCGTCACTGACGGGCTCAGCTCTGCCCTGTGCTGAGGTGGCTGCAGAACCATCCGGAACCGGCTCTGGGCAGCCCCAGTCTCTGCTCACAGAGACCCCTGCAGCCCCATAGCCAGCGCCCCAGCATGCACACCCCATGCACCCTAATCAAGAGTTTTTGTTAGCTCGACAACAATAACTCATTGATTTACTGTGGTGCTTACAGTGATTGTTTTCAAAATTTAGTAGTTGGAAGCTGTAAAAATTGGTGCTGTTTATTTCTTTGGAGGCAACAAAGCCAAACAAAGTGGTAAATGCAAGCCTGCAAAATAACTTGTGCCCAAGGTACACGCTTTTGGGGACCATAAAGTGTTTCCCATCATGGAACCATGTTGAGGAAGGACATTTTTTCAGCAGATGAAGGCTGTGGCAGCTTCTCTCCCACAGAGACATAGAAGGACATGTTAATCCAGGTACAGCTCTGGCCAAACCCTGGGCAGCCAAGGGGAGGAATGACTTCATGGGAGCATGTGGTTTTCCCTCTGGTGATTCCAGATACAGTTACAACCCAGAGATGAGCTTTGGTTAGGGCAAGCTTGTTTTAAGTCTGCAACAGCAGTGTGGCTGTACCCTGTAGGGAATTGGCTGTGGTTTCTGCTCTTTCCTTCAGCACTGGCCTCTCTGACAGATGCCATGGACATGTATGTGTAGTAATGCTCTTTCTCCTCTTTCCTCATTGGCAGGAAAGAGCTGGAGTCTGCCTGTGTTGCAAAGCAGATGAAAGACATTCGTAGAGGGGTGGATTGTTTGTCATTTCCTCCTGGTAGATGCAGCTGACTTTGGAGGCAAAGTCAAGAGAGAAAACTGTGCCTGCTGCTGGGTTTATTTACTCTTTTCTGTAGTTATTTCCACCTGTCATCACTATAAACTTTTTTCTCTCTCTGAGCATGTGGCATGTTAACAGAAGTAACTAAATTTAGCAGTTGGCTTTGAGAATTTAGCTCTTCCACTGCTTTTTAATATCATGGGTGATCACATAGAAAAGTGACAGGCGGTGAAGGAAAGAGAAAGCACAACTGTTTTTCGCTGACCTAAATGTAAGGAGTTGCATTTCTCTTCACTCCATCAATGCTGAGCTCTATCGGTGTAAAGCAGGCAATGCTCCTCTTGGTTATGTGTAGAATCACCTGCCTTTTAGTGGCATTTCTGTCACCTGCTTCCAAGCCAGTGTCATTACAGTCATGCTTGCTATGATCATTTCACTCAAACCTTGCTGTATTGGAGTTGTCATGCTTTTCTTTCACCTGTACTGACTGGGGTTTTTTCCCCTATTGTAGCCATCAGAATCAAAGTCATTTGCTGTGATTTTAGGGTGAGATCTTTTTCATGTGAGGAGAAGAAAACTTTGCATTTTCTTGATGCTGACTTGGATGCAGGTGAAATATTTATCAGGATAAGGGAGTACTAGTTAGAGTCAACTATAACTTGATTGACCTCTTTTGGCATTCGGATTCATCTGGGAATCTTGCAATACCTAGAAAAATGTACTCTGTCCTCATAAGGTGGGAATTTTGCTTACATGCACACCTTTGATTTTGAAAACTCAGTCTTTTATGGATCTGTATCTGCTGTGATAAATTGCATTTAATGATCAGCAGGGGAGTGCCCAGATTAATCCTTTTACTATAACCAAATTATACTGTGTCAGATTTACTTCTTAAGGGACTATTTGACTCTGTGCAGTGAGTGAAAGAAACTTGGCATGTCTTGTTCTGAGATACAGATACTAGCAGATTATGCACACTTAGTATCTGTTGTACTTTGTTAAATCTTCATTTATTTAGTCTATTTAATCTTCATTTATTTAGTCTATGATATGCCACTCAAATGTGGCTGTATTTTTTCCACTCCAGTTCCAAACCTGTAATCCTACAGAACAGTAATATTTCCAACTTTTACTGTAGTTCAATGTATAAGTAACTTTTTGATGTGTCTAATTCTGGAATTAAATACAGGAACTGGCTAGAAAACCAGTGACATTACACATCCTTCTGAGATGGGGAGCAGAATGGTGTCCAGTGAGGGAGCAGTGCAGAGATGTTTCCCAATCAAAATGTAATTAACCAGGACAGAGTTTGGCATGGTACAGTAATGTTATGTGCCAGGCACCGTGGAGGGAGAAATGCTGAGGCTAGGGTTCATATCCCGAGGTTGTCACTTTAGAATGGTGCTGAAGCATATCTGCTGCTGGAAACATTTAATTTATACAACATTCTAATGAATAGAAGAGCCTGAGAAAGTGCCTGGTGTCATTATTACACTCTACTTGATGATGAAAAAAAATTTTAAGCATGTTCACCCTTAGCTCACACAGGGGCAAAAGTGAAATCTTGAAACAGTGTTTGAACACGGTGTTTCTGATGCAAGTAGTTCTTCAGAGGTCTTCCATAAAACATGAACCTCCCCACATCCTGCTGACTTACCATGTCTAGCAGAATGGTGGCACACAGGCTAAATTGTCTGTAACTTGAAGTGGTGTTTATTTCTTACGCCCTATTAGTGTTAGAATACAGGATGTCTAGAAGCTCATTGGGAACCTCAAGACAGCGGTTGTGCAGGTATAAGAGGAGCTGTGTTACATTTGTGTGCAGAAGGGCATTTACAATAACCAGATCAGCTTTTAGAGACTTTTCTTTTGCAAAGAGATGGCATTATGGCTTGGGTAATTACAGACTATATGCATTTCCAAGACATAATAAGGGCTTATAATATCATGATGATTAACAGATCAAATCACTCCAGTTCTGCGAATGGAGGCTGATTCTGTGTGTGCCACTTGAACTGATGGTGAAGATTTTGACACTAGGGTTTTTGCTTGCTGTGTCATGTCAATCCTTGTGCAAAAGAACTTTTTTTCTTTTTAAGTGTAGTCACAAAATCAAATATGTCAGTGCTGAGAAATGAAGCTGAAATGTAGAAATTGTAATATTTATTTAAGATGTGTGCTATGTATGTGTGAGTCTGTAGAGATGCATCTATGCATGCATGCACACTTTTGAATGAGTTTTGGGTCTTTCTAAACAGTAATCAGTTTCTCTTTGTCCTTTATGAGATTGATAATATGGGTAACACGCTAAGACTCTTCTAGACTGATATAGTCTGTTTCTAGAAAGTGCTTTCTTAAGGCTGTGTCCAAAAGGTCACCACGCTGTCATAGAGGAGAAAAATAATGCAGAGCTCTTGCAGTCAGAGACAAATAGTTTTCTACCTTAGTACACGTCTCTGCTACTAAAAGTGTACTGCAGCAAGGAAATCCATTTACAGTTTTTCTTTTACATAACAGTTGTGATGCCCTTAAGAGCCCCTGGTTGTTTCCATATTCTTTTCTCCAGTTGTCCTGCAGTACAGCTGCAATAAAAAGCCTGTTTACAGAAAACTGGTACTGTTCTGTGAAGTGTTTCTCAGCAAACATTACAGGTCAAAAGCATGTGTTTTGACAGCTTTGAAAGTATTCTCAGATAATAATATGGAGGTTCCTACTTTTTTCATTACAAGAGTTCTTTACCTAAGTGCAGGTACCTTTTACAATTTTGTTTTCTCTCAGTCTTACTGTAAGCACACCTGTGAAGGAAAAAAGCAAGTGGGGATGGACTGGCCTTGTAATTGCCTTATGCCTGATCAGTCATAATCTGTGTTGGTTTATACCTGTGCCGAATGCCCTCACAGATGAGTGATGAACACCACCTGTACCCTCTGCACAGGTGTAGCAGGTTATTGGGCTGTTTTTCTGTGTAATGGCTCAGTTTCTTTTATTTTTTCCACTTTGATCATTTTTTTTTCTTCTACTTATGTATACAATGACCAGATTTTCACTTACAAAACCACTCTCATTTCATATCCTCTGCTTAGGACTCTCTTTTTTGGGTTCAGTTCGGCCATTTTCTTCTTGAGTGGTGTCCCTGTGCCTTTTGTTGAGCTCCATAATCTTGGTCCCCACTGCTTAGCTGGACTGTGAGACTCCCAGTCTTTTCCCTTGTTCTGCTTTGATTTTACACCCAGTAGATACTTGATTAATCTCTTCTGCATCTTAACCCATGCTCTCTTGACATACCTGTTCATGCAGCTTACCCATGTATCTTTTTCACCCCACTGATTTGCAACCTTGATCAGACATTTGTTACTTCCTAAGGATGTTCAAGTGCTGCTGTCTTTCCTGACGTTTTTTTATCACCTTCCCCCAGTGAAATCACAAAAACTATGAAATTGTCTTCTGTCACTAGTAATCTTGTTTATACTATTGTAGTAATTTTAAACCAATATGTTTTGTCTTGTGGTCCTCAGCCTTCACCTTGTGTTTTCTCATTTTGTTTCAATATCAAGGTTGAGGGAAAGATAATACTTCACACTGTTCTTGTACCACACTTAGGACAAGGAACCCAGCCAGTAGGAACTATGGTTGTCCCACAAGTGACCAACAGGAAAAAAACCCAAAAAAACCCACCTTGATCCATCTTGGTCCAGCTATTGTATAATACATACATATATACTTATTATATATACAATATATATTGTATATTGTAATATATATTGGATATACAATATATACAATATATATTATGTATTATATATACCTATATATTGTAATATAATAATATATATACAATATATACATATAGTATAATATCCATAAGTGAATTGATACACTTTCTACAATAATGAAACACCTATTAGCTGTTGTGTCACAGAATGTTAGAGGGTGGATGGGACCTCAAAAGATCATCTAGTCCAACCACCCTGCCAGAGCAGGATCTTGTTTCTTTATATAGTGCATTTGGCAATTGATATAGATCCGAACATTTTAATGTTGTACTATTATCTATAAGAATAGCTGGATGTTACAATTGCAATGACAGATGAATTAGACCAAAAGCCTAATGGAGTTGAGTGAAATGTGGTAAAGTCAACATTGTGAGTTTCTTTTCAGGCACATATATGTATTTGTTAATTTTTTTTTCCTTAATTTTCCCATAGCTTAAAAAAATCAGAATGTTGTTAAGAGGTTCTTTAAATCAAGGTACAATAGAACAGTGCATTAAAATTGTCTGAATTCAGACACAGAAAAGAAGCAAATGTCATTCAGTGAAATGTCATTCACTGTTGTACACAGCCAGTATACAGAAAAGCTATAAAGCTAAATGTTTACTCCTCTTCTAATGATCCCTGATGCCAGTCCTGTTCTCTGTGTTGTTTGTAGTGGGAAATCTCTGAAACCTTTTTGATAAAGGAAAAAATTTAGGGTATGCACTCAGTCTGTCCCCCAGTGTCCAAGGACAGTTCTTGCTGTCTGTCAATAATGTATTTGCTGTTTGAATAACTGTGTGGTGAATAATTGACCTCAGTTTTTCTTATGCAGTAGAACTCTTGAATGAGTATAGCATAAAGGCTTAATCTTCTGTTATTTCTAAAAGAAAGTGAATGGATAAAATGCAACTATCCCATCCCATTGGTGTATGAGTCACAGGGCTAAATAATAACCAATAACCAAAAGTTTGCACTCACATTTCAATTCCATTTCAAAGGTATTATGCATGGATACAAAACCAAAACTCAATTTTACCCTTGCCCTTAAGAACAAACTGTGAATCCAAGCTCCTGAGTAAGAAAAAGAAAATCTCTTTACAGCTCTGTCATTAACCAAGTGTTTCATCTTTAGCCATCTGGTTGGTAATTAGAATAACAGATGAAGTACAATAAAAGTGTTCCTATTAAAATGGACAAGTTCGTAGCTCTTGTGCAGGTAAAATTACTCCTGCAGTTCAGTGCTTGTATAAACAATGTCTTAATTATGCTTGGATCTAATACTATCAGCAGTCCCTCTTTGATAGCTATGCACAGTTTTGTAGATTATTCCAGTTAGGAAGAAAAATTGATGATGGAGTTTGTCATCCCTAATAGCATCTGCGAAATATGCACAGAAGAAGGAATGAAGGCAAATGCACAGTACTGAAATAGCAAAGAGAAACATGAACACAAAAGGGCTTCAGAAAATGCAGTCTCAGAGAGAAGTTGAAGGAAATTAGATACATTTGATTTAGAAAAAAAGGCTAAGGGAGATCAAGAGGGAGCTAGAAAAGCAGCAACAGCAGTTGAGAGCCTTGCAACACCTGCTCTGTCCTTGTAGCACTCTCTCAAGGCTTCCTCTAGCTGATGCTCTATAAAGATGTGATGCACATTGTTCTTTTATTCTTCTGCACCTCAGCTCTATCTAAGCTGCTCAGGACTCACACACAAGCCTTCTGCTTGCTTCTGGTTTTGGTGGGAGCATGTCAGTTAAATCAGAAGGTTCTTTGCCAATATATGTAAAACAAGGGTAGAGTTTATTCAGGTTTTCAGAAAGCAGTTGTGTCCTCCTGCACAGGCTTTACAGAAAGGCACAGGAATGAACAGGAATCTCCTAGAAAAAGCTGGAAATCAGAGTTACCTCTGATGAGGTTACATCTACCTTCAGTGTAAGCCAGGTGATGATATAATGGGGAGAATAATCAGCCTGTGAATTGTTCAGTTTTGTGATAATTTTTTTTTTTTTTTAGTTCATGCTGTGCTTACTGTGCTGCCTGCTTGTAACAGGTCACACGGTAGGCCAATCATTGTTCTTACACATGTAATTCCCATTTAAGTAAAGGTTTCTTTGTTTTTATAGAAATGTTTCTTCTAGGTGACTGCAAATTTAGTGAGAAAAGCACCAACGAGTTACTGAGCTTGTAGAAGCAAGAGATTTTTTTTCTGATACTAAGTTTAATTTTAATGTATTTTGGTCATGGGGAGCAGGCAAATTTTCTACTGATTACTGAGGGCAGGTTCAGGGCAGACTTTCAGGTGGCATCTGTTAGAGCTGAAGAGGCTTTCCTAACTCACACCAGCTGTGAGGCTGCTCCCACTGTTCTAATCAAGAAACAACTGTGTGTGGTTCACTTCTTCCATCAAGCAAGAGGATCTAGGTTGTTGCTCTGTAGAATGAAAGTTAAGGTTATAAGCATTAAAATTTTTTTGGTATTGCTCTATTGTTGTGAAGACTCTCCAGGTCTTGTTTCTGCATGTCAGGATCTCCTGAGCTTTGCTGTTATGATTGCTTCACCACTAACTTTGCTGATGGAGTCAGGAGTGCACTTAAAAATGCAGAGGGTTGTACTGGCTTGTGGATGGTAGACTCTTTCATAAGTACTTTGGAGAGAAGAAATAAGAACTCAAAATGATCTTAGCGTGATGAACTGGACTCAAGCATCAAACAGGTAAGTGTAAGGAAGAAAACCCACAGAAAAGAGATAATATTTGGCCTGGAAACTGGTCAGTTTAAAGTTACAGTCTGTGGTTGTAGTAAATTCTAAAGTGAGTGTACAAAATATGTGGCAAAAATACTGTGCTGTTACCAAATGAAAAAAAAGCAAAGGTTAGTTGAGATGTCCTAACTGTAGTTTTGTATCTGTACATGACAGAGGACATTTCTTTATCTTTCCTGGGGTTTTTTTATCCTTGAGCTAGAATATGGGTGCTACCCCAAGCTTCACCCATTAAGACAGACACACACAAGAGAAATTTGAAAAGGAAAAAAGAAAAAAGTTGAGCAAATTTAACCTCTGAGGGAAGCCTGAGGAAATTATTTTGCTTCAAGAAAAAAAAGAATGCTAAAGGGCACCACAGTAACAAATATCTAGTATGTAAAAGATGGCATTAAGGAGGTGATTTCTGGTTGTTGGTTTGTTGGGGTTTTTTAATTCTCTAAGAATAGAACAAGCAGTAATCAGCTTTAATTTTAGGAAAGAAGATCTAATGTAGGTATTTTAAGAAAACACAAACTTTTTCACTGTAAAAATAGTGGAGTAATAGAAGCAGGCACCCAGGTATGTGGTAGGACATCCTTTGAGAGTTTTTCTTAAGGAGGTATTAAGAAAACATTTGTCAAGGGTTGTCTTGGGTATTCTCAATTTCCCTGTAGTACAGGAGGTGGAGCAGGTGATTTATTGAGATCTTTTTCAGACTATTTTTTGTGTTCCCTGTCATAGACTGTAGCCTCCTGCTCTTACTGTAGTTTGATTGCTATGATAGAAAATTGAAATAGTTCAATAGAGCTCTTCCAAGGGCTGTAATAAGATCTCACAACGAGAAGTGTGGTAGATATTGCAGGAAATTCTTTTTCTGTGGTGTAGAGCAGGTGTACCTCTCATAATGGAGCTGGGGAGGTTGTGCCTTGAAATAATGGAATGATAAGTTTTGAAGTTCTCAGAGTGTGTTTCTCCAGGCTTGCTAGTTTTTCAGGCTAGTGCTTTTTTGTTGGTGGTGGTTTGGGTTGGGCTTTTTTGTCTGGCCTGAATATATTTCTTTAGCTAGAAATATATACATGCTTTTGCCATTTTAGCTTATTCTGGGAGAGGGGCAGAGGAGGAGGAAAAAAGAAAAAACAACCAAGAAGCAAAACAAACCTCAATTTCATTTAAAATACAAAACCCCTGACATTCATAGATTATTTTAAATTTTTAATATTTCTTTTTGCTAAATTCAAAAGGAATTGTTTAGATTATCTGGTCTGACCTTGACTTGCTTTAATTTATTACCAGCATCCGTGCTGGTGATAAAATGGTGTCTGATGGTAACATAGAAGCACAGTCAATATCATGTTCATGAACTAGGATCTTTTCACATAACATCGAATCCTATTCTATATGTGTCTGGATACATGCTTAGATACATGGAGACATGCTTATAGATGTCTGTATTTGCATCAGTGAAATATTGGTTCTTCTGTATCATTAACGAATTTATTCCACTTGCATGGTTCTCTTGCTTTCTGACCATGATTTTGAGCATTTATAGGAGTGTTGGTTTCCAGAGACAAATCTTTCAGAATCTAAGAAATATATATCAAGCTGGTAAACAGAAGTGTACAATAATTTGTTTTAATATAGGTGGTCTTGCCATTTTATTTGATGGAATAAAGATTTTTTTAATAGTCTTAGTTTAGATTTGTCTGAAAAAGCCTTTCCACACCATTTAAACACCATGAATTTGGAATTCCTATGGGCAGTTCATATTTAACATATTTCACATCTGCATAAATGATAGTTTTAGTCCTGATGGCAGTTTATTTCTTATTAATTAGAAAATACTTGATAGAGAGACTGAGAAACAAGTTATTGGAGCAGTTACCACCAGTTGCAATGTAATAGGAAAGCAATTTTTAAAATCCCAAATAATAGTTCTGCAGATGTATAAATTTATCACAGTGTATACTAGTTTGGACTAATGAATGAGTCCAATTAAAAGTAGTTCCTTATGATTCTGACTTAGCAGTATGCTCAAGCACATACTTAAGATTTGAACACATATCTAGATCTAAGTATACAGTAAACCAAATATAAGCACTGAGCAGAAAAGGATGGAGAGAAATCATTCCATGTTTTCTATTTAACATGCATAGATGAAAAGACATTTCCCTGAGAAGTTCCTTATTTATTTCATCTTCCCTCTCAAAGTACTTGTAGGAAAGGTTCCAGTCCTGAGCCTGACTTTGTCTGAGATGTGTGGACTTTGCAGACTCAGGGTCTTAATCCTGGCACTGTCATATAGCAAAGTAGCTTGTTATCAGTCTTACTCAACTGGTAGGAGTTCGTTGTTTTCAGCAACTACAAAGTAGTTGATTATCCCAGAGAAAAAAAATTGAATCATCCATGAATTGTAGGAATTCTGCCTGTACTGTGGGAGCCTTTCTAGCTCAGGTAAGGTTTTTTAAACTTTTTTTTTTTTGAATGGATCTATTATGCCTTTATAGTTAAGACTGGAGTATTTGCAGTAGAGAGCTGTTAAAGAGGCTTGAAATGGTAGTGAGTAATGAAATCCACCTAAGCAATGAATTATGGGTCATACTATATTATCAAGAGATCAGAATTAATATAGCCCAGAAGAAAAGTGAGTGCCCAGTATGACAACAGCCTAGGGCATATCCAAGAGGAATTAGTAAAGTGAGACTATTTGCAGTACCCAGTGCAGACACAAGAAACAGTAATGGGCTAAAACGAAAGGAAACAGGTGTAACTAGCAGGAGCCTTTCTGTAAAAACACCAATTAGGATCTTGCATAACTGCTACTCATTATGCATGATATCTGTGTTAGTCTAGCATGGCATGATTAGCAAAGAAATTTGTATGGATTTTACAGAGGCCAAACACAGTATCCTACAGGGCTCTGTGACAGGGCTCTGTGTGGTCTGTATCCTTGTCTGTCACTGTGGAGCACGTGATGAAATGGTCTTGTCTGTCTGTTGGACTAAGATTACTTTGGCTAGTTTAAGCAAAGCAGTACAAGGTTTGTTCCTCTCTTGGGAGTTAAAACCTGCTGTTAGTGAATGCTGTAAGAAAGGAGGGACTGAGCAATGAAAAGAATTTTTAATTCAGGAACTGTTATTTTGTTGGATCAGCAATGCCTCACACTTCCTATGTATGGGCCATTGGAAATTGAAGGGGGAAAAAAAATTGCTCTGGGGTGAGAACACACCATAAAAGCACTGTGTGCTTTATTTCAGTGGATCTGCATTCTGATATGGCTGCTTGCTGTGTGTGCTGGCCACGCACACCTCCAAGGCTTGCTTCTGAGCCAAGGCCCAGTTAAGCAGGATTCACTGTGGTCTCATGAACTCACTTCACCTCCTTTGCAAAAGGCTGCTGAAGCATATATCTAATTGTAGATGTTGCTTGTGGTTGCCAGCTTAAGTGTTTCTGTGCTGGTAAACTTTCAGCCTGGAAGTGATGACTGAGGCACATCTCTCTCTACTGTTGTTATGAAAGGTTGTTTTTGTGAAGGATTCAAGAGATTATTATAAAGTTTGAAGTGGAAAGATGGAAAAGCTAAGCTGGTATGCTACTGCTGCTAACCAGGAGAAAGAATTCCTAAGAAAAGGTCCTGGTGGTCAAATTAATAAATTTGATTCCCTATATGGTTTTTAGGGAAGTATCCCACTGAGTATAGTAGGGGTTTCCTACAAATAGAAATGTACTGATATGGCAAAAATAGCAGGTTTTGCTACCAGAACAGCTCTGGTGATACTTCACTTATGAAATAGAATAAAAATGGCTTTACCATCAGAGCTAGAAGTTTTCTAACAGAAGGGGAAAAAAAATTCTTTACAGTCATTCCACTTTGGTTTCATTGTTGCAGAAGTAGTAGACCAAATTCATCACTGCAAACTTGTTCATTTTGAGGACTGTTTAGATGCTCTAGATATTAACCTAAAATTGAAGTTTGTGGATTTGAGTTAGTCCTTTTCAAAGAAAATCAAATATTTTTGTTGCCTTGTCTTAGGAACAGAGGGGACCTGATATTTCCTCCTGTTTAACTTTGCAGATTTAGCTCAATAATTCTCAGCAGTGTTGCTTCTGGCTTTATTTGGATAAAGAGTGCTTTTATCGTATTGAAGAATTATACATTGTTTCCTTTAAAAAATCATTTAAAACGTGATCTTGCTCCCATAATTCTTCCTTTTTCTGTCATATCCTGACTGTAGAGCAGTTTCACATCTCCTGTTTCTTTTGTAGTTACAAGGAAAAACCCATGAAGCTATTGTGCATTAGTTTGGCTTAAGGAGAAGGTTGCACTGGCCTCTTGTGTCAGACAGAGAGGTGATGCTTATGTGAAATGCATGTGAGAGCTGATGTGTCTTGCTCTGGTGTTGGTGTAGTAAGAAATCTGTGTCAAGTATATTTGAAGCACATTTAGGCTGAGAGCTGCACCACTAGGAACCGTGCAGTTTGCTGCACTTGGGAAAGCTCTGGAATTCTGAGATGTGCCCTTCAGTGCTCCTTAGTGTTGAGCTTTGTTCCTCTTGCTTTCCACAAAATTTATGTGAGGTCTTTGGATATTTTTACAGTTAACTTAAGCAACTGCCAAAGAGAAAACAGTCCTTCATAATTTTCTGGTTCATGGGCCGTTCTGTTACTGTACACGAATGAGTTGTTACACAGAAGTATGCTGTAGTAAGATGACTCATTCCAAGTGCTATTACCAATGAACAAGTTGCTCAATTACATTATACGACACCATATCTAGCACTTAATATTTTTCCCTAAAAATTCCTCTATGCTCTATTATGTTTCAGCTCTTCTGTTCTTAATGTGGAAATAAAATGTGATGTGTTTGTGCCTTATTTCTCCTTGGGTTTTGGTGCTTTTTACTTGAAAAGCTCCTTAAAACAAGAGACTGTCACTTCAGGTTTCATCTGAAATGCTTATTTTTATTTTTTTAGACTATGTGTATCCTACTTTTACTGGACTAAAATTGTTCAGTACACATTAGTCCAAACGAAAGAGGAAACTGATGTATTTATTTTAGAGCTCGTAAACATGATTTAAGATAATGATTACCCAAAGCTCATTTCTGCATTCAGCAATACTGAGTTATTCTACCCTTCTAGCCAAAACCTTTCAAGATGGAGCAGAAGAGCAGAGTATAATTTATATGTTGTCCTGAGGTAAAATCAGATGTTTCTGTCAATTCTTGCTTCCAAGATTTTACACGATCTGTAAATTAAGTGCTATAGATGGTGTTGTTGCCTGGCTGCTTTTGACAAGGAAGTCAGAGTTGATAGACATTGATTTGCCACTGGGAACCAAACCCATTAATTGAAGCTGTGGTGACTAATCCGTTACTTTGCTCTGCTTCCTGGATCCTGGCTTAACAGTTGTCACTACAATCAAAAATTCATTCATGCAAATGCACCTATTGCAATCTAAGTAATCAATTTGTCTAGTTTCTAGTTGGCAGGATCAGGATTCTAGAAACCTCTCCATGTATCACTGGATTGCCAAAAGGAGCTCACTGCTCCCAGGGGTGAGGAGTGTGTTTGTATGTGCTGTGGGGTGGGACAGCAAAGCAAACATGAGCATAAAGTAGTATTAATGCTGCCAGCTCTAATAGAGGTGTGAAAAAGACACTTCTGTGTAGATCTTTGAAATTCATATGTAGGGTTTGGGTGGCTTGTTCTGGAGTTGGCTTTTTGTTTTCTTTCCTTTGGATTTCTCTAGTTTATAACCACTCTAAATTGAGTGTGCAAAAGAAACAGCAGAGGAAATATGAGAATAGTTCAGTGAGGTGTAGGAGTCTTATTGGAGGGTGGGTTTTTTTTGGGTTTTGGTGGGTTTAGGGTGGGTGGGAATTGTACTTTAAAACTCTGTCTCTGTAAACTTTGGAATTTTTTCCATCTATTGCTGCTTGTGATGGAAGGAAAAGCATTTACTAAGATTTGAAGGAGAGGCTTTAAATCTAATTCATACAAAGTACAGCGAAACATTACTAGCAGAAGCCTCAAGAATACATATACTTCTATTAGTTGATATTTGTGGAATGATCTGAGCATCCCAGTAATAAATTGTTTTATCATTTATTGATAGTGCTTCCATTGATGTAAATCACAAATATCTGTGCTGTCAGGTTCATTCTGGCCTAACTGGGATTAGCAAATAGCCCTTTTCCTATCTCCACAGTTCTTTTATCTGAATAAATATACAACTTTAATGCATTTTAGCTGGCAAGTGCATGAGATTCTTTGTTTTACTGCTGCCTTAGCCTTAATATTTTGAGGTACCTCAAACACTTGATTTGGGACATTGGAAGTTGTAGTTTTTTGTGACTTAGAGATTCTTTTAAGTCTGTGTCAGTGTAAATGTAAAATGCAAATATGAAATATTAAGGATACATTGCAATTTGGGGCAAAGGAATGGCATGCATCCCTTGGGGTTTTTTTGGTTGGTTGGGGGGTTTTTTTGAAAATATTTTCTAGAAGCAAAATGTCCTTACTTTTTCCACTGAAGACAGCAATATCTTCTGATTATACCCAGAGAATGACTTTCTTCTCTGTTTGGGAACAAGATTTATTAGAAGAAAAAAGTTTGCATTGGTGGACTTTATGGGAAAACATACCTGTATGCACTGTGAAGAACGCTGTATATAAGGGGTTTCTGTGGGTGCTGAGGGTGTGATGTTCAGAGAACCCTGTTTCTTGGGCTGCACCTTCTGTGGGTTGTGGGTTAAATGTTTTTCAGAATTTTTCAGGACATATTTCTGGTTTCATGATGGAGCAAACGGGAGAGAGTGATATTTAGGTTAACATAGATAATGTCTGAGCAGCCAGTCAGCCCAGCTCCATTCTTGAGGGCAATGATTGGGAGGCATCAGGGTAGAAATGTTATTTTTGGTCTTCTTTTCACTCATCTTGTTGACTTGCAAATATCCTATAGTTTTAGGGAAAACTCCGTTCAAGCTGCTACTACAGTTTAAAGCATTAAGTTTAGTGAAAGGGTTTCATTTATGTATGGAAGAGAGTTAGAGAAGGAAAGCTCCAGCACATATTATACAGGAGTATAACTCTGCAGTAGGTATATACCCTAACATTTCATAATTCATTAAATTTCTTACAGTTTAGGGACAGTGCAATGCCCTTGATCCTGCTATTTTCTCAAGCTAGTTTCTTATAGATAATTGGGGTTAGAAAAGTGCCACAAAATACCTAGGCTGGTGTAAGTGTTCTATTTGTAATATAGGCTACCTTGCATAAGGGCAGGGGCTCAGCTGATTATTTAGCTTCATCATAATGTAGATAAAATAAACTTACATGTCCTTGGTTAAGACCAACAGCAGTGTTAAGTACTGCAATGACAACAGCATGTACTTAATTTCTCAGCATTGCCTTCAGAAGTAATCTCTAATCCTTTTGTTCTGTTAATTAGCAAAGCAATATTATTTTGCTAAACTGAAGTCACAATTCTCGTTTAATAGCCTTTGCTGTAAAGTCTACATGATTGCTTATCATTGCTCACATATACATGTGCGCATAGAGTTGATATAAGGCTAGCTGAAGAAGAGGAAAAGCCACCCTGGGTGTGAGGAAGTCATTGAACCATGTTAAACAGTTGTGGGAATGGCTCTCATTTTCATGACTTTTGCACATGTAACTCTGAAGCATGAAACTCTATTCAGATAGATTTGTCTGTTTTAATACACTAGAACTGTAACTTTGTTAAGGTCAATTGCAGAGGACTTTTGCCTTTTCATTAGCTGCCTCAGAGGGAGATACTTTGGTTTTCATTTGGTTTGTCAAGTTATAGCATTTTTTTCTGATTTAACGTTAGCATCAGAATATCTTATCTGGGGGAATTATTTTTTTTCCTGGATGATATCAAATATATTTCTCTGAGGTCTGAGATGTTAGTTAGAGTAGCAAAAGTATTGCTTTATTCAAGTGGTTCTGAGATTCCAAAGATTGGTTTCTTACACAGATGCTAAAAATGGTCCACTGTAAGAAACCCTGAAAATGGCGTATCTGAGCCTTGTTGATGGTGAAATTTTTAACCCCTTTTATTTTAAAGATGGCTGTATAAATGTGAGCTTTGTGGACTTAGACCTGTGCTTAGAGCAAAGTTAATTCCTAGAGAAGTACCAGGAGCATTTATTTTGATGAAAGCCTATGCCAGAAGAAGCTTCACCATCTGTATGTTCATTTCTACCACTGAGGTCAACAACTGGCCACAGTGACACTGCAGGAACTGGGGCTCTGCCTTGTGGAGGGAATGGCTGCTTCATGGGCCCTTCTCCATTGTGTTTGTGGCAGGGTCAGACCTGCTCAAGGAGGACATCTGATTTTCTGAGAGATAAGAGCTAAATGAGAAGAGTTCTGTGACACAGTGCTTTTAGACTAGTGTTCAGATCTTACAGAAAAAAATGGATGGATCTTGACTCTCTGCAGGAATTTGCTTGTGCCCTGAGGTCTCCTTTCATGCTTGATACTACTACTTGTCAAAGATATTCTATAGATATTTCATGCATGTACATAAAGAAATGAATTACATGCATTTTTTTTCTGCTTGGCCAGGAGGTTTATTTGAGGAAAAAAGTTAACATAAACATATCCAAAATAACTGAGGTGTGCAGCATATTTTCAGTCTAGGATGGCTTTAGATGAAGTGTGTGAGTTAGAGAAGTGGGTGAAGAAAGCATTGGTTTATCTCTAATACAAGTTGGTAGTTATAACATACACAAATCCCAGTGTTAGTATATGTTATAGGCCCAGAAAATATGGTTCTTGTATAGTTGCTTGACTTAAGTTTAACTAAGTACTCACCTGTGTCTGCCCTCATTAATTGTTCCATCAGTGGTAGAAGATTTGGTTGTCTTGTGAAATTGGGGTAATGTCAATTGTGTTGTTACCCTGGTGGCAAGCCAAGGGCTGAGCAGGCGTTTAAACAAGCTTATTCCATAGTAGGTGTTTCCTGAGTGTTCTTGCTTGTCTTGGTGTGTCATCAGTTCATACTGAAAGAACTGACAGAAGCTGATTGGAGAAGTCAGGGGTTTGGGAGGGTTTGCTTTTTTTGTCTTTTATACTTTGGGGGTTTTTGCCTTTTTCTCTTCCAGTGGCACTACTGCTTTGGTGACCTTCCTTCACGCCTTTCCTGCGCAGAAGTATAAACCATTGAGTTTCTGTAGGTTAGGTTTTGTAATAAACCTTTTTTTTCCTTAAGTGATGCCATGGGAATCCAGTTTCAGAATAGGCAGTTTCTTCCCTTAAAGCCCTCTGCAAAATGACAGCCTGTTTTATCAGTCCCTCTTTAGTGTCCTGCCATACAAGTTGCTGATAAGTTTGACTCTGCTGAAGGTCGTGCCTGTTAGGCTTTTTACATGAAGCTCTTTGAAAGAGCTGGTAGGTTTTCAATCCTAATTCCCAGTCAGAATATTTTTAATAAACATTGTAATCTGAATAATTGAATATGGGGAAGACAGACCTCATTAATTGCTTCTTCTGGCTAACGTATCATACTATATATGTAATATATCACAGAATAAATATAATTGCAAAGAAAGCACGAGGTTGAAAAATGGGCAGTTTTAATAGGAATTTATTCTTAAAAGTCATTATTTCCTTGACCTGTGTTATAAGACAGGGGTTTGAGGTCTCTGTCCTCAAGTTAAGTTAATGCACTCAAGAGCTGCTGTTCTTTGACAAACTTATTATGCTGGATTTTTAGACATCCAGTGTGGATCATGTATTACATGTGGAAAAAGGAACATCAGGATACTACAAGAGTGTGATTATAGATTGTGGGTTCCCTGGAGGTAGATTTGTAAGGTGAAGTTCCTGCAGCAATCAATCTTGTTGAATGTACCGTGTGTATATTAATTCTTTTTTTAAATACCCATTGAAATTAAACCGTTTTCATAAAACCCTTGGAATCCATGTATGAAATAAATTGCAAAAGGAAATTCTGTAAATGGTGTCAGACTTACTCCTTTATTTAATATTTATATTGTGTGTGCAATAAAAGCTATTTAGTGCTTTCCAGGAACTTCAGCATCTGGCCTGCTTCCAGCATGTTTTTCTCTAGCCAGTGTTCTGGAATAGGTGGTGATTATATATCTGTATAAGTGATTAAACACATTTTCATTACAAGTGGAGCTTAACAGGGTTTTTCCTTATGGCTCAGGACAAGGCGTTCCTCATCAGTGTTCTTTAATAACTTATCTATTTCTCCTTCCCTTCCATTTCGTTTCTGTTCAGGACATTTTCTGACTCTGCTGACCACGTTAATCTTCAATAGTGCCTGAGGGATTTTGCTTGTCTGTTCCTTTGGCATAGTCCTAAATTAGCTCCGTTCACGTTTGTTCAGTATATAGCACTGTATTTAATAGGACAATCTCTGTTCTTCTGGTGGGTAATTAGTATTCCAAGCTAGTCTTTTCTGTGACTGGTGATTTCAAGTCAGAACATTTGTTGGCGTGATATTAGTTTTTTTTTCTTCCTTGCTACTAATACACAGAACATTTTGTCAGCAAAGCCAGTAGTTTGACTCTGCTCTTCCTGTACTGACAGATTGCCTGATAGATAGAAAGAAGTGTTAGATTCCATTTTCTTCAGTAAAGCTCAAACAAAAAAAAAATAATTCAGTTCTCATATCAATGCTGGGCAATATCTTCCCACATTTTACCCAGGCTGGGCAGATGTAACTGTTTAAATGTAGCTCAGTGGGGCTTGGTTTGTTTGGTTTGCTTTTGCTGCCTTTTCTTTCCCAATGAACTCTTTCAAATATCTCCTCTGGGACATTATAATGGTTACTTATTATGACATTTATAATAAAATTCCCTAGCAGTAGCTCTTTCAGGTCACCATACTTTTTTCATACCTGCTGACTGCCACTTCTCTGTGCCTGGGGAAAAAACCACTGGCTGGCCAAATACGTAAGGACGTGCTTGTTCTCTTGTTGAATGGCTGATGATTTATTGAGCTCCTGTCCTGTACATCCCCTGCTTGTAAGAAATTGCATTGGATGTTCAGATACTTCACCCATAGCTTTCTTTTTCCCACTGGTCCTCTTCTTTCCCATCCCATGGTATTCTAAGTCCTGAGAGAAATCTACAATATTGACAGGGGAAAAAAGTAATTTATCTGCCTGTATGAAATGAATGCCTGTGGTGTCTGCCTATAGGGAAGCGACTTTGGAGTGCACTATATCATAAGTTCCAACATTTTCTAGGCATGCTCAGGGTGCAAATGACCAGGATAAGGAGCAATGGATTAAGGTTAAAAATAAGAAGACTGGAAGGAAAGTTTTGGAGGTCTCCAGCAACCTGTTGAAATATTTAGTTGGGAAAGCCAGCAGCTACAATCACATCTATCTTTTATGTCAGTGGATGGCTCTGCAAAGCTGTCATTAACCCATTGCCGTAGCAATGCATCCCCCTCAAATTGTGGGTGAGTGCCATGGTGGATTGCACCAGTCATTCCAGTACAAATTAAAACATTGAGTATCTTGAATGAAGCTTCTTCCAGTGGGAAGGGAACAAATATATTACAGATGACAAGGGAAGAGCCAGAGGAGAAGGGAAAGGAAGCAGGCTGGCAGGAAGACACATAGGGCCACAGCACAGTGTTACTCTACTACACAGGGCTTCCTATGAGGCTTTGAAGGCTTTATAGCTCTTCACACTTTTTTTCTTCTCTCTGCAGTGCTGACCTTCCTATATTGCTTTCCAATTTAGACATTGCTATGCTTAGCCTTACATGATTTTTTTTTTTTAAATTTCTGGTCTATTATGCTTCTTACTACCATAATCCCCTTTCAATACCCCTGAGCAATCTGAAGCAATTTATGTGTTCATTGCTAATTATCCTCCAGTTGAATCATTGTTTTGCCTGACTTTACCCACCCATGGCTGTATGTTTCCACAGTTTTTCTCCTCTTCCCCCCCATGAAAAATGTTAGACTTCAAAACACAAGAACCATATATATATATAACCTTATGAACAGCTAATTAAATTTGAGCCCAACAGAAAGTTCTACAGAACTTCATACATCTCACAAATATTAAAGCTATGGTTCGAAAATTCACTTTTTAAAATTATTATACTTTCGGTTAAAAAAGTAACAAACAATGAGTTGCAGTGGCCAAGGAAAAGAAATGGGGTTGTCCCCACAAATTGCTTTCCTGGAGCACTGTTGAGAATAAGGGATTTAAGGTTATTCTGTTTTTTAGCTCAGATGGATTTGCCTGATCATGCAAATTCTTTTACTTTGTTCTAATACCCTCTTAACCGTTTCTCCCACTACCCCTGAAGCACTAAGACCTCCTAATAGAACTCTGCCCTCTTAATGGGATTCATTCAGACTCAAACACTAAATTTGTTTTCAAAGTGGTATATTGTAAAGCCAAAGATTTTTTTCCTTAGTTCAGGTATGTTCTGAGGCACAAAGATAGAGCTATAGAATATTGATACTTATTGTTGGTAGACAAGGTTAATTGACACTCCCTTTGTTATTTAATTACTATGTGTTGCAGTGGTTGGGAGTTCTGGTCATAGGTTATTGCTCATTAGGAGTAAAATTAGTATTCTCTGGTGCCACTCGTTTATAAACTTGACAGAACTTAGTTTTTCATAGTGAAAACACCTATATGTATGTTTCAGGGTGATTTTTTTTTTTTCTTATTGAAAAATCTATACATTTGTTTTATGAAATAATTGTTTCATGAAAAAAGTAGTAATTTATTTTCAAGCTTACAGGAATATGTTATTTTTTCCTGCATTAAATTTCATACTTGTTTTTCTGAAAACCTCTAGGTCTTATGTACATTAGAGCAAATGCTTGAAACTTGGTAACAAAGTCTTGGTTGTATTTGTCACATGTTTCATTTGGGGAAAAAAAATACAAACAAACCACCACAAACAAAAAACCACCTCCAAAAAACATTCTTAGACTGACCAAGTTGAAAGCCACTAAAGTTTACAGGTTTTCTATGCTTCTTTAAATAATCATTATGTATGGGCATTGAGGGATGAATCTAGAATGCTTTGGCTAAAGGCCAGCTTAACTACAATAGTCACTTGAAATACTGGGTTTTGACTCATTACTGAAGATGCTGACAGTATGAGGGGTCACACATTTTTTCTTCCAGTTCATGCAGACAAGATTTTTGAGACAGTGGGTTATGGCATCAGGTTTTATGCAATGAACCTCTGGAAGATACTGTGGAGGGTATGGGAGACCTTGGACTGTCCTGCACCCCACTTGGAAACAAGTTGTGACATAAAGGAGATTTAGTCACCTCATTACAAGGTCTGGATAGACATGTGTTTTGAAAAGGAAATGATTGCCTCTTTTGTTTCTGTAACAGGACCAATACATGCATATAAGCAGAATGTAAGAACCTGGATTAACAATTTCTGGCAGGGACCACACATCTGCTATCAGTAAGCAGTGGCTGATGTCAGTATCAGAAAGCCCTTGTTGGAAGGTAGGACAACTGTATTTTTTTTTTATTTTTTTTTTTTTTTTTAGCAGCTGCAATTGTATGGTGCTGATGATGTTCTCTACAGTAGTGCTGGGGTTTCTTTGTGGCTTACATACATTTCATGTGGAGACAGACCCTACAGGTAAACTGAAATGCAAGTTTCTGTCAGCATGTTCTCCTATAGGAAAATTAGAACGATCAGAACTAGAGCTGAATGTTTGATATTTGAAGACTTAGATCCAAAGGCTAATCCTCATGTACAATTTAGACTCCTCAAATAGATGCATATCTGTTCTTTATGTGCTCTGTGTGTCGATATTTCCTTGTGTGTAGATTCCCTGGCAGAGATGTACAAACTGAAAGTGCAGTAGCTATTCTGAACTGTTCAACCATGTTCTCCTGCTGGCACTTGTGTAAAGCCCCATTGACTTCAATAGGACTCCTTGTGAGAACAAACAGCTTTTTAATGCAACAATGAATATCTGTATACTCAATGTTTCTTTCAACTCTAGTCTCTCATTCCTACAGTAAGAAAGAACAGAAACTAGGTAGAAAATTCTAATTAATCTAAGTGTATTGGATGCTTGTTAAAATTCACCTGTCCTGGAATGTCCATTCATCATGATTATGACTGAACAACCAAACTAAGAAAGGTGCTTCTGCTTCATTTGATGAAACATGATGATTTATTACCCTGTTTTTAAATAATGGTTAAATCTAGTGGTCATTTCTGCATGACAAATCACTCATCCTCAGTCTGAAATTAGGCATGTTATTTTTTTCATGTAGAACACTTCACAGCAATTCATGGAATACAGAAATCTCTTATGACTAAATAATTGTCAGAGCACTAACTGTGTTCATCAGTTAAAGAGCACATGGATATTAATGTCTTAATAAGATACAGTCTCCTGTTTGTAAAGTCATGTAAATATTTTAATTTGACCTAATCAGTTTGCAAATGCTTATATATTCCATGTCACATATCTGAAAAATACGTATCATGATTTTTCTTCCACTCGTATGCACATATAAAAGTAGCATAAATGTTAACAGGGTATGCTTGCACTACAGGGAGAAGAGCAGTAGTGTGGGTACTCAAAAGCATGTGCTACTTTGTTAGATTATATGGCCTTTATATACATATTCCATCTTTAATTAGTGGAATCTATAATTAGTAGTAGTACTTCCCACCTGAAGAAACTCCTGGAGTGAGTTTCAGTCTATTAACTCAGCCTGGTATGTAGGTTTTGTAATCTGGAGTGTAGTGGAGGAAGAAAGATTTGCAAGGCATGCAATCTGATGTCTACAATAATACTTTTAAACACATGCCCCCCTTTTTTTTCCATGTCTTTTTAAATAGAGGAATATTTTAGTATTACTACTAGTCATTTGCTTCAAGGAACTCTTTACTGAGGTCGTCCTGAGCAATTTGTAGTACTGACAGCTGCCTGGTTAGGGTCTTGATGCTCTCCCTTTAACATAGAAACAGAAGCTCCAGGGATTTCATAAAAGAGAATCCCTCTACAAATGCTCTAACTCTAATAGCAAAGAGGATGTCAAATCTTCCATCGATTTCTATGGAAGTCTGGCTGCCTTATTCTAATGTTGTTGTAGTAGCATATGTTCTAATCTACTTCAAGGCTCTACTCATCATCCCAAAAATTTCAGGCAGAGGGTGTTCTAATTAAAATATTTGCTGTAAACTGAGCTAATTAATTCTTTGGATGTAGGATTAGGTATTTATGTTAAAACTAGAGGTTACAGGAGAACTCATACTTCAAAAGTTCATACTCTGCCCTGTCTCCTCCTTGTGCATAAAGTGATTTCTTGTTAGTAGTAGCACTATGAAGTTATTTAACAGTACCAGCAGGCCAGCCTTGGGACTTGCTTTGAGTGCAGTGCTACAGAAGGGGTCCTACAGAAAGACTAATACACTGAGAAGGTGGTCTGGCACCTAGGGTCTCTTTTCATGGTCTTGGACAGTAGAGAATATTAGAGCAATGGCTGAATGAGGTAACAGATGGTGATTTGGTGATGATCGGTCCAGCTATGCTAGACATGTGTCCTGGAAAATATAGTGCCAGTATAGGTGGTATAAGAGTTGGACTGAGTGAAAGGAAGTTAGAAGGTAGTTATTAGACAGCTGATCTCTAACCTTCTCACCTCTGACAGCTCCTAAGTTTTTTTGCACCATGTGGTATTGTTTATTGATGCCTCTGAGTAACAGTTTGATCAGGTCAACTGGACACTGTCTTGCTGCTGTGATCAACAGCAGGCTGTGGTGATGAAATACATGTGCAAATGAAAGGGACCTGTGTTGTACTCCTGGTACAGGTGTCTTGGCTCTATGTGAGAAGCAGTATCTGTGAAATCATGTAGCTAACTTAGTTCTGTCTTTTCATGATGTTTCAATGTATTATTTCACTGTTAGTGTTCAGTGAATGGATAGAAGTATTTTGTGTGGTCCCATTGGTCTCAGTTTAGAAATCCAGTGAAATTGGACAAAGTTTTTTGTTCTTTGAAGATATTGGATTCATTTGGATAACCTGTTTTAGTCTTTGGAGTCATCAAGGTGATAATTTAAAATGACAGTTAGGAATCTTATGCCACTATTTTGTTGTTAGTGCTTGGTTGAAAGTCCCAATTACAGGAAGGTTCATAAAAAAAACAGCAGATGAAGTGAGGCTAGAAATATAGATGAAAAGAAATTATTAGCTGTCTGAGAGTTGCTCTGGCAAAAAAAAAATCTCAAGATAAAAATTACTACTGAAAACAATCTGCAAGGAAAGGTAAAACAGGAACTACTAACTAATTGTTGTTACAGAATCCCTTGCAGTTTGGACATAAGCTTGATTTTATTGTTTGCAGTCAAACAGTTGCATCTGTTACAGAGGGGTCACTTCCTGGAGGCACATGCTGCCTTTAGGGCCAGTCTCTTTTTGACATTATCATGGCATTTTTTAGGGGTTTTTTTGAACAAAAATTATCTCTTCCCAAAGCTTCTTTTTCTTTTGCTTTCTTATCCAGGGTGTAAATCCTGTGTCTCATCTTAATTAATCTAAGTGTTGTTTCACTTCAGGGCGATACAAATTCTTTTTCTAGACCAGTTTTTTTCACCTGTTTTATCCTACTAAAAACTCTGTACTGCTGCAGCACAAAAGAAATATAAAAATCTCTGCTTCATATCCCTTGGTAAGATGTTGTGTGTGTTTCAGCATGAACAGTTTCCTCCACTGAACCGTCACATTTTATAACACACCAGATATTGATACAAGGACAGAATACCCAACCTTTCCTATCTGCAGGAGGACAGATGCTGTCTCCTCTAAGTACATTACTTTTAGGACAGTAAAATATCCCTGAATGGATTGTAAGTATATCACCTGAGAGAGGATGAAATTTTGGGGTTTTGTTCTTACTCTCCAATGCAGAGGAGGGGAAACCAGCCAGTGCTTCTGGGAGCTGTTCTGTGCCTTCTGAAGAATCCAGCAAAGCTCAATCTTTGATAACTTCCAGGCTATTTGGGAAGGTGGAATCATGTGGAGATCAAAAGATCATTAAAATTTTAAGTGGAAAAGCTAATGAGAAGTTGGGAGGGGGTTTGCCTGCCTCAGTAGATGGAGATTTAGCTACATGAAGTGCAGGAAGGTATGCAGTCCCAGCTTTGAAAATGGTGCAGTGCAAGAGTTCTATCTGACTGGGGTTACGGTTGCCAGAGAGTTTCTCAGTACCCCAGAACACTGTGATCTAACTTTATCAATATCAAATATGATATTGCCTACCAGTGATGCCAGAATTCCTGTGTTCTAGGATGAGTTATTGTATCTTAAAGCAAAAAAGGAGTCTTCCAAGCTTAAAAAAAATCAGTTGTTTAGTTGTTGTTTATTCTCTAATCGAACCGTACTTGAGGAATACCTTGCTGCCCTCCACAGTGATTTTTACCTGTGACATCTTATTGAATTTACAGGCAAGATGTAGAAGGCACAGTATTAATAAAGGAAAGAATCTATACCTTGAGACAGATCAGTGAGCAAACATGGTACTAGAAAAGATTTGAAAGTCTCTATGGCAACGATCAAGTGCATGTACTACTTTTTTTTGGTCCTTGGATGAGTGGTTGAAGGATTCATTTTGGTTTTCATCTGACTCTCCATGAGCACTTCTGTTACCCCACACATAGAGGTTTCTGTAGTGGTTTTCTTGTCAGTCGTGATGGGAGTGTGTACAGGTCTGTATTTACATTACTTGAAGGTATTTTTTTTCTTTTTTAGCTAAAGATAATTTCTGTTTATGCCCACAATATTTACACAGCTGTATACAATTGCATTTGGGATGGTGTGTCAGCACTTGCTGCATTTCCAGCCTTGAGTCTGTTCTTGCAGATGTCATGTGTGTTCTGAACAGCAATGAGAAAGCACTGCAAAATATTTTACAGATGCTCAGTGTGAGAGACCATGCTTGTGCATGTTGACATTTTATTTCCAAACTGTGTAGATGAATGCCCCTTGGATTTGCCTGTGGGAGGAGAGTTTTATAGTTTCTTATAAAACTTATATAGATACCAGATTCAATTATGAACTCTGAAGATGAAAACTGTGTTTATTACAGAAACTGGAAGAGACACAGTAAAGTACAAGGTTTTGGTTTAGACTGTTGGTTCCTTCAGCAGGAATAAAATACATATTTTTGAGGATTGGACCAATAAATTATCACTTCTTAACAACTTCCCTGGTTTTAACGGAACTATTTATCAGAGTTAATAAAAGTTTTTGGGACAAGAAGAGGTCTCTTGGTTGTCTGTAAAAATGCAGCTTTGGGTAAATAGTACTGAGAAGTGATAGCCTGCCTCTCTGTTTTCTGCCTGCTTTTGCTGGAGTAACAAAGGATGTGGAGTTTCCAATGGATTCCAGAGTACCTCCTGTCTCTGCTCGAAGAGATCCATTTCCTTCCTTTTTGAAGGGAGTTGGTGCACATTTTCCATACTTACATGGACTTTCAGACTTTAATAGGAACATTTTAGCACACTTTTATTTGAAATAGAAAGAAAAACATCACTTCTACTAGATAAGCAGAAATAGTCCCTTAAGCATGTAACAGGCAACAGAAAGATTAGTCAGAAATTTCTCCAAAACAAAGTAATCCCCAAGAATCCTTGTTCTTTAAGAACCCACCATACTAACTTAACAAAATGCTTCCTCCCTTAAGCAGGGCCTCATTTCTCTATTTAGACCCTCTTCCTCCCTCTTTCAGTGCCCCTTTGACTCTGAATCATGTTTGCAAACTTTGAAGGAGACAGTGTCACTTTTCTCAATTTTGACAGGGTGAGTTGCTGGTCAGTAAGTAGAGCAATGCCCTAAAGGCATATTTCAAAATCCCAAATTTTGACATGCATTCCCAGGGAGTAGATTGAAGAAAATATACTAAATGTACTGTGTATGTGCTCATGTAAATGAAGAAACTCTTCTGAAACTGTGTCAGAGGACGGAAAAAATTGAGACGATGGGAGGAAAATTAGGCTAAGCTGTGTTTTAAAGCTGACATACATATCTTGATACATGTCAGAAACTAGGCTTAACTTTTATGTGGCATTTTATCAGAGCTCTGAATTTGGTGTTTGCATTATGCCAGAGAGCTCCCTAGCTTGTAGAGGAATTTATCTAAGAGGATTTGTGAGTTACAATTCATGCCTAAAGCTATGCTTGTCCATCAATAGAGTGTGGGTAGCTCTCTACTTATATTTCTGCAGTTAATTAGCAGGGCTTTTTATAGGTTCACGAGTTCCTGTGCTATTTTCATTGTTCTTGCTACTTAAAAGTAATAAAACATTATAACAAAACTTTAGAACTAGTCATGTTTTGATAGATGGAAGGCATTAGTATTTGAAACAGCAATACTAATTTGTGCCTTCCCTGTTTGCTGAATGTTTGGATTAAATCTTTGTCTCGTAGTTATTGAATATGCTGAGTTTTAGACTTTCACAGCTCTATTCTCTCTCCTGTCCCTGAGGTTGCCACTGTTATATTTTTCCAAATTGAGTTCTGTAGGTTTCTAGTGTAATGACAGTGGTTCTTGATCTCTGATCTGATGCAGTTTTATGGATTTCATCCACTGATATTCTGTAAAATAGTATTTATTGACTCACATTGATGCTGCCTGCTTCACTTAAGTAGATTTTTTTTTTATCTGAAAGATTTATATTTGGACCTGTTCTCATTTAAGATGCCTAAAAGGAAGTAAAAGAGCAGATTACTGAAAGGGGCTGAAAGCTTGGCAGAAAGATGCCCGCCTTTCCCCTTCTGTAAGTATGTTCTCAGAAGCATCATATCCAGACCAGTGATGCAGGTTACAGTCACTCTTCTCTGGAGCTGATTTTTTTTTTTTTTCCCTGAAGCAATGTAATGTAAACAAGTACTGCTCAGAAATAACCACCCAAACCACTCCATTGTGGTACATACACCATCTCCTGGGTATTCTTGTTCCTTCCTTCCACCAAGCACTGAGTCTGAATTGTAAATCGATAATTGCATTTATTTTAGCTAGACAATGGTTTTTGTATGCTTATTAAATCGTGTTATACCACATGTTCTTTCCAAAGGTGACAGCTGAGGTTTTTGGAACTCCTAATCTGACACTTCAGTTAGGAATCTTTGCAATATTGAAAATTTGGGTTTGAACAAGTATAGATGGCTTACTAAAGCAGTATTGATAATACACCCACATTTGGGTCGAATAGCTCCTTTCTCTCTATGGTATTCTTTTGGTCTGGCAAAAGTTATTGAAGGAATGCTTCAGATGGGATTTCTCTTCTGTTTGGCTGCTCCCCTAACTCATGTGAGAGACATGTCTGGGGAAACTATATAAGAATTTTGATACAATTCAGGGGTCTACATCTTGCAAAAAATTCTAAGTTGCAAGAGATGGTTATGTAACATTTTATAAGTGCTTCATTATATTTTTAATTTCTAAATTATTACCCAGGCATTGATATGACAAGAGTGACTTAGGGTATGGGTAACTGACCTGCATGGCTGAGTACTTCTTGGTGTGATACAGAAATTTAATCTATTTTGGAGCTTTGACAAAAAGTCCATTTCAAAAGGAAGTACTTCATGAGAGTGAGCAGTCTTTGCTTCAGCAGTGAGTTTACTCAAACTACTGACAGTCAGTTGTCCAGGTTGAAATGACAGTATTTTCAGTCCTTCAGGTTGTAAAAGAACCTGCTGGGCAGATTGTCCCAAGCAGTCTTTCTTGTCTCAGTGTGTTGGTAATTCTGGTGCTTGCTGTAGGTTTGTGACTTTTGTACCTATTTTTGAAGAGGGATACAATATTGAAGATACCAAGACAAACTAGTTTCTTCTCCTTTTTGTTCTCATTATCAAAGCTTCCAAAGTACTGATTCACAGATTCATTAGAACACATTCATTTAAACATTATATAGAAATTTCTCAAAAGGTGTATGTAGTAAGTAAAATATCTGATTAAAAATGTATGTGTTGATTTATCAGCCATAGACACTGATGTGTGGGAGAGCTTTCATTTACTTGCCTTACTTGCCTTTTCACTGCTGTTCCATTTAGATGAGTTTTTCCTAATGAAAAAAAGGATAACTGAACATTATACTTTAGTTTATTATTTGTTGTGTATGGAAGGGGAGGGTAGCAAGTCCTGAATGGAAATAGCCACAGACATTGCCTTGAAGAAGACTATTTTCTATTAAATACATCAGATTCAAATCAATAAATTAAAAGGCTTATTGCAATTCTAAGCATTGTTTCCGTTCTCATTTTACATTAATCTGCAAAACAGGCTTTTTCTTAATATAGCTCCAAGAAATTGGTGGTTGTGTACTCTATGCCTGGTTAAGCTGCTGCCATTGCAAGTAGTTTGGTTATTTAATTTATTTTACCTCTCTCAGTTGAGTAGAATTGCTGAGGAGGATCCCTTTCGTTTCATCCCCTCTCTACTACTTCTTTTAACTGAATCAGTGGATGGAAACTTTTATGATAGACAGAGCCTGAAAATGGGATCTCATGTTAAGACTCTGAATAGGGGGTAGATTGTATTTGTGCTGCCTTTTGTGTTCTTTCCCCAGGTTGTTGGAGGTCAGAACAGTCAGACTCATGGATTAAGGCTGAGTATTATGAAGTGGGGCTGTAGATAAAGGTGTACAGAGGAACAGGAAATGTTATGCTGCAAAAGAAACAAGTACTTGTAGAAAACAGGATTTATGAGAGTAGGAATGCAATGTGGAATCATCAGCATGTGAAACTCCAGTTAAATCAACTTTGCCTCTGAGTCTCTGGTGTACAAAAATCATCTGTTACAAGAGCAAACATCTGCAGTTCTTTGGACTTGTCAGATACATTTGGGTAGTATTAACATGGCAACTCCTCTCTCTGATGGTCCCTGCAGTTATTTTGCAAATCAAAAAATCTGTGTAATCGCTGAAGAAATAAAAAGAAACACTTTTCCCTGTTTGTTGGGTAGCATGTGGCTGACCATGACATCATCAGTTGTCTGACTTAGTGGAAGTAAGTTTGAAAACTGGCCCAGTGGCTATTCTGTAGAAAGTCAATATCAACTTGCATTCAACCTGTGGTGTAACAGGCTGTGAGAATGCTGCAGATCATCAGGATCCTTCAGATCTTTCTGGTTTTCTTACACCAAGAATTAAATTCAATCTCAAAACCAGATATTTGTGCAAGACAAATATCTGAAGCTTTCATAATACTTGAGTTCTGGAGTACATTAGATTTCTGATTTAAAGAACAGCCTTCATACATTTACAAGTGTTTTGACTTCTGTCTCTCTTCTAAGTTACAGAATTCAACTCAATGCAGCTATTTTCATGGCTCATAAAGGTAATTAGTGGCTACTGCCTTTAGCAACACATTAGTAGTTCATTCTGTGATATTATGTTCATTAATAGCTCTCTCCAGTACATCAATGAAAAGAAAATATATGGAAGAATTGTCATTACCAGCTGGAGATTCCTCCTCTTAACCATCCCTCATATGAGGAATGGTTGAGTTGCAAACTTTCACCCTTGGCAGGTTTGCGGATGACACCAAGCTGAGTGGTGTAGTCAACACCCTAGAAGGAAAGGAGCCATCCAGAGGGATCTTGACAGGCTGGAAAAATGGGCCTGGGTGAACCTAATGAGGTTCAACACTGCCAAGTGTCAGGGGTTGCACTTGGGCTGGCAGAATCCCAGCCATAGATACAGACTGGGAGAAGAGCTTCTTGAGAGCAGCCCTGCTGAGAAGGACCTGGGTGTCATAGTGGATGAGAAACTTACCATGAGCCAGCAGTGGCTCTTGCAGCTCCCAAGGCCAATGGTATCCTGGGCTCCATCAGTAGAGGGGTGGCAGCACGGACAGGGAGGGGATTGTCCCTCTCTACTCTGCCCTCCTGAGGTCCCACCTGGAGTCCTGTGTCCAGAGCTGGGGCCCCCAATACAAGAAAGATGTGGAACTGTTGGAGAGGGGTCAGAGGAGCCACAAGGATGAAGAGAGGGCTGGACCACCTGCCCTACAAAGAGAGGCTGAGGGAGCTGGGCTTGTTCAGCCTGGAGAAGAGAAGGCTGCGGGGGGACCTTATTGCAGCCTGCCAGTACCTGAAGGGAGATTATAAACAGGAGGGGAATCAACTTTTTAAAAGGGCAGATAATGGCAGGACAAGGGGGAATGTTTTAAAGCTAAAGGAGGGAAGGTTTAGATTAGATATTAGGGGGAAGTTTTTTAAAGAGAGAGTGTGGTGAGTTCCTGGAACAGGCTGCCCAGAGACGTAGTAAATGCCCCATCCCTGGAAGTGTTCAAGGCCAGGTTGGATGGGGCCCTGGGCAACCTTGTGTAGATCCAGGCCTGAGGTTGGTGGCCCTGCCTGTGGCAGGGGGGTTGGAGCTCTATGATCCTTGGGGTCCCTTCCAACCCTTGCCATTTTATGATTCTATGATTCTTCCATCTACTGTTTTTGGAAAAGTAATTGGCAAGACTGGTCCTCAGAATGAGTTTGGAAATTCTTCTCTAAGGCAGATGACCCACAAAGACTAAGTGAACTCTGCCAGGCTTACTTTGAAATTGGAGTTTTCCTTTTGTTGCAGGACATCCTTCTGTCCAGTGAAGCATTACTAAAATGGAACATCTCCCTGCTGTCTCTGCATGAAACTTGCTCTTCTGCTCAGTGCTACAAAGGCACATGTACAGTGGATCTCAACCAGTTCTCTGGCTTTTCATTAAAGACTTGCAAGTGTTATGATGTAAACATTTAGTTGCCTTATTTCTGAGCTACATCATCTATTATGTTGATCATCTGAGCAGATGAATGTCTTCCTTCTAGAACTACCATTTCCAAATGGTTGACATTTCCAAATAGTTCAATGCTATTAATGAAGTCTCACCTAGTAGCTGGAAACAAGCTTGTAGCCTCTGAGGAGGACTAGTAGACAAACCTGCCAAGTTCAGTAAGTTTTCTACATAGACCAGCAAACATTCAGTATGTGACTGTTGTTTAATAATGAGACTTAGACACATTATTTTTTTCCTCAAAAATATAGTGTATTTGCCAAAAAGTGCCTCTAGCCCCTGTTCATTAATCTTCACAAAGGTTCTGCTTTGAGGAAGGTTAGGCCATAGTGATACAGTGAGGAAACGCAGGCAGTAGCACCCTCTCTCAGTTTATGCCTGAGCATGGAAAGTCTTCATCAGAGTGCATAAACCCTCATATGGTGTCATCCTTTGATGCACAGGAAATCCTCAAGCACAGCCTGCACCTCTGCTGTAGGGCTCTCCAGTTCTCCTGATCACAATATTCTATTCTAAAGGGATTAGCAGAAAGGATGTCTGGCATCTCTGCTGAGTCTACTAAATGTCAAAGAAGAGGATCTGATTTGAAATATCTTTATTCGCACTATGTTATGCATAATGATTTGGAATAAAAAAGTAAGTGTTTTAACACACTGAGTAGCTGCCACTGGTGATGAATTGTGTTTACAAGCTACCATTCAACATGATGTGCATAAGCACCTTCCTTGGCTGGCAGTAATGTCATTCCTTAGTGGGACTAATCCAATGCTGAAGCTTCCTGCAGAACTGAGGCTGCACTTGTTTCACCATTTCACCTGGAAAACTTGGGTAAAATGGAAACTTTCTTCCCTAGTGGCTTTTTCTGGAAAAACATCAAGTTGCAGTATATGTATCATCCTTCAACTATTTGGCTTAGTAGAAATCAATGATAAGTTCATATCCTCAGCAGGAACAAATAAATCAATTCCTAGCCAAAAAAGGGAAAAGTCAATATAAAGCATAAAACAGTGTTGGCCTAATTAAAATGTCCTCTGCACTTCAAAATTACTTACTGTCTAAAACTAGTGAATAGCAGTTCCCAGTCTGCTGTAGGTGGGGTGGGGGGGAGCAAGCAGACTCCCATCATCCTAAGTATGAATTTAAAGGCAGTGTCCTTGTTTATTAGAAGCCTGAGAACATGTAACCACAGTGAGCTTCTGAGGTTGCCCTTCCTTAACTATTCAGCCCAAATCATGCTGACCTTGGACAAGCTTTGAGGCTGTTTCCACATGCGTGAAGTGTTCTTGAACAATTTTCCTGATATGTCAGGCCTGAGCAAGTTTTCCATTAATTTCAGGCAGTCTTCATTTCCAGCCTGCTGTTTCTCTTCCTTCAGAGCACACCTATTTAAATATAGCTTTTGCAACAAAAACTTGTTTATAACTTGGCTTCTCTGTATACATTTTACAATTGATCAGAGCAGTGATACAGTATATGGAGCTAACACTTCCTTACACCTCTTTGTATTAGTTGCAAGTAAGATACCTCCAGTATCAGTTTCTGTTCTTCTAACCCTTTAATAAGACTTGTTCATACTGATCTCTTTGGATATTTTGGGAGAGAAAAAAAAATAGGGCAGGAAAGAGGAAGGAAGGAAATCTTTATGTAGTGACTATCACTAGTATCCACAGTTATGATGGTTACAAAAATTATAAGAAAATTACATAAGTATAGCAGTGCTGTAGGATATATTATTAGTTCTTGCTGTGTTCATTGTTGGATGTGATCTTAATTTTTTGGCTTGTACCTCGTGCCTGCTAAGGTAAACAGGAACACTAACAATACTGTGCATCAGCTGAGCTGCCTTACCTGATTCTGTTTTGATTTGTTTCTCCTGAAATGTGTATTTTTACTGATAGCTTCAGGCAAAGAATCTAACATAGGAGCATATAAGTTACTTCTGTCAGCATGGTTAGTCTTAATTTGATGCAGCATCTTTTATAATCTTCTGCTTGCAGGAGGATAAACAAATTACTGCTGTATTCTAGCATGGACAAGAGGCGTGTTTGCAGAGTTCTAAAATGTGTGAGCTGCTTAAATGCAAGGCTGGGAGGGCAGGTATTATCAAAGTGAAATTTTTAAGCTTCAAAAGAGGAACTGAAAACAGGTCAGTTGCCAGGTCAAAAAAACTGCCCTGGTTTTAAAACCAAGGTGTTTTGTTTTGAGCTTCTTGTAGCTTCTGCTGTAAGAAATACTTGCTAAGAGAGGAAATAATTAAATGCTACTTCATTGCAGTGTCTGCCTGAACAGATTTCCATGTCCAGTGGTAAAATGATATTTGGAAATCTTCTGATGCTGGCTCTTCAGTGGCTTCATTTTGAAGGGAGGTTTTATGAGAAGTCCTGCCACACCAAGCATAGACTGATGGCTAAGGGCAGTCAGATGGAAGTGAAAAACAAATCCTTACATCACATCAGGGATCCATGATAGCCAGAGACTACACAATTGACTCCTGGAAAAAGTGTGCCTTGTTCCTTCCTATTATTTGATCCACCCCATATATTTACACTTTTAATGAAAAGGTCATACAGATGTTGAACGTGTATTAGTTTTTCTGTGTGTTGACAGTTAGTACTCCAGCCTCCAACTATGCTAATGGAGGTTTTGTCTTGTGTGTTCCAAAAATTGTAGCATATGATTTGCTGTCTTTCTGTTGTGTAGTTGCTAAAAGTACATGTGAAACAGCCAGACAAACACCCAATGTCCTTGAATCACAAAATTAATTTCTGCTTCAAATTTCTTTCACAGGAAAACTCTCAATGACCTGGATTAAGTATAGCAAATAAACATGAAAAAAGTTTCCTCTGGTTATTTGTAACATTTTTAGCTTTGATAGCTCCTTTTATACCAATTAATGACTCCAGGTTCATAGCCCTACCATTTGTAATTTATTATTATTATTATTACCAAGCAATATTGATTGAAGTAAATACTTGATGCTGGAATATCAGTGCTCTATAATCCTTGTGTATCTTCCTGTAACATCTCTACTGAATTGTCTGCTTTTTTGATTAAACAGAATACTTGATTTTTAGGAGCTGAGACCCAGTGAGTTGCATGTGATCCAAAGCCACTTAAGTTGACCTGGAATTCTTTTTTCTTTTGGCAGTGTTCAGGTATGCAGCTGTGGCTTGTTTATTTATGTATTTATTTCCATACTGCAAACCCAATAATGACATCCAGCTATTGAAAGTGCTTGGATTGAATCAGAATTGACAATTATTCTTCTAGTCTTCAAATATATTTTGATAAATGACCTATGCCAACAAGGGAAATTCTTTAAGGCACCGTGAAAAACAAAAAGTGCATAAACAAAGTAGGATGTATAGAAGTAAAAAACAAGTGTCTTGCCTTTGGTATTGCAGACTAAGCCTACCTGGTCTCTGTCTGGTAATATTTTAGACCTTCTAGTTCAGTTGGTAGAGTTTGGGGCTTTTTGTTTGTTTTTCCCCTGGACCTGTCAGTGCTCTCACAAAACTGGACAGAAGCATTCTCTGCGTTTATGAACTGGGAGCTGTAGCACAAGGCTAGCATCTAAATGACTCAAGAGCAGAAGAGTTAGCAGAACATTGGTGCTCTGGCTACCAGCCATTTCACCCTGTGTAACATGGGACAGGGATGTGAAGGCTCCTTCTTAAAATTTTGTCTTTCTCATTGGTTTGGGTATGAAAATATGCACAGGCATCATCTAGGATATATAGATTATACTGCTTCATTCTATTTATTTTTATTAATGTTTCTCTAGTTCCAAAAAGTTCTTCCTTCCCATATACTAAATATGAATATTAATTTTATAAGAAACCTTTTTGCTACCTGATAAATGGACAGGTGTTGCTGTGTGGGGTCCTCTGCTCTCTCAGCTGTGCTTTGTCTGCTTGGGGCAGCTTTTAGCCCAGAAAATGTGGTGTCCCATAAACTTGGCACCCATGTGGGGAACATCTAAATGCACTACTCCAGAAAAAGGCAACATTGATCTTTGCAAAAAGGTTGGAGGTCTAGAACATGTGCATCTCTCTTTTATTTTCTTTTTTTAAAATTTTTTTTTAAACTTCAAATAGAGAGTTGAGTGGGTTTCTGAAAATCATTGAGGTTTTCCCTTTTTGATATTTATTGAAATGTGTTAATCACTGTTTTTTAGGGAAAGACATTATCCAGGTTAGTATATTTACACATATTTCCCATTAACTTCCCTTAGGGGTAACAACTATTTTTTAAAAAATAATATATTGCTGAACGTCACAGAAAGTTTCAGTGGGATAAGGCTTTTCTGGCAAGATCCAGACTATGTTATTTACTCATAGAAATTAGACTATTGACACTGTTAATAATGTTTAAAGTAGATGGTTAGAGATGCCATTGTTCATGTATAAATGTTTTATAATTAATTGGAAGTACACTTGAGGAGAGCTGTGCTGATAGGATCATAACCATAAGGCTGGTTTGTTGTACTGATTGGCACATTGTGTGTCTAATTGTTTGTTGATCTGGCATAGCTCACAGATGCATTTAATGATTCCCACTTGGATTGCCTTGGTTTGCATTGATCTTCCCAGACACATGGGAGGATGAGATGTGAAGGATGTGGTTTAATTAGGCTACAGCTTTATTAATGTAGCTCGTCTGGGAGCTCTCCAGCAGTAAGTTATAAAGAACAGGTCATGATGTCTTGAGTTACTGCCAGCTGGTAGAAGACTCCCCAGGTTTTTGCTGGGCACTTTCTGCATCCCCATCATGTGAGGATTCAAGTTCTTGGGTTTCTTAACACTGAGCTTGTATTAGACTATGACCTTAATCCTGAATTTCTAGTTCTTTCTCAACCAGATGTCTCTTGATAAGTGATCTGCATGAACTGCAAGAATTGCATGCATTATTAATTAGCTTATTTGTCCTGTCCACTCTTTCTGGATTGCTAATAGTTAACAGTTTTAAGAAAATATGTTCCCTAAGTGGGAGGAATACCCCCCTTGCTTTGAAATGGTTCACATCAGATAAGGTTATGGTAAGTAAGTAGCGACTAATTTTTACTGTTGCTTTTCCTGTCCCTAATCTATACATCTTCTGGCTTTGTAACCCTGTAAAGGGCTAACATAACTCTCCACCATAGTATTTCAGGTAGGCTTATAGTCAATATTGTAGATAAGGCTGGTGTCACAAATATTTGTGACATGTGTACACACTTCTATACCTTTTCACCAGCTATGTAAGTAATCCCTGCACCTGCCTGCCTCTCACTACTGGAAGATTTTAGAAGGGCAGAACCAGCCACAGAGCAAAACTCTTGTGTCATTCTTCTGGTTTGAACTGCAGTGAAATGAAATTAGACTTGTGGGCCTCCTGTACCCAGCACAATGGCTCAGCACTCATGCCATCTTTAAGGAGTCCCTGCAGTCCAGGAGAAAAAGATAAGCAGAAGCAGGCATGTGAAGATAGTGAGTACTTATCCAATGGCCCAGAGGAAGCACTCCTTCCAGCCAGAAGGGACTGCCAGACTTAGGCATTTAGGTGGAACTTTTAGATGGATAAATGAGGCCTCAAACATTTATTGTCCTTAAAACACTGGTTTGTGTTCCTAGTAGAATTCCATCTTGGGTTGCATTTGGGTTTCATGGCATAAGTTTAGGGGTTCCTTGGAATAACTGCAACTTGGTCCTACCCATGCCATCTTACCAGCAGAACTTTTCATATTGCATGGTTGTTCTGTGCCCTTTTAATGCAAGGGTAACCCAAATATTAACAAAGCAAAGCATGATTTCTGATTGCCCTCTATTTCTGTAGAATTCATCTGCTCTTGCCCAGTAATGACATGAAGGGTATCAGATCTTTGCTGCTTCCCCCATTATGAGCAGTTGTATTGTAAAACCTCATACAAACCTTCCCACACAGGTTTTTATTCAGTTTGATAGATACAACCCCTCCTGTAGCGTCACCAGTTACTTCCTTGTGCTTTGTATTGTCGAGCCAGGCATGATGGAATGGCTCAGGCTGAAGGTTATAGGTCTACACGCCACTGAGGGATGCAGAAGAGCCAGTGACTGCTCAGTGCTACTGCCTGCTTCCCTGCACTTGTCCCCTGCAGCCATTTTTGTCATCCCAGCAAAGGGAATAATTAAATCCTACTCAGCTTTTCCTGTTAATTCAGTATACCCTGCAGCGCTGCCTGTGAGGTAGGAGGAGTATGCTTTAGGATCCATTTCCAATTTATGTTAGGGGATTCTGTTTTTCTGGATGCAGAGCAGTAGGTACAGATTTGATTTCAGAAAGACACAATGTTTTTCACAACCTATTCTAAATCATTACATCCTTCCACCAAGTGTAGCAATTTCTGTTTGTTCCATTTCTTCTAGAAGGACTGCTGTTGGTGACTTTTAAAATCATTTGTATTGAACTGTAGAATATAAGCTTGTAGAGCTGGAAAAAATATTTTTAAAGTATCTTTGATGTTCAGTTCAGAGGCAGGTCTTGTAACATAGGCATGGGAAGGAATTTGGATGAAAACTCTAACTTATGTGGGAATATGTCTATAAAGCATATGGAAGATTGTGGGAATAGATGTGCACTTCTTCATAAGCACAAAACCTTTGTCACTCAGTCTTATTTGTACAATTCCAAAGCCAGCAGAGTAGACTGGTTCTTTCATTTACGTGTTGTTATTGTACAAATGTTCAAGAAAACAAATTGGATTACTTAATTATGAAGGGGGTTTCAAATCAGTGTCTTGTTTCTTCTGCTGTGCTTCCAATTTTGTTGTCTCTGTAGCACTGGCTTGATAGAAGAATAATTTGCATGTTAACTTGTTTAGTGCAGTGATGCTGCTTGTCATGGTATGTATGCTTAATTAGGAATCTGGAATCATATGCAGCTCATGTTGTTTGTTCTCAGCTGGCCTGTGCTTGCATAAACTGTTAGAAAATGCTACACAAGCACAATTCCTTTGCAATTAAGTTATAGTTAAATTGCAAATAATTTAGTCTTTTAGCTTGTTTGAAATAAAGATCTTCAGCTGTGCATTTGCTGGCTGACAAGTCATTAAATTACAGATAAATTGTTATGAAAAAATAATCATGAAAATTCTGCCCTGTTTTTGCCTTGTTGTTATTCTTTGGCTACTAGGCTAAAAGGCTTTGCTTTGTAATAACTTAAATAGTAGTGAAGCTATTACTGCTGCTGCATATGCCTGCACTGTCTGAGTATTTCTGGATTGCTAATAATTTTTTCAGAGAGCACCAATATTATTACCAATTATAAGGCAACAGTGAGACATTATCTCTCACAAAGAACTTTTTTTGCTCTATTGCAGTTTTCCCCTGTAATGATGTAATAGCTTAGTGAGCTGCTCAGAGCATTAAATAATGGTGTGTTTTACCTTCTTGGCTGCTCTGTGGCCTTTGTGAGCTTTGGTGGTTTTTAAGAGCATCTGCTGTAAGTATAGACCAAATCATTGCTAACTGGAACAGCTGGGTCTCAATTTATATGAATATCTGGGTTGGTTTTTTTCTGTTTGGATTTTTGATGGCAGTGGCATTTGGGGTTTTTGGGGGGTGGAGTGAGTATTATTGCCCTAAATAACTGTTGCTGTATGCAAAGATTTGCTCTTTTAGGCTTTAAATCCATTAGCTCTAAAAGCCAAGTAACTTTTTAGTAATAAAAGTATCATTTGAAGGGAAGCAATTCTGCCTTTCACAGAAAGGGAAAATGATGGGCTAGAGAGAAGGCAGAGCCAGACCCCTCTGAGATGTGTAGTAAAAGGACAAGAGACAAAAGACACAAAGTTCAGCAAGGGCAATTTCAACTGGATATTGAGAGAAAGTTCCTCACATTGAGGATGGTCAAATGGGAGGATAGGGGCTCCAGGAGGTGTGCAGCCTCCCCATTCTTGGGGAACTGGACAAGACCCTTGTCTCATCTGATTTGAGCTAGCTTCAGGTGACCCCTAGAGTTCCCTTCCTGCTGCAGTTATTTTAAGGTTCTTAGTTAAGGCAGAAGAGGAAAGCTCACCTCTATCATATTATGAGGATAAATCAAATGCAAAGATATCCAACTTAACATGGGACAAGTAGGTTTCAACCCCATCTGTGCTGCGCACAGCGTTCTCTGTTGCCTTAGTGCTGCTGTGCTGGACCTCAGGGGAGAAGGATATAAAGACAACTGGTTTATTTTGAAATGTGGATAACGTCTCTCTCTTAGCCACTGTGTGGTATTGCTAGTGCACAGTCATAATGTCCAAATTCAAGCAGTCTCCTGTCTCATTTTGAACTGATGCCTCAAAGCTGTTAATAGACATTCCAGCTAAGCCTTTATTCAGTAAACTAAGCTAGAAGACCATTGTTAAGATACAAACAAAACATCTCATGATTAACCTTCATTGTAGCACACTGCAGACATCTGACTGTAGTAGTTCACTTCTGTTTTTTCAAAGAAAATGAGAGACTTAAAAATGGATTTTCAAGTATAAGCGCTGATATCCCATCTAGAGATTTGCATTGCCATGGAGGGGGGGAAAATGTAAATGTTTTTTCTCTTAGCTGTCTTTGTGGGTTTTTTGTTGTGTGGGTTTGGGTTTTTTTTTATTGAAATGGAAATTTTGTTGTCAGAGAGCCTGAAGCATGTGAATTCTCAAGTCTTATTCCTAATAGGAATATTTACATAGTGAGGAATATTTTTGAATAGTGGGACTTTTCCAAAAGTACCTGAAGAAAAAATGTAGATTATTAGCCTTTTAGGTTTCTAGAATATACCATTTAAAAGGGCAGTAAAAATGCTCTTTGTGCGTCTGCATTGGATTCCTAGCAAGCCTGTGCTTTCATCGATGATTTTCTAATGTAAAAATAGTTGAGACTAGCAAACATAAATTAATGACAATATACTCGGTAATCTATAAGCACTTTGATGTATTTAATAGGTGTGGGAATGTTTTTAATAGAAGGAGCAGCTCTTATTGGTCATCTTGATGTTGAAACGGACACTTGCGTATCATAAGGGTTGAAAACAATTGTATTCTGAAAAGATGGATGCTGATTTTTGCCAAGCTTGCTCTTTTTAGGACCCTATCAGACAGCAGTGGGGCTCAGTGCAGGCACATTAGCATGCATGAAACAGATGAGAGAATCCAGACCCAGATTTTCAGTTGTCTGGAGACCAAGGACAAAAGTCTCATCATTACCTTAAATCTAAAGTGGTAACAAAAATAGAACAAATTGGTTCAGGAGACAGGAAGAGATATATGTCTGGCTAAGGGACGAAGTGGAGGGAATTACAGAAGGACCCACGAGAACATACTTAAAACAAGCTTGGGAAACTGGAACAGACATTATTTGGTCTCCAGCTGTACACACTACATGACTGAGCAATTAGCTATTATTCACTGGCTCTTACAGATTTGAAGTAAAGCAGCATATATTTTCATCTAAAAAGCAGTAAGAGAGTTGACAGTAGCAGCAGACTGTGTGTAAGCATATTTTAGGGAAATCCATTTTTCAAAAAATGGAAGCAATCCTTTTAGTTTAGTGTAACTTAGCTTTTGGTATACCTAGGTGTTTTCTGCTTATGTGCCTTGGAATAAATCTAATCTAAAATCAAAGCTTAATTAAAAAGGATAAAATCAGTCTAACAGCAATATTTTGGTCATATTGTAGCAACATACCTTTTGAAAAATTACTCTTGGCTTGACTATGCTGAAAAGCTAGGCTTGATGGTTACCTATTCCATTCCCCTGTTTAGTACTTCAGCTGCTTTAAAGTCTCAGATACTGTTAGGTTTTAAACCCAAATTCAGTTCTGAATGCCAAACTTTGATATTTAAAGATGGCAGTGGTAAAATATGGGGATTTAATCCCAGCCTAACTCTACTGAAAACTATCGAACTATCGTGCCTCTCCAGAGCTGTGTGACTGTAGCTAAACAACTGTGCAGCAAGGTAGGCAACAAAAACGTGTCACAGAAATACAAATAGTAAATAAATGTAATGTTTGTACTTCTATGTTACAGAGCTCAGAAAACCATGCAGTCGTATTAAATGATCTGAGTTTTCTTTTTTAGAAGGATTTGTAGGAAGAAATTCTTCAATAATTAAAATTGGCTCAGATTATTTAGTTCAAGGTTTATTTAGTTATTAAATGTGGCAACTTGGATTCAAATCTCAAATCTCATCATAGAAGGCTTTGATAACACAATGAAAAACATTTCTTTAAAATTTGTAGCTAAAGTTGTTATCAGCATGTATCAGTACAGGCTGGGGATGACCTGCTGGAGAAGAGCTCTGTGGAGAAGGACCTGGGGGTCCTGGTTGATGACAGGTTGGTTATGAGCCAGCAGTGTGCCCTGGTGGCTGAGAGAGCCAAAGGGATCCTGGGGGGCATCAGGAGGAATGTAGCCAGCAGGTTGAAGGAGGTGATCCTCCCCCTCTACTCTGCCCTGGTCTGGCCCCACCTGGAGTATTGTGTACAGTTCTGGGATCCCTGGTATAAAAAAGACAGGGATCTCCTGGAGAGAGTCCAGAGAAGGGCTACGAAGATGATGAAGGGCCTGGAGCATCTCCCCTGTGAGGAAAGGCTGAGAGAGCTGGGGCTGTTCAGCCTGTAGAAGACTGAGGGGGGACCTAACCAATGTTTATGAATATCTTAAGTATGGGGTGCAGGGGGAATTGGCCAGCCCCTTTTCAGTGTCTGTGGGGACAGGACAAGGGGCAATGGCTGCAAATTGGAGCACAGGAAGTTCCACACCAACATGGGGAAGAACTTTTTCCCAGAGAGGGTGAGGGAGCCCTGGGACAGGCTGCCCAGGGGGTGGTGGAGTCTCCTTCCCTGGAGATATTCAAGACCCATCTGGACACCTATCTGTGCAGTATGAGCTGGGGAGCTGCTTTGGCAGGGGGTTTGGACCCCATGATCTCTAGAGGTCCCTTCCAACCCCTACAACTCTGTGATTCTGTGATTTTTTTGCCATCCACACAGTATTTCACAACAGTCCTGCCCTTCATGCAAGATGCTGTATGGTCTCTGAATGGTAGATATTTACTCTGGTGCAATTCTCTTGTACACATACAGCAAGAATATGTAAAAATACCAAGAATCTCTTCTTAATGTTTGTCCTACCCCAGGAGAGATACTACTTTCATCCTGTGTGTCACTGTTTACATTGCCACTTGTTTATGCTGCAGACAATTTCTAATATCAGTTTTTATTAAGTCCAGTTCAAATACTTCTTGCTCCCCTCCAATGATCTTAAAATGTGTCCTCAGCTTGTGTCTTGAGGAGAGTGGAAGAGAACAGGTTCTCTTCTATCACAGCTCTGCAGAGTGGGGGCATTAGAGGAGGGCTGGTTAATATTGCAGGATGGGAATGAGTGGTAGGGAATTCCAGTTTTGGAGAGAGTGCTAAATTCTGAGAGGAAAAAATTCTATCAAATCTGACAGATCTTTCCTAAAATGACAGCACCCTATTCTGATATTTGAACTTTCTGTCAAAATGCAAAAAGAAAGGGGGAGGGAGGGGGCAGGGTAGAGGCAGTGGTATGGATGATGGCTGTATGAAATCCAAATGGAAGTAGAAACATTCAGGTCTTGGGTATGTGAGAGAGGTTTCATGGGGTAGCAGCCAGCTCTACCCTGCTGTGTCAGAAGGTGACATAACAGGAAGCTGCCATCCTGGGACGTGGGCTCTGACCAGCATTTAACCAGTCTCATGAACCTGTGTTTGGGAGAAGGATGGATAATGTTTGGGAGAGATCTTTCTGTATGTGCTGATGTTTGGGGTCATGATGGTTGGATGATTTTGCTTGTGTTGTATGACTCGTTATGTAAGGAGGGGATTTAGCATGGTATGGGGCTATCTTGTGAGGAGGTTGTTCCCAAAGGGCTTGGAGGAAAATGCTCCCATCTGTATGTTTCCAAAGCCTCTGTTACTACCTGGAAGTCTCCCAAGGGACTGATTTTTTTTGTAACTCAGCCCAGGAAAGGGAGAGAAGCAGGGCAGCTGTTTATCTGTTGCTGCCAGCTCTTCAGGCTGCATCTCCTCTTAAAATCTATGGTAATAATGCACCAGATTTTTTTAATTTTTCTTTTTTTTTTTAAATTCAAAAGCTCTTGTCTCCTGCCTGGAGATTGGGTTTCTTTCTTACTGTAGGTGAAAATGGTTGAAACCTTATGAAATTCTCTTAGTCCAGGTGTTAATTTGATGGGAGTGTTAACTGGTGCAGGTACTCTTCTCTTAGGCTGAAGGTCTGAGCTGTCCCTGCCAGTAGTGATTCCAACTGGCTGTGAAAACAGTTGACACCCACATTTCTGTGCCAGTTTTCTGCTTTTGAAAGAGATGAATTGTATTTGGGAAGAAGAGATTGGTTACCTTACTACTTAATGTAAAATTTAAAATCTTTGCAGAGAGCTGTCATAGACCTCAAGAGATTCTTTATGAAGAAGAGCAAAACAGAAAACAGCTCTAAGGAAATAAGTAATGTTGTTGTTGTTTAATTACTTTTATTAATTTAATATTCAATATTTACAACAATAATTTAAAATAGCTCAACTGATTTGGGACCCTGAGATTTGACTCTTTTTAAATGTTTATCTGCCAGACTGGTGTATTATCCTGAGACTTATTTCCAAAGCAATGTGCTGGAATACTCTATCTGCAGTGGCTAGATATATATTCAGTGGCTCTATATATTCATTCTAACAGCACACCATTAGCCTAAGCCTAGATGCTGGGCTGCACTTCCCTCCTTTGCAAATGTGGCTTTGAGAACTGAATGTTTGTTGTATTCATTCCTGGTTGAAATGTAATCAGATACTGAGTCACTTAGGTTTTAACAAGCACTAGCAGCAGACATATATGTAACTTCATGACAGATTAAACATCATCTTTAATTTAAACTATCTCAAAGTTGCTGTGTAAATGAATATAGAGGAGACAAATGATGTCATTTAATGTTAGTCACTTTTGTGGTTACCTAAGCTACTGAAGGGCAAGAAAACTTGTTTCAGGCAAAAGAAAACCCTGGAGTGGTAATAAGATTAAAAGCAATGATTGATCAGCTGTGTGCTGCTGTGGCCTGCTGGGGTGGAAGATCCTGCTCTGTGCAATGGCTTTCTCACTGTCTGGCAGTAGCAGCACCGATGACTGTTCTCTCCTGGGTATTCAGTTCGCTTCAGTGGTTTTGTTTATTGTAACACACAATATTCTTACACAGATTCTCCTGCCATTGCACGCTGTGACAAGAATTTTGCTTCTGAAATTGTTGTGACATGCTAATGAAGCGGAGGACAGTACAAGTAGATTGAAATACACATATATAGTGCCTTAATGCAGAGGAGAGAACGGGATTCAAAGCCATTTTAGAGTTTCTGCATAGACAGGTGTATTTCTAAAGGATTCTGTTGTGCAGACAGGATGATACAAATGGAAGCTGGTTTTAAATAATAAGTACATATTCTTTCCTAATTCTGCAATTGGCACAGTAGGGAAAAAACATACTATTGGCCTCACCTTTCAGAGAGAATGTCTTGTAACACCCTATCTGGTAGCTTGGACAGCAATTCTAAAACAGAAGTAAAAACCTTTTCTATTGGACTCTGTGAATTCTAGGCCTTAATCCTAAGTTACAACAAAAAATTTTTTGCACATAACTTATTTCCCCTATATTTAGGTATGTTAGTTCTTCAAGGCTTTAATTTTGTTGACTTGCTTAATATTTGTTGGGAATGTATAGTGTCTCTGGGCCCAGCTACTGTTCCATACAAGCTGGAGTTGAGAAGCTTTTATACCCTACTTCAGTTTTAACCCTGTGTGTTTTGTATATACTGGTCCTTGAGTTTCCCCTGTGGTTTAGTTACATTACACTAGGAATTCTGGTTATCTGACAGCTTCTCTCAGGATGAAAAAGATAAGGAAAGGCCTGAACACTTGTCCTTTTTTTAGGGATAAGTCTATATTTGTCCAGTTAGTTTCTTGAAAAAATTGAGTTCTCATTTGCATGGGATGAATTAGGTGGTGCATGTGGTGGTAGAAACTGAATGGAGTGTAGCTATTGATGACAAGCTGGGTACCATAGCGGGTTGGCACTGTGCTGTCCAGGGCATGCCTCCTGCCTCCAGTGTATTCCTGGGAAGGAAGGCATGGGTGGGGAAAATACCCTCAAAGAGCCCTTGTTGGGCTGCCTGGAGCTTTGGTCTGCTGTGGAAATCACAAAGAGCTGCTAAGCTCTGAGATTTCAATTTACGATCGCTACTTTGCCCCACTTCTTAAATAGTATCACAATAGTACCAAACTTCAAAAAAACCAACAGAACAAAACCAAAACAAGCCCCAAAACCAACACACTGAAAAATTCTACAATTCTTCAATTTTAGCCTCTTTTTTTTTCTTTTTTTGGCTTAGGAAATCTTGGTTTTTAATTACCCTGAAATGGGAGACTCTAAAACCTGAATACAAACATTGTTGTGTTTTTAATGGTAAAATGTGAAAGCTTCTCCGGTGTACCTTTAACCTAGAGTCCACTTTTAAAGCCCCAGCCTACTCTTTCTGATTTTGCACAGTGCAATTCATTTATAGGATAGCTTAGTGATTATTTTTTTATTATTATTTATGACTGGTGTGGGTTGTTTTTTGCATAGCTCCCATGGGCAGGAATGTGGAAATATGCTGAAATGCAGGAAAGAGGCTGGGGGCTAGAAAGCCTGATTAATTAAAAGATGTGAGAATCCCGTAAGCTGTGAAAGACAGTGGCAGCAATGAGAGCTGCTAGTTACATCAGCAGCAGTAGCACAGATGTATTTTATTGTATACTAACTTCTATTCTTGTCCATCTGTGTCTGTGTTGTAAATTCATGTAAGAATGTGTCAACTTGCTCTCTGTCAGCTTGATTTGTTACTTTTTGACCTGAGCTGTGTGGTTGGAATTGGAGAGCTTGAATTACAGCCTCAAAGAGTGCAGGCTCAATAATTGTCATTTTCTGAAGTGCTTTAGAAAAGCGTTGAATATTTTTCATACAGCTTAATTGTTTTAAACTTGTGTCATTCAAAGCTATTGTTTATTTTCTCTGGTGAAAGTCCAACATGCAGTGTGGGAGTTTTTGTGGTGGAGATTACTTTTCAACACAGAAACAAGCCCCACTGCTGGCATATTCTTTGTCAAGTGTAATTGTGTGTGTGGTAAAAATACTTTGCATAGACTTTTATTTATAATTATAAATCAGAGATCTGAGACAGGATTTTCTCAATACTTCCTATTATTTAGCAAGAGAAAAAAAAAACCTTAAAATGACATTAAAATGCCCAAGGAAAAGCACTGGAAAAAATCCAGAAAGGTGCTTAATTATTGTAATTTTAGATTTTTAATTTGAGACTATTAAATGTAATCTTAGTAATGCCAATGTTTGGGATTTTATTTATTTGGGGGGGGAGAGGGGAGGAAAAGGGTCTACACATAAAGCAGTTGTTTCATCCCTGTGCCTTTCCCCCAAAGTTATTTTAGGCAGGTAAGAAATAGTAATTGATTACAGATGAATTTATGGAGGAATGAGGGGGAGCTAGCTTTCTGTAACAGGTAGTATATATGTGTTAATTAATAAGAAGACATTAATATATATTGAGTAGTTATTTTGTTTACTATCTTTATCAAGTGAATGTGATTTGCCTTTTCAATAATTCACTAAAGCCAATGACGCAAGTTGATGGGAAATGTATGAGATTCCATTAGACCATTTATCATCAGGAGAGAAAAGAAAAAGCATTCAGTGAATAAATAGCAACAAATTCATGACAGTATCCAGACAGCTGCTCTTAGGCTTTTGGTCTTCTCCAGATGTGAGAGCGTACTGTAAGCAAGCATTCTTCTCATTCATAATTATTCATGTAAGTACAAATTAGTTACAATAACTATCTGCAGTAAAACCTACTATAATTATTGCCAAAAGTGGAACAAATTTTTCAGAAAGCAAAGCTCTGAGCTGGAACTAAAGCTAGCCAAAATTTTTTTTTGATCAGGTTTTGATCCTGTTTACATCAGTAAGAGCAACTGCAGTGAAACTGAAGTTAATATGAAGCTGACTAATATCTGGAATTAGTTGTGCAGATGTAACTGATAGGTTATTATTTTATTCTTGATTTGTAAGCAAGTCTTCAATATAGAAATTGTTGAGCTTTGCTTGAGATCTTTTAAGCAAATGATTTGTAAGCAAAAAAGTTACAACAGACAATGAATTCTCCAAGGAAACATCCGACTTCCTTAGGGTTTTGGAAACTGTTATCAAATATTTCCATTAACTGGAACAACTATTGGTAACTGCCTTATACCTTGAATGGGTTGATTAAAAACCAAAAGCAACAAACAGAAACCCCACAAAAACAAACACTATGTTACAACCTTTCCTGATGCAACTTTCTCTTGGTGATGCTGTCCATTACATTTTTTTTGCTAACAAGGGTAACATGACTCTGGGAAATTTGCCATTTAAGAACAATGCAAACTCTTTCTGTTACTGACAAATTAACTTCTTTTAAACTCCTGTCTTAGATACAATGATATGGGATATAGTCTCATTTTTTTCTCCTTTAAATTTTTCTTGAGTGCTTTTATCCATTTGCATGCATAAACAGCTGAACATTTACATGCAAAGTACCTGCCCTGTTCCAAAGACCACAAAAATCATTGGGAATGTTCTTATGTTGGAAACATTCAGTGCTAATGAAATTTTCTAGACCTGATGTTTTTTAATATTCAAGGAAGAAGGGATGATTACTCTAGATGGTGCTGGCGAGACTGAGTAGTGATGTGTTTGATTCTTGAAGTTTGAGTGTCAAAATCTCTGAATGAAGGCCAAGACTGCACCTAGCTGGGAAAGCAAGGATGCGAAGTGCTGGTGTGGAAATAGAAAAGCTAATCCTATAAAAGACTTGGCTAAAACCCATTTCTGCGTGATGTAGAGAGACCAGGTTGAAATGCACTGTGCAGCACTGTTCCTGTCTGCCAGCTCATTTTCATTTCTATCCAAGACTTTATCTCTTTGAATTACTATTAGAGATGCAAGGTTAGGTTCCTATTTTGTTTGTTTTATTCTTGTTGGTTCTTCAATAGCTGAGACCCATTCCAAAATGAAATGTCGAGGATTGATGCTTAAGGTATTTTAGGCTTTGGCTTTGCATGCTTTCCAGGCTTTATCTTTTTCTCTTTCATGTTTGCCTTACGTGCATCCTTAGAAATTCTACTGCTGTTTCCATAATCAGGTGGGTTATTGAATTGACAATTGTTTCTGGTAGTGTTTAATTGCTGCCGAATCTTGAGCAGGTTTTCTGATTAAACTCTTGTCATACTTTTGTATCTGAGCTTCCTGCATCAGATGTCTGCTTTGTCAGGCCTCAGTAGGCTCATCTAAGCTTATCTGGCAACAGGCAAATGAGAGAGAAATGAGGTTTAATGCAGAAATTTGGAGCACATTGCACCATGGCAGCCATGCCATCTACAAGCTTGGGTTCAGTTGAAGGCTGAATCTCTTTCCTGACATTATTTTGTGGTGATCCGGAAATACAAGTTGGGAGAGACCTGAAGCTCCTGAAATCAGGAGCAATAATCTGGTGTCATCTTTAACAGGTATTTACCTACATCTTTGATCCCTCCAGCCCATCTATTACAATGCGTCTCTCCTTACTGCTTCCTTATGCAGAGCTCAAGTTGTCTTTGTGTCAGTTTAATTTTCTCCTCCCTGTAGTGGTCTTAGAAAATGGTTTTCTTCTTTTCTGTAGCAGTCCTCTGTGTGTTTGAAGCATAGTGCTGAGCTTTCTTTGCTTCTCTCTACCTTCAACTCTTTTCCTTGTGATTTATATTTTTCAGCCTGCTCATCTTATTTCTGTCTTCTGATTTTTTTGGTTGGTTCCTGGATTTTTTAGCCTTCTTCCAGAAAATTAACTTTGAGCTGACTGGTTCATAGTTTTGTTGAAGATCACTTCTACAGGTAGTTGAAACAGCAGTGACTTTACTGCAGGACAGGGATGTTTCCAACCTAGTGAGTTACTTGCGTTGTGAACATTCTTACTGCAGGTGCAAAGGGATTAATTTGTTATTAGTTGGACATTAATTTGAAATTCCTCAGATACTTACCAGCTTGGGTATTGGGCTTTTTTTGCTTTGCAGGATTATTTTGTTTGGTTTGGATTTTGATAATGACTCATCTGTACATATGCATGAATCACATGTGCTTGTTACTAGTAAAGTAACCCTTTTGTAAATATTTTTTTAAACCACAATGGGAGATTTTATGATAAATGTTCCACCATGAAACTGAATGACACAGAAGTCCAATTATTTTCAAGTTTTAAATAAAAATTTCTCCTTTAAATGCTCAGAATAGCACTTTTGTTACAGTGCCAAAAAACTAATAAAGATACAAAACAGCAGAAAAACTTCTCTAGTTATTCACTCATAGGTCTAATGAGCTCAGAACATAATGTATAGGCAAAGCCAAGTTTTGTTTTCAGTGCAGACCGCAGCTGAAATGTATGGGGGCATTATGCAGAACTTAGTGATAGAAAGGTAGGAAATTACCTCTTTCTGTTAACAACACTGCGTTTACACAGTGCCATTAAATTAGTACCTTTCCTTTTGAGTAATGCTCAGAAGAACTGTAGCTGCCTCAGCTGCTTCTTGGAGAAGTTCTGTGGGAAGAAACTGCCTGTGGCTTAGTTGGGTTACAAAAAGAAATATGATGACTGGTGTCATTTGTGTGCACCAATACGTTCTGGAAACCAAAGAGTGCACAAAAGTTCCTTGAAATGGTACACAGCAGAGAGACAGTCTTTTGGCAGTGATACGATGAGATATTAAAAGGAATTATTGTACCTGAGGTCTGGGAATTTATGGCATCCCTTTGTACAGGCAATCTAAATGTTAATTGGTAACTATAACAGTTTCCATTTTTAATATCATCAGCCTTAGCATTAGCTATTTTTTCCTTTACTTGCTTTGCAGTTTTAGGTAGTTTGGTTTATGATGAAAAATCCTGAATGTGAAGTTCCACAGTATCTTTGTCTCTTAAAGCACAAAAGCAATAAACTTGTCAAACGATGCACTAAACCCGATGCAACCACACAGCGTAACATCATTGGCCACTTGTAATACCAGAAAATAGCCATTTGTCCCAAGCTCCCAGGTGTATTTGCTAATTTTGATACCCAAACTAAATGCCACACGTCTGTAGCTTTTTTGATTTATTTTTTCTTTTCTCCTTCACAACTTCATCTCTTAATTGCTCTTAGTTTCTTTCAAATTGCCTCTGCAGGACAAAGTTACAGCCCCACAACTATGATACAGCATCTGAACCTCTTGTGCTCGTGAGGCAGTGACTGGCCCCAGACCAGCAGTTAGAGGCAGTGTGCGTGATCGTAGAATCATAGAATGGTCTGGGTTGGAAGGGACCCCATGGATCATAGAGCTCCAACCCCACTGCCACAGGCAGGGACACCAACCTCAGGTCTGGAGCTACACAAGGTTGCCCAGGGCCCCATCCAACCTGGCCTTGAACACTTCCAGGGATGGGGCACCCACCCCCTCTCTGGGCAGCCTGTTCCAGGACCTCACCACTCTTTCTGTAAAAAACTTCCCCCTAATATCCAATCTAAACCTTCCCTCCTTCAGCTTTAAACCATTCCCCCTTGTCCTGCCATTATCTGCCCTTTAAAAAAGTTGATTCCCCTCCTGTTTGTATGCTCCCTTCAGGGACTGGCAGGCTGCAATGAGGTCCCCCCACAGCCTTCTCTTCTCCAGGCTGAACAAGCCAAGCTCCCTCAGCCTCTCTTTGTAGGGCAAGTGATGTTACAGTCTAGTTACAGGGACAACCTGAGAGGCTTACGGTGATGCAGTGCTGTGTTTGTGGGGAAGGCAGGAGAATAAATGAATGGTCGGATTGTGTTTCGCAGAGATTAAGATGCTGCAGTGTTTGAGATACGAAATGAGAGCAAGAAGAAAGAAGAGAGACACTCTCAGAGATGGTGTTGTAGAAGAGGAATTAGACATAGTGGAGATGTGGGTGGTATGGAAAGTTGCTTGTGTCAAAAGTTGGAATGTCAGAAAACTAGTGCTGATTTTGGGAAGCCAGAAAAAAATTTGACAAATGAGAAAGATAGTGGTGATACAGTAACCATGTTTAGACTTTGTAATAGCTTGTACTGCAAAGAGGAAGGTGTACTACTTAAATTTGGGATGAGAAGGGTTTGAGATTGGGAGGGAACATAGGAAGATGTGTAGCAGTCAGTTCTGGAAAACTCCAGTGAGAAGGAATTGGAAGTAAGTAAACAAGTGACTGCAATTTAAATGAACAGTTCAACTCCTTTATTCCCATAGTGATAGGGGAATCGTTCATTAACTGCAGAACTATTACCAAGCCTTGAGTGTCATTCCAGAGTTGATAACCAGCAGCTCAGCAGGGATCACTGAAGTGACAGACCTGCTCTGCCTTCACTGGTTTTCTTTATGGTTTCAGGATGTTAGGGAGGGATGTTTAGGAGCCTGTTGATTTCTTATCATGAGAGTATTCAACCTCTTGCTGTTAGAGAAAACCGAAATTCATTGTGTCACTCCACACACTTCTCCACTTCATCTCCGTTCTGGCGAGCGAACTCGCTCTCTCACACAAACAGCACTGAGTACAGGCAGCAGTTACGGTCCCAAGAACTGTGTCCAGGTGTGTGCTGTGGCATGGCTGTCTCCTTGCCTGGAAGTAATTGGATTTCACTGGCTGAGTTCTCAACAGCAGAAGAGGATTCCAAAAACTCTGCTGCTGCCTGGTGTTAAAACATAAGGCAGTGGCTTATTGCCTATCTAGCTCCTAGACATGAACAAAGTGCCAAACTGCTTTTCATAGAGGTTTTCCTGTGTGGAACCTCTTTATCTTTTCCTCTCTCTGTAAGAAGAGGAAGCTAATTTTGCCTGCGTGCATATCACTTTAGTCTTCTGTCTTTCAGCATCTTCTGTTAGCCTGTGAGTTGCACAGATTCTCTGGCCTTCGTAAGCTGTGGCAAAATGGCTTATGAAGGGCTAGAAATGGTAACAGGTAATCTGAAAAAAAAGTGGAGTCTTAAAATGAAGTGAATTTATGTATTTCTTATTAAAATAGCATATCTGATAAAAGAATTGTAAGTCTTAGCATTGATTTAGGTTTGCAATCTGGTAGCAGTGTAATGTTTGATGGTTTTGAATATTTTTTGACTAAGGAGAAGCAGCAGGAAAATGTTAGGAAGTGTTTATGTTTTACAGCCTATCTTTCTTTTTATTTTGAAGTTATTTATGTGGACATTTCATTTTCTGAAAAAAGCAAACCTGGGGACAATTTATTAACTCAATTCTGTCCTTTTTAATTTTATTTTTTTTCTTTCTTAATGTCAGCCATTTAGATAAAGAAAACTGCCTCCTGGGGGAAGCCTCTTTCTAAAATCACAGCAGGGGTTTTGGTCTTCCAGTTCCCAACACATTATTGCCTGGGTGTTGTCCCTGTTGAGAGGGGGGAATGCAATGAGAGTGTAGCAAGAAAGCACCAATATGAAAAACTGGGAGTGTCTTCTGCAGGAAAAATGGAGTTTCAGGTTTCTATCGTACATACTGGAAAATCCCCTCTTGCATGGGTGTTGCCAGGTTTTTGAAGGGGAATGCTGTGCAATGGATGCCACCTCCCAAGGATAAGCCTGTTTGATTGAATGTCTATAAGGGTCTATAAATCTTGAGCAACGAGCTTAGGAAAACTTTATCATTGTGCCAGGTTTTGTAACTACTGTTTTTAAACAATGCTCTGACAAGGTATAGGCATGTGTCCCCTAATAATACTGAAATTAAATGTTTCTTTTTTTTTCCTCTATCAAAATTAAACCCTGCAAAGCTCTGTGTGAGGATGGTACCTGGTGACATGCAGTTTGAGGATAACTGTGTTGCCCTGAGTGGCTATTTCAGTAACCACTACGCTACACGGGCTGTCTAAACGGACAGGGAAGGCAGGTGGTTGACTAGAATTAATTCCTCGAGGACTTGGAATCTGTCATGTTTAAGTTCATGTCACTGAAATGAAAAGAAACATAAACCAGAGCCTGAAGTGTTGGTATTTGTGTCAAACTTCTTCCCAAATCTGGACTCAGAACAAAGGCAGTTACAGATGTCTCCCTGCTTCTGTTAGGATCCTAGAAACATGTCATTGGCAAATTTGTTTTTCATAACAAATGAAAATCTCTTTCCAGTTTATATCTTATGAAAACCAGATAGAGAGATTCCGGAACTAGTTCAGTGGAAAGCTTTCTCTTATTTGGATTATAAATGTGTATTCAGTACAGAGGTGAAGAATTTCCCAGGGCCAGGGATGGTTCTGCTCTGTTTGGTGAATTTGGTGATGGGTGAAGATAAGGGCAGGCAGGGAAATCAAGGCTGTGATAATTCCTGAAATTTCAGCATTTTCTAAAGCAAAAACCTTAGGAAGATTCAATATTTGTTCAGTGTGAGGTTATAGATGGCATATTCAAGGTAAAATGACTGCTGTTACAGAGCAAAGTCTATATCTTTTTGGTTTTTTCTTTAGCAGAAGTCTTATGTGCAAAAAATCTTTGTGTTTTTTATATTTCAGTTAATTCTCAGCATAATGTTTATACTGGTTTTGTCTGTAAGTGGTTGCTGTGGAAATTAGTATATTGCGTAAAGTCATGACTTCAGATGGAGTATATGGACTCCAAAAACATCTCATCAGGATCCTTTTTTTAATGTAAATGTTTCTTTTCTTCATTTTTGATTAATACAATGAGAAGAATGAATGTTTCTGGGTTTTATAATTTATTTTTGTTTGTTTTTTCAAAGTGGAAATGTTTCCATTGGGTTTTTTTCTGTTGTTTAAGCTGTGAACATGAGTGACTATAACCTCTACTCCCTACATATTCAGAGACCGAAGCTTTCAGTTTCCTTCCTACCTGTTTAAATCAAATTTTCTTCGTTTCTCTTGTTATGCAAATAGGAATGTGAAAAGCATTTAGCATGCAACATGCTCTATGTGAGCATCTTGACTTCACTGCCAGAATACTCTTTGTAGATATAACTTAGAAAATCAGTAGTATTACATACAGGATTGTATCAGAGGAAGTTAATGCTTTCAATTGAATGAAGTTACTGATTTTTTAATATTCAGTAGTTTCTGTATGACTGGTAACTTTATTCAGTGCCCTATGTCATCTTTTTGCGTGGTATCTAGCATATATGAAAGTATAGGATCTAATTATATAGAACTCATGCTACAAATCCAAGTTTCCATGCAACTTTTTTCTCCCTACTTTATTCAGAAGTTACTCATTGAAAAATATCAAATTCCTAAGAAAGGAAATCCTTCCAAACCTGGGATACCCTTGTGAACTCTTAACTGTGGTGTTGGTTTTGAGGTCAGTAAAATTTATATTGGGGAAGTTTTAAGGAGAAAAGAGTTTATTTTTTACAGACACTTTTGCCAAACCAGCTTTCTGCAAATATTATTTCAATGGAACTTTTTTCAGAATAATATTGAAATTGGTATTATAGGAAAATTTCTATTATTTTAAATTATTTGCTTAAAATTACTTTATAAAACATTTTCTAAAATGTAATAATTTCACAATAAACAAGAAAATGTGTAATCTTTTATGTCCACTCATGGACTTTTTGAACAAGTGCTAATCAATTCCTGCTCTTATTCTGAAAACAAGTGTTGAACTTTATAAAGAAACAAATCATCTAAGATTCAATAACTTATCTAAACTTCTTACTGCTCCTTACTATATAAAGAAAATACTGGGATCTAAATGTCCCTCATAAAGCAATAGCATAAAGATAAGTTGTTTACAGATCTTTTCAGCTGTATGCCTGTCAAATGGAAAAGAATTGGTCTTCAGAATTGCAAGGGGAAAAATATACTTCAGAGACTTCTTGCAAGACTTAAAAAGGATCAGAATAGCAACCACTGTGCCTATCACTGTAGACATGTGTTAATTCTGCTCTCTAAAGATAAATTTATTTAGTCTTCAGGGGCATGAAAACAATACCTGCAGCAGCTTGCATGTATTCTCTGCACTTCTCTGGGAGCGTGCCTCCCTCTTTTCAGGCCTGAGACTACTTGAAGGAACTTCAGAAAAGTGCTGGTTTGAAAAGCAGAAGGTTTTGGGGGGTTCAAATGACTGCAGATAATGGCATGTCAAGTTGAAAAAGACCGTTAAAACCAGTAACAGCCATTTTTACTGCGTACTTGAGTTGGGTGTTTATTTTGGTTATTGTGTGTGGCTCTAGTAGCTGCCTACCCAACAGCACCTCACTTACCTGTAATTCTCCAGTTCTCACAGTGGTTCTATTTGACCCCCAACTCCCTATTGCATTATGGTTGCTACTTGGCCTCACACAAAGCACTTTGCTACTATTTCTGTGTCACTTTAAGGCTGATCAAAAGTTTTCTCAAGGTGTGATTATTTTAATTGTTTTTCTCTGCCTTCATTGCCGGGTATGGGGGTTTTACCATATAACTTTGTTTTCAATTTCTCCACCTGTTGAATTTAAATTTAATGAGAATCCCAGTTTTGCAAAGCCATTTTGTTTCCTTCATACATACAGAAATAAATAAGCACTGTGGCACTGATTAAACATGGTTTATGTGTACTTCAGGAAGGGTGCTCACATACTAAAACCATACATGTATATGGCCTGCACATATAAATATAGAAGCCTGTTCCTTACTTTCAGCGTACCCACAGAACAGACTGCTCTCTTTTAAAATCCACACCTATTTTCTACCAGTGTTAGAGGCTTTTAATCTGTAACTTAAATAACAGCATCTTTTTATATCCATCTCACCATTAAACTTTTTGGAATCTATGAAAAGTTGTTTAAAATGAATCCTTGGAGAAATTCAGAGTTAAGGGGAGTGTATGGAGAATAATCATGAGTTGTAGACAATTCCTAAATGTTTAGGTGTCCATAGCTGCACTTGTTTCTGTATAGTCTGTGAAGGATTTTTCTGTGGTTGTCTTGGTCCTTCCTTTGGGTAGGTTTGAAGACTAGGAAAAAACTATGGTGTTCTTGTGATAGTGTTCTCAGATCTTAGTGTCACCTTTTCTCTTCTGAAATATCACCTTTCCTCCTCTCAACTTGAGGACTGGATAAGACTTGAATAGTTTTATCTCCAATGCTAATGGGACATTTTAAGAAACCACAGGAAGTGATACCACTTGGGGGGAGAGGTTTTGTCTGTTGTTGTTGTTGTTGATTTTACTTAGATTTGCTATTTAGGACATGCACCTAGGCAAAAAAAATAAAATATTAGGGAAGAAATTGCCTGATTGGATGGGACTTTGGGCAACCAAGTCTAGTGGAGGGTGTCCCTGTCTGTAGCAGAGGGGTGGAGTTAGATCCCCCTTCCACACCATTCTACAATTCTATAATTCTATGACCTTTTAGCAGTTAAAAGAATTCAATAAAGGCTTCTTAGTTACTATTTATTTGTGAAGCACCTGCCCAGAACATATACCAGTATAGGGACATGGATGTAGCTGTTTCATCAGAAAAGGTGGGGATATCCAGAAAGTCCTGTAGAGAAAAGTTTAGAAAAGAAATACTTTAAAAATATCTAATAATGCAGAGCTCACTTAACTTTGTTGTTGGAGCTGTGAGAGAAGCCATTTCTTCTCTGTGTTGTCAAGGTGCACAAAAATAGACTCTCAAGAAAGTATATTTGACCTGAATCAGAAGTCTCAGTGTTTCTTTAGGCCTGTAAATTGCAGAAGTAATCTTTGAACTGCCTTCAGAGGTTGTGAGTGGTGTGGGTCAGAGGGGCAGACATAGCATCTACTGGGATATTTTTGTCTACTATGGAGAGGGCAAAACAGTGTCTGCAAGTACCCAGAAAACATTTCAGGCACAGATGTATTGTCAAACTGGAACAGAACATGTCATTTTGGCTGGGAGCTGGCTTTATTTGAGAGGAGTGAGGAATGACAATGTATATTTTGAGCTTTAGCTCAAAAAGGCTAAACTTGTGCAATTTCAAATGGCAAAGTGAGCCCCTTGCAAAGGGCTGTTTATAATGGCAATCCCAACAGACTTTAAACTATAGTGCCACTGCTGAGCTATGCAGTAATAATGTTACAGCATGTAGGGCTGTCAGCCTTAATGCCACTAAACTACATCTAGATGGTAAAAGCAATAATAGATGAATGTCCTGGTTGGCAAAAACAGGTCTCAGTCCAAAAGCCTGTGAGCCCCTAAAATAACTGCAGGCAGACTGATGGGGACATTTACAGAGCTATACCACAGGACCTTGCTCTTTAGTGATCTAGCAGCTTGTCAAAACTGAAAACAATTACAGAGATACAATACTGGACTATAAAATAGCTAGGATACCTTGTGCCCTACTGCACCTAGTGAAAAGCTGCAGGATTCAGGGATGCAGTAGAGGGGTTTTTTTAGCCTTGGGTTTCCTGGCCCTGTAGAAAGAGCTTTGAGGAGGCTTCATGGCACCTATGTTCTGCTGACAAAAGCATAGAGATAGCTGCATCTTGCTGTTAGAAGTAACTGAATGCTGAGGTTTGCTGTACAGAGAAGAGATGTCTTAAACATCTTGGAAAACAAAAGCTAGAGTTTAAATCTCACACCTATCTCACTTGTCAGATAACATGAGAGCACAACTTCAGTGCAGTGAGTGGGGACCTCTGTGTATCAGGTGCAGGGAAGCTGCCACACGTTTAGATGATGGAGGTTGTGCAATTTTTTAGCAAGATATAATTTCTTAACCAGTTGAGCAGCAGCCTCAACTATAGGTGATTGTTCCAGCGAAGAGCTATGCATTTCAAAAGTTACATCATAGAAAATGGTAAATATTTCCTAATAACCCCACTCTTGTGCTGTATTTACAAGATCATCTTTAATAGTGGTGAAGAATATGAATATTTTGTTATTTTTCCCTATTTTTTTCTGCATATTATTTGAAAAAGTTCATTAACACCTGTTAGCCACTGGTGAGACAATCGGGGGGGGGGTGGGGTGGGGAGAAGTGTGTGCCCAGGAAAAAATATTTCCTATACAAATACAGTATTGCCTTCCTCTCCATTGGTTAGGTGCATATTACTTCCAAGGGAAATTGTTAAAATAAAAAGGTGAACTAGGTTTTATGGTTATTCTGGTGCCTTTTAAAGGAGACCATGTATGTCAGTTCTTACATAAACCATGTAAGTGATCTCTCCTCTGCTTCTATATCCAATAAGAACAAGTAGAAAGAGCAACAGATTTCATCATACTGCCTCGAAAAACTAATGGCCTATGTGGCCATCTTCATAATGGGAGAGAAGTCATTTTACAAAGGTAGTTTTATTCCATCTTCATATTACATACACAAAAATCCACCTGTTGTATGGCTACTCATTGCTACACGTGTAAAATGTACATTCAGATCCTAGATCCCATAACAGTACCCTTTGGTACCATTATGTGTGTTTCCTGAGTTGGTCTGAATTGTTCTTTTAATACTGATCTGTTTATAAACCATGATCCCAGTAGTGAGCTGTGCTCATCTTACTCCTTTTAGACCTTATTCTTGCCCTAGAAGAACTAATGCGGCAAAACAAATGCAGTAGCTGACCCTACTGCTGCCATTTAGCTTCAGAGACACTGGTTGGTGGTTTATGTTTTGCATCCATAGAGATTGCGTCTAGTGTCAGCCTTTGCATTTAATTTGTTACTCTCTATCAGTAATTCCATGTTGGCATGAGGAAATAGCTGTGCTTTAGGAGCTTGGCACTATATGGCTTATGTTAATGATGTTATTAAACCTATCTCAGCTTCATCTAAATCTGGCAATTGCTATTTCTGCTACAGGTTAGGAAAAATTTCTCAATCTAATCATTGTTGATATTAATTTTTAATGTTCTCTATACTGTGTGCTGAATAATGTTATGAGCTGTTTCTGAAACCAGGCTGATTTATCTTCAAAAGAATTATTTACAGGGATGCTTCAGTGAGTACCCTGGTGCATGTGGGTTCATGACCTGGTATTTCCTCCAAGCCCCTCTCACCTGTATCTGAGCTGTATCTTTGGAGTTGTGTAGAGTGGTGTGATGAGCTGTGCTGTTTTATGTGCAGCACTGCAGTGCTGGGGTGCTCTGGTCAGAGACTGGTTTGGAGAAGAGGAGAAATGATTATCACTTTAAAAGCTCAGATGTGTGCAGTTGGGTAAAACACGCTAAACACAGGTCATGGCAGAGCTGGATTCAGAAAGGAGCTTTTGAGTAAGAGAAAATGAGGTCTATGTTTGCACTGGACCTTGTTTGATGAAAAATTACTGGCCATTTTGGTGAGCCTTTGGGTAATCTCTGTTTTGCAGTATGCTTTTCACAAAGATGTCTAACACACAAGGCTTTTCTAGGCTGGACAAATTCAGTCGTCTGCTCAGAGCATGCTGCTTTACTTTATTAACTTTTCTTTTCAAAGGTGATAATCTTTAGAATTGGTGAAAGAACTGTTTTTTCTGCATTCATTAGAATACTGTCAGGTGCAAATGTAGTGTCATCTTTTTTACATTGACGTTACTTTTTCTATTTAACTTTGCTACAGTGAAGTGACTGAGGCTACCTTAAGGCCTATCTCTTTCCCAGTTGCTGCCCAAAAAAAGAGAATTTGTTGGATATTTCTCCAGTGTACAAGCCCTCTTTGTTCCATTAGCAATGCATAATTATGGCAGTAAAACGTGAACTCTTGTCTTAGATAAAAATAGCATGAGAAAATACTTTTTTGATGTGTTCTAATAGAAGAACCTGCTCCATGAAAACTTCCCTCCAAATCTTAGAACCTAGCTTTGCCAGAAGTCTCAAGACTCTGGGTAGGAGTTGTTTATAGGACACAACTTCCACAAATCTGGTGTTTTCCTTTTAATAAACAAATCTGCATCAATAAGGGCTTCCAAATGAGTGCTCAGAGATCCATGACTCTGCTAATGCTTTGTCAAAATGAAGTGGACTGTTGTAAATAGAATACAGGTGTTCATCCAGAGTGGTGTCAAACTCGGTTATTGAGGGATAGAGGGCTTCCCAGTGTAAATGACAGTGGCACAGGGAACACACTTTCCATTTTAAATACAGACAGCATGTGAAGCCCTATCCCTGCAAATCAATTAAGCTGACTATTGTGTTGAGATTTTCCAGGGGCAAAGTCCACTGGTGCAATACCTGTCATGTCTTTGTTAGTAAACGTCGAATACTTCATATGTAACCCTGAGAAATGGTTCGATTCACAAACTGGAATCCACATTTGTATCAGATGTAATTAGGGTGAACCATGATTAATCCACTGAAAAGGAAAACACGATTTTGTAGCCGGTGTTCCTCATATTAGTAAGGATCTCTTACCTGAGGAGAAGGTGCAGAATCAGGCTTGAAGTAAGGAAAAAGAAAGTGTATGTAGAGTGCATAAACATCTCGTAACAAATTGCACAGATGACAGCAGTAAAACAGGATCTTATTCATGCTCTAGGCACAGACACAAGGATGCCTAATAGCAAGCCAAAGACACCTATAAATATTTGCCAGCAGGTCCTAAGCAACACCATGGATGTGAGTGACCATTCAGTAGGGAGTTAATTTCTCAATATATGACTCTCTTCGCTTTCTGGGCAAACGTCTGATGGGGTGCATGACAGAGATTGTTGTAAGGCCATTGGCACCTCAGAGTGGGAGACTGCAATAAGGTACAATCCCACCTCTCCTTTTCTTCTCTGTAAAAGGTGAAGAATGTGAAATTTTCAAGACACCTGTGCAATTTTCATGTGGTTCTGTTCAAAATCTACCTGTGTCTCCACCTCTCCAGATGTAAAATTCTCTCTTCTTTTTGAGATGGCTCTAAAGAAATTTCAGAATTTACCTCCTTCTAAACCTTCTTAGTCGTATTTTCTCAGCTTCCACCTTGGGAACTCAAAATGGCAGGAAGGTGGGTAAGAGGTGCTGCAAGCTTTTCTTTTCAGTGGGTTCCAATGTATATTATTCCTAATTTTGACTCAGTGAAGATTGAAACAGTATGTCACTTTATTGGTAGCTGTAAAAGAAACCACAAGTTAAAACCAAGAAACATTGAACATGAAGAAACTCTAATGTCTGGTAAACCAAAGGTTCAGTGCATCAAAGCAAAATTGCTGCTGCTGTCCTGTGCATTGAAAAATGCTCTTATGATTATCTGTAATGCAATTCAAGGTTGTTCCTGTCCTCCTTCCCCACCCCCACTTTTTTCCCTTTGAAGTGGAGCAAAGCAACAAATATAAGGAAAAAAAAAAGTCATCATAATGGCTTCAGAGAAGGCCAAACTGCTGGGATAGTTAAACACTTGCTGGAGAAGAAAAATAGAATCATGCTGATAAAGTAAACTTGCAGTTCCTTTCTTCCTGTCTTCCTCTGAGCTGTAATTTTTTTTTCCTCTCATGTTTTAGGTTAGCCTAAAGTTGGATGTGTTTAAAAATGCTTTAAAGTTAATTGCATAGAATGCATATGGTTCATAAATATACACTTAGCACTTCACACAACAAAACTGCTAGGTTTGTTTGCCATATGTCTGCTGTTTGATTTTTGAGGGGCTGTTCTCCTCATTGAATTTCTCCCCTTTATTGTGTTTTGGTGACATCAGCAGACTGTTATAATGCTGCTACAATTAGCTTATCTGTGATCAACTGAAGGGGATAGTAGAGAAGAGATTCAAATGTAAATTTACAAGGTAGGATTTCTTTTCAGAAGTGGGATTTTATCCTTTATATAAGTTACTTCACTCATACAATGCAGGATAGGTGATGATAAAATGAAGTTCATGTTGATTTATTCAGGCAGATATGAAGGTATCTAAAGGTATAAAATTGATAAAATAGTGCAAATATTTATAGAAGTTGCAGTACAATTAGACAACAAAAACTATACAAATGTGAAGGTAATAAGTGAATTTTATAGAAATAGATGTTTTCTGATATTATGAAGCCTTGAAAGTGTTTTAATGCTCTTTTTCCAGGGGTAAAAATATCTTGTTGATATGCTGGAAGTTAAATGAATGGAAAGTTTTGCTGAGTTCTGTATAAAATATGGGTGTTGTGTGTGTCTGTGGGGCCTGGCCAGCTTGGTGATGCTCTGTATCTAATGATGGGGGCATGAGTCTTAATTTATAGTCTGCTTTTTAAACTTAAAGGGTTTTCTGAGCGCTAAATATATTTTTATGGCACAGAATACCTTGGAGGGGTATCTGTGGCTCCACAGTTCACTTCTGAATGTTTAATAACAGCAAACAATAAAATTTGTTTAGTGATGGTGACAGATGAACAGAAATTCCTGAGAGGGCTGTGTTCTGATGCATTTACTCATCTGAAGTTGAAGGAAGAAAGAAGCAAAGAAATATGAGTAAAAACACTCTGGCTAAACAAATGTACAGTTCCAAAACTGTCTTTGGGCTGTTAAGAGCTTCAAATCCCTAAAGGTCTTAGATTTCAGATGAAAATGGATTAGCAAGGTACAATTCTTATGAATAGCTGTTATGGAAAAAATACCTCTATCTTCCAATCAGTTCTCTGAAACAATATTCCTATTTGGTCCTTGTGCTCTTGGAACATTTTGAGATGAGCTGTGCACGTGGCACAGCACAGCCCTGCGCTGGGTAGTCCCACCACTCTGACAAGCAGAGATCCTCACTCATGTTGTAAAAAGCTGCATCCCTGTTGTAGTCCAGCACAGCTAGAGTGGCTGTCTCTGCATGTGGGTTTACTTTCTGGCATTTACACACACCCAGCTCAGTTACAGAAATATGTGTGACATGCTTTGTCCTTAAGAATACTTGATCATTGCTTCTTTTATAGCTGATCTTTATAACTTAATAGATAGTCCATGTGGCTATAACAACTCACCTGGTTTCAGAAGTATTTAATGTCATGGTCAAGAAGGGAATTTCCATGTAAAGATTCTGAAATGTGCAGAGCATTTGAATTGTGTTTATACAGAAAACAAGAAATGTGAGAAGTAATCAGATCTGGGGTCTTAGAACTGGGATATATAAAGCATTTAAAAATAGTTTATGAAAAGTGAGGAAGGTTGCATGATAGTATCCCTGAGATGGCAGTAATGCATGTTGAATGATTTACACACTGTGTGGTGAGACCAGAGACAGATGGAATGACCTGAATTCAGTGGCCAGGACACCACCCAGGATGTGCAATATCTGAACTAATATCATTGCTTTGTATTTTTTGACTAGCAATTCCCATCCTGAACTTGTAATTGATTTCTAACAAAAGCTTTTTCCTGAGGTTGAGAAGTTGCTGTAATAAAGTTCTGGGTTTATCAATTAGCATTTTGTAATTGAGGAAAAAGTATTTAATTGCATTGATTCTGATAAGAGCACAGGGAAATCTTTTAAAAAAAAAAACCACCAACATAATCAGACAAAAGTCATTTAGCAGTAAGTCTAAGTAGGAAACTGGAGATCTGAATAAGTCTCAAAACTTCCAAAGAAGTTGTCATGTGAATTTTTGGCGTATTTTACTGTCTGCTTTCTTTCTTGCTTTATGTTACCTGGGTAAGTCGAGGCCTTTATTCTCTGGACTCTAGTCAAGAATTTTCATAAAACTGTCTAAAATCTTTTGTGCAGATAAATAGGAATGCATAGTTTGAGCTTAAAAATTCTGTCAAATTTAAAAATCTTAATGTACACATTAAGAAAAAAAGCACATGATACAGACCTGGTTGCTGTGTGCAAGGACCCCAGCACTGCTACTTGGGCAGCATTTGGTGATGGTATCACTTTTAAAAAACTGGGTTTATTTTTTTGATCTGCCAAGGTGTTCCACTGTGAAGCCAAAAGCACATACACTCATAATGTTTGGGTTTTAAATTCTGTGTTGGAGAGAAAGGCAGAGTATCTAAATGGGATGAAAGAGAGTCTGCTGCAAAAAAAGTTAATTCTCTAATTCCCCATTAAAGGATGGAAAGTGAAGGCTGTTGCCTCCTCTTCTGCCTGGTGTGCAGCCCTGCTGACAAGGCAGTCCATTGCCAGGGGAGCCAGGCTGCCTACCTGAGAGGCTGGAGGGGGAATCAGGTCAGGACAGAGACTCCTGATGCTGCTTCCCATAATTTGTCTCTAGATAATTGTTTTACTCAAATCATAATTATAGGCAGAGATGAATGTAAAACTTAAAGGAAATAAATTTGACAGATTTGTTGTTGCTGATATCCCACAGTTGGACTTAGCTCTGATGGGTCTCTATTGCTTCTGTTTCATATGAGGTGAATATGGACAGTCAGCTGAAAGAGGAGATACTCAAAATCATGCTGAGGGTTAATCTTTTACAACCTAAAGAAATTTCCTGAGCTGACCCTCATCTGTGCTTTTGGAAACAAAGGAATCATTTGGCCAACGCTTTCTCCATTTGCAATTAAACATGCTGGCAGCCCTCCAGCGAGCACTCTATCAGCAGGAATATTTAGCAGCACAGAGGATATCATTTCAATACACTGACCCAGGCTGTTGCCAGATGGAGTAGAGGACTGTTTAGTGAAAGTAAATCTACAAATGTTTTTGTGAGCAAAGGAAACCACTTCTGATATTGGGTGGGAGTGTGGTACGGGGGTAAGGAAGGAGACATGGGTTTTGTCATTCTTTTCAGGGTTGATCTACACTTTTTTGTTTTCCTTTGTCTTGCTCATTTTCCTGTTAGCTTTGTAGTCTCTTTTTCAAGCTTCTTTTAAACTGTATTATCTTTCATTTTGTGCCAAACTATGAAGTGGCATACAGCAGAACTGCTTGTTCATACCAGCAGCTGGGAGACCTGCTCTGAGCCCAGGAAATGGGGAAGAGTTGGGGAAAACTGCAGGTCTCCACAGCTGTTGTTGGCAATTCTGCCTGGCACTGGTTCCAGGAGTGCTCCTGGGGAAAGGAGCTGTTGGATTGGTTTGAGTAGTCCAATATTGCCTGCCCTTGTTTCTTGCTCTCCACTTCACAGCAGGGTTCGGCAAGGTCCTCATTGCGATGTGCTGGTTCGTGGTCATGGATGTGCAAAGGTAGCTTATGAATCAAGATTTCAATTCCATTCCTCAGTAAATGAGCCTCATGCAGTGTTTGTTATGTTGACAGCTGACATTTAGCTTTGATTATTTATGTTTCCTAATATTTTGGAGCCTGGATTTGATGGCATAGGTTTTAAAAGTAATGAAGACCTCAAAATAATGAGACCTCAGCATTTGGCGGCTAATACCATGGTGAAATGGGGGAAGGAGGGGCAGACCTGCTTGCTGGGCAGACTGCAGTGTGTGGATGGCAGTAAATTATACAAGAGCTTCTTTAATTAATTGTCTTTTTGTTGCTAAAACTAAAATTTAGTTCCTGGCTGCAGAAACATTACTAAGTTCCTGTTTGTAGTAATTATTTGTTTAATTAAAGTAACCATGCATTCAGTAATTTCTCTGGTATGCTTAAAGATTTTTTTTTTTTGGTTTAGGGAGAGGTTTTCCTCATCCAATTTTAGAAGAATAGTTCTATATAACCACCATATAGCAACTGTTTTTAAAGTAAGTCAGAGAACATAGCATACGTTAACTTCTTTACCCCAAGTTTCATCTGTGCACTTGTACTTGTGCATGATCACCAGGCCTTGATCTGGTTTCTGCTAAGCACTGTCCCCTTGCACTAATGAATGTTGTGCTGTAAGAGGATTTCAGCTGGACAGATGTACCTTAATGTCTTGTATCAGGATTTACTGTTTTATAAGACTGACACTGGATTAGTGGGTTCTTGGTTGGAATGGGGCACATATTGCCCATCCTGGGACACAGGTTAAAGGAACAGTGCATGTGGGAAAGGAGCTTGAACATAAACAACTGCAGAGATCCTTGTACTAGAAATAAAACTATTTGAGGAAGTTCAGCTGTATAACTATTTTACTAGCCCATACTGCACTTCTGAAATAACAGATTTCCTGCAGTGATCTGAAGCTGACTGAATCCTACTATCCTGGAGCATACCTTCAGTGTTGCTGATAATTAGGTGTTGTATTTAAAACTCTTAATAGTTGTTTATGGTTAAGTTTCTGAAATTACTGCTTTGCAAGTGCCTTTCCAGTATACCTTGCAGAGAAAAATAATTTTGGCAATGTGAAAACTCCAATCTGTGATTCCCATACGTAGTTTGATGAACAAAGCCATCTGTTTGCTAGAGGTGGTTTTTAGAAGGTGTTAAGGCAATTACTACAGTTGCCCAAATACTTTTGTGGAGAAACTCTGCCTAGAAGCTTTGCATGCTCATCAGGGCAGTACTTGGGGATGCCCAGGGTCTTGCCCCACTGTACAGAACACCCCAAGTCAATGCAGCTGAGTTAAGAGCAGGGAACATGCTGTGTGGGGCCTCAGCTATCCTGTGAAAATAGGCATACTGACAGCTCAGTGTGAAGAGGATAGTCTTGCATCATTTCATAAGAAAAGAATTCTTGTCTATAAATTATTTTAACCAACATACAGAATTATAACACTATTAGTGTTACAGAAAGCAAAGATTCAGAAAACTCTATAGAAACCAGCTCATTCAGTAAACCCTCTGAGTATTTAATGTGATGCCTAATGTAATGTATTTAATTACCATCAAATCCTATTGCCTGATTATTTTTTTTTCATCTTTGTTGTTTTATTATTTTTAGCTTGGTAGAATCACCCTAGCTGGGACTGAGCCCTATAGGATGTAGCTGCTATTTAGCAGCTTCCTCAATGTTTCATTCACACCTTTCCTTGTTGTATCTCAACCTCACCTTGGCTGTTGTTTCATTGTTGTCATTGTGCATTTCCTGGAACAGCTGCTGTTTGATTTAACACTCAGCATTTCAGCAAAATGATGATGTCCTGCTGGAAAATTAAGTAGAGAGGGTATAGAAAGAATTCCAAGAAATGTAGTTTTCTATTTCAGTGACAGACTTTACACTTCTGTAAATGCCTATCTTCATATTCCTGATCACATATATCCGGGGTTATTTGTTGTTATTGGAGGGCTTTTTTGGCACCTACTTGCTGCTCTTAGATGGGAAGAAGTTGGCACTGAAGTTGTATTTTGGAGTTGAATGTTATCCTTTTGTTCTTGCTTCTTAAAGACTTCTTTCAAACATCTTTAAAATTCTTCTGCTTTTGCAAATGTGCATGTCTAAAGTACTGCTGCAAATTAATTTCCTTATCTAGTTCTTTTTTATTTCCTTCTGAAAGCTATTGGGGAATAAAATCAAATGTATACAATGTGCACCAAATGGGATTGCCTCTTCCTTTAAGGTCTAGTTATTGTAGACATTTGCTCTTGCTGTGCAAAAAAAATGTTAACAGCTGCTTAATCTGGTTAGAAAAGCATCTTGCTGTGTATTAAAAATTACTTCTACTTATCTTTTCTAGTGGTATAATTTGTAAAATCACATTTATAAAACTGAAACTGCCTAAATGTAACCTTGTTCATTCTTTTTATGTGGTTAACATACAGATGGTGAACACTTCAAAGGTCTTTGACAATTAAAATAGACACCTAGGAAATATCAGCCTTTTTAGGCACTGTAGTGCTCCTAGAAATCTTGCCCAAAGGGCTTTATAGTGGTGCTAGATTATTTCAATTAAAAAAAAAAAAAATCATTCTCCTTCTTTTCAGATGGGATCTGCTATTTTTGGAAACTATTAAATGTTCAGATTGAGGACCCACCCTTTATAAATTAATGCAGCACAGAAGAGTAATTAAATTTGGTAATCTCATTAAAGCCTTTAATGGAATTGATCATTTCAAAGAGTTTTTCTGGTTATTGGGATTTCTGAACAAAGGAGCCACTATTGCATTATTACTGCTCTTTTCCAGTTGCAATCTGTTTTCAGCCACGATGCAAGAAAGTCTTTCTAGGACCTTGATTTGTTTCTGTTGAGGATGGGACCAATGCACAATTCTCCAAAGAGATGAGAAACCAAGTTGTAGTGTTTTACTCCAGATTATTAGCCACTAGTTCCATATTTTTTCCTAAAGCTGGATACAAAATTAGATGTAACATTTATTTTTAAAACAAATGTTCATTAAAGCAAAAAGCTGAAAGAACAGACAATTTTGACTTTTTGTAAGTATATTAAGTTACATGCTTTCTGAATCAAATAAGGTTCAAATCTACCTGGCTTGATTCTTCAGTAAAGAATAGTTCTGAGGTTTCAGGTTTTCCCAGTATATGGTCACTGGGAAATAAATAAAATCTTTATTCTAATTTTGTTTCATTTATAAACTGTTGAAGCTGCACTACTGCAACATCATAAAACTGTAGTGTTCCTATAAAATTGCTTTGCAGGGCTGTAATTACTTTTACACAACTTTGCTCATTGGTTACAATTAAAACCAAAACAATGTAAAAAGGCAAGAATAATACAGAGCAAATTTGTTTATTCTAGCAGTAAGTTCTATGGTGTGGATGTGTATATTTTCATTATTTGTGTATGCAGATATGTATATATATTTTAACCTGCTGCCTTGTTTTGATGGAAGCTGTTACTTCTGGCCCATTTCTCCATACAATTTGTGATGTTTCCTCAATCACCTCTTCTCCAAACTGAAAAATGCCACCAATTAATCTCTTTCTGAAAGAGATTCTCTACCTTCGATTAACATTATCTGCTCAGTGATATCTATTGCTGAGATGTCTTTTATAGATGTGAGAGGAAAAAAAACCCTGCATTTGGTATTAAAGGTGATGGTAAATTTCAAGCAGTACATTAAAATCTCTGCTTTATGAGTTAGAAATGAGATCTGTGGACATTTAGCAAATTCTCCTGTTGTACCATATGTTTTTTTGTTAACCTGCATACGGGTCAGACCCAGGACTACACAGCGAGATGCTTTTTTTATAATAGGATTGTAGACCAGATTAATACAGTAGCAAAGCAGAGATAACTGCTGTTTCCATGCCTTGCACAGCCCCTTCAAGAAGATATTTTCACACGGTAGGTAACACTTAACCTCATGCTATCCTGTCAACACAGCCCCATCACTCGCTTCATCCTCATCCCAGCTAAAGTGGTGGGGCAGGAGCCAGTGCTCTGCAGGCAGCAACACCACTAGAGGCACAGTGTCTTCAGGTCTTAATTCTGTCCCAGCCTCTCTTGGGAGAGCTGGTATAATGACGTGCTTGGTATAATTAAAGCGCTTTCCAAAAATATTTGCTGTTTTAATAGAAAAATGTACTGTGAAAACTTGTATTGACATAAAATAGTAATTAATGTCAGACTAAAATTTTTCATTTGTTCCCTCCATTTAAAATGCTTCTCCAGAAATAAATGTTGTGAGATTGCTTCAGACCTCTGCGAATGTTTGCTGTTATAGATACCATTTATTTTACTTTCACTGCTGAAAGATTTATTGTAAGAAATGTGTGGGAAAAGATTGATAGACCTCATTTCAGAAACACTTGCAGAGGACTCAGGCTGCTGATTTGCGGGTACCAACTTCCATGCTTCTGTGCAAAATAACTGAGTGAGGAAGACGAAAGCAGAAAGGACAGAAGGTTCCTGTATGTTTTTGGCTGTTTCCATGCTGTGGCTGCCTATCCTCTCAAGCGTCACGTAGGAGATAATCAGATGCCAGTATAAATCCTGCCTGTCTTCCTTTTATGTTCAGTGGCTGGGGGCAGAGGAGAAAGCTCCACTCCTGCCTGTTTGAGATCTTGCAGTGTGCAAAGCAAAGGAGCAGCCGTGGGCACTCGATTGCCTCCCGTTAAAGCACGCAATCCCAGAAATGTATCTGCCACTCATCTCCGTGATACCTGCTGTGCTTCTACAGGAAGAGCCAATACATATGTCCCTTTCTCATCTAAGATTCACTGCGGTGATAGAAAGGGGAAAAGATGTCTCCTTGACTCTCCACCACATTGGTATTGGAGAGCTCTCACTGAAATTGCACAAGGAAATCCACAGTATTTGATCCAAGTGCTTCCTTGTACAGAAGAGGTCAGTTTTAATTTCAGGGACATCTGCTTAATCACTCTTCTGTTATCTCAAAATTCTCAGTAAACTATTTTCAATATCATCACCATGACTATAGCTCTAGTAAAAGATTGTAGGAGCTACTAGACTGACATTAAAATTAATCTTAGCTTTGCTAATTATCAGACTTACTCCTATGAATGACAAATATATTAGACTTCATGTTAATCTCCTCTTTTATCAAGAAATACCACATACTAGGCTGGAATAGGAAAATCATCTTGATTTGACAACAAATGAAGCAAAAAAGGAAACAAATTCCTGCAAGGTTTCTCCCTGCCAGCTGATTTTCATGTGTCTGATGACTTAAGGTGAAAGCTGGAAATGACGGTCCAGTGGTGAGTATTAGGATGTAGTCTCTTGTTCTTCAATCCCCAAATATACTCAAGGAACAGGATTTCTATGAGCCTGAGGAAATATGTAGTTACATCACTAATTCTTTTAGGATAAAGTTTTTAAAGCTTCAGACTGTATTAAAACAGCTGTACTTATCTGAAGAGTGTTGTGTGGTGTAACTACAGTTTATCAACTTCTAATAGAGTTTCCTTATGTTTAAAGAATTCAAAAATTGCTCTGAGTCTAATAAAGATTTATGTCTTTGATATAAAAGGCTTACCAATGTAAGTCTACCAACTAAAGCATGGGCACTTGGGAATCAGGTAATGGACTTCATTAAGTTTTCTGAGAGGTCCTAAAGAGAATATTTTTTATTTGAGGTATTGCTACATCCTCATACAAATACATCGCTCTGCTCTGGACCCTTGAGCTGCCCGCAGTGCCTTGCCAGCAGGGTGAAAACAGGCTGGGTAGAGGGGGAATGGTTTAGGTCAGGGTGTCTGTAAATATTGTCAGGTACAAGTGAGACTGTTTCTTTAGTGGTAGTATAACAAGGTGCCCATGCCTTGAAAAAGCTACAGGATGATGCATTGTTATGTTTCATGTTTGACTGTTTACATTGAGGAGAAGTGCATCCCCTTTGCCTCCTGAACTTGCCTTCAAGATGCTTTGTGGAATTCTGCAAGAACCAGAGAGTCCTTCAGGGGTAAAAACAGGGAGTTCCACACAGGAAGGCATGATGTCATCATTTGCAATTAGTTACACAGTAAGCTTGTGTCTGAGAAAGCAGTTTGGTGTGCTGGGAGCATCCTTAGATTAGCTGTTCATAGGTCCGTGTGTTGTTTGATTTTGTTTTCAACACATTTATAGTATATCGCTGATTTCAAGCCCAGTTTTAAAATGCAAAGCAACTATAAATCATTTCTCAATAACATTAATTAATGAATCCATGTGGTGGTGCTTAGCACTCACACTGTCAATATGCACCAAATGGTTCATATAACCACAAAGATACTGACTTACGCGCTCTGGCAAATGGGATTTCATATTGGTGTGATTCATCCTTCACCCTGGCTCCAACTCATTACACTGGCTTTAGCATAGGCTATTTTCAGATGCTTTTGGGCACGGATTATCGTGTATGTATGAGCATGTGATTGGACTGGAATCTCCTCCAGATGTGCTTAATTTGCCCACTCAAAGCTGAATTTAGCCAAAGTTCCCTTGACTCTTCTGTTTGAGCATGAAGTTTGAGGTTTTAACTTTATTTAAATAAAGTGAAATTGTCTTTTCAGACAATCTAATTTGATTAGATGAAGTCCTTCCTTGATTCTTGAGGTTGTACGTTTCCAGTGCTGCAATTCTGAAGGAAAACTGTGAATCTGAGCTTCGGGAGTTTTTGATGAGACTTTCATCTGTCCTTGTGCAGCATAGTCTTCAAAAATGCAATTTAGTTTCACATGTAGAACAACATAGAGGTCTTTTTAAAAAATAAAATTGAAACTTTTTTAAAAAGGCAAATTGTATAGGAGACTATAGGTCCCTCCCCTGTAGGGCTCTATAGGTCCTGATGACCTGGACTGAATTTCAACAGCAAGGAACTGCTGTTACTACAGTGTTTGTTACATATCTTTTTCTCTAGAAAATATTCTCAGTTGACTTAGATTTCTTCTCTTGAAATTAATGCTGGAAATCTTTAAAGGGAATAGGGAGCAGGCCCTTTCTTTAGCATCTTGCTGTACAGTGAGGACATTCCAGTGCAAAAGTACACCTGCTCCTCCTGCTAGGTAGCATGTGTATGTTTGCATAACAGGGCTTGTGCACCCTCACTGATACTCACTGTATTATCCTTGCTCTCAAAAAAGGCTTGTTGACCTTGTGTGAGACTCTACTGTGGGGACTTGTAAAAGTTGCAGAGTTTTCAGGAGAAATTGGGCTTTGTTATTCTTACCAGCTTTTTCTGTGTGTTGATTTAATATCAGATTGCTGTTTTATGGTGAAGTCTCTTTGCATATAGTTTAATGATGAGGTGGACACTTGATGCTGTTGCTTTAATGATGCTAAAATGAATGAGTCTGGTAAATTAGAACACATAAATGTACTTGTGCTTTACTGTCTGTCGGGAAAATTAGCGTTCACTTGAAAATGTTGGAGTGTTAGTAAATTGGGAATGTTAATTTATCCTTGCTCACAAGCTTTTTATTCTCAGGTGCTTACCACATGTGTGACTGTTTAAGCTCCCCTGTGATTTAAATGCCAGTCCTGCTTGGCCTCGAAATAATTATTAGTGAGAATGAGAGTATAGCCAGCCAAACACTGTGTGGGTGTTTGAAACCAATCTGAAGCAGATATAACATTGGCTTGTAGGAGGTGGCTAAGGATCCTGCCTGGGCATGTATCTGTTTTTTCAGAAATGTACCCCGGGCCAGGGAAGATCCCTTTAGGGTGTCCTAGAACCAGGCTGCAGATGTCTAATCTCTCCTGCACTTCTAGGGTGCAAGGAAGTACTGTGAATTTTGCTACTTTAACAGTACAGTCTGAGTTAAAGGGCAGCACTAGCTCACACCAGTTAAGTAATATAAATAAGCTGGACTAGACTTACTGTCCCCATACAAGCATCTTTGAAATGTATGTATTAGTTTTAGTGGTCCCTCTTTCTGTGTCTTTGGGACCCAGTTTGACTCCTGTTTTCCCTACCCCGTATGCCCTTTGTAAGCAGAACTCGATTAGACATTAGTGATCTGACTTAATATAACTGGCCTTTGAAAACATAAAGAAAGAAATCTGCAAGCATCTGCTGAACTTAAAATGTCCTTTTCATCCCTTGAATGATGTCCCTCATTCATTACAAAGTGTATAGATATACACCTATCATTTCTTTGTAGTGCATGGTATTACAACTACATTTCATGTAATCCCCAAATTCAGATTGTGTTTCACAGAATCACAGAACTGTAGGGGTTGGAAGGGATCTTAAGAGTCCAACCCTCTCTCCTGCCACCCCACCCCCCACCCCCCATCGCCAAAGTAGGCTCCTTAGGACAGATCACACAGGTAGGCATCCAGATGGGTCTTGAATACCTCCAGAGAAGGAGACTCCACACCCCCTGGGCAGCCTGTCCCAGGGCTCCCTCACCCTCACTGGGAAAAAGTTCTTCCACATGTTGGTGCAGAGGTGCAGAGCTTCTTATGCTCTGACTTGCAGCCATTCCCCCTTGTCCTGTCCCCACAGACCACAGAAAGAGGCTGGCCATTTTCCATTGTGTCCCACACTTAAGATATTTCTAAACATTATTAAGGTCCCCTCTTAGTCATCTCTTTTCAAGGTTGAACAGCCCTGGTTCATTCAGCCTTTCTTCATAGGTCTTTCCTTCTTGGTCTAAAACTGGAATAGAAATATATCAGGTGGTTTCTCACAGAAGACTTCTCAGCTCTAGTTGGTGTGGATACAATTCTTTCAAGAAGTACAAAGAATGGATTTTCCCTTTCAGCAATTTTTCTGCGGCCCCAGCCACACAAACCTAGCACTTCCCAGGTATTAGAAATGGAAAATCAGGTAATTCATTCCAACAGTGGATAGAAGATGATATATCTGGAACTGCAGATGGGCACAAAGCAAAATCTGTGGAATAGTCACAGACAGTGACACATAGAGAAGCAGAACTGGGATCACAAGCTGGGAAGTCATAGTGCCTGGTTGCCAGCAAGTGCCAGCTCTGAGAGGCTTTCCACAGACACATGGGCACTGAAACTGAGCTTGTCAGTTACCAACAGGCCAGTCTTCCCTTTAGTACTTCCCTTCAGAACAAATCCTGTTCTCTTGGATGTATCCTCCTTAAAAGAAACACTTTGAATGGCTTAACATCCTCACCAAGGGACAGTTATTTGCTGTGTCTGATGGGTAACATGCTGTGTAACATGCCTTAATGTAGTGTGGAAATGTTTTACGACTGTAATAATTAAAACACAAATGAAAACTTGGTTAATTTATGTGGCATCATAATTTATCATATTAGAAAGCAAATGTCTAAAGTAGGGCCAGTATATTTAAAAAAAAAAAGACTAAAATAAGTCAGTGGAATTCATGTATATCTGAAAGACATTCCTCTGGGCTTGAATTTTTATGTGTGGTAAAACAAAGCAAGAGTCAGCGTCTGGAAAACTGTTAATAAAAGATGATTTTGCACTTAGAATTGAATGTTAGATTATTGAGGGGGGAGTTGAAGTGGAGTTTGTCACAGATGGTATCTGAACTTGCATAAATTCACTTGGTAGAACAACAGCTGGAAATGAGAGAGCAATATTTACAGTGGTCACAGTAGTGGTTGGAGGTAGGCAATTCTCCTATCAAGTTACTCCAGTGCTGTCCTGCAGGCAGTACTTCTTTTCAGAATGAGTCTTGATCATGGGTTTTTGCTATATTTATCTTGTAGTTTGAATGGCTGAAGATGCATTGCTTCGTTCTGTCAGTGTGCATTCATTGGAAGTTGTCCACTGGTAATATTCAATTAAGAACAGTGCAATTCAGAGGACATAACTTTATCTGCACCACATTGCATGCATTTGTAGTTGGACTTCTTGTCATTTAAGGACATTCTTATTCTTTATTCTCAGTATTTGGGATAGTTTGGGGTTTTTTCAATTGCCTGTGCCTGTCTGCATATGCTTATAGGAATATCCAAAAGCTTAGCTCTATTTTAAAGTTAATGGAATGTAATAGAATTCCCCTGGGAGCAAATTCTGAGCAAGAAAATAGAGAATATATTGTAGCTGAAGTCAAGGGAATTTGGACAGCTTATACCAGCTGATTATCTGACTCTTATGGTTTAGTTTGTGCAGATAAATTGTTTACAGAAACATACATAGTTACAAGACTTTCTTCTAAAACTACTTCCATCTCCCAGATAAACTAGGAATACTTCCTAATGGTCTCAAAGAATGGTATTCTTTGTGTAAAAATAACAACTCTTCAATAAGGGCCATAGTATAGGATAGCACAATACCTATCCAGAAATCATAAACTGATCTTGCAAAATAACTCAAAGACAGAATTTACATACTAATCTTGTAATTGACACAACATCCGCTCATCTTACTGGAAACAGCAGATAACACATCCATCTCCTGTCTCTCACCCTGGAACTCCAACCTGGGCCATCTCTTGGGGGGTTTGATTTTCTTTGAGGGATGTTCTAAATGGCATTTGTACAGTAAGACTCTGGAGCAGGCTGGAGATGAATTCTGAACTGTTTCTAGCATAAACAGGGTAAGGCAAGCTTGTGCACTTTTTTTATATTGTTGTATAGGCTGTTGAACGTTATAGTACTTCTGGGCAGATGTTTTGGTGCCAAGACAATCTGGAAAGTTGCAGCTTCTCTGTCCCTCACCCCTAAGTTGCAGGCCACTCCGATATTGGTAGTGAGGATGAAGAAACTCCCCTTGTGTCAGGAGGCAAACTCTGCGGGTCTTAATCCATCACCATCAGCCAACAGCCATGCTGTTTGGTGTGTTTTGTGGAATTTCATCAGTCCTCCAGTGAGTTTCGTCCTCAGGACATACAATCTTCCTCTAAAACATTCTTTTTCTCCTCTTTCCCTGAAGCCCAGGTGGAGCTGTGGGTGTACCTTCTCATTTCTCCAAAACCACATGTTAGTAACAGCTTTCAGTTGTTGTTCCTGCTGATATTAGCCAATGTCAATTCAGTGACTTAAGGTGAGTAGCTCCATTACATCACCTCCTTCCAGAACCCACAGTTAATGAATGTTGCTGAAGTCAGCAGTACTGCCTGAAGTGCTTATATGCAAACTAAGGCAAGAGTATCAAACTGTTAGGCCAGAAAGTACTTTACACGCTCACAGCTAGAAGTCATGACGCTCAGGTCACGGCGTTGCTGATTTTGTCCAAAGCTAAGAGAAAGAAATGAATCTTGAAAGAAGCTGTTAAGGATTAATTTTGAGAAAGGTCAGCTCCTCAACATTTTCTGGATTCCAGAAATACTTGTTCATTCAGTTGAAATGCTGTTGGCAGTTTAAAATATGGACTTGGTGGGGAAGGGGGTAATCTATTAATCAGCACTTCATCATCTACAACTGCTTATCTTCTCTTTTCTGCAATTCCTCTTTTTAGTTGGACATCAGCATTGTCTACATACTTCATATCATCCATCAGCAGGAATGAATGAAGTACACAGCAATATATCAGTCTGACTAAGCTCAATAAAGTAAAGGAGAAGCAGAAAATTATTGCAATAATCTTAAATCTTTAATGATAGTGGAGTTAAATATATATCATTTTCTTTACTCATTACTGAAGTGATAAAGCCCTGTGCTAGTACATAGATCTAATGGGACATAGAAAGTATGTTCTTATTTGGTTAAGAAAAATCTTATTTAAAAAGAAAAATCAACAAAAACCCAAAAGCTGGGACCAGCAGTATCTGAACTGTTTGGTACTTAATACCAGAATTCTGATAGATCTCGGAGAATACTTCTTCCCCACTTTTATATATATAAAAATGAACAAGGAAAAAAACCAAACCCAAAAACCACAACCCTCTGAACTTTTGAAGGAATTAAGTTGACTCCATCTGTGTGTTGGGCACACTTCCTGGGTCTTCAACAACAGCAAAAAACTGTGTATTAAGTTTTCAATGAAAGAGATTCAACTGATCCAAAGAATTACTGTCACTCATTTTTGTCATGGATAAAAATACTTGCTGATGTTTTGTTAATAAACTGTAGTGTCCTCCTAGAAGAGATTAAAATTTGTTGGGAACAGAGGAAATATTCTTGCTGCTCTGTGTGTGAAAGTTTTCCCAGCTTTGGCAGAACTACACGATGCATAAGGCTTATTAGGTTTGGCAGACAAGTGTTCTGAGGATTTTTGCAGCTGCCTAGCAAGCACTACCCCAGAGCTGAGCTCTCCCAGCACATATTCCCTGGGACTGCTGTTTTGGACTAGACCTAACTTTAAAGCAAAAAGAGATGCTCTTCCTGTCCTTGCTTACGTAAGGCTAGGCAAAAACAGAGCAGAAAGGAGACAGATTAGAGAAGGATGAAAGAGTTGATGTGAGAATTGTAGTCTGGTGAGACTGGAGTAGACCAGAGATGTTCTGCACAAGAGACTTAATCTGATACGGTGGTGGGAGCGAGAGCAGACCCAAGTGAATGGGGTGACTTTACACAGAGATGGAAACAGGAACCATACAGGCCTTTGAAGAATACTGGTAAGTGGGTGCAGCAGAGCATGGAACAGAGTCAGAAGACAATGCTCAAAGACTCTGTGTAGGATGATGTGAATGGAGCATGTCTGTGAACAAGAGCATGTTAGCTCCACCAGAAATGGGACAAAACCACAACTCTTCCATCACAGATTTCTCTGCTGTTACTTTTAAAGGGTTCCCAGTAGGTTTACAAGTATCAAAGTACAAATCCCTTTGCTTATTTTACAAAGTTCTGTGCTGTGCATTCACCTCTGCTTATTGAATTTTGAGAAGAACATTAATATAAGTCTGATTTAGGAAATTTTATATGGCTTGGGTTCAGATTAATTTATTGGCTTTTTCAGTTTCTTTCAGTCTAGGACATCCCTGCACAGAAACCATCTAGACATTAAGGTTTTGAGACTTGACTTTAGAAGTTCAGAAGTGTAGGGATCACCTGTGCAATGATGGATGGGTCTATGCAGCAGCAGCACGGAAAAGGCAGCGATGTTTTGGCAGCCCATTTGCCAGCTCTTGCAAGAGGACTGACTCAGAACACACACTGCCTTAGTAAGTGAGAAACTTTCCATTGTAAGGGTAAACCATGCAAAGAAAAACAGGCCTTTCTTGGTGCAAGGGATGTACTATGAGGTTGTCGCTCTCAGTGAAACTTCTCTGAGTCTGAAAGTTGCAACTTCAAAGCGTGTATAATTTTTGGGTTTGTTGCTTTATACATCTCTCTGTAGTCCCAAGAATTCTGGTCACATTTGACATAAGTGGTGATTATAAAAACAATTTATGGATTAACATGGATTAAAGAGAGGCTCTTTCATAGGCATCTCTGAGCAGTAGGAATGATAGGCCTAAATGGCACTTGTTGTATGGTTTCTAAAACCTGCACTTTCAGCTGTAGATTAGACTTGCAATCAAAGCTCTGATTAAAGTCTCCTTAATAACTTTATGTGATAACTTTTCCTTTCTGTTCCCTCTAAATTACTTTGTCTATTCTAGATAAATCGATCTCATCAAGAGTGAAAAGGGCATCTTTTGTGAAGCATCAAATTTTTCTTGCTAGAATCTAGATTTATTAACTTCACATTATGAAGTTAATAAATGTTCCTCTCTCCCTTCTGAGGCCTTCAAGGATTCAATGGACTGAATGCTTAGTGGTTTAGGACATTCATGTGTAATGAGGAGTCTTTGAAAAGGAATTATGCCCTTAACTTAGGAGCTGGCACCCTATGGTTGGAAAAGGCACCTTTTGAAGGTTTTGTTGCTGTTGCTCTTTTTTGTTATTTGAAGAAATCCATCTGGGGTTTTCAAATCTGTTCTCAGGCATTCAGAGTGTAGTAAGATGTTCATCCTTGCTTCAGGCTCCAAGTGGAGATTTAATGAAATGAATAGTTTTAAAGCACCAGTCTAAACATAATTATAGCTGGATGTGTTAGTGAGATTGTAACCTCGAGATGTACAGTGACTGTAGAGATAGCATTCCCCAGGAGAACCTCCCAGCAAATATTGAAGGATGGGTAGTAATCTAGCTGTCCAGACCACATGTGTGCTTCAGGTACACATAAGAGAGTAGAATGGCAGAAGAACAGATATACACATTTCAGAAGCAGTGTCATCCCTGTGTGCACCTGAAGATGCTTCAGGAAAAACTTGGAGATGTTCTTTTTAAGTGCTAAAGATGTTTGCTGTGACAGGTCTCAATCCAGGAAAAGAGAAGTCTTCAATTATGAGCAATAGTTATTCAACATTCACTGTTCCTCATATATGCAAGCTACTCTCAAGCACAGCCAATTTTTATTTTGAGCATTATGGATTCACTGCAGATATTTTGACCTAAGAATGAGTCAAAAATATGTAATTGTATGAGGAAAAAAAACCCCAATACAATCTACGTTGTAAAAAAGATTTAATGGAAATTTTAACATTCTAGTTTTCAGAGGCACAGTTTCAACCAAAGCAACATGTGAAATGCCTTTGATTTGCATCAATAAGAAACATTTTTTTCCTTGGTGACCGTGGTTTTGAAGGAACCCACGAAAGTACTTGTGATTTTGCCTGAAAGTTGGAGTTAGTGCTAATTTCGCTAAAAGTATTCTATCCAGCTGTGTGTGATGATGAATTGGTAGGAATATATAGCCATTTGTTATGCTTAGGTAGCAGTTCAGAGCCGTGGTAATCCTGGATCACTGCAGTCTTCTCTGTGAATTAGGCAATATTAATATCCATTTTTGTCTGCAGAGATTGAGACAGCCATCAGGAGAGCTGTATTTTTCACTCCTTCCTGGGGGGAGTTTTTTTCAGTTATTTTTTCAGTTATTTTTTAGCTCACCCTCCCATTTCTCTACATCTATGCAAATAAACTTCTTGGAAAACTTTGGAAATACTTTAAAATTAAAGTCCTGTGTTGTCACAGTTTTGAACTTAGGCTCTCCTCTGTTTGGGATCATGCTTAGAGGTAAGGAAGAACAAGTGTGCTGAAAGCTTTCCCAGACACTTGCCATGGTTTCAGCCTGAGGGAAGACACACGCTGCTGCAGTTGCAGGAGCGGCTGCTCTGTTTTTGCATTTGTCCAATTACAACTGGCCAATTCAACCACTCTGTGCACTGAAGTACCCTGCCAGATGAAGAGGTATGTGTAGGGCTTTGCTGTGGGGATGTCTGAATGAAGATTTACCTGATTTGTGCTCTTTTCTGGTTACCTAAGCTGTGAAGCCTGAACTTAAATGACTTGCCCAAAGTTACCTAACAATCCTATTGTGGAGCAAAAAAATTGATATCTCCAAAGTTCGTATCCTCCCGTTCGCTGTCGATACACTGATTAGAAGCTGTCTGAGGCCATAGGTTAGTACTTTAACTCTTCCTGATCTCAACAGGAGTTGGTTTGAGTGTGACAGCTTCCAGCATGGAGCCTCTTACCAGGCAATTTGCAGCTGAGTTGTAGAGCAGAGGAGCTGAGTGAGAGCTGCAGCTGAGCTGCTTCCAGTGAGCCCTATGCCAAGCACTACCAGGTGTTTAGCCCTCCAGCTCTGAGGTCTTAGGGGCTGAAGGCAGGAACAGGGGAGATTTTTTTTCCCTCTTGTTTCTTCTCCATATCCTTTCCTACATATGGAAAAGTTCTGATTTATGAGGCAAACCTGCCCCTTACCTTGGCAGAAAGAAACTCTTCTATCAGTGATTCTTTTTTCTCTCTCTTTACTTTTGTTCTTTGAGTCCGGTTCCTGATAACATTGTTTTATCTTTATGAGAACTCATAATCTTACCACAGTGCCTATGCACAGTTCAAAATCAGTTTTTACAGGAGCCTTTCTTTCATTTCTGATGTTACTGTTAACACACTTTTATTAATCCAAGCAATAGAGTTCATATTTGGCTACTTCTCAGTAAGTATTCCTAATCTTCTAAAATTCACTATGTGCATGTGTGTTTTCTGGTAATTCAAACTTGCTTTCCTCTTTCAACCAGCTGCTTTTAAATGATCATAATCTTGATTCAAATCTACCTGGCTATCATCTGCCAGATTTTATATTTATTAATGTGCCTTCTGTCTTACTGATTAAAAAAAATTCTTTTGAAACACTCATCTTTTTTCCTCTAGTTTTCAGAGCTTGTTGCTCAAAAGATTTTTTAGTTCATTTTACATTACAGCATTTGTAACCACAGTCTCTTATGTTCTAATTAGTTCTAAGGAGTACCTCAAAATTCTCTTCTAAACAAATCAATATTTCCTAAGTAATAAATATGTTTGTCAGTGTTGTAAATAAATCTCCTCTCTTCTGAAGTTTTCCAGGACTCCACTGTGCAGTTTTCTACTTTTAAGTACAAGAACGGGAGAGACTGTGGTTGCTATCTATAAATAGATTAAATGGAAAGTAGAAATGTTTGAGTTAAAAGGAAGCATTGACACAAGAACTGGAATAACATTTCCATGAACAAATTTAATTTGGCAATTAGAAAGTTGCTAAACACGAGAGGTTCTGGAGCAACTGCACAAGTAAGAGTTGTGGGGACAAGAAACCAAATTACTACCAAGATGGAACTTGCTTATTTATGGAGAGGTTATATTATGTGGTTGCCTGTGATAGCAGGGAATTGAATTTGATGACCCCGGAGGTCCCTTCCAGTCTTACTTCCTATGAATATGCTGTCATTCTGGAAGTAAATAAAGCGTAGTGTGTGCTTCACCAGCTGCAAAACAATTTCATAGAATCATGGAATGGCAAGGGTTGGAAGGAACCCCAAGGATTACAGAGCTCCAAACCCCCTGCCACAGGTAGGGACACCGACCTCAGGCCTGGATCTACACAAGGTTGCCCAGGGCCCAGTCCAACCTGGCCTTGAACACTTCCAGGGATGGGGCACCCACCCCCTCTCTGGGCAGCCTGTTCCAGCCCCTCACCACTCTTCCTGTAAAAAAACTTCCCCCTAATATCCAATCTAAACCTTCCCTCCTTTAGCTTTACCATTCTCCTTTGTCCTGCCATTATCTGCCCTTTTAAAAAGTTGATTCCCCTTTCTGGAATAACCCTAGGAACCTAGCTGTAAATAATTAGTAGAATTATCACTTACAGTCTGAAGATACAGAAAGCTGAAGCGAGTGAAGGAACAATATGGAGAGTCCTTAACTGCCATGGACTTGGGTGGCAAAATTGTCTGTGATGCACTTCCTTCAAATGGTAATTGCTATTATAGCAATTTGCATTGTGTCCTTTGCTCACATTTGCAGCAGAATTTATTGTATGGAACCATATATTCCTTTTTCTGTCCTACTGTGTCTGTGTGCATTCTTAGCTATTCATCCCATGCTCCTATGCTGTGTATTTAAATGACTGACAATAGAAATCACTGGCATTTACTGAATATCCGGAATTAACTTCTCCAAGATTTCCTTCTCTTCTATGAAAGGATGCACTCTTTGCTCTTGCAGTAGTCAGTGGTTCCCAAGTGACCTTCTGATCTTCAATTCAAGTCTTTCAGATGGCTGCCTGACTTGTGCTTCTGCTGATAGAATATATATCATCCTGAGGTTACTGAGGCTGCTGGCTGTATTTCTGAGCAGATCACACCAAACAAAACAACACTGCTGGAAATCCAAATATGCTCTGTAAAGCATCATCAAAATATTAACAATAAATCACAGGATTCAATGCTGGGCTACAAATCCCGTGATTCAGTGTGTCGAAAAGGAACTATTAGGCTTCCAACTTGGGATAAAATAATCACAGGAAAATAGGTTGATCTGTCAAGTTGTTAGAAGATAATGCTTGAAATATGCAGCAATCTGCTCAGCAATAAGGCTGTCAAAGATAGTAAATATTAATCTAGAAAATGGGAAAATAGACAATTTTTTACATTAGTGCTCACAAAAATAACTTGTATTTCTCTTTGCATTTTAATATTTGCATCTTTAACCCACACTGGAAGGTTAGAGCCAAAAAAAGGGGGGGGAGCAAAAGAAGTTATGATGTTAAAACCAAACAAAAATCCCCAAAACAAAACAAAAAGCCAAGTCCAAGAACCCTACTATATGACCTTGTAGGACAGAAGAGCAAAGAAATGGTTTGTATGGGGGTAGGGGGGGGATAAAAATTCTCAGGTAAATGTAGTTTTAGTTTAAACAAATCTTTACAGTTCATTTACAGCAAAAAGTCTTCATGGGTCTGGGTACCTGACAAGAAGGAACAAGAAGTTTCAGTTTCTTCCCACAAAATTACCAAGTCGCCTTTTCCATTATAAATTGCTATATGTCTCCCCAGTGCACTTAGTGACCTAAAAGATAGTTAAAATACTCTGACTTGCAGTGGAAAAATGATTGCTGCTCACACTAGGTTTGGACAATTCCATGTTCAAACTGTGTGCAACGTGCAAACACAAAACCTGCGTTTTCACTTTTCTAGTATCATGAGGGAATCCACTTGAAAAACAATGTCACTGCTTCTGGGATTGCTGATAATTAGTCTCACAGATGCAAAGGAACAGCAATGGTGCAGCATCACTATTAATTGGTGCTTTTCAGAAGAGTAGGAAGAATTCTGCATCTGCTATAGAGTGCAAGAAGTTGTTTTCAGTCTGCTACATATGTTCACATTCCTCACCATTTTAGACATACAGCTCAGGAAGAAATTCACTGTCCTATCTAACTTCACAAAGATCATTAGAAAAGCAATGCACTTGGCTACACTGTGCTCTACTGTCAGAGTTCAGTGCAGAGAGAAATGCAAGTCTGTAAGATATGATGCAGTCGCAGATGGTTGTGCTGCCTAGAGTTAAGGTGATGCCCATTTTGTAAGGTTTGTTTCTGCTGAGTTGAGCTTTGTCAAGCTGAAGTGTGCTTGGCTGCTGCTACGGGATGGATTTGAGACACTGTCAGCAAAAATAATTGAGCTTTTTCTTGGAAGGGGATTACATTCTTAATTGTTGGCTGAGAAGCTCTTGCACTTTCATATTTCAGACCAGACACTTTGTCTAGAGGGTTCCTCTGTTGCTGGGGGTGAGTTGGTTTTGTTCTCATAAGAATCCTGGTAGTTCTAGTCATGCTCCTGACCTTGATTTTACTTGTATGTGCTTTGTTTGAGACTGAGTGGACGTCTAAGTGAGAAGAGGTCACTTTTCTTGGGACTGCCATAGCTCAGTGATACCTTCAGGCCAGCAGCTGTTTTTGCTGCTAGTAAAACATCCTGACTTGTAGTGGGCACATGAATGATCCACAGCTGTATTGCTTGTGATGTAGCACTGAGGTAAGATACCCCCAAAGAGTAAATGCAGCAGGGACTGGAGCTCAGGGCAGATGTTTTGGTTGGGCAAAGGACACTGGAATCTGAAATAAGGAGTTGTCATGTGAGGAAAAGAGTGACACAGAGTTGCTGGAGGAAGACTACACACAGGAGAGTATATATAAGTCTAGGTAAGCGTGTTCCATAGGTGTGTGGTGTGGTCATTGGGTGCTTGGGATGGCAGCCACTGAGATCACCGTGTACTTAGGACTGCTGTCTGTGAGAGTTGTCCATGAGATGGTCTTCCTGTGGTAGAGAAAAAGAATGTGTTCACATAATTATGCATGCACCGTGTTGTGATGAATCTGTTCGAAGAAGCAGAATTAAGCTTAACTGGACCTGACTTTATAACCTGAGTCATCTACTCTTGTGAGTATGAGAGATATGTACGCTTAGTTTCAGCTGGATTTCTGGGTGGTTCAGTACAGAGTTTGAACGTTGCTCTTTCATTGCTTTACCCTGGGATTCCAGTGAGCCCCCAGCCACTGAAGTTTGTCTTTCTGCCTTCTACCAGCAGTAGTGTGATCCAAGCTACATCTCTCTCTTGTAACTATGTTTTATGTGGTAGATGTGGCTGTAATACCGGCTCCTGAATTCTTTCAGTGTATTTGTGGCAAATAGCTCAGGCTGGGTATGGTATTCTTAGTCTGCAGCAGATGTCCACCTATGTACTCTCTACAAATAGTGCTGACAGCTTAACAACTGATGTAGTCTAAAGATAATTAAATATTAAGACTAGAATAGGCTTTAGTAGCCTATCAGTGATTGAACTACCATAATATATTTGCCTGTGCTTACTGCTGCATGCTAAGTCAGATGCATTTCATCATTTTGATCCTTTTCATGCAATTTTTCTCATATAATGCAGCTTCGTGTGTTAGCAGTTGTACAAAGTAACAACTCTACTTGCTTTCCTTCAGTCTTTCATGTAGGAACAAGCTGCATGCAATAAATGCCCACAAAACCTGGCTTAGTTTTGCCAGAACTATACAAACTTTGCAGATAGTTCCATTCGTAGGGCTACGAAGATGATCATCTCCTGTGAGGAAAGGCTGAGAGAGCTGGGGCTGTTCAGCCTGGAGAAAAGAAGACTGAGGGGGGACCTAATCAGTGTTTATAAATATCTTAAGTATGGGGTGCAGGGGGAATTGTCCAGCCCCTTTTCTTTGGTCAGTGGAGACAGGACAAGGGGCAATGGCTGCAAATTGGAGCACAGGAAGTTCCGCACCAAAATGGGGAAGAACTTTTTCCCAGTGAGGGTGAGGGAGCCCTGGGACAGGCTGCCCAGGGAGGTGGTGGAGTCTCCTTCTCTGGAGATACTGAAGACCCGTCTGGACACCTATCTGTGCAGTATGAGCTGGGGAGCTGCTTTGGCAGGGGGGTTGGACCCCATGATCTCTTGAGGTCCCTTCCAACCCCTACAACTCTGTGATTCTGTGTTAAGGGTCCATTTAATCCACTCCCAAGACTGCCTTGCTGGGGAAAAGGGGAAGGCAACATTACCTTTGAAATTTGTAGCTCTGTCTCTCAGTCTGATAAAGGTAAGGAATGGTACCTCTGGATTGGTCTGGGCAGTAGTTAGTGTGGAACTAAGGGCAGTGGAACTGAGAGCAACACTTCCTCTGCTACTTGTCCACAGTTGAGAAGATGGGCCCTATGAATACCTGAGACCTCTCAGGGATCATCTCAGCATACTTTCTAGTACTAAAACACAAGATATGTAGTGCTGTGTTTTAAATTCAAACAGCACACAAATAACTAGGTGAGGAGAGTAATTTTTGTTTGTTTGCTGCAGCACTATGGTCCTGGATTATGGTTGTGGCTGTCTTAGAATGCCTCAAATGTCAAATGAGTCTTCTGCCTTTCTGTAGTTAATAGTCTAGTATCTTGGTATGAGCCTGTATGCAACAAATGGGTCTCTCTGAGGAGAGAAAGAAATGGCAACCAATGGTATAAAAGCAGGCTGGGTGATGGAGAGCTAGATACACAATACCAGCTAACGTCTGGCTGGCTTTTTTCTTTGCCTTTTTGCCCTAAGCAACAGAACCCAAATCTGCTGTTTCTTTGCCCAGTCTACTGGGCAGCATTGTCCAGTAGTGTGTATTCAATCTTCACTATAAATTGAAAATTTATTTTAATTAATGCTGTAATCCTCCTGCTGTTTTGAATCAGATGTCTTCCAAGCATAAACAAAATCCCATCAGACTTGAAGTGAGTCAGATCAAGAGATACTGTGGTGCATAGTAGCATTATCTGGTGGAATTGGTTCTAAAATGGCACCTCCTGATTGGGGAAGGTGACAATGGGCTGCAGGCAACATCTTGAAAAGGTCAGTGTATTTATTGGAAGAAGGTGAAAACTCAGTGTTTGTCAATGCCACTTCTTTATTTCAGGGGGTATTGTAGGTACTGCATTTGCATAGGGAACCCCATGTCTTTCATGTGATTTGCCTGTCAGTGATTTGCAGAAATTTGAATGAAATACACTTTGAAAAGTCCATTTGCAGAGCAATGAAATGAAGCCATCTTAATCTAACAGTATGTAAAAATGTATAAATTTGGCAGTGACATATGGATGTATAATTGTACAGCTTATGTACTGCATTAATGAAGTATAAAACTTGTCTCAGGAATGCAGCTATGCAGTGACTTTCATTTCACAAACCCATTAGAACATCCTATCAATTAAAGTGTATTCTTTCCCTGTAGTTTGGAAGACATTTGTTAAGCATTAACACTAGTTGTCATATGGTTCCAAGTGTTGCTGTAAAGCTTGAGAGGGCTGAATTTGCCCCACTTGGACCTACCCTCATTGAACTATTAACTGTTATGATTTAATATTTCTGTTAAATGTCAAACTCTGGGCTGAAAAGCCCATCTTGGCTACGGGGCAATTTAGTGTGGGCTCTATGCCTCTGGAAGGGGTTTGCAGGATGTGCTGGAAGAGGACAGACTGTACAGCTGCAGGGGAGCAGAGGCAGAAGCAGCTGCCCAAAGTACAAAAAGAGCAGATAAAGCATAGAGGGCTGCTAGAGATGAGTAATTTGAGGAGAGGCACTTTCCAGATCTCTGTCTCCAGACAGTTTTCATAGCTCAATTCTGTATGAAGGATCCCTTTCCACAGGCTGTGTGTTGCTGCTCACACTCCCCTCTGTATGGGAGGCAATGAACAACTGTGGATGGAAACCTGCATTTGTCTGTAGATGCTGGAATTTAAAGCTTATGGAAACCAACCACGTATACCTTGAAAGTTTAGTGCTACAGAGCTAAACTGGGGGCATGTAAGGCACTCATGTGACAATCACCAGTGTCTAGATGAGCAGACCAGTAAGAAAAACTCATAAAGTTTGGGAGAAGCTTGAAAACTTTGCATATTGTGTGAACAGTTTAGAGTTTGAAGAAAACCAACAAATCAGCCAACCCCACACCCCACACCTGTACCTTGTTGCATTTCTTAATAAGTAGCTTCAACCAAATTTTTGTGGTCCTAATGTTAACATTCCTGGGGAGACCTTATCACTTTCTACAGCTACCTGAAAGGAGGTTGTAGTGAGGTGGATGTTTTCTCCCAAGTAACAACCAATGGGATGAGAAGAAATGGCCTCACATTGTGCTGGGGGGCGAGTGGGGGGGGGGGGGGTGTTAGATATTAGGAAAAATGTCTTCACAGGATGGATTGTCACCCATTGAAACAGGCTGCCCAAGGATGCATTTATCATCCCTGACAGTATTTAAAAGATGGGTAGGTGTGATGTTTAGAGACCTGATTTAAAGGTGGGCTTAGCAGTGCTAGGTGGTTAACCACTGGACCTGATGGTCTTGAAGCCCTTTTTGCAATCAAAATTGATTCTATCTTCAAAACAAATCACCTCTCTCTTCTGAAACAGTCTTTAAGAGAGTGAGGTGTATTTAATTTAAAAGTAAAACCATCATACAAAAAATTATTTGAACTAAAATGAAATTGAAATTACATGGCAGTATGGTCTTTCATAGAATCACAGGATGGTTTGGGTTGTAAGTGACCTTAAAGGCCATCTAGTTCCAGTTTCCCTGCTGTGGACGTTTTTGTGTAGTGGTAAAGCAGTGGGTTGGGGGCATTTGGAAAGGTGAGGCTGAGACTGCTCAAGGGAGTAGAGCACAGAGGAGACTTCAGAGCTGTGCCCTCATTTCAGGCAGTGTGGAGCAGAGCAGAGCTGTAAAGTGGAGTGGGTAAGTGCTGAGGTCCCATTGCTCATGGTACCTGCAGTTCAGAAAAGCTGTCTGGTCCTATAGCTCACATATCTATTGGTGGTTGAAATACATTAGTGGCAGTCTTCCAGCTTTGCTTCATACCAAATTAATCTGCTTTGTGCTCTTTGAGGCTGCACCTCAATGCAAAACTTCAAATGTCCCCAAAATAGAGGAAGACCTAAAGAGAAACCCATAACGGAAGATATGGAATGAAAATTTAAGGCCAACTAACTGGGATCAGATTTTCTCATCAAGATATGTTGATGTGACTATAAAGAATTGAAGCTATTACTATTGTATTGGACTTTCTGGGGATCTGGAGATTTTCTGCTGGAGAAGAGGTCTGCTGCAAGGGCAGTCAGAGTTTGCACTTCCAGGTTCTGGGCTTACATGTGTCTCTCTTCTGGCCAAGACTGTGAGTGTCTGGGCAGCTGACAGTGGAAACAGAAAAAGCTTGTTCCAAGTAGTGTGTGCATACTCACTGTGTGCAAGTTACACTGCAGCAAAACCTCCCTGTTCTCAGAACAGCTGCTTCACCTTCACAAAAGCTTTTATCAGCATAGCCAACATTACAGATGTGTTTTATCAGATCTAAGTACAGAACACAGAACAAATCTTTTTGTAGGAACCATTTAATTTCTCAAAGTGCCTTTGTTTCATATGCTTGACAAAATCTAGAACAAATTCAACTGCCTGTACAAGACAGGCTGTTTTACACTGTCAGTGCAAAAAGCCAAGCACAGGCTGGAAAAGAGTTTATTCTGAACATTGTTTATAATGAGAACCTCTTAGCTTAATTCAAGGAAACAGATGAAAAAAGTCATTGCATTTCTTACAGCTCTAATAAAATACAAGTGTGAAACGTTAAGAGCTAATTATTTAAGATTCAATTTTATAATCAAACAACTCTCTAAAATCCTCTGTTGTCCCTAAAGCCTGAATGGGAAAGAGGTAAGTCAGTCCATCAGGATCATGGAATTTAGATACTTCGGACTGAGACCAGCCAAGGTTGTTTCCAATCCCTTCCTGCCTACTAAAATGCAGATGCATATTGCTTAAAATGAGAAGGTGTGACAAAGTGACATGCTGTAGTGGTTGTTTCCTGACATGCATACCTTAGCAGCATGTGGTACTACACCAGACTGGGAACACCGGAGGCGTTTACAGCCCCAGTTCCTCAGACTGAAATGTTCTCTGTTGTTTCCTTGCTGGCTGTTCACACACATATTTGCCAGTATTTGGCTGAGGAGCTGATGAGTCTGAAATGTGGAAAGGAAAGTAGAGAGGTCAAGTTGAGTTCAGCATGTGAATTGGTAAGAAAGAAACAGGTATCTGATTCTAAAAGTGTGATTAGTTTTGGGGAGATGGGAAGCAAAGTGGTAAATATCCCAGTGCTCTCTACACAGATTTTGTGGCAGAAGGACATGAAAGATCTTGATTTTGATACTGTATTAAGGATGTTAAAAAGCACCCATCATCTTTACCAGCCTGGATAATTAAAAAAAAAAAAATTAAAGAAGAAAAAAAAAGGAGGTAATATTGATCATATGAAGGACTGTAGGATATCTGATCAAAGGACTAAACCTTAAGTCATGATTCTTATTTTGATGTTGGTTTTGAAATGTACATTTGTTAATGGTTTACCTAAATGCAGTGGAATGCCTTTCCAAAGCTGCTCAGGGTTTTGTTTCTGCACTTTATCAGCATGAAGTAGGTAATCTGAGCCTTTTCATCTCTGGCTACTCATCTGTGCTGAAGAGAGATCTGTTAATTAGAGCTTTCTCTCAATATGGATTTTCTCTCTTTCTGTGTGTATGTGAGTGGAATCAGTCTTTTTAAAAAGCAACCAAGTAAGTCTGCATCATGTGCTCTGTGGCAGCACCGTATTTGCAGGCATGGACAGCAAACCTGTTGCCTTTTGTGTTCGGAGGAAGGCTCTGTCTCTGCTGCAGTGTGAGAACTGTTGAGAACCAAGAGCAGTTCCATACCTGATTCTTTCAGTCGTATATGAAATCAGTAAAGTTGGCATCTATTTTTTTCTAAGATAGCTTTTGATTGCAGGGGTTATATCAGCACAGGATGCAGATATTATTAAACGTGTCTTATGGAAGAGGTTTTTTTGGTGTATTGTTGGCTGCCAAGAATTGGATGAGTAATAAAAGAATTGAGGAATGTATAAAAATCTCCATTTTCAAATGGGTCCTGAGTAGAGCATTATTTGAAAGACATGGGGCCTATCTACTCCATTGTCAGAGTTAACTTTGTTATCTGTCTTTTAAGTATGTAATGGCTGTCACAGGAGAGCGATGATGTACAGATATTAAAAAAAAAAAGGAATAAAAGAGGAAATGTGAATATCTCCATCATAAAAAAAATCTCAAAAAATCAGTGATGATCAATGACTGAGCATTGATCAGTGAAAACTATAGGGACCAAGAGAAGTCAGTCTTTCCACAGATAAAGGCAAAAATGTACAAAAGATTTGTAAGCATCTGCCTGAGATAACTGAAGACTTGGAAAGGAGGTTGTGATAGAACAAGCAGGTAAAAAGTAATGCACAGCTCATCCTACAGCTGCCTCCAAGATTTAAAAGTTTAATGCTAGCATTAACTTTTCCACAGTGAACTGACAAAAAACAAGTTGAGAACTTTGCTGATGCAATTTGAGAAAATGATCAAAACATAGTAAAATTTTAGTATAAGCAGTGTGGAGATTTGATTATCACTTGTATGTGTTCAGATAATGTACTGATTTTTCTGAGCAATCCTAGTGACAGTGCATGCTTTCCTCTGCTCTGTTTGTGGACTTGTGAGAGGCTTCAAACAAGTAGAAGGGGAAAAAAAAATATGAGTTGTGCATGAATCAAGACTCCAGCAGGAAGAGATCAGAATATTTCTTATGCATCTATTCATTATCTTAGGAAAACGTGTGATACTTTGATTTTCCCATCACAAAAGCCACTTTGCCTTGACGTGTTTGTATGGTGGTGTGGGGGAAAAACCTGGCTGTGTAGCATGCCATACAGCCATCTGCTGTGGTCTTACCAGTGCAGCTCTGCAGTGGGATTCACACAGCCCTGCAGCTGGATGGAGCCTCCTCCAAGGGTCAGAGCTGGTGACCCTGGGAGAATGGCATCGTGCTGCTGTGCTGCATGTTTCACTCTCACACGTGGGAGTGGGACATGGCTACCTGGATTGGGGCTGGTCTCTTCTATAGCCCCTGTCTCAGTTTAATCTCTGATTTCTGCAGCTGATTTCCTGTGAGCAACCATTTTTTGTGAAAAATGAAAGTCATATGCTTCTGCAGAAGAGGCTTTTTTCCAATTATTCCTACTCAAGAGCTAGTGGTGTTTCACTTTTGCTGTTCAGGTTGGCTTAAGCAGCACTCTTGCAAGGAAGCAGATGTGTGTCTATCTCTCTCTAGTCTGTTTTCACCATGAAATGTAATTTTTTTAAATGATAGACAAAGCACATATTTATATCTCTATTTCTAATTAAAGTATCTGAATATTTGAACTGTATGTTTACTTACTATTTGTGTTGGGTGGTTCTTGGTCACTATCAGTGTTAAATAATTTATTTGATCATAAAATCAATGTATTGAGGATGATTTTTAAGAACTATGTATTTGTATTTTTCAGTAGACTCTGACAAGAATGCTTGCTTATTTTATATCTGTCTTATGTTTTAATTGTGTGTGATCTCTCAAATATGCTGTATTAAAAATAAACTAAACAACTTCAGGAGACATTATGGGTAAGATTCTGGTGATAATTGCTAAATTAATTTCAAGATACATCTGCTTTATGGGGAGGTTTATAGGCAACAGTATTACCACTGCATTGTATTTCATTGGCTGTGGCAGTAAATGGGGAAATTCTGATATAAAACAAGACTATTTTTTAAAAAATCATGATTGGTAGACTGTAACTTCACCTGCTATTTTCTTTGCACTATCTAATCCAAAAATTCAGTGCCAGATATTATAGCAATTTCTTATGTTCATTCAGGAATATTTAGTGGTTTGTTAAACTGAACTGCACTCACTAGGTGAAAATTTAAAGAGTAATCTATAAGATCCTAGAAGCTTCACCATGCTAGCACAGCACTCTACAGCAGGGCAGAGCTGAGAATGGAAACTAGCTGGACAGCACTATTCCCCTCCAATGTCTCAGATTTTCTGTAGTGCTCCTCAGCAGTGACTAAGCATTTACTGCTCTAGATTATCTGTGTACTCAGAAGCATATCTGACAAAGTGCTCACTATATAAACGAGTGAAAATTTGCAGTGTTCCAACAACATCAGAAGTGACAGATAATTTATGTGCCGTGGCTGTTAACTGAACACAAAGTCAGTATGAGACAATAACTGGAGCAGTTTCTTAACTCTGACAGTGAAATACTGACTTTAAACTTCATCAGGCTTCAGGGTATCTTCCTACAATGCTCTCTTAAAACCTAATTGTTAAATATTCTGTAGAACCTCTGGTAGCTGTGCCAGTTGGACATTAAGACGAGCCTGCTTGCTTGCTTTCTCCATTAGTATGTTAACTGTGGTACAGAGGAAAAAGGCTGAAAAAATCAGTTTTCTGTATTGTTCCCGCATATAACAAACCCATGCCTGTGTGAGTGTCCTCAGGAGCAGCAAGCCCAGCAGCTTCCACAGTGCCTGCTTGACAGACTGATGTCGTTCACACTGGGTTGATTCCCACAGTGGCCTCCAAACGTTTATAGATTCTTCTGGTCCCATCTCACTTTTGTTCCCATGTGATGTGTGGGTATGGATGCTGAAGACTTTGCAGGCTGGTGGTTGGTGGGGTGTGCGTGCTGGGGAATTCCATCTGAAACAGGTCCTTTTAAGCCAGGTTGGTGTTATGCTGTTGTCAGTTTGCTGAAGCAGTTTGAGTCCTTTTCAGTTCTTCACGTTGTTTATTGAATTCTTAATCCGCTCCCTCACATGTGAAGGTCCTTTGGTAAGTCTCTTGGAGAGCTGCTATGCCTGCTTGCTTGCTAGAGCACTATTAAGCTGTTGATGAGATACAAAGTGAGATGTGTGTGTAATTGATACATAAGAAAACAGAAGCAAAGAACAGGAACCAGCTTGGGAATATATGTTGGTTTGCTTTTTGTCAGAGGTTTATAGTTTCCTTTTAATTAGCTGCCATAATTAAAATATAAATTACTGTCAAATATGTTTTATTTGCAAAATGTTGTGTTCTCTGTGAGGCAGTGAGAGTATCTGATGCCTCCAAATGGCCTTTGTCTGTTAAAGTCCAGCAAAACTTCATTCATTGCACTTTTGGGACTGTAGAAGCCTGGAGGAGAAACATTGTCATTCAGAAGTCAATTCTGCTAACCCACAAGGAAAGCACATTCACACTAATGGTTCTACAGTCAATCAGTGACAAACACCTAGAGGAAGACATACCTGTTTCACTGTTCACTGATCTTGCAATTTGATCAATATTATTTTGAATGAGTCTTTTTTGACTTCATCTATTACATCTCTTTTTACAGCCAGACTGAATGCACACCATAAAACTGTACTGCAGATATAGTGCTAAAAAGGACTGGCTATGGTTTTACAGGTCTAGGATGGCAGTAGAGGCTCAACTTCATTCAGCCACATGGTTTTATCTGATTTTCAAATGAGGTCCCATTACTCTGTGGTGCCCTGAGGGAGTAATAGTTGTGATCTCTTTGTTGACTCTTTGAGATGTTGCTGTTTCCTCCAACAGAATTTCTCAGCATGTACCACAGGTTTCCTGTATGCTCACAAAGTGTAAAGGAAGTTTTTGGGCATTAAAACTTTGCTTTTGTGTTGGCAGTTGTAAAAATACAAGAATGAATATGGGTTTAACTTTTTTCTGTTACAGGTGGTCTGTGCCAGTGGTTTTGAGGTCCATATCCTGTTGTCCCAGGGTGGACCTGTAGGCAGAGAGGTCCCAATAAAGCCTGTGCAGTTTGCACAGATGATGAATTGATTTTCTGTGCTTGCCTGTATCTGGATGGATGAAGAAGTCCTTCAACTGCCAAGAGTCCATGGGATCTGCACTCATATGACTTGATTGCTCCTGTGAAGAAGAGCTCCTGCCAGTGTTTCATTTCCTGTCTGTTTTACACTACTGCAGTTAAATACAAGTCAAATCGCCAAACAGAAGGTAGGAATCTTAAATGGAAATACCTATCCTCGTGTGAGTGGATTTCCGTTCCATCCAATGAGTGAATGTCGTGTAATATAGAGAGCACAGTGGAGGTCAGAGGCTCATAGCAGAGCAATTTGTTTATATTCAGCTGCTCTAGCATTCCATTCAACTTATGGCTTCCTGTAAGCTGTGTATTATCCAGTATCAAAAATATTTCTGCACAGAGGGGAAACAAGAAGATGCTGTTCTTAGACTGAGAAGGTGTCAGTTGAGAAGGAGCTCCACAGCTTTTTCAGATCTTATACATCTGTTATAATGAAATGGCTTTGTAAAGTGTTTATGTTTAAATTTAGAATGTGCCAAATTAAGTACATTGTAGAGGGAATCACATATAGAAGATTCCACATAGCAATATGGAAAGTGATTGCTTATTTGCTGGCTTAATAACTAAGTGGCACAGGGAGAAGATAATTGTTACAGCACAGGTCTTAGTAGAGGCAATGGAAAATGTGTGGATGTGGGCAGGAACAGTTTTGTAAGGCTTTTACAGCAAAGAAATAACGGGTTTGGGATGCTGTAGTCAAGAATATGCTCATAACTTGCACAGGCTGAAAGTAGAGAGGAGAATCATGTAGTTGTAAGCAGAAGACAAAAGGAATCAATCACCGTAAGAAGTGGTTACAGCAGTTCTAATTGAAAAAAAGAAATGCTTGTGAGATCTCTGCTGCATAAAGATTAACAGAAAGATGCAGTCTGGGTCAAGCAGGATAAAAACCTGGCTGGAATATGAGACTACACTCTCCTGGTCCTGAGTTTTTCATTGACCTGTTGCATGGTTTTCTCATCTGTACAATGGTGTAGAATGAACACCTGTCTCCTGAAGTGCTATAGTATATTAACTGCTAAAGCAACTACTAAATAGCAAGCATATGTAAGTAACTTTTCAGAGAAGCTAGTGCACCTTCTAAAAGGTTTCTGTTCAGCATCTTGCCAATTCAGCCATAGCAGAGCTAACTTCTAAATTCATATACTATAAATAGCAGCATTATGGACTAGTAAGAGTGTAACTCTGAGAGAATTAAAAACCATCATTCGAATAATTCTTGTGCACTACCCTTCATTAACCACAGATTGTATTCAGAAGGGCCACTTTTTATCTAACACAGGTTGTGACGTATTTGCATTTCACAGAAGTTATCAGGAGGTTTTTCAGAGAGATGTCCTGAGACTTTCTATTTTCTCAATCTCCTAGCAATAAGATTCCATTATAAACTGCAGATATTCTGAATAGAAAGTCAGTTTTTAAAGAGTGTTTAAAAGAATAAATGGCAGCAGTGCATTTGCAGTTTATGTAACTGTTACCCCATGTATGAACAGGTAGAGACAAAAGGGCCAGTTTCATAACATCTGAAATGTATTTTACTTTGTAATCTGTTTGTAACATTTTTATTGGCATTTAAAATACACACAATGATGGGTATCAGTTAGTGTGATTGTTTACTTATAGATTGTTGAATTTTTTTCTTAGCCTTTTTTGTTGCTGTTGATTTGGGATTTTTTTTTAAATCACTTAGGAAGGAGATTGAAAGCAAACTTTGCGAAACCACAGACTTAGATGGTGAAACATTTGTGGACTTGCAGAGCTTGCAAAAAATCTAGTTTGAGTCAGTGGATGCTCTTTGTTGTGTGAAGAGAGAACAGAGAGTGCTTTTCTGACCAGCTAATGTTATCTACCCTGTGGTCAGCTGTAGAGAGGGGTACAAGTAGGAGGTACTCCGATTTGTCTTCTGTAGGAGCTCGTCTGCTGATTCTCCAAGATCCTAATTTAGATACTGAAATTTGTAGTCTCAAGCTAGATGGTATGAATTAGTCTCTGGTTAGTCAGCCTTTTTGGAATTTCTGCATATCTTTTTTAATTCAAGGACCAGTTTCATTATTGTCTTAAGGGGACTAATATTTGTTCCTTTTGATATGAAGAGGGGGTGATGATTCACTGTCAAGACATTCAGACCCAAACAGCTCTACCTGTTACACTTGTAGCTATCTTGTGTCAGGAAAGTTTTTTCTGTTGATGTAACTGTATTTTCTCATGAGTAAACAATTTTGGTCACAAATTTTATGAAGTTCAGAGGATAGGATACTGTAAATAATTATGCAGATTGCAAAACATAACTTAATTGCATAAATCCTTTGAACTACCTAGTGTAGTATTTGGTTTAAAAGTGTTCATCCTTTTTTTTCCCCTGGTTTTTTCCTTATATGAATCCAGAAGCTGGTGGTTGTATAGCAGGTTTTTTTCTTTGAGCAGTTAGTCTGAATTCAGAAACAGTAAAGAACTTGAACCTTCAAGGTTCATCATAAAAAGTATATTCTTAGGGAGAAAAGAGAAAACTAATAACTGATTATTTTAAGCACCTCAAAATTTGGAGGTTCTTTGAATAAATTTTGAATATTAGCACCAGAAAAGCAAAATTCAAGCCAGGATAGCAATGGTAGATGTGTCTATATGCCATGTTGAGACCTAGGTTTTAGAGGGGATTTTCAGTCCCCTCCATTGCACAATATTACATGCTAAGGTTGAAAGAAACTCACCAAACATCAGCAGCTTTTTTAAAGCGCAATTATATTCAACAGTTTTTCTCTAATTGAGCAGTGTGAGTGTTCCTTTTGCACTCTGTAACTTCAGTAGTATTTTTTTTCACTTTTATTTCACACTCTCAGATTCATCAAAAGAGACCCCAGTGTTGCCTTGGTCCACTTTCAAAGCCACTTGTTTATTGTAGGCATGAAATTAAGCCAATAATACATCTAAATTTGTCTTTGTATCTTTAAAATTATGCTCTTGCTGTTTTCTTCTAATATCATGTTCCTGTACCTATTCTTTCTTCCTGCCCCCTTCTTTGTAATATTGGGACAAGTACCTTCTTCAGTTTCAAAGGTCATTTTATGTTGGTATCTTATTTCTGGGTGTAAAATCACTTGACTTATCCATCATTTCTCTGCCAGTCAATAAGTGCATTACCCCCGGTGATCTGTGTCTTGAAAACCAGAAATACACTTAGATCATAAACTTCCTTTTTACTCTGATAATTCTCAACCTATTGGTTATTCTGAGATAATATTAAAATAGTTTAATGGGAACTTACAAAGTGAAAGAATGTGATCCTATTCAACACTTTCATTTAGAGAAATGAAATTCTGTAAAAATAAAAAAAAAGTTGGTTCTAACTAATGTTTGTTTAAGTCTCTCAAGCCTAACTTCAGTTAGTGAGATTTCCTGATTGCTTCTACAGAGGAGCCTGGCCATGCTTCTTGCTTAGGCTAGAAAGCCAGCTTCAAAAGCAGAGGAGTGAAATTAAGTTGTGTGCGTATACTCATTGAGTCAGTATCTGATACGCTACAGGTGGCATAGGCATGAAAAATTAATATCAGATAATTTAAATTTAATTGCACTGTCAGCACATGCTGTTTTGCAGTCAGCTGCTGCTTGTCTCCTACACGTGAGACCAGAGGCTTGGTGTTCTTTCCCCCCTCTATTTCTCCTGTTCTGCACAACTAAATGCACATAGTAATACGCTGGTATCTGGTTAAAATAAATTATAGCCTGATATTTCAGAGAAAAGTAATTGTCTCTAAGATGTCAATAAAATGAAATTGCATCCTTCCCATTCTAGCTTTTCTTAAGCTGAGGATTTCCTGTGTTCTTTCAGCAGTGCTTTTAATGGGCTTGGAGTTCATCATCTTATTTTGTTGGGGATAATCTCCATATGGTGAAGGTGCTGCCAGCTCTACCAGAAGGGCATTGTTATTCCTTAGTAGCTTGGAGATTCTGAACAGAGTAGTGACCGATGAATTTTAGGAATTGCAATCAGTTAAGTCCCTGTTTCCAAAATTATTATTATTTTTTTTCATAATTAAGAATATTGCTTGCAGTATATTGTAATTTTTGAAGCTCTAAACAGAGCATGTGCTCTCTCTGTCAAAATGAATCCTCCTGGGGCTAGTGTATTAAATGAAGGTGAAAATGGATACCTTCAGTGTGAATGCACTGGAATTAAATTCATGGCACATTATCACGATTGTAAAGATATTGCTGAAGAAGTTTTTATCATTTTACATTTGAGGAGTATTTTAAAAAGTATAATTGAACCAACAACCATGGCATGATTTTAGGAATGTATGATAACCAAAGGTCTGATTGCATTCATCCAAAAAGATTCTACCCAAATCCCTGAAGGCCTAACAAATTAATGTCTGCCCAAATCAGGTTATAATGAGTCATACTTGATTATAATGGGTTTTTTTTTTGTGGAAAGGGAAACCTCTTTAAACGTCAGGGGTGTTTGTGCCAATATTTAGAAAAATGCTTTATTTTTTATTGTTACATGGAATAGTGTTGTGCTTCCCATCCTTGTTTTCTGTTCCATTCATTTGTTCTGAAATGTCAGCTTGTTGATATTAGTGAGCTATTAGTGGTGAACTATTCATATATACTGAATGTTAAATAACTGTAGGTTGTTCCTAAATTTTTACTCTCTTGTTAAAACAAAAGTAATGTTGGCATGAAACAAAGCTCTTTTAAAATCACCAGGGAATTCCTACTGCTGTTAGCAGGCACTGGCTCCTTTACATGGTGTTTAGTGGCTCCATTTAATAGAGTTGTTGGCTGAACTGAAGCCATCCCTCCATCAGAATGACAACAGGAAAAACTAGATGGCAGGCTGGCTTTGGCAGGGGAGGTGGACCTGATGATCTCTTGAGGTCCCTTCCAACCCCAATGATTCTATGATTTCCCACCAAATGTAGCTGGGAGATGCCTCAGAGGAAGACTCCATCAAGATGTGAGTGGCCACAGAGTTCTCTGTATTGTGCTTATGGGTATCAGCATCTTTGCTTGGTCAGAGGGACATGGCACATGGAGTCCAAACCCACCAACAGCACAAAGACTTCAAACAGGGCAAGGAAAAACAAAACCCACAAAAAACCCAACACCCACAAAAGAGGCTTTAACGTGCTGTTCTGAATGCACGCATTCATTTCACACTAACAAGCAGGTGTGTGTAGGTTTGAGGGCTGAAAGGGGTGAAGGGTTTGTGCAGTGGGTCTGGGCTGACCACCCTAAGTTCCGCCTTGAAAAATCTGTAGACAAGATACTGTCTATTTCTCCAGATAAATCCCAAATTTTGAAGTTTCAGGCTCTTTATTTCAGTCAGCAAAGGTGAACAGTGTTACGATACTCTATATACACATATTTTGTCAGCATGTTCTCCCCCTATAATGGGTGTACCTGAAAGCACATGTCTTTGGCAAGGAATGAAAATCATGGCTAAAAAGTGTACTTCAGAACACTTATTGAGCAGTCATAAATCTCCCTTAGACCACTTTTTAAAAAGAGCTGGAATTTTCCAATCTGTGATATTAAAATTAAGTTTGGAAATCATAGTATTGCTATGTGGAATGTCAGAATGGTAAAATAATGAATGTTGTGGTGAGAGCAGAGAATTATCTCAGCTTTCTCAGTTTGGATCCAACTAAATCTATCAAGATAAGTGACAGGTGATTTATACTAACAAGGAATTGTCTGAGAGGAAAAGAGAATTGAAAGAGAATTGAATTGAGATAGACATGAGTGAGGGGAATGAGACACTTGAATTTCTCCAATGTGTCTAACCATGTCATTGTATAGACAACAGCTGAGGGGGCGAGAAGAAATCACTGATCAAGCAGAGGCAACTACCAAAGAGTAACCAGGAAAAACTGTGGAGAAATTAATTTAAGCAGTCTAGACAAACCTGGGTAATTAGAAATCTACCTTAAAAGTAATTTATTCCACTGTCTGTCCTAAACTGTCAGTTGCATATTTGCTAAAAAGCATTTATTTTTCTATCTCAAAATCATAGCTAATAAAAATATATCTGAGGCATGTTGGCAGCTGGTGTAAGAGGAGGATGGCTAGCAGAGTGCTGGTACCTCTGAGGAAGCATGGTGAGCAGGGCAGGTAGCATGTAGGATCCTCTCCACCACGTTGCTCAAGCTTTGGCCCTGCTGTATGGTGCTGCTCTATGGTGTCACTGGAGCCATGCAGTTCAGCATCTCTGTGGCTTCAGAAGTGAGTTGGACCTTTTATCTGTACTTATCTCAGTCAAATGGCCTTTTAATTTTTTTTTTTTTTAATTTTCATTTTTTGGACTGCTGATGCTTACACTGTACACAGCTTGGAGCACAGGGACCCTTCCTGAAGGCAAAAGGCTTTGCCTGTTGACTTCTGCTCTTGGAGATTTTGTTCCAAAACCAACCTGCTGCACTAATGGCTCAAGTCTAAATAAAGCACTTGTGCCTTCTCTGGCCTGGCCTGTAGTAAGGCTCAAGGGAGTCCTGCAAGGTGGTGAGAAGCAAAGAGGGGAGCCCACAGAGGCAAACAGCCTGTGAGATGCTTCTGGACTGTGGCTGCTGGGGTAGCTGGAGACAAGGCAGTTGTGTTGCTGGGATGCAACACGTCCTGGGGTGAAAAGAGAGGTATGTCAGAAGACTGCCACCTGCCCACTTGTGGTGGGGCGATGACAGAGTACCCTCAACAGGGGACTCTGAGCAAGGACAAGTTGGCTACTCAGCAGGAGGACTCATGGGGCTATCAGCCAGGCTATGCTCATGTCAGTGGCTTTAGGATGTGTTTGCCAACCTGAAATGCATTAGGAAGGGGGACTTAACTATGAGATTTGTTTAGATTTTCACAATTCCTTTTTATGAGAAGCAATGAATATTCTGCTTGTTGAGAGGTTAAATATAAAAGCTTGTCTCTGGTGCAGCTGCCATTTGTGCTGTTGCAGAGTAACTTTCATTTTTGTGCTGATTTTTTTTATATGAAAAATTCATTTTTTCAGACCAACTGCTCTTTTTTTCTCCTTTATCATTTTTTAAATAATCTTTGAAATTCTAGAATAAAAAGCTGGAAAGAAGTGTCAGAGCAGAACAGATCCAGTTCATACACTTTGGTTCCAGCATTGCATAATTACATCTTCTGCAAACTTAATTAAATCTTCTTTAGTGCTGTTCAGACCTGTCTGCAGCTTTCCATTTAGTTATATAATAAACCTATATTGTTGTTTAATTACCTCAACTATGTTTGTTGGCTGAGCCGACATCAGGTTGCTTACTTGAAGACACAGCATTAAAAGAGAAAGCAAGCATTTATTCTCATTGTCTTTGCTGTGTGTTTTGATGTGTGTACTGTTCACCTGCACTTATCTGTTCAAAGTTGGTAGGTAATTATTGCAATTTAAGGCCCATTTAATTATAACTTGTTACATTTATTTTAATAAGAAGTCTGGAGTGTGTATTTCTCCAGTCTGTAGGATTAATTCTTTTTATGGTAACAAGGGAAATTCTCTTTTCAGTAATGATGGTTACATTCTGGTAATTTACGTAGCCTAATCGGAATATTTCTTGTCACAGTCCTTAAAAATAACTTTTTGGGTGCATTGCCAGTGCATTCTTATGCCATTTACTCATACAATTTGTCTTATTGATGCCATTCTTCTATGAATCTGTGAGCATTAAAAATTCTGACAGTCATTCTATAGATCCTGTTAAGTGTTAAACCCATCTGGGAATGTCTTAATCATTTAGTCTTGCACAAACGTTAGATGCAGAGCGATAGCAGTAAATTCCATCTTCAGCTTATGCTGTACCTACTAATGCTTTAGCCCGTATGAAAGCCATCTGAATTTTTTAAATGTTTAAGATGATTATAAGGAAAGCTGACAGGTTTAGGGCCTAGAAGTTGGTGCAAGTATGTATTTAACATTCATACTTAGGAAGTTTTGTAAGAAACAGCAACAGTAGATGTGCAATTTGTACCCTTATGCATTGATTACTGTATCGGTGTATGTTTTGCATGTTTAAAAGGAGAGAGCGCTTTACTGCCTGGGTAGCTGCCAGTTTATATTTACATGGAGTTTACAGTGAAGAAAATGCATTTTTCTGCCCTCTGGAAGAGCTATTTTATATCCATTTGCAGTTTACTTGTTATCTGCAGAAGCTGGAAGACAGTAAATGCTGCATAAAACGTGTAGTGTCTGTACTAAACTCTAACAAATACTCAGATTCTAGTGTTTTCTAAAGATTTGGATGCTTAGCAGCTTAACTAAAGCAGAACAAGATGAAGCTTATTTCTCACTCAGAAGGTCCCCAAAAGATTGTCGTCTTTTGAGTCTAATAATTAAATAGCATGAGCAACTCCTGGATTCTCATCCAGAGGGGTTGGAGGTGGCACCTGGGCAGCAGGACACCAGGCAGCATGGGGAAAAGCACATGGACTTGGCACGTGGGCTGCAAGGCTGAAAAGCTGGGAGGAGGCTGGGCACCGTAGACACGGGACAGGCTGGGAGGCTGGGCCCCATGCTTCCAGGAAAGCAGGAGAAGCAGTTTTCTTCCACTGCTTTGCAACTTTGTCCATGGACAGTGGGGCATCTTCTGTGTCCCCCCATACACCAGCAGTATGTTCACAGTTGGTCTATATTTGGGTTCATGTGGCCATTCTTACAGAAGATATTTTAGGGCTGGTTTGTTTATTTTTGAGGGATCTCACTGAAAGCATTTAATTGCTCCACGTGCCCTCTAGTCACTGATGACATCCACTTTTCCTTCAGAACAGTTCTCCACAGGACACTGACTGTAAGACACATAATTTCCCCTCTATAGAATACAGGGATTCTTATCCCCAGTGGGTTGTGTTTATCACCAACTCTGGGCTAGCAGTGGAAGTGAGAGCCTGGCTCTGTCCCATTGTGCTCCTTCACACCCATCATGGATCTGCCACTGGCAAGTCCTTGAGGCAGACATGATTCACTGGGAGTTGAGAGCATCCCCTCTTAATGCTTGCATCACTGTGTTCCCTTAGCTGTGCTAACTCTGGCTTTGTTTCTGCTCAGAGCCAAATGAAGTGGGCACACTGAAGAATAAAGTTTTCAGTTTTTAAGGCAGCTTTTACAGGTTTTGCTCTGAACATACAGAATGAACCCAAAGAGCTTTCAGAGTGGAGTATAAAAAATAACAAGAGCAGAGTCTCAGTGCCTGTTGACTGTAGCTGACTAGACCAGCTATTGTATTCATCTTTACTATTCTTTTTTCCCCTCACCTTTCTCCCTATTTTCAACCAAATGTATAATCCACTTCAAATCAAATAGTGTGGTAGATCCAGTAGAGTACTACTAAATTTGTAGCTGCCTGTGCTGATCCTCTGGCCGAAGAAGCCATGTGGGGTGACAGGCTGCACGCCCCTCTGCATGCAGGCAGTCATGGAAGAGGTGTGCTGCCAGGACAGATGGGATGTGATAGTGCCAAACCTGAAATGACCCTCACAAAATAGCAGCATCTCCTGGAGTTGTGATGATTTTAATATTTTTTTAGCTTGAAAGTTGCTTCCCCTGATTGCAGTTCTATTTTGCTCAAGAGGATCCTTACAGTATCTTACCTGTGTTTCACCTGGCCCTGCCTCAGTCCATGACAAAATGAGAATGTAGATTGAAATTATAGCCCAAATAATCTGCAGAGGTGAAAAAGGATGTCCCTATATACTGCTACATACATCCTATGTACTGCTGGCCTTGAAGCTTTGAATCATCTTGATTCAAACAGGATTTGGATCACCTCGTAGCTGTATTTTCTAGTCTTACCTAATACTGTCTGCTGGAGAAAATACTAAGCAGCTCTGCTAGCATACACACTCATTACATGTATCTTGAGCAAAGATCAAGGGAACTATTTAGTATTTGGCTGGTAATTGTTCAAGTCATAGGACACCATTTTCTTGAAAATACACAGAAGAGAGAAATTTAAAATAGCCATAATAAATTATTCATTTCAAGGAAATTAATATGCTAGCTACAAAAATAATCACTCTGAAATGCAAATATGGCTAGAATGGTTTACCTGGTTAGATCTACTGCATTGATACTAAATATTTATGGAAGTATAGGTTGCCATAAAAGTTAGCTTTGGATACCCAACTTCTTCCACTCTAATTCTACATGCATTTGGTAAATAGAAATTGTGCTATTCATTTGTGCATTTCTAGACTCTAATCTTATTTTTATTTTGACCTGGATGCTTATTCTGTTTATCCTTGTAATTCTCCAAGGTATAACTAGTGTTTCATCTCTTATACAAATAGACAAATTGCTTATTGCTGAGAAGGAAGCCTTCAAATATTTAGCAAAATCCTATTACGACTGCAGAAATAGAACAGGAAAAATTTTGGAAATCAAAATGCTGACTAAATAAATCTTGTTTTAAGGAGTGTGTGTGATGAATTAAAATTTTGTCTCACGTATGTGTTGTGAATATAATGGTCCTTTGTGCTTCACTTATCCTACAGCAAGTCACTCTAATTTTTCTCTTTCTCAGCTACTCTTCCATGTTTAAATTGGTTTTAAAAACTTTTATTTCAAAACCATCCAGGCAGTTATCTTTGCAAATACTTTTAAAAATTTACCAGTGTTTCTAATTATTATAATCAGTTGTAGTAATTCATATTGGAAATTCAGTATTAAACATCTCATGTTAAATGGTTTGGATTGGATTGACCTCGGATGAAAGAACAGTGTGGTTCATCAAACAGATATCAGCTGTTCTACACATAGACATGTCCAGTTTTACTCCAGTCAGGAAAGGTTAAGTAGGTTTATTTGTGCAAACATATTCCTCACCTGGTTTATTACATAGCACTAATAATCCTGTGCTGGTGGGAAATGCCAGTGGGTGTCACAGTGTGGCCCCTGTGCCACCAGGGATAAAGCTGTTCTGCAACGGAGCCCTTCAAATGAGCCCCACTGTGGTTCTTGCCTCTACAGAGATAGCAGTGAGATCTTCAGACACTTTAAAGGCTAAGAGTAAAATTATTTGCTTTACTGGTAGCTGTAATACTACTGTTGAACAGTAGTATTACAGATGGTTATCATCTGTGTAACAAACTAGCTGATGATAATTAATTTGATCAGTATTCTTTAGGAAAAGAGTGTTCACTGATTCACTGAGTATTCACTGTTCTTTGAATTCTGGCTGCTAGGAATAACAGGAAAGCTGTTAAAATGTGTTTCAAGTTCTGGGCTTTTCAGTTATAATGATACCAAGAAAAAGATGTGTGGGTTGGGAATTTAAGTAGGCGATTAATTAAATTAGGAATCACTGTATAATGTTATTCCTTAGAAAGCTTCTCTTCCTAGTAGCAAGTATTTGGTGACACTCACAATAAGGTTATATGGAAAATGTTTTGGTCTCTTGGCTACCTTGGTTTTAGTCTCCTTGGATTCAGAACGTTGTATTTTAAATTCACAAATGTATCTCTCAACAGTGGCAGAAGATTCCTCCCCCAGACTGTAAAAGCTAAGGCCAGAAACAGGAAAGTGTTCACAGCAGTGCTCTCAGAACTCAATCTTTCAGCAGTTCACCTGTGGATTTGTTTAAATTTTTTGCCAGGGACTCTGAGTGATGTGTCACTCATTACCATAGGAATCATGGTCACCTGAAGTGCTTATGGAACTGGGTGCATTAACAATTCATCTGCCTGAAAGCAAAACAAATGTTTCTTTTATTGCATAGGAAAGAGCCCTATATATTTATACATCTTCAGCTTAGTACAAGGAATCTAATTCAGTAATCTCCTGTGCTAAACTTCTTTGTGCTTCAATTATGGTAGTCCTTCAAGTTTCTGTTTCTCCAGCTGTAGGGTGCTACACCACTTCCTGAAGACAACAGGAGCATGCTAAAGGAACTGGAAAGCAGTAGAAGTTTTAAAGTGTTCAAAATATTCCACGAACTATCTCAGGCTTTGCAAGCAGATAGAGAGAGCCGGGGGGGGGGGTGTTGCGTTTTCAGTAAGTCTGAGAAATACTGATGCAAGGAATTCTTAAGTAGATCCGTTCCTTTTTATATTCAGATTGTTAAACAAGGGTATTTGAACTTCTTTCTGTGCATGGAAAAACACAGAGGGAGTCTGCTGGATATTTCTATTCTAATTTGAAAGAGTATAGTATATCAGGGGAGTATGCGGGAAAGCAATATTATGGAAGTATGTAATCTATTTTTAGCTAACCTTTAATGTACTGTAGTATGTGAAAATGAGTGAAAAAGTAATAGCAGCACTCTCTGAATCACTTAAACATCAACACTGACTTGCATGCTTTGAAACTGCACATTCTGCCTCATCCACATTCTGCCTGTTTCCTTGTCTGTAGCTGTAATAACTGTCTGGATAATACCTATTGATTCAGATGATGGTGCTGGCACTTTTACCTTTCAGTAATGTTCCCTTTCAAGCTGTGTTTTTGTGCTGATCCTTTGCTTTGCCAAAATTCATTGCTTTGGTATATTTTATATGAAAGATGCCAAACACTTGCCATTTTCCCTGTGTTTCTTTTACCTGGCTTTATTTTCTTGCAAGTAAATGATATTGTGGGTTACTGGGGCTGCAGGGGTTAACTGACGTTCATGAAATGGAAAATTTAGCCTTCCTTGGGTTTGTTTTGAATTATTGCTTTCTGAATTATATTTGTGGCAGACCTTGAGCTAAAATGAAGACTTTCTTTTTTCTTATTTTGCAGCAATCTCAAGAATTACTTTTCTGGATTTGCACTGCATTTGGGTTTCATTTATCTGTTCGTGCAACCTCTCTGCCACCTTCATGTGTTTCTAGAGCTCTTGGCTCTGCCAGTGATAAATTTCTACCTACGATGGTTCATTTCTGTCTCCTCTGATCAATTCAACGTCTTTTCTATTGGGAGTAGGAGACGAATAAGAACTTCTGGTATGTGAGAAGTTCATATACCAGAAGCAGTTCAGTAGAGTTAGCCTTTAAAAAATAAATAAATAAAGTGGGAGGAGGGGAAGAGACAGGGATTAGTCTGGAAAGCCTCACAGATTATACATCTGCCCCTGTAATTCAAACTGGGATTTAATACAGAAGTAGCGAAGTTGATTGAGTAACTTAATAGTGACAGAATAATCTCCTCTTTCAGTGGCGTGTGTCTTTGAAACCCTCCCTTGCTAACCACCCCCTCACCCTCAAATGTTTGAATGCTGCTTACTGTACTTGCCAAATATAAAATTAAACACCTGCATGGTTGTTATGCACAGCTGTACCCATCTGCTGAGCATGCCACTTGCCATTTGCTTTGATTAAGCGCAGGTTAAGAGAGGCTTTAATTAAAGAAAGTCCGCAACACAGTTAAGCATCTACATCTTCAGGCTCTTTCCTTGATTATACGTTTTTCTGCTTTTCTCCTTGCAAAAGATGAAGTATTGGTTCCGGACGGGATGGAGTTTAATAATGATAATTATTTTCCAGCTTAAATAGAGAGCATCTAGACAGCATGCTTAGACTAATTGTGATCTTGTGAACCAGCGGTTCCTCCTCAGTGTGTGGTATGGGGCTAACAAACTGCTTGTGACAGGCAGGCACTGTTTGCAAGTTGTACTACCATCACGTAATATAGTCATATCATGCTGTCCCTACATATAAAACTCATTGTTTTCTTGAAACTCTGGTTATCTGTTATTAGGATAGGAAATACGTTAAGAAACATTCCATGGAAAGGCACATTAGCCAAGAAAAGCTTTAATAGAACTATGTCATAACAGGGACACTTCCCACTGAATTCAAGATAACCCAACAGTATGTCACTTTTAATGTCACTTGAAGGCACTGAGGCCAGTGACCTTGGTCCAATCCCAAATAATCAGTATGTGCTCTTGAGTCACAAACTTTTTAAATTCAAATTGTTGTGACTGAGTAAATTTGCATCTTAAAAAGAACTAGTTATATTGAAGTACACCATGATAAAATGCATTCAATAATTAGTATATATAGTTAATGCAGATATTTCCATAGTACTTTTAGCCTGATTGCAGTTTCTGCCCATGGTTTGCAGTTTGCAGTAAGAGAAGTGATCAGTGATGCATTTAAACAGAGGTAAAACATCTTATGTGTGCATATGATTATGAAACTCAGTGTGGGATCTGGGGACATATGGTTTAGCTTGCTATTAACATCCTGAATTTTACAAACAAAGGAAAAGTGAATGACAAATAATTAGCATCATTAACCTTCAAAGGATTCTGATTGGTTCTTGGTGGTGGCTCTTCTTGAGGGGACACCCAGAGGACCTCTTTGGAGTGGAACTGTGAAACTTAGAAGTACCCATATTACCACTCACTTGCTCTGTTGTTCCCTAAAATGTGTAATAAATGTACCTGGATTGCATCAGAAAACTGCTGATAAGTAGTTGTGGGTGAAATTAAGCTTCATGTGTTATTTTGCTTGTTTGAGATTATATTAGGAAACATCTGCAATTAGAAGGTATGTCTAGAGTAATTTGCTGGCTAATTCAGGGCTGTTCATCCAGTTTTCCAAAGGCAGTAAAGTGGTACAAAGAACTCCAGGAAAGCACTTAAACAAAACAAGGCTGAAGCTTTGCACTGAGACGGTGCTCAGAATAAAGGTACAATGTATTAATAGAACAAGCCTTACTAGGATCACAGAGAAGAGACAGACTTACTTTTCAGTTGAATGGCAGCCAATTTTTGAATTAATGTCATATTGAGATATGTTGCTTTACATTTGAAATGTATTGATCTTTGCCTCTTTGTCTTCTGACATTTATTTTCCAACTTAGCTTGAGTGCATTCTGAATATTTTTTTTTTCTTATCCTCACCCGTTTTCATATCCAGGCCTGCAAGACAAAAGCTTGGAGTGAAAATAGGAGAGAAATGGTCTTGCAAGAATCTTTCTGTAAAACCTAGGCTATATAGATGTGGTGACCGGCAGAGAGCAACATGCAATTCAATATGAATTGTAGGTGAAGCCATTTATTAGGTGAAATCACACAGATTCCATACCTTTTTTACTACCAACATGGCAAGCTGAGAAACTCCTAATTGGTTACACACGCTGTTCACACCATATTGATTGGTTAGTAATTATAATGAGTTCTGATAAACCGATCTTACAGCTAAACATCCTTAGTTTACCTTTAATACCTAAAAGCATCCGCACACCTGCTTTTTTGCCCATCTTGTTATGGTTGGCTCCTAACATGTTCTGTTACTCCCAAATACCTTCCCATAACTGCTTCTTGGTTTAGGGCAGCCTGTACCCCTATCAGCAAGGCCGCTGTGTTTTGAGAATGTGATTATTAGGATTCACTCAGCGTGAGTAACTTTTCCTTTCTCATGGGAACAGAAGAATATTGTCAGGGCCTAAATCTTGGGAGAAGAGAGCTAGGTCGCACGCAGGCCTGCTGTCTTCCCCAACATATAGACCTCTAAAATTTTTTGGTTTTATTGAAATTTTATCTGGCCATTTCTTTTCCATAAGTCTGCAACTTTTTTGGTTGTGCAAGAAAGTACTTTTTTCAAATCCTGCAATAAGCATGATGAAGTATGTTAAGGTTATGTATATGCATCATCTGTCGAAGTTGTAAGTGATCCTTTCCTCAGTAACTCTTGATATTTTCTTAGAATTTCAGGTTGAGTTAATGCTGTAATAAATGTTGTCCTTCTGACCTTTTCAGCCTATTGAAATAGTGCTTTTGGAATGTTTTTATTAACACTGATTGGAATTACGAATGTGTGGCTTTGTCAAGACTCAAAAAAAAATTCCTATTTTACATCAAAATGAAATAAGGACTTTTTTTTTTTTTTCCTATTCATTTATCTCTGTTCTGGGAACTTGCAGAGACAAGGAATAGACAGGTTCAAGTGTCCGTGCTGAAGAACACAAAAGAGAGGGTGAGGGCAGTGTTTGATCTCGGGTATCTCTTATCTTAGTAAGCCCAGGGAACTTATGGGTATTGCAAGATCTTGTTCTGAATAAAATAAAATATTTCTATGTGAGATGATCAAAATTTAGGGTTTTCTAAGGATTCGTTTTTGATTAATCTGCCTCTTCCAACTAAAAGAAACCATTTCGCCACAAGCTTCTGGGCTGGTATCTGGGTGAAGATTCAGCCATGCATGAGAAGAGCCAGATGAACTGGCCTGTTCCCACCGACAGCCAGTCAGAGGTGCCAGGAGAAGCTGTTGGGCAGCAAATTCAGCACCACATTGGGTGTTCAGCAGGAGTACTGTGGGTATGATCCCATTACCTGCAGTGCCCAGAGGGTTTCCTGGCACAGCAGGGAGCCAGTGCCCTGGCTGCAAAGATGAAACAAGGGTCCAAAACCTTGTGAGACCATGTCAGGTTGCTGTTTGCCAGTTTCTCAGTTACCTTCCTGAAAAAAAATCTTGACCTGTAAGTGGCATCTCAGTCTCTAACCTGAATGAGAGACTCCTTAGAGCTGGACAGGCTGTGGTTCCTTTCAGAAAGGGCTTTAGATCTCCTTCTTCAAGGTGAATGTTGATGGTCCTCATCCCTGTTTAGTACTTGTTGTAGACTTCACTTTTCTCAATAATCTGGAGAGGAACATCCAGTGCAACTGCAAACGGCTACATGTATCAATGAAATGATTTATTTTTAAAAATGACGTTAGAATATCGATCAAGATGACAAGTTTTACAAAACTGACCTTTGAAAGACAGAGAGAGCAGGGTGAAAGTCACTTTGCATTCTGATTAATACTGGTAAACTGCAGTGCAGGTACTTCAGCCACTTTAACAATGTGGGCATAAATGATATGTGGTGTGATTTAGATGATAACCAGAAAAGTCTGCCTGTTCATTCCATCCAGCCTTAAAGCTCTATAGACTGACCTCAGAATTGAGGTTAAAACAAAAATCCCTAATGTTAGCACCTAATAATAATGTGATGTTACTGTGTTCTTTGAAAACACATTGCAAGTTTGTAGGACTTTATAGTGATTTCATATTGATTTAGCATCAGAGGTTATCAAAATAACATTACAGGAAAAACCCAAAGGTTATGTCCTTTCAGCAAGCCAGAGTCTGAATTTGCTTCTTTATCTTACTGCCATCCGCTAGCAAAATCCTGTCCTAGATTTTTGCTGGTTTAAATGCTTTCAAAAACAATGGTGTGAAATGATCCAGATTAGGAAAGAAGTCAGTCTAGAATTTATAGTAAGGTGGCGGTAGGAAACTGCGAAGCTGGAATCAGCAATAGCAAGTTAATTAGGCTGTGCCCAAAGCTGGTACAACTGATGAGGTGAAACTACAGGCTGCAGCTGAGTTTATGCAATTTATGATCAGTTAACACAATTGTTCTGTGCTGCCAGTGATGTCACTCAGTAGTCCAGAGCTGTGCTTGGCTGCCTGAGTATGCTGGCTTCAACACATGGTTATGGGAAGGAGCAGTTCAGCAAAGACCAGCTTCAGAGGGGAGCCTTTAGGGTTTAGCCCAGTCCTTGTACCTCCCAGGCTATGTTTACTGATTGATTCTTTCCAACTCGGGACAACTTTTTCTTTTCATTGTTAATCTGCTTTCTAAAAGTGAACTATATGTAAGCTATTCATCTGGTTCTCTGTCTTTTGTTGTGACTTGCCAAAATTATTTTGAAATCTGATTTGTCCTGGGCAGTCTATTAATAGAGGAAGCAAGAAGACTTGAGAGCATGTATGCTCTCTAGCAAAACAAAACCCCACATCTTTGCTATTGCAGGAGGAAAAGAGAACAGGAATGTGGGGACAACAATAGGATTGAAACTTTTTTTTTAAGTATCATGGTTTAAGCACTCCCAGGCTCTGTAAATATTTATTTTCTGAAATCTGCAAGATCAATGATTGTATGATACCTCCATCCAACTTGTTATGAGGGGTCTGAGTTTTGTTTAAAATGTTGACTGTCTCTGGTTATTATACAGGCCACCAAAGTGTTGATATCCATTGTGAAGAGGGTACAGCAAGAATGCAACAAACACCATAAGCTGTGTCCTGGATAGGAGAGGAGCACAAAATTCAGTGATTTATTTCTATGACACTTTCATTGCTTTCGTTCTTTTAAGTTTTTTGTCATTCCTGCTCTGTTTGGAAAGGTATAGTCCCATTAACTCTAGGCCAAACTGATGATGTTTCATTTACAGCAACTATATCTATCCTGTGCTTGCTCTTTTCTACATGGGCTTTTTTTTTTTTTTAATGTGGATTTATTTTGGACAAATGGATAAATAAGTATCCGTGTGCTGAAGGATTCAAATCCAGTTGTCCATGACCAGCTCTCAGCCTGTTTCTAGCTTGCCATGTGTGCAGAAGAATAGTATTCCTTTCACCGAAACGCAACTTGGTTGACAGCCAAAGTTTCCTGTGAGGGACTTTGAAGAAAAGTCAATCCCAATGTAAGCAGCAAGGGAAGAGCAGGCAAAATTGCACAGCCAGGAGCTGGGCTTGCTGTGCCATGGCAGCCTTTCACCGGCTGTGACCTGCTGGTAAATGCTGCCAACTGCCTGACGGGGCTTTGTCACCAACGTCGCAAATGTTCACGCACAGGAATCAAGGTGAATTCCACTTATTTATCACTCTGCAGCTGCCAGTCCTTTTCTGTTGAAGTGCCAGAGCCTTTGTTGCTGCTACACCTTGTACTGTGAGACAGCAAGTAAAGATTCATGAGAATAAGCACAGATGCAGTTTGTTGGCGTTATCTGCCCTTTTTTGCTGCCTGCATCTTTTCCAGTCAAGGTTTGCTTCAAAAAACAGTTGGAGATGACATAAATATAGATACAGAAATTGAAACTCAGTTTTAATATATAGGATTGAGTGTGATGTAATGCTGAGAAAAATGCCATCAGTGTTTTTTCAGTAAACAAATAATGTCTGTTTCCTTGCCCAATGCAAAAGCACCCAGTGTCAATAGAAACAATAACTTTGTTGTAATTTAATTTGAAAAGCGATTTGCAGAGAAACAGGCAAGCAGTTTAGCAAGATTGATGTAAATAGTGGTTTATTTAGGACAGATAAGGATCCAATCTTAAAACAGAAGGCTTATCCTGTGTATCTGAGTCCTATATATACTTTGAAATAGGTTTGAATTAAGGAAAGTAAAGTTTATTTTTGTACAGCATCTTTATTTATAAAGTCTGTAGTTAAGGTGAAAAACAGCTTGGATCTTCGAATAGTCTTAACTGTCTTGGTTTTTTTTTCCCAAAACTAAATTCAACCCTGAGTTTTGCTGAGACATTATGTAAAGGGATGTACTCTTATTGCAATAAGCATAACAAATTGCTTTAAATAACTTGCCTTAAGGCAAATATACAGAGGTAAAGTTGCTACAAATCCTGTAGCAGCTTTCCCAGTGTTATTCTTTCGTTGAGTAAGGTTCCACTGTGTTGAGTAGTTCCAGTGTGTGGATACGATCAGCTTTCTTTGAAGCAGTTCAGTGAACATAAAAAGTTAGTTCTGCTCCCTAAAGGGTAGTAAACTTTATGGCACGTTATGCAGCCAGCCTGGCAACGTTTTTTTTCTTCTTTCTACCACAATCCTAACTATAAACACAATGTTTTAAACATGAAGCAGTTATGCAGATGACCCAGATGTAAACACAGAATAAGTATCAAGAGTGTGCCTTAGTTTCCAAAACCTACAGGTTATTCCCAGACACTGAGCACTTCACCCAAACTGTGCTTCTGTTGTTCCTGGCAATTAGGGATGTTTCTATTGCGTTTAACACCAACAGATACAGATCATTTTGGGTAGACTGTGTTCATGGGGATTGGTGTCCTTTGGTATGTTGAAGCTTGGAGAACTGGGACATAAATCATGGAAATACTTGATAGTCTGCTTTCTTATAAACTCGTCGTCAGTTTGGATTCTTATTTTGCCTGCAGGGCAGAGATTAGGCTGCAATACAAAGGTGCAGAAGACTCTCACTGTTTCAAAGTGACTTTTTTTCTACAGTGTCTCAGTTTCCCTTTTAAAATGGAGTGTAAATGCTTTTCCATATGAAGAAATCAGGGTCAAGTGAGATCTGCCGCAAATTGATTGCATGCCATTTTTTCTGCTTTGCATACTCCTTCATGCAGTCTCTGTGGTCATGGTTAAACTCCTTCCCTTTCTCCCACCTCTCCCAAAAGGACTAGTTATAAGTGATGGAGAGATGTTGACTAAACCTGACGGGAACCTGCTATGATAGTTTGGAGAGCTGCAAACTGCCTTATTTATCCTGGCACAATGTTAATCAGCTGTCCATTGCAATCAGGTACATGGCACCCTTGTTAACAATTTAATCCTCCCTATGAAAAAGGGAGGGAGAGGATGACAGATATTTATAGTTTCCTCTCTGCGACCTCTCACTTAGTGCCACCAAGACAAGACTGTTACTGCCTTCAGCATGAGCACCACCATGGGTTTCCTGAGTACCTACTGACAAGAGCAGGCTAATGAGGAGCCCATGTAGACTCAATGAACTTACTGCAACTTGCATGCTGTCTTTTTTTTAGCTAGCAGGGGGTACTATTGTCATCCTTCTCTTTACATATATCCCTATATCCACCTTATCTACAGGTATATAGATATCTGCATTCCCCCCTGTTCTATGCTTCTTGCTTATCTTTAATCACCTTTTATAAGGTGATCTTGATATCACCTTTCTGAACCGCAACTGTAAGTTCGGTTGAACTCTTAAGAAGTGATGCTGTTATAGGCCAATAGTTAATTAATTTCAACAAAATTTTACCAATTCTTAATACAAATAATGCAGTAGGGTGGACAGGGTAAAGGCTTCCAACTGGGGTGAGTCGAAGGGAAACGGAAATTAATGAGTTCAAATAAATGGCAAAAACAGGAAAAAAGAGAGAGCAAAATGGAGATATATAAAGAGACTAGCAGAAACCATCAGACACTCATAAAAACACAGATCCGAAGGCACGTGCGAAAAAGAGGTTGGTGGCTGTAATAGCAGGAGCAGTGGCATCTGAGACAGAAATGAGAGAAATGCTAGTAGCTAGGACAGGAACAAATGCCCAAATAGCAAGAGCAGTAATATGACCTCTCACCGCGCACCTGAACCGCTCACTAAGGGGCAGCCAAATAGGCTGTTAAAAAGCAAACAGGCCATTATGGTCTTTTGTAGAAATATGTATTTGGATAAACGTTGATGTGCAGTGGCATGGTGAAGCAGAAGTTGCTGTGTGGGATAACAGCCCTGGAGCTGTGCTGTTTCTTAGCAGCAGCCCTTTCTGCAGAGGTGCAGTTTTTCCTTTCTGTAAGAGGTAGTAATCCAACCACTCCAAAAATTCCATATATTAGTTTAGTCATTTAAGTTTTTTTAAAGGAAAATACATTAGAGACACCAGTCTGTTTCAAGGGATAAATGCCTTCCCTAATGCATTTCCTGGACTTCAGGGTGGCTTTCACAGTCTGTATTAGAAAGCAATGCCTTTTTTCTTTTAAAAGAAAAAAAAAAAAGTTGTACTGCTTTCCTACCTGGTGCAACTACACATTTTGAACTATGCTGAGTTGCAGCAACTTGTAACAGCAGAGAAACTAGCCTCCTGACTTCTACACATATTTACTCCTGTTTGGAAAAATAGTACTTGAATTCTGCATTAAAAATCAGTGAGTGCAGTTATGTCACCTGCCTTAGCAGTGGGTTTGGGTTTCGAGTGCGCATGTGTATTATTAGATTTCTCATCCACACCTGATGGGGAGTGTTCACACATTTTATAATCTCAACTCATTGCTTCAATTCATAGGAGAAAAACAAACAAAAAAAGCCCCTTGTTGCTTTCAAGCATGAAGAGGAAAAGGAGGCACTCTCTGAATAGCCTATGTAAAATACTAAGTTGCTTTAAAGAGAATTTCTTAGAGGAGCAGGACCTCAATTCAGCAAATTCTGAAGTAATGCTTAGCCCTGATCTTAGGAGTTGCCAGACTGCAATAGCAAAGCACTTGCCTCAGCTCTGTGCATGACTAGTCTTAACAGTTCAAGTATCCTGTTAATCAAAATTGCATATCTATGCTGTGGGCATCATCCAGCACTTGCTGCCGCTGGCCAGGCTCTGACCTTGAAGGCACACATGCACAGCTCCACTGCTGTTGCTGAGTGTAGTGTGTCATTTAATCATTTAATAATAAGAATAAAGAAATTTGCCATCATGTAAAGATGTCTGATAGTGCCTTTAACCTTGAAACTAATTTTAGATCTAAATTCTAATTTCTGGTAAACTCGGGATTAAAAAGGAGATGTTGACAGAGCAGAAGTGCTACCATAGAGAGAGCAAGTCACACTTTATTGTAACAGCTCTTGATTGCCTAGCAAAGAAATGCATAATGAATAAACATTATTTTAAAAGGCTTGATAGCACAATGAATTTTTCAGTGGGAGAAACAGAAGAGAAAGTATTTAAAAATACATGAGGTTCATATTTGATTATAAGTCAAGAAGCAGCAGAAAGAACCAAAAAAACTGATAGTGATGGCAGCAGGCACCAAGCTTTCAGTCTTGAATTAATGAGGTTATTCATAATAGGGAGGGAGTGACATAGTGATTAGTTAATTACTGTACAGAAACATACAATTAATGCACAACTGGAATTAGTATACAATGGATTAAACTGCCACATAATGCAAGCAACAACAATTGAGAAGGAAACCTTGATTGCTGATTGAAGTTGTTATTGCTGTAAAAAGTCTATGGAAATCTCAATAGTTTAGCTATCACACAAGATGTTTAACTTGTGTGACCTGATTCCAACCTGTTAATAGGACTGCTGCAGCAAAGTGGCCTGTGTGTTAATTGCACCCCAAGCACGGGCTAGAAGGACTGATTGGGCACAGAAGATGCTGTCTGTGGATCACATGCCACCGGCCCTATCACTGCTATTCCATGGAGGTAGGATGGCTGGACCTTTAGTATCTTGTTTGAGTGCAGTGTTAGCAACAGATTTTGCACATGGAGTGTAGGTGTGTCTTCCGTATGATCATGTACCATAAAGCATAAGGGCATCTGCCAGGTCAGGAGCAAATGGCATTCACTAAGCAGTCACTTTTTGTTTTGAGAGAGTGGGAGTTCGACAAGCTTCTGTCATGTAAGGGAAGGAAATACCTCAAACTACACCACATCATCTTAGAGCTGCCTTGGGTCTACTTTAAGGTATACCAGTGGAAAAAGCCTAGTTGTCTTATATCCATGTTTATATATCAGTTGTATATATATTTATATAGTGATCCTGCTTTAGTATCATGCCATCAATCAGTACGCTACAGGCTGCACAGGAGCTGCAGGTGCTGTGCGCCAGCTCACAGCGACTTGACAGAAGGCTGAAACCCTTGGTCTGCAGCACGGTGCATTTTGCTCTGTTGGCAGACCATTTCTGCAGTGGCTCAGATAAGAGTCTGCAAGTGCACGCGTTTTTAACTTGGATTGCAGAAAATTGAGCTGATAATGTTGAAAGATCATGCTAGCCTCAAATTTATTCTCTCTCTTTCCATTTAGCAATGTAAATAAGAGTGATATTTTAGATATAAAATAAGATCTGGTTTCTATCCTAAGGAATTTAAAATCCGAAGTAGAAAAGTAATTTATAATAGTGTGCATGAAGATAACCTTAAGGGAATTAAGTGAAAAAGAAAAATTAGAATAGGAGCATTTTGCAGAGGGTGTTTTATGCATGGAAACTCAAGTTATGATCATTGATTTATCTTATAACATATTTGTTATGGTCTAGCTTGTATTGCATTGCTGATACTTTATTTCAGCTCTATTTAAACTGAGTGGTGCTGCATTTTCTTAGGGCATAGTACTTTACCCTTTTCCTTCAGATGAGTAATAAAGATCAATAAATCAATAGCAAAAACATTTTTTTTAAAAATAAAACGTATAGTCAAGTATTATAACATGTCACTTTTATGTCCATATGAACATATCACTGGGTATATATCGTTACAGGTATCTAAAAAATCTAACAACTTCTGGACAGAAACAGGAAAAAAATATAGAAACTGTGATAATTTTAAGTCTCTGACTAAAAGGAGGCTATAATCTTAAGAAATGGTAAATAGTTAGCAAAAAATAAAATAGAAGTCCTAGCACTCTTCTTTGCTATCATGGGCCCCAATTCAGCAGAGTTGAACATATATAACATTGTTAATAAAGTAGCTCATAAAGACGCAGTGAAGTTCTCTGAAGGCCTTTCATTATGTCACCAGAAGCTGTAAGAAAGTCACTAATTTTTTCCAGGTCATTTCGGAAGAAGACTCCTTTCTGTAATAGTGTATGAGAAAGTCTACATTTAGTAAGTGTTTAAGTCTGACCCTATTAAGTTGAGGGCAAAAGTCCCACTAAATTTAATTGCCCAGCATCAGTGACGCTGGGAGTTATGGCCTGTTGAGTGACTGTAAGAGTGCTGAATCTTCCTCTCTTCTTCCTACTTTTCCATAACATATCACAGAGACTCTAACAAAACAAAACCTTTAGAAATACCCCCCAGCACAAAGCAGCATATTGCCAGCTTTTTCATATGTAAATTATTTCGAAAACAGACTTGGACTTCTTCTCTTCATTGCTTGCTGAAATCATTTTCATAAGCAGATGTCTCTACCAAGATCTGGTTAAAATTCATACCGTGTCAATCTGGCTTTACCAAATCAGAAGAAAATTGGGATTTATTCAGCCTTATCTTGGTTTTCTTTCTCTTTCTCCCATTGCTCTCTTCCGCTGCTGTTCCACTGAGAAATTAACTTAGCCTTTCAGTCAGTGAGAGAGCCAGGTTGGGAATAGCAGGAAAACCTCAGTTACTAGGAAAAGTATTAGTTTATAATAAAGTGCTGATCCTTGAAATGTCATTTTCCTGTTTGAAGACAATAAAATAAACAGCAACAGAAAAGCAAGTATTCTGTTAATTTAAATGGATGGGTTGTTAATATTTGCAGTATTCTGAGCAACAACAATAACTATCTCTGCTTGTAGAAGTTCATCCAGCCATGTTTGCTGTGAGAAACCACGGTCACTTTGTGGCAGTAAGCAGGTATGAAGTCTCTGGTGTTCTGTGCTGTAGCTGAGGAGGAGGGTGACCTCAAATTATTTACTAATAACTCTTCTCAGCGATGCTTCTGTTGACATATACAAAGCAGAACAGCACGTTGCTCACCCTCACAATAGTTCTGGTACCAGGCCTTTTCCTAGGGCTCTTCCTGTGTTACCTCACTTACGGAGCCTATGGAAACCAGTCTTTTCATGGCAAGCCCTCCTGCACTAATCAGTGTCTTTGCTCTAGGCAGCCAGGAATCTGATGACAGATACAAGAGCAGACACTCCCCAGGCAACATTTGGGACAAAACATGTTTAGTAAAATGGAGACTTGGTTCAAACCACGTTTGGAAGATTCACGGAAGCGAGTGAGTGAATGGAGGGCACAACAGGGATCATGCTGCTGGTTGCTTTGATTTGCATTACCTTCTGCATTGGCTCTTTTTTGTGTACAAGAGATCCTCTCTAGGATAGGGGCAATTTAAAGTCGAAGTGGACCTGATTCAGTGTTTGCAGTAGGGTAGTAGTAAAATCCAGATTTGCTAAACACACCTTTGCCATAAAGCTGACATATACAGGGCCGATAAGTCTTTTCTTAAAATTACTCCTTTTGAAGTATGGTGGTCTTGAGCACTGGCTCCCAGGAACTCATGATACTTTCTCCATAAAGTAAAATATTAACAATACCAACAAATCTCAAAAGTTGGCTGGTGGTGTATTTTTTCTGTTTGTTTTTAATTATTTGCCATTTACATAGTAGGTTTTCAGCTGATATCAAACCCCAAAAGAAGAATAACAGCTAATAGAGATTGTGAGTCTGGGGTTTGCCAACACAGTTGTAAGAGGCAAGCGGTGTTTCGGTTGTAACAGAAACTGTCCTTTTCATAATGCACAGCAAAACCTTTTAGTTTTGGTAACATCCTGTGGCACTTTGAAAAATGTTCTGTGCTCTATTATCACAAAAAAATATTTTCCCTCAATGTGAAACTAAAAGTAAATTGTTGTGTGCTGAAGAGCAGACAGGCATGAGTAGGAAGGCTTCTGTTGTAGTCTGGGAAAGGATTTTACATCACTTTGGATGGGTTTGGGGTTTTTTTGTAAAGAAAAGACCTGCATCATAAAATACAAAATAGTCTGAAGGGCTTGAAACTTTGCAGACCACAAAATGCATTATGCAGCTCTGTCAATAATAATAATAATAATAATAACAATAATAAGGGTTGTGCCTCTTTCCACCCTGTGCAGGTTAGGATAAGAGCTGGAGTTTTATGTCAGTTATTCATCTGCAGGAGTATGGCTGAGACCTGAAGGAACACTTCTGTCTCTCTGATGTCAGGCTTCAGTTCCTTCTGGAAATGGCAAATCTGCAGGCAGATATGGAAAGCTTCAACATATTAAATGTTCTTAATCCAGCAGCACTGAATAAGTATCTGTTTGGGCAGGCAGTGAAACATTAGTTATTGAGGCAGTGGATATGCTTTTTAGTTTGAGGGCAGGAAGATTAACAGTCCGTGACCATGATCCATGTCAGAAAACCTAGCCTCTTGCCAGAGCTCTGGTATTTTAATTGTAAGTTTAAAATTGCACTTGCAATTTTTTTTTTTTATCATTTCTGTCTGCTAGTTTCATCCTTGCTTCTGTATTCTCAGACTTAAACAAAAAAACCCGACAACAAAAAACCCTCCTTGGTTCCCTTATTTGTTCCAAAAAATTAAATACAAAGAAATGCCATCACCCTCTCCCAACAACACCACTGCATCAGCGTTGGTGTCAAAAGCTGCAAAAGCTTCATGAAAACTTGAGAACACACAGTGTGTTGTTTCATCAGTGGTTTGCCAGACTGAATCTGAAAAAACTGCATTTGATTCCCTAAGTTGGGGAATTACAACATGTCATAAATAGATGCCTGGCAATGCACAGCTTTACTAGACAGAACAACAGAACAGCACGTCAAAGCTGCCCTTGGTGTATCTCCACTGACATTATTATGCTAGGGATGAATTTGACATGGATACAACAGGAGAAAAGGGTCCTGTGCCTCAACAGGCACAGACCCCAGCTCACACAGAGAATTATCTACTGCTAAACAAAAGAAATATATAGCTAAGTAATCTCTGTGAATAACTTAGGAAATTTTAGTTATGCACAAATGGTTATTCAAATAACATCTAGATGTAGGAAAGTCCTCAACAGAGTTCTATGTATTGAAATACACATTCATATAAAACCAACACTTCAGGGTAAAGGCACACAGGGATTTGTAAGTGGGTATTTTGATGGGGTATGTATGTGATTGTCTCTCATATCTGGGGGAATTGAGTGCAATGGGAAGGAAATATTCACCTCCTGAGAGGCTGATGATGGGGTACAGCTACAGCCTGGCCCTGTAGTGTCCCCCCACAGCACCAAGGAATGTACTGAAAGAGAACAAGTTTAACATAGAGGGAAGAAAAGATAGTAAAATGTTGAGAAGTACTAAATGGCATTTACACAAGAGGCTTTTCCTCCAGGCTCATGTACCATTTTTGAAAATATGCTCCAGGTGTTTCTTCTTTATTTTCATTCTCTATTTTCCTCCAAATGCAACTATTCTGTCTGTTGTTTTTAGAGGACCCATAACCTTAACATTTGGGTGCAAGATCTGACAGCGATCAGAGGTCGTAGTCTGCCATTCACTTTCTTACATGTTATATTTTATTTTACAATGTCAGAGGAATACAGAGCAAGTTTTCTGTTAGCTTTAATTTCTCTCTCTCTCTCCTTTCCTTGCCGTGTGAGAGTAGTATACCTCTTGCAGGATATTTTAAAACAACTCCAACATTTTTTTCTGGGTAATTCCTTTTCTGAATGCCCCCTTCCATCCTCCCCACATGTTTCTCTTAATATCTGGTATTTTTCTCAAAAATTGGAAGGCAAAATTATGCAGTAAAAACAGCTGACATTTTTGATTTCTCTCTCTCTCCATCTCTCAGTGGAGGAGGTAGCATTTGTCATCCCTGGGCAGAGCAGCTGTTACAAAGCTTTATGGTGAATTGTCCATGTTTACAGTGCTTCAGAAAGGCATTTCTGTAAATACTTTCCTTAAATTGTTTATTACAGCATCCTATCTTAAACTCTGTTTCTCCTTACACACTGAAGTGGGGCAGACTCAGCACTTACTGCCTTGTAGGAACCGGGATCTGGTCAGAGCACTGTAGCCAACAGTCGGGCTTTTTCCATTGCTTTTAAGGGGCTGCTGGTCAAATCTCTTTACACCGTGAACTGGAGCTCAGTTGCTCCCAGTGAATATTTACTACATTTGTAGTACTTAGGAATGCATCTTTTATCCTCAATGATCTTCTCTGTGCCTAAAAAGCTTTCTGAGAATATTTTTTTCTATTGATCCTGGTCACTCAGATGCATTTGTATCTGCTTCTGACAGAGTTAAAGCTTCATCTCCTGCAGTCTCACTCAAACAAGATTCTTCTTTTTTATTTTGTTGGGAGAGGCAGAAGTAGGGAGGTAAGGTCCTATACTTTTGACTCCAATATTCTTTTACCGCTCCTGGCTATCTGGGCACTGAGGCATGACTTTGAATTAAGAACTGGATTACAATGCAATACTCTTTTCTTGGTTTTGGAATTTTTCCTACCTTTTTCTTTCTTTGTTCCTGCCTTTTTCTGATTCACAGACTATTAAATGGTATTTTCTTTGCAGTGCCAACTTTTTCTGGGTTTTTCTCTCACCAACGATACTTCAGTTTCACTTTTTGTGAAATTAAATTAAAAAATAAGTTATGCTTTAATGTGATACAGATACTACTATATCTGATGGATATCATTTACCTCTGAATTTTAAAACTTGCCAACATGTCCTGAAATATTTTTCAATTCTCTTGGAATTAAAAACTTCTCATTTGGCTAAGCCAAATCTAACATGTGAGCAGCTCAGTGGGATGGACCTTCCTGAGTCTCATAAAAATGCCACATCATAACTAGGAAATTCTTTAACTGAGGCCGCTCTCCAACAAGTGATCAGCACCATGGTGGAGCCATATGCTGATGTTTTAGATGGACATCACACTGAAACAATTTTCTTTAACTGATTCCAGTTATTTGTTTGCATGGACTAGGACCACATTAGATTCCCCTATTTTTTTCTATAATGTAATTTTATTTGTTCTTTTCCATTGTCCATCTTCTACTGGTGGCTGAGTTACAAGTCTGGTTAGCACAGAGGGAATGTTCTTCATCTCTTCACAGAGAACAGGAAACTAAAGGAGTAAAGGAGGGTTTTAAGGAACAGTGACATCTCCAGAGCTCACAGGATGAGTCTGGGGTACTGTGGAAGGCAAATACATTTTTATCTGTAAGCAATGGCCATCCAGGATGCTATGCAGATTAGCAATAAGAAGTTATGGCTAAAAGCCACAACAATGAAAGTCCTTGATACTGTTGGCCAATTTCTACAGCAAAAATAATGCAAATATATGCAGAAAAGCTATCAGATCAAGCCTTTGCTCTAGGTACTGGGAGATCTAACATTGAAAGGCTTCTGCTGGTTTGAGATGATTTGGTAGGAAGGAGAGTGTCTTCAGATCCCCAGGCTCAGGACCATTGCTCTGCTCATCAAACATTCAGACAGCCCATGGATAGGATGATCTTGTCACTTGAAGATCTCCCTCAGGTAGTAAATTTGCCTGCAGGAAGGCTCTTCTTTCCAGCAAGTCCTGCCTCAGAATGTTTTCCTTCAGCTTTCTCATATAGATTTCTTTCTCTAGACTGCTCCAAACCGGAGTGAGAATGAAAGCAAGGAGCAGCAGGTGGTGCTTTCAGTAGTTTCCAGGTACATACTTATCTGCCTTGAGCGTACGTTCTCTCTCTGACTCTCCTAAAATCCATTCAACACTACACTCAATGCAGTGAAGAAAATGTATGGTCAAGTAAAGCAATCAGTATTATCTGAAGCCTACTGAGTCCTTCCCTCTATCCAAAACTGTCACTGTACCATTAGCCTTAAATGACTAGTGACTGGTAAAATACCTATAATCTCTGTAAACTGGAGACAGAGGGAGGTTTCCTGACTTCTCTGCATAATCCCGCATCTCTGCAGTGTATAAAAAGCCTCTGTGAACACTCACAAAGGGCTAGTGCCTCAGCTGAGGCCCATTGACTTCATTGGAGCTTTGCCAGACTCCACCAGCCGAGAACCTTTTTTCTTGTATTTTCTAAAGATACTCTTGGGAAAACACTCTTGGAATCCAATGAACAAATTTCAGTCGATAAGAAGTGAGAAAAAAATAGCTTGTGCACCAGCAGAACAAGTCAAATCGAATTCAGAGGTGACTGAGTCGTGCTGGTTGAAGCATTTTTCTATCTGATAATACTGTTTTGGCAAAACGGGAATGTTTTCCAAAAAGGCTCCAGGTTTTATCTGAATGCTATGGGAGATCAGTGGAACCTTTTGTGTCAGAATTAGAACATATAATTTGTTTCAGCTTATTTTGCAATGAAGATTGAAAAATCCTTCTGGAAACAAAGAGGTTTGATCGTCCTGAAAGAAAGCATTTCTGAAAACTCATTTTGCTGTAAATTGTGACATTTTAACTTGTTACTCAGATCTGGCGAGAAAACAAACGTCAAAATTCCTCATGGAAAGGTGTTTTAACACCATTTTAATAACAGGCTGTTTTAATAGGAAATATTGCCTAGGAGATCTGCGAGTAAAATAGATACCCTTATTTTTAGCATTACAAGTGAAATCCTCACAATCACTTTATCGCATGAAACAGCACAGCATTTCATGACACTGCATCGTTTTCCTCTGCCTGTGTTTAACCATCACAAGTTTCACAAGCTTTCAGTTTAGTTGCAGTGTACAGATACCTGCTGGACTCAGGAACATCAGCATAAGCATATCACAGAATCACAGAGTTGTAGGGGTTGGAAGGGACCTCGAGTGATCATCGGGTCCAACCCCCCTGCCAAAGCAGCTCCCTAGGACATATCACTCAGATAGGCATCCAGATGGGTCTTGAATATCTCCAGAGAAGGAGACTCCACCACCTCCCTGGGCAGCCTATTCCAGTGCTCTGTCACTGACTGTCCTTAAAAAATTTTAGATGAGACATGAGAATGCAGTAGGCAATGTAGGGCCAGAGGCAAGAGGATGTCTAAATCTGCTGGCCCCAGGAAGAGCTGGGATGGGAGGAGGGATCGTTCACTCAAACACCTCTAAGGACAAAATTGGTGGGGATTGTTATTTGGAGCATTCAGCACTTGAGTTTCTGCTACTTTCATGCTGTTTCCCTACAGATTGTTTTCCTGTTGGTAAAGACTTGTGGGAGGAAGTAATACATCACTTCTGTAAAGTTATTGATGCTAGAAATGTGATCCATTCTCTGAGACGGGCTCTGCTGGTGAGGCAGGTATATTTAGAGATCTTATATTGGGCAGAATGGGTTTTTTACCTGAAATGATGTAAACCATTTATCATTTTTTCTGCATCCAGAGAGAACATTTTCTGTAACTTAAAAAAGACAATAAACATACTGATCTGAACAGCACACCACGCCTTGGAGGTGCACAAAGTTCTTCTACCAGAGCTCCCTTGGAGTGGTTCCCCTGGGAGATTTCCCTAAAAATCACACGAATGGGCCCTCCATTAAGAATAAATATAAGTCCAAAGTGCACTTCCTTGACCTTATATTTTGAGAGCTTCTATTCACCTCATTTGGGGATCTCTTCCTCTCTTCTGTATTGATAAAATGTCTCTTTTTGTTCACGTGAAATATATTTGCATTCATGGTACTATTTCAGACTTCTCAGCTCATAAGGATATTTGCATACTGAAGTGGTGCTGATTTTGTTGTAATTCCACTCATTTCATATATTTTTTAGTTGTAAGGAGTAAAAAATTTCTTTACATCAGAGGATCATTATGGAGTCAAGGAGCTTAATATTCTCCTTGTGTTTCCTACCTGCAGTGTGGTGGGAAGATGAAAGTTAATCTCCAGCCACTCCATTTCCTTTCAAAGAGGGAAGAGTCACTGAAACATCATTTGTGTTTGTGAGCCCCACCTGAAAAAGTAGGTGAAGCATCAGATTCCTTCACTTAGTTTATTTTCCTGATTAGTTTTAGTTTTGCACTGGTTTATTCAGGAGCATCTAAATGTGCCTGGTTTGGTCTGTGAAGAGCATGAAGTTGCAAACAACAACCCAGGCAAATCTGCAGCGGTGTCGCTGAGTCTGTATTTGCGTCCCGTTCTGTACTGTTGGTGTTTGTGCTAGGGGCGTATTTGAGAAACTACCTTTCTCTGAGCAGCAGAAAACCTGTGGAAAACCTGCAAATGCTTTTCTTCTGATAACCTCTGGGTGAGCATTGGTGTGCTGGAGATAGAGCAGACTGGTTACCTGAGCTCTTCTGTGCACACTGTTAGCCTTCAGCACTGACAGCTTCCACTGTCCGGACAGGATTTTCTGGAAACACTTCAGGCAGTCATTGTCTTTGTTATCCTGTGTTTCAGGGCGGGAGGGATGTTACTCATTTTGCTGTTATTTCTCTGTGTGCTTATAGTAACTGCAAGAAATTGTGGACCTCAGTAATTCTTTTTCTGATTCAAAACACTAATCCTGGCCTCAGTTACACATGTATGATTTCATAACCCAGAATATCAGGGTATTCAAAAACTATGCAGGAAATGAAGCTTCTGAGGACTTTTTTTGTTCAAGTTTTTATTCTAACCTCTGAGTACATCATAGCTATGAGAGACAAAGATGACTATCTATCTCTATGTAAGTATGTATTTTATATACTTTTATGAAGTTATGGAGTTAATTTTGTATTTATATTACTGTAATGATTATGCAAGGAATAGAACTTCCAAATGCTGCAGCTATTTTTTAATTTAGAAGGATGACTTATCGTTTCCTGAGAAGCAAATGTAGGCCGTAATTTGCCTCACTACTCCTTCCTAAACCTCCCTGATAGATACGATACTAAACTGAAAAAACAGTAATGACCCCCACTTGCCTCAAATGCCTGTACCTAGATTCCACTGATGCCTGCTCTCACTTAATTAAGGAACTCATTAAGGATTATGCAAAAATTAAACTCTGTGGTCTCTGCTTCTGATCCCCTACACACATTCTAGTCCCAGATTGAGCCACCATCAAGTTGGCCACATCTACATGTGAGCAAAGGATAGTGGGATCCCTGTGATACCAGATTTCACATTAACTCTGAAGGCTCCTGGCATTCCAGTACCCATCAAGTTCTCCTCATGCCCTTATACTTTGAGCCCAACCCTAGACCAGTTTTTCAAACAGTATTTAGATTTTTGCTTCTTTGTCTATAAAAAAAATTGTATCAGTTGGGTGAAACCCACTGTTTTGTCTCCCAGGTCAAATAGAGCCTTTTTTAGTGATTCAGTCCACCAAATACCGTGAAGCTGACCCACAGGTTCACTGGTACAACAGTGGTAACTTGCAGTTTTCCAGACCCCAGAGGACGCTTCCATTTCTCATCTGGGCTGTGCTTGGTGCAGCTCTGGGTTAACAAAGATGTGCTTCAAACACGGAACCTGCTGCCTGCTTGGAGGAGCCCTGCGACTTCTTCCCTTGTCGTGCACTGAGCAACTCCTCACAGAAAGGGGATTGCCTCTGTTTAGCTCCAGGAACAGACTGTCTAAATAGCATTTTGTTATGTAGGTTTAGTGTGTCAAACTGCCTTCCAGAAAATACACACTGGTGGGGAAATGCCAGTGAAGTCCCAGATGCTGGACATGTATGCCTGCATGGGAGGAGGAATTCAACCTCACAAGCCTTAGATTACTATTGATGTTATAGTTGTATCTATCTAACAGCCATTCAGTTGCTGTTGTGTACCTGTTAGCTGCTGTTCTTTGAGTTTGGTTCGTGTGTTTTTTCCCTTGTCTACTCTCTCCTTATTTGATTTTGTGACTCTCCCATAACCGAGTACCTATGAGGTACCCTTGGTGAATTGGTGTGTAAAATGTTAAGGGGAAAATTCCTGTGATACAAAAAAGTGGGTGCAAGCCTAGATGATCTCTGTTACAAGCAAAGGGTGGTGTGAGAACACAGTTGCCGGTTTGGTTTAAATAAGATCTCCCCGTTTCTGTAAAATTTTAATGTAGGCAAGGTAGATATTAGGTTTGTAGATGACTGACACCCAGATGAAGCTTTCCACAATGCTTTATCTCAGTCAGCAACACCAGCATGACATTCCCAGGCATTCAAGTTGCTTTGTCTCTCCAGGGGCTTTTGAAGAGAGCTCTCTGGTGAGAAGTGGTCCCTTTTGCTAGGTCCCTTTTTGCAGCAAGTCTGAACCATTCAGCACAGCAAAGGGCTCTGGGAGGGCTCTGTGCTCCAGTGAGCATGGAGTAGGGCTTTGGCAACAAGCACTTAAACACAGATTTCTGTGCTGATTTGTCTTGTAGGTCACTGTTCGTGGGAAGCTGTTGACTAGGATTTTATTCTGGTTTTTTTGAAACTTTATTTTAACCTGTATTTTATACTTTTAAAAAATGAATGTGGGTTTTTTTATATATCAAGACTGTTATCTCACTCTGACTTCTCTTGGGAGCTGATTTTTCCTCCTCTTGGTCCCCGTTTTTGTCCTTGACTCTTCCTTCAACTTGGGTTCTCTCATTGGATTTTGAGTAGAATCTGTATTTTGTATCCCATAAGGCCTATCCATGTTTGCTTTATTTTCTACCTGTAAATGCCCTTTTTCTGATTGCTTTTGTGACTAAGCGAAAACTATTAACAGAGCAGTTCTGATGTGAGCAGAGATTTCTGTTAATCTTACAAACCTTAACTAGCGTGTGCTTCAAAAAACAAGCTGAGATGTCTCTTTTGAGACTGTCAATATAGATACTTACTTGCTACTCAGGTCATCTTGAAGAAGCCCTCAGCAATGATTTTTGGACATTGTGGTTTGATGATGATTTATTATCCTGGGATGCTGAATGGGATGGGACAAGAACATATATGCTACAAATTATGCTTACAGTGTGCTGATATTGCCTCTGCTAGTTAGCCATGGGCTGTTCATTACAGTGCCAACTTCCAGTGTCCATCAGGGCTCTCCAAGGACACTATTAAAGGGGTAAAAAAGCTGGAGCTGTTTTTCTTGGCAGAGTAAATCAATTCCCATGGCTTTTGTCAGATAAACCCATTTTAAATGTGAAACTTCCTGTTTATTTAGCTTCCCATACTCTTGGCAGCTTCAATCTATGTTAAATTGTTTGACTCCAGGTGAGTCCAAGGGGTACGTGTATGTGCTTTGCCACTCTTCAGGAAATAACCTTTTCCTTTTAGTTTCTTGTGAGGCAGCATATTGTGTGTCAAAAATAACAGTTTGGTGGTACACAGCAGTGTAGTGTGAAGTGGTTTAAAACTCTGTTGACTTAAGCATTTTCCACAGAAACACAGGAGACTGCAGCCATCCCCCAAAAAACGGTGTCTTCCTAAGTAAGGAAATACATTTCAGTAGTCATATTAAAACAATCACAATGCTTGTTCTGCTCATTAAAGAAATAGAATAAAAAGAAGGAAGCATTTTTGGTTTGCTTTAATATTAAGCAGACTGTCTGACCTCTGGCTGACAGGAAAAGATGCAATTTCACTGCGAAAGAACTTATTTCATTCAAAAGTGATGAAATGTCATTGCTGGAAAGATGCAGGAAAGATTGCATAGGACAGATTCTGGATGGCTTGTGTAGGGCACTGATCCCAGATGGCCCTCTCCATTTTACAACATCACAGCAGTGCTCATGGAGGGGAGCAGGAATCTTGACGTCTGTGTCAGCCGCAGATACAACCACTTCTGACAGATGGGTCATTCTCTGCAGTCCTGCAGTAAGTCATTGCCATTTTAAAATTCTTGGGGTGATTTGGAATTGCTTAGCATCCAGCACCTGATAGGCTGGCTGGTTATTAAGTTTAGCCGCAGACATGCTTTGATTGAAATATGTCAGGACTGAGTTGTGAACTGCTGAAGTCTGTGGTTGAGATAGACCATCTCACATTAATCAGTTTTTTGGCCTTGGCACTGACCCCTCTGCTTTTCTGAATTGCTGAAGGGGACCAGGCCATTCACCACAGCCCTCCCAACTGCTGCAAAATCCTCTGGCTGCTTACAAGACTTTAGCCTTTGTAAACATTCGGGCAGTGGCCTCTCTGCTTTCTCTTCTAGGGACAGCAACATGAAATAACTGCTTCTCTCCTTTCGTACTTCTGCATGGACAGTGATCATTAACTCCCTAGCTTTTCTGGGCTTGCATCTAATGTATTGTAGCAGCTCTTGTGCTGCAGAAGCACAGTTGTTTCAGGCAGTTTATGCAAGAATGCTAAAGCAAGCTTTTGTAGGTGGTACTTTAGGCTTCTCATCTGCTATCCAGACCCGATTTACAATCGAGTTCTCTGTGTCAGAGCTAAATCTTGACCTCTCCTGCTAATGTTGGTTATCCTGGTCTGTCTCCCAGAATGTGAATTTAGGTTGCTTTAAACTTGATTCTTGTTCCAAAATTTAAACAGGGAATCGGATGCCCCCAGCATGCAGGAGACTTGTTCCTCCTTGGTGTGAGGAAGGGCTGATGATCAAAGCAAGCTGCAACCCTAGCCTCTTAATTGGTTTTCTTTAACCACCAAGATATCTAAAAAAGGAATACCTAAGATCTCCAAGTAGATTAATTAATAATTTTTAATTTGTTTTCTTTTTACAGTGGTCCTTAAAGCTAAAACCATTGAGACTTGACCTATGAACTAACTCTATTATTGAATAAGCCAACGGACTAATTTCTCACAAAGCCAAAATACAACATTTGCAGATGTTGTGAATGTTCAAGCAAGCTAGAATGGAAAAGGGAAAGGGTTTCCTTTCCAGTACTCTTTAGGATCAGAATTGAGCATTTACTGCTCATGCTGATCTACATGGTCGGATCTGGGTGTCTCTCACTAAATTTCCTGTGTTTCACTTATTTTCTTCTTTCGATGCTCATCCCTTCTCCAAATACCTGGTTACCACTGCGTTCATTTTCTGCAGTTTCAAGGACTGTAGATCATACCAACACCCAAAGAAGTTTTGACATCACTGAAAAGGCTGAGAGAAAAAAAAATAGAGAAGTAGTATATACAGTACCCTTCTGCTATGCAATGAGCTTGGAGCACCATGATAGTTGGACTGTTCGATCTTGTAGGTCTTTTCCAACCTTAATCATTCTGTGATTATCCTGTTTGTTCTATTCACTGACTTGGTTTCTTAAGCAATCTCAGAAAGAGATACAGGCCTATACAGATTGACAGGAGACAGTGGAATTACATCAACGGAAATCTGAATCAGTTCTTGAATGAACAAGAAAAATTTTGCAGTAGTTAAGAAGTCCTCCATTTGCTTTTAAATCCAGGAACAGATTGCTGACATCTAACCAGTAAAATAAACATTCATTTTCATAGCACTCATGGATTGATGCCACACAAAATCTTCTAACAGTCCAGATCTAGAAGCACACAACCATAAATCGTTCTATTGACACAACTAGTAGCAGTTTTACAGATGCACTTAAACTGTCTCAAATAAAATTTTAATTGCCTAATTTTGTGGAAATTATGGGCCCAGATCCAGGCATCTACATCTGCAGTTTGATACTTGGAAAAAAGAACTTAAACTTCATTGCATACAGAGAATAGTGTGAATTTGAGTGCTGTACAGTTGCAAAGTCATCAAAGTTACAAATCACTGGAATTCTTAGGAATGAAGGTTGGGGATCCTGAAGAAAAGATGTCTGAGGCAGTGACTGAGGAAAAAAAGGTTGAGCTTCCTTGGTTTGGTTCTAGTCCTAGCTGAATAGGACTATTTGCACCCATGGCCATGCCTTTGGGTGCTGATAGTGTATTCTTCCTGCCAACCTTGATTTGAGGGAGAGGGAACCCTCTCATCTCCCAGATGGATGTCTAGAAACTCATTTCCCTGGCCTGCAAGAGGATTTTACAAAAGAATTGTTCTGTCGACTTGTGTCATAGTGATTTCCAATAATTCATAGTTCATTGTACATGGAAATCAACTGCTTCACTTCAGGCAATTAATTAAGGTTGAAAATTAACACTTTCCTGCTTAGATGGCTTGCTTTCTTTCTACCCCTTCTTGCCACTGCCTCCTCTTGATTTCGATGGACTTGCTACTTCAAACAGCTTTGTGCAGTCCTCTTGCGTGGGGCTCCTCTGAAGCCCATATGGACACTCAAAGGTCATGTGAGGAATGCAATCCTCAACACTTAGACCTAAATGTTTCCATTTTCTAGGGCATCCACTAGAACAGTTTTCCCTTGGAGGAGTCTCTGGTTATTTGTGCTTGAAGCAAAAGTTAGTGAGAAGTCTGTTGACCCTTTAAGGCACCAATATTCAGCTATTTGCTTGTGGTTCTTTACTTGATAAGTTACTAATTTAGGGTGAAATCATACTCTTTAGTGGCTCCCTGTTCATAAATCACAATCTGACATTTTTTCTCTGGGGGAAGATTGCTGTTTGCAGTATGCTCTGCCACCAGAACAGATGACAATATTAGTTTATCAGGAGAAACCTATATTTTAAAAACAAATCCTGATGCAATAAATTCCCAGCTGTCTGTATTGCTGCTCAAATGTTTTTATTGCCAGACTCACTGTGTGAACTTGAGCTCAGAATCCTTTGTACAGAAAGCAAAGAAATCTAAAATGGAATGTGTGATCAAATGGACAGAGAGGGGAAAGCAGTATTTCAATTTGACAATGGCTTGACAGCCTGTACAGGTATTATAGCAGATTACCTACGCTGATGAGAAATCACACACCGCTTTCAATTAAGCAGCATTTGATAAAGAATAAGATTTTGCTAAAGCTGGAATCCAGCATTTTTCAGAATCTGTTAAGATGTTCTTGTCTTAGATTGCTACCAGAAAATTTGAGGCTAGATTTATAAAAGCATTTTAAGCCTTTGATTCTTGCAGAACTGGAGCTTCAAATTGTTTATTGATGCCGTCCCTTTCTAACTAGCAAAGTACACGGAATGAGTGTAAGGTCCTTACACATATAACTGGCATTGCTCTTTGCAGGAAGAGTGAGACACAGAAATTACAAGGTTTGTCCTCTGTCTTTTAGATGACAGAAATGGAAATCTCCATCTCAAGCCCTTGTGACAGGATGCCAAACTTGCTTTGCTGCTGCCACCACAGCAAAGAGTAGCACCTCAGACTGTGATTTATGCTGGGCTGTTGGTGGCCACACAACTGAGTGAAGAGCAGTGGAAGAAGCTTCTTTCCCAGCTCCCCCTGTGTAATATGCTTTCCCTGTCTGTGTCTGGGTGAGTGTGTCACTCCTTCCCTTGGCTTGCACCTCACCAAAGTGGCTGGGAGGCTGTGAATGATGCCAGAGCCCAGCCAGATAGCTGTGATGGGGACATGTGCCTAAAAAGTTCAGCTTCTTTCAGGGAGGGAGATGTGATGTGCAGTCTTCTCCCTGTTCCCACATGGAGCTGGAAGATACAGGGTCACCAAAGCTTTGAGCAAACAGCGAGAGGCCTTGGAATGAACCCATGGGCATCTCGTGGGACCTTGCTACCTGTTTCTTCTTTGTAAAATGGCACCCATGTAAAATATAGTAGTCAAGGCTTCATTTTGAGCAGGTTTGTTTTCTCTGTTCTTTTTCTCAAACACTGTTTTGGAGAAAGTTGGAAAGAAATTACTAAAAGGATGGAGAGTTGGAGGAAGGCAGGAGGGAATGCTCGATTCCAGTTCTGCTGCTGGCACCAGCACCTTCCATGTCTATTCCTGCCCTTGCTGTCCCCTTCCCTGTCTGCTAACTGGTGTCAGAGTTCTGTTGCTCACACCTTCCTTCCCTGCCATTATAAATGATGTTGCTGGTAGCCTCATCTTCTGTATGTGCATCAGGTTATGGGACACTTGGATGAAGTGCTCTCCATGACCCTTGTATCCTTGGCTTGGGAGTAACAGGGACTCAGCAACTGCAACAGCAGTAGTAGGCTCTTCAGTCATGCTAAATTCCTTTTTTAAAAGCAAAAACACATGTCCTTTTGTATTCCAGCAGAGTACTGCTGGTGTAAGAACTTTGTTCCTATGGGTCTGGAAATGTCTTTACATGCGTAATGCATCTTTATTTCGAAGAACACAGGCATGTGCAATTATTATATGTACACACCTTGAGCCTATTTGAAATCATGTATGCATATGTGTGAGGCAATTAATTTCCATTCTTCAGAAGTAAGAGAGTGAAGGAGGCTTTTTCCCTTTTTGCAGTGGCAGGGTAATGATTCAAACTTACTTGGTTTCTTTTCCTCTCGATTTGGTGCTGTTGCTTCCAGATCATATTGCTTGGGAAAGTAAAGTCTTCGTATAGAGGAGCTTCAAGTAATAAAAAAGGGAATGATCAAGAAATGTTAATGATTATCAGTATTCAGTATAAATCAAGGATAGTCAAAAAAGCAGTTTGTGAGAATTCACTTATTTCAAGGAGAGAAGTAATTTTTCTGAAGGATGTTGTCATGATAAGAGCAATAAGAAATGGTTACCTGTTGGAACTAAGACTCATGCTCCAGTGCAAGTCGCCTCATGAAATTAGTTTGCAGTATAGTTGATGTGCACTGGGTTTGGTTTTCTCTATGGTTGCCCATTTAAAATGTCCCTTGGGATAAGAATTTGAGTGCATAGCTTTAGGGTTCACATATTTTTTTCACCAACTAGAACCCTCTTTAATGTTCAAGTAGATAGCAATATGACCGGTGCCAACAGGAAACATGGGCAGAAGAGGTGAAGGAAGACCAAGTGACCAAAGTTTGATACAATTGCTTTTCTCTTCTGCTCATGATGTAACTCATCAAAATATCTTGCACCATTTATGCAGAGTCTGTTTTAGTTGACATAAAAGGTGGAAAGAAGTTGTTTCATGAAGACTGTAGCATGTTCCTCTGGGACTTGTGAAACTCAATTTTCCCTGAACATAATTAATATCTTACCCATTATGAACTTGGGGAAGGTACATGTAGCTTGAAATGGCAGCAGTCTAATCATCAAAGGAGACACAAGGCTGAGGGAATCATATGCTGGGTATTCATTTAGAAAATGAACTTCAGGAGAAATCAGAGAAAGGCACTAACACTGGGCTTTATGTCTGTGCTTTACCACTTCTACAAACAAAAGATGTGACCTACAGCAGTTACGCAGCGCAGAGGGTTGTTTTATCAGCACTGCTATCACATTCCACTTGCACACAAGAGACCAAAATCCTGCCTTGATGCAATCCCCTTCACTTTGTTGAAAGAGCAGCATAACTGAATTTTCCTCATACTTGCCAGTGATTTGCCTATTAAATGGAGAGGTCAGCATTGCATTCCTTCCCTGCCTCTCAAGATATTGTTTTCTAAATAATTATGGACCATGGTGTTTATCACCAGGAAGCTGTGCCCATCTTTTTGCCAGATTTAATGCAGGCTGGCCAAAGCCTTCAAGAGGAGAGTGTGGTATGCTGAGTGGGAAGAACCATCACCTGGAGCTGCTGGGAAATCCAAGAGGGAACATTGAACCATTACCTGTTAGTGAAAAAGAAGCAAGGGACCAAATGGGCCAGGTGTGGTTTGCATGCTGTTTGTGTGACATTGTAGGCTGGCAAAACAGTATGTTGCCTTTGTGTGAAGCCTCGATTAGCAAATTTAAGTGACATTGCAGCTCCAGGGAAGATGAACTTCTTGATCGTCTACCAGAAGTGTGAGGAGGTTAAAACCGTGTTTTGTTCGTAGCCATTGAAACACAGCCACTGCAGCCAGGCAGAGTACAAAAAGGCTACTTTGGATCAAGAGCCAGTGAATTCCTGGGGCTTTTCCTTTTATTTCCCAGCAGATCTCTCTCTTGGGCAACTGAAATATCACATTCACTTTCCAAACAGTCAACACAGGGCTAGATGTTCCTCTCTAGATTTGAGTGCAGTGGAACAGCACTGTGTCAGTCACTCTGGGGCTCATCTCCTGTTCTTTGAACATGTCCTGCTTGTGAGTTTGCAGTTTTATCACCATTTTCAGCTAAGGGATATTGAACAAAATATTCTTTAATGTTCCAACAAAATAAGTACTCTAAACAGGTTTCAGACTTGTGTCTGATGCCTTCAACTATTAGCTTTGATCTTCTGTAAGACAACTTCTTCTCTATGATGTACTGGATCAACCTAGTCAGGGATCTCAGCCCGCTGACACCTCTGAGCTAGCACATAGGAGCTAGATATAATTAAACCACAGTAGAAAGCTTCCCCAACCCCAAGAGTGAGTTCAATATAACACAACCAATGAAGTAAGAAATTAAGGCCTTCCCTGTGTTTTCTGACCAAGCTTCTGAAAGGTTTTAATCCTATGAAGGAAAGCGACCCATGACTAAGAGCATTCTGAGGCCACAGCCTAAAAGAGCCTCTGACATGAAGTTATCTCTGCTGTAGGAGTCAGGAGCACATCAGCACACAGAGGAGCTTTGGGACGGACTGATTTGTGAGGGCAAACAGGGCAGGAACCTGTTATGGAAGTGTTTAGTGGTATTCTCATTATAGCCAACTCTTCCTCCTATGAGTTCATTTTCTAGTTGTTACAGGCAATGAACTTGTAAAGTGTCATAACTTTAATAGGTAGTATCATCTCAGTGTGGCGCAGGATACTAAACATTGACACCTCCAATGGAAGCCAGGGGGAGTTCAGCATGTTTTGATTCTGACTGGCTTCACAAATTAGGACCAAGTCCTTCATTTACCAGTTATCTGCACTTGTCTGGTGGTGATCAAGTCTGTTGGTGTTATCCTATTTGTATAGGTCAACAACATTAATTGGTTTTCATGCATCTTGTATATTGAGCATGCAAAACGTGGGCTGTCTTGCCAAGAATAGCAGCAGAGGCAAATTAAAGAGTGCTTATGTTGGGGTAATCATAAGATGCTTCCAGGTAATTTTAATAAATTAGTTGTTCAAGTCACTCAGATAGCAGTAAATTAATATGTCTAGAGCAACGTGTTGTATTTTCTATCAATCGTTTCTTATTTTCCTTAATTATATTTCCCCTGCTTTAGCTATTGCCTTCTAGCCATGGAACAGTTATGCTTTAGCTGCAGTAGGTACAAAGATTAGAATACAAACAGTGCATTTAGCTCTCAGCGGGAGCCCGAGTTTAAAAATGGTTCAGTGAGTGCACAACAATGTTAAATGGGGAGCATACTGCAGATCAAGGAGTGGTTCTGAGAATCCTGTTCAGCTAATGCATGAGGAACATACCCAGGGTCACGAGCATGCAGAAGTACTGGAAAAGACAGCCTTGGATACCTAGCGGGCTATTTTTGTGTAGATAATGGAGGCCACTTGGCTTTTACTAAACATCAGAGCTGAGCACTTTTAATAAAATAGGTTATTTTCAACCTAACAGAGACTTCCCTTCTCTGCACAGTGGCATTATCAGAAGTCCTTCCAGCTAAAGAAGCCATGGAAAATGTCACTTACATGTTCAAAGGATGATTTTCCCTTTCCCTGGTACTGATATGTCAAGAGCAATTCTAGTGAAGTCTTACCAGCGAAGAACCAGTCCAGATTGTCACTTCAGAATATAAGGCCCTGATCCTGTCTTCACAGAGAGCTTCTGAGATTCTGTGCAGACTTGCAGGTTACCTGCGCTGTACTACTTTACAGATCTTCTCCAGTAACACCTCACAAAGACTTTGGCTCAGCGTGCTTTAGCATTCGAAGATAGGATTTCAGGCTGGTGAAACAGGAGGTTCAGTAGAGAGTCCTGAACCCTGGTGAAACAGGAGGTTCAGTAGGGAGTACTGAACCACATTGAATGTACCAACACAGCTTTATTAGCTCTTTCTTACTTCTGGAGACAATGACTTGGCAGGGCATATGCAAAGAGATTCGGAAAAAAGCTGGGAATGCAATGCAGAAGCCCTGGCTTACAGCCATGGCTTATCCAAGCCTGCGGTTGGAATACATTTTCCTTGGGTGTACTCCAAAGGGAGGGGAATGTCTGATGTACTTGGGGGGAGGCAGGATGTAAAAGCACAAAAATTGCAAAATTGGCACAAATGTGCTGAAGATATGAGTGAGCAATTCATTCTTAACTGGCATCAATAAAATCTTTATGATGGAATAGCTATATTTAGTTTTCTTCCTACTTCTCCATGAATTTTCTGAGGTTTATTTTCTGTGTTCTAAATCTATGAAAATGTGTGTGTTTTAATTGATAATAATGTTAATGCTAGGCTAGTGCCTTCTTTAAAACAAAACCTACATGTTAGTTGAGCTACAGCAAGTGTCCTAGTTTTTGTTGTTTATGCATAATGCCAACTGCAGTGTTGCCTGAGTATCGAGGTCCAGCCCTACAGTCTGAGTTACCTGTTCCCGTTTGCAAATTCATTTTGCATTTACATATCTTCTCTTGGGTACTGCCTATCTAGCAGAACTGTCTTGCTGTTTGTATGTTTAGTAATCTGGCTAAAGGTAAGATATATAATCAAGCTGCAGCGGTCTCAGTTCTCGGTCTAAGTCCTGTTTAGCAGGGCTTCACTTGCATCTGTTTAATTCAAGTGTTATGTTGTTAATCAGAGTGCATGACAGATATTATGGGGAAACACCAACCTGTTTTCAGCCAAAGTGCATCTTAAGTTTGAGTTTTCTTTGCTGTTTTTCATCTTGTAATGTATATTTTCTCCCAGTGTATCACTCTGAAATATGTATGAATGCTTCCAATCATCATTTCTGGCCATCTGTGCAGTCTAGTGGGGATTTCCTATGCTACTTCTATTAAAATTTGTCATTTCTTATACATTTTCTGGAGGACCAAATTTATACAGGAGGTATGGGGAGAATGCCCTTGTGGCTCTGAAGTACTGAAAAGAAGAGCACATAGAGAACAATGTGACAAAACAAAAGCTTAAGTGCCAGTGGATTGTCCATAAATAGTTGATAAAGCTGAATATACCTTTCTGTAAAGCAAGGCAATGTGTGCCTAGTATTAAAATGAAGAGGACTATTCAAAAAGTAGATACAGGTTATAAAGACAAATATTTTAAAAGCAAGATCACTGTATTGGGAAAGCCTCTCAAGAGGAGGAGTGGAAGATTCTTCATACAGATCTTTGTGAGATGAGATTGGTCAAAATTAATCGGTCCAGGCTCAGCACTGCACTAACTAGGTAATGGAAGACAGCCTCAGGTCTTTTCAATGTTTAGTTTTTATGCTTCGATGAACATTCTCCAAATTCAGGTCACTCAAAACATTAGGTGCTGGTCACAGATGAACGTTTCCTAGCCTATTTGCATTTTGCAGTATGGGCTCAAAGGGTTAGCAGTTCTGGATGCAATCTGAAGAAGATCTGTGGCTTGAAGAGCTAAGCTAATTCTTCATTTCATTGATGATCTAAGGCCAGCATTTGTCCAGTGTGCCTGAAGCTCTTAGAAAACACAAATCCTAATTTTGAAACAATGGTTCCAATCTTCTCATTTGAAACCTTCTAAAATTTCTATTTGCAAGTTGTCTTTCTAGAATTTCTCATCCTTAGCAAGAATAAACAGACCGTTCCCACAGGCACGGTATTTCACAGGTAGCCATGAAAGTAATAGGTCTGTTGTTAATCTAACCCTCTCTGATTGAAAAGAAGTTCTCAAAAGTGGAGTCAACAGACCTGCCACTGCAGTGTGAAGCTCTTGAGAACCCAAGGACTAGCTTAGTGTTGTACATGTTAGCGTCCCACTTCAAGAAACACATTGCTTCTCAAGGACACAGTTAGGCATTAGGGGCATTTGTGTAACCTTTATCTCCTAGGAGGACACTGTCTATAAAATTCTCCGTTGTGTGCTTTTTGTCCTGTTCCACCTGGGGATGGGCTCTGGTAATTCAATGGCAGATGACAAAATGCATATGTTATCCTACATCAGTTTGGTTTCTGTTTTCCATTGTTGTACTTAGCATCCAAAACAATTTTTGTACCCTTCTACTATGATAGTTGATTTTAAAATTCTTCCTTGCTGTTTTTTGTTGTGAGAACAAATGTCTCCACCAGAAAAACCTGGTTTTGTCTATTTCTTGTCTAGCCAAAGCCATCTTTCTTGTTCCTAGGTCTTGTTTACAGTGAAGCCCTTGTATACAGAGCATAAGAGCAGCTTATATCAACTGGGAATACCCAGCAAGCTTTAGGATATGCTTTAAAAGGATCTTGAAGCTGTACTTTTGCTGTTGATCTCAGAAGATTCTAGTAATGAAGTGAATAAAAAGAAAGTTTGCTATAGTCATTCATGGTAACATCATACACCAGACTGAGAAGATATCTCAGAAAGCATATTTACACTTCAGTCCTTGTTGAAGCCCCATGGACAAGGGAAAGCCATGCAGAACATATAGTTGTGAAGCTAAATGTTCACCAAAAAGTGGCCTTTTGAGAGTTTTGGTGTTAAATTTCCATTCATAAGGCAGAGAAGGGTTATACTAGCAGAAGAGCCTTAAAAGGCTCTTGGCTGCTAAGGCTGTGAGTGCAGCTGGCAAAGAGCCTCCTGAATGCTTGTCACAATGTGCCACTCCTCACCCTCTTCCTTTGCATTCAACACAAACACACCAGCCTGTATTTTCTGTTTAGAATAATAATCCATAACATACTACAGGTATCCTATCCTGCCCCGCCGCTGAGCCCAGCTGTCTTGTCTGTGACCCTCACAGGGCATCATTCACTCCAGTCTTTCACAGCTTGCCAAAGCTTTTATTTCTGTTTTGTGACAGGGTTTATGGCTTCGTTTCAGACGTAAGAGACCTCCCCAGGACTGACTGACTCATCACCAAATGGTCTGCAAAGCAACAGATAGGTTCTCCAGCTTGCTCAGTCAGAGCTCCAACATCTGACAATTACAAAATTGCATTATGCAGCAATTCTGCAACTGCAGAGCCAGGTGATGTCATGTACTGAGTTGCTACCACAAATGGGAAGGATGCTTTGGAAAATTAGGCTCTGTGGAAGTGGGTACTGACAATGCCTTGGGACTCTTCAGATCTAGCAGTGAGAAATGGCACAGTCTCTTGAATGATGATCGGAGCTTTAAAAACTAATACACAACTTGTGCCGGGTCCATTTTTTTAAACTACTTGAAACATCATGTATCAAAGTAACTGGAAGCTAAGCTGAGGAGAAACCTTTTGTTTTTTTGCTAAGCAAATTCATTGCAGCTTAACTGGGAAAAATTCGCAGGAACATTTTTCAGTGTGAGCCTCTTGCCTAAATTTGTCACGTTTCCTGAATGTGCTGTCAGGATGAAAAATGTCACCAACAAATCAGCTACAGAAATTCAGGAACGTGGGAATTGGTTAGTTTGGGGGGAGGAGAGAGGGGGGGTTGCCCTTTTTTTTTTTTTTTTTTAATGGGAGAAGGAGCAAGGGTTTTTACTGCTTCTGAGGTTTGTCAGCTTCATAGCTTGAATTAGGAGTAGCAGAAACAGCCAAGACAAGCCTGGAGTCAGGCAGTGTAGGTACTATTGTGGCTCTGCTGGAACCAAAGCATTTCATTTCAGAAGAACCAATATGACTGTTTAATAATCTGCGTATATCGCCTAATGTCTTAAGCTCATTGTATTCCCACAGTGTCTGGGGGTAAAGGAAACCTGGTTTAAACTTAATGTCATTCATTGGTACTTACTGGGTGTTTAGTGTTTGCCTTTGGCTCTTTGGTGATTTCACTAGAAAAGAGCTTGGAAATTAAAGGAGCTCATGAAATCAAAAGAATTTTCATACTGGCCTTCAGTGAGAGCAGTGACAGTCTGGGTCTGCTGCAAAGTCCTCCCCAGGGAAGAAGCTGCTCTAAATTGAAAAATCCCATAGGATGCACTGAAGTTGAATTCTCAGCAGTTTTTTCCAGCCCCTGAAACTACTATATAAACTTTAGCAGCTTTTAGCCTATATACATGTGTTCTCATTGATAATACACAGAGAGAGAGATTTTAGTTGGGTTAAAAATGAAAATTAGCATATAAGTTTTCAAAATTGCTGGTGGTTGTAGCAAATGAGAAGGTTACTCTGCAAGGCTTAACTCTGTAGGATCAGGCATGATGTTCATGTGACTACTGGGATACTTTCGTTCTTTGCTGAAAGGCCATTTGCCCATGCAGAGCTCTCCCATCACGGGGAGAGGCAGATCGCATTGGGGCTGAGAGGACAGATGACCCCTCGGTGTAGAAGCTGAAGAGCAGATCCTATCAGAAAGAGAAATCTGGCTATTTTAACAGAGACACTGATCTGAGTGGAGTCAGCTGTATTCTGCACACTGACTCCGAAAAACCGTCAGAAGGGTATTCTCCAATTATTCACTGAACAGGAACTTTTCCTAAGCTCTTGTGTCTTTGGCATAAAGCACTGAGAGAGTCATGTTATGAAGTTCAAGTATCCCATTTATATTAATTTTTTCAGATTTGTTTCCTTTACCTTCTGATTAAAACGTGTACCCACTGTGATAGAGGTGCACTGCTGGAGCTTCTTCTTTCATATGAAGGTACCGATAATGTCAGGAAAACAAATGGAAGAGAAAAGCTGTCTGATTGAAAGTAAATACTTAGAGCAGTTTCAGCAGTCCTTTGGGTGGGAGCTAATATAAAGTTGCTTAGTAAATCAGTAAACAAGTTAAAATGTGCACAAAAAAGATAAAGAAGTAGAATACCTTCTGAAATGAAGGGCTCCCAGGAAATAAACAATCAAATATGTGAAGAGCTGGACAGAATCTCAATCCCTGGTGCTGCAGAAGGCAGACAGAGCTTTCCTCTCAAACTTCCACATCTCTGAGGTTATTGGCCTTGATTGTAAATATTTTGTAGCTCTGTCAAGACTTACTTAACCTTTACGGCCAGTGTGCTTTGATTGCAGTCTTTTCACTTGAAGATTGAAGAGAATTGCCATTAGCACTGCACCAGTAACTTGCTATGAAACTCGTGCCTGTGTTTGTGTATTTATAAATCTAGAATAGATGGAGGTAATGATAATTATTTTAAAGTCTTCAGAGCTCAACTTTTCCTAACTTTACAACATTTATTGGTTGCCACTAGACAGGTAAAGCTACAATAAAATTTTGTCTCTAATAGGACTTAAGGGCAAGAAACCTGTAGCTTAGTTTCTGTGGAAACTGAGCTCTCAGAAACCCTCTGTGCACCTTTGAGAAACCTGTAATAATGCTTAAGCTGCTGCTGCTCCATTTTTTGCATCCCTGGTAGAGCCTCATAGTTTGGATTGGGTTTATGTATATCTTTTGGGTTGTAGGAGGCAAGTAGTGAGTCTTATTTCAGGTGTTTGAAGCTAGATGCTACTTTCCATATTTATCTTACTAGAATATTCTGTCATTAATGGTCAAAACATTATGATGGAAAACTGTTTTGCACTCATGTGGTTATGAAGTGTTTGCAGACAGAACAATACTCACTTTAAGGAAACACGTCTTCAGCATCACAGCACAGTTTCACCTGGTTCCCACAGATTGATCCAGCACAGTGGGAAAAGCAAATTAAGGTTTTAAATGGATGATCTAGGTGTTCTGTTTGAAGGTTTATAGCCAGTGGTGTTGACCAACAGCTGTTTAAAACATGAGAATTTTACTTAGAAATTAAGATAGATTAGGAAAAAAAAGTTTTAAAAAAAAATTAAACAACAAACTCCCTCTCTGAATGGTCTTCCCAGTCAGATGCTTCAGTACCTGCTGAACAGGACAGTCCTCCTAAAATTAGAGGAAAGGTCTAGGCCAATTTGCAGTTGAGGCTCACCAGCTTCCTGTTAAAAGCTGCACTGGTGGATGCTCTCAACAGAAATACTGCTGCTCAGGAAGGCCAGATGGTGCTGATAACATTTGCCCTCATGGTATCTTGAGAGACTAGCAAGTGTGTCATGCCTGTGTTCCTAAGTGACCACAACCAGCTTTAAGTGTTGGGAAGATATAGCCTTCCATAAAGTCCCACTGCTTCCTTGTCAGGGAGGCTCTGCTGCAGCACACAAGTACTGTGTTTTAGATTTGATCCATTATAAACCCTTCTCTGCCAAATCAGTCTGGGTGTCCCATTTCCTGCTCTGTGCCTCGTCAAAATCAGAGTGCACATTTGGTTTTCGTTACTGTCAGGGTACTTTATGTACTGTTCAGACTGCAAGCAGAAGTTGTGTGGCAGCTCGTCAAAGAATGTTCCACTTTGCTCTCTTGCACCCTGACCAGCCCAAAGGGGATAGTGCCAGTCCCTTTGTGTGTCGTGCTTGCGTCAGCTCTGGATCCAGGCTTAATAGTGATTACTGACCCCTGTGCTCATCACATGCATCAGAAACCTTTTCTAAACCATAGAATTAAACTTCTGTCAAGCACTATGTGAAGCAGTCAGTGTGGCTCAACAATTCTGCCTGGTTAGCCCTTAAGTATAGACAAGAATAAATAATGATTCAGGACCTTTCAGTCAGCCATAACCACACTATGTTAGGGAGTCAACAAGAGTAGGGACTGTGGCCAAAGCCTTTCGCCACTAATCCAAACCAATTTCCTCTCTTTCTCAAGTGTTCCATGATTTGAAAGATTTTTGAACAAAGAATAATTTACAAAATACGCCCTTTCTAAATGAGTTTAACAGAACTCTTGCAGAAAGTATGAGTGATGTAGTCATGTTTGCTAAGTCAGAATGGCTTTGTGCATAAAATTGTACAAGAAACTTGAATCTTTCTGATTTGAGTTGAACTCAATAAACATTACAATGCCAAATAATGTTTTAGATGCAGAGATGAGGAAAGGAATTCTTTACTACTCACTGTTTTGGTTTTGTTCTTAGATTTCAATAGTCAGAAAGTGTCTAGATAATGTGCATAACCTATAGGCTATATAGGTGAACTAAATGTTCAACACATCTTGCTTTCAGGGATGCAGTTGGTATAGGACTGTCTTCTGCTTCCGTGATTAATCATAGATCATAAAGTGGTGTGTCCAAGGCCTTGAAAATTTATTCTAAGCATAGGTGTATTCTTTAATATTGAGTGTGCAGCCTGGCTTGTTTCAGTTTATCTTTTTGTTTTTCATTCCCTAGGTTTTTTTGCTGCACATCACTGTCCTTGAGCAACATCAATTTTTTTTTTTTTACTTAATTTTTTTCATTCCTCAAAATAAAACGAATTGGAAAATTAAATTAAATTAATATCTGCTTACTACAAGGCACTTCTTGCCTCCTCATATCAAACAGTTCCCAATTATGTTAATGGCCTGTAATGAACTGGAAGTATTCAAGATAAGAATTTGGTTCTATGATTAATGAGAAAATAATTTTGTCACAGAATAGCTAATTTGTAGAGGATAGTGATTGTTTTTGTTTTATTTTCTTAGGATTAATGGAAGGTTTGTGAACCAGTTCAATTTCCTAATCTATTCCACCTTCAGAAATATTTAATAAATACTACAAGCCAGCAAAAAGCTGACAAGCTATGGATTGTTTATGAAGCAGGTTTTGAAATTCAGACTCTGCATGTTTATTCATGAAAACTTGTTGTTTCTTTTTTTAAATAGTCAATGAGATCAATCACATTCTACCTGTTAGGCATAAGTTAATCAACAATCACATAATGAGATAAAATATGCTCAGTCAGAGAAATCTGCTTGTGCCTGCTATTGCTCCTGTCCGGAGCTCCAGGCAAGTTTTATAGCACGCCCCTGTTTCAATATCACCTGAACGTTGAATTATCTACATTTTTATAAGTTTTTAGTCAAAACACTTGTGCAAATCTTGTGAGAATTTAGTAAATACAAATAGAAGAGGAAAAGAAATTTCTAGCTAAGCACTGATATGTTTAAATGGCCAACAGTTTTCTGGATATTGTATTTTTGGGAATGAAAAAGAATCTTAAATAGGAATTTGTTCCTGTACGCACACACCATTTCATGAACTCTCATGAATTCCTGCTTTCTTTGCAAATCTTTTTGGCTGGCATAAGACCTCAGTTTATTTAACATGTTTTCCATAGGCCTGGTACTATGTTCTGACATAGACTATCTGGGTAATCAACATCTAGAGATAATCCTCTCAGCTTCGAGCCTTCGGTTCAATAATACAAGGAATGACAGGGAGCTCAGTGGTTTTGCCATTGTTAGTTTTTTATCCCTCCCTTTCTGATGACATGCTTCACCCTCCTGTTATTTTATTGAGATTTTAATTGTGTTTCCTGCCTCATGCCTCCTGCCCTCTCTGTTCTGGGCTGCAGCTCTACTTGGCTTCTGGCCTCAGTACCATGGAGGCTGGGTGGGCTTGGCCAGAAGTGGGGCAGAGATTGTCACCTTCCATAGGATGGGCACCCCAAGAGCTGTTTTGCCTGTTGCACATTAGGCTTTTTGTTTGCATGTCAGTATAGCTTAGCTTCATGTTTTAGGTCTTTAGAAATGGTACTGTGTTTAGTGCTGATCAGATTAACGTGACAAAATTAATAAAGTACTTTAATATACAGGGAGAAGAGACTGAAGGGAATTGAAATTAGGGAGACAGAAGAACAAAGGCTGTTCTTAAATGAACATTTTTAGCAGTAGCTTAATGTTATAAAGATTAATAGGAATTAATTTACATATATAATGCAATGTACAGAACACAATTCAAACTGACTACCGATTCTACAAACACTATTATTGTGAAAGAAGAGCTACATAAAATAAGCATATCTTTTCTCTTCCCCGGCCCAGTAAACATGCTTGACTGAAACTACAGCAGGCACCAGTCATTCTCAGATGTTATCATGCCATGTGCATTTGTCTTGGACTGTACAGACACAGCCATCCCATGTGTTGATTCTAGTGTAAGCTTGTTTTATAGCTAATCAAAAAGTCACATAGTCATAAGTAATAATAACATTGGTAATCAACATTTATGATAATGCTGAGCTGAAACAAGTTGATCAATAATCTACTGATTGGTTTCTCAGGGATGTAAGAATAAAAAAGCCTAAGGAAAAGCCAAGGAATAATACAGAAAGAAGTCATCTTATGCCCTAACTAAACCAGCCTCCGAGCACATTAATGTGTAACTTTAGTCCAAAACATACAGGTCACGTTGAGTAGGTTCAACCTCTGTTTTCTCTCTTGCTCCGAACATTCCCTACTCATCTTTTCTCAATGTAGTGTGCTGTAGGGATATACCTGTTATCTGCCCAGTTACAATGGTTATCTACAGTGCTGTAGGAAGGCACAGGTCTAGGGAGCAGAGAGTGTAAGTCCAGAGTGAGACCTCTCATAAAACCCATCAGCTAGGATTACCAAAACTAATATGGGATTTCCTGTATTGCCTGATTGAATCTTATGTATTGAAAATCATAATAATAAATAGGATAGTATTTCCTGTATTTTTCCAACAACTGCTGTTTCCTTATGTGCAGACAGATAGCACATCCTCATGGTGCAAACCTCCCTGACACGTATACATGATAAGAAGTGTCACCTCATACCTTGTCTACCGTGGGTGATCACTGGGAAAGGGGAGAGAGAAATGCCTGAGCATCAAAGATAAGAATAAAGGTCTTTAAAAAGGAGCAATTGCAACAGATAAGTGATGACACCTTCCCTCATCCCCATGTAAGCTGTGTGTAGTGGGACATGCATTGCTGTCTGAGTCGGCCCAATGTAGTGTGTAATTTAGCTCACTAGGCTGCAGTCTTTTGCAGTGGCTGCAAGCTGCTGTCACTCTAGGAGGAGGCAGGGGTGCTTGTACCGCAGGGCTGCTGTTCATATACAGCAAATCGAGAGTGACCAAGATGGGCGCCCACAGCATATTCCTGTAAAGCATGCTGGAGCGCAAGCAGTGGGCCTGCTTCTGTTTGTATCTGGCCATCTGTGGTTCTGCTGGCTTGCAACAATACCCCACTTACAATTTGTCATTTCCACATGGCTGCCTCCTGTTTCCAAATGCTGTCAGATAATACAGTAGAGGAAGTGGGTCTTTACAGGTCCCCAGGTCTCCCTTGAAACCAGTGCTTTACATGATGTCTCCATGCTGAAGTGAAAGCTCGATGGGAAACCAGGGAAATGCATACTTTAATTCTGAAATAAAATTTCAAGGAGGGGGTGTAATTTCAAGAGAGAGAGAAAAATTGCATTTTAGAGTTTTCAGAGCTCCTGTTATTTGTCCTGTCCTGAAACTGGTGCTTTTTAGGGCTATTCTCTTGAGTGCAGATCAGCTTGGCAGCTGCTGACTCTCATCAAGTACAGTGATAGGAGTGTTGCTTTTCTCAGGGCATGCTCTGAAGCTCTGCTTTAATTTTGCATCATGAAGATAGAACATCCTTGTATAAAGAGTTGCTTCTGCTTCCCGTTTGTAAAGAAAATATACCTTTTTCCAAAGGAAAAGTAAAGGAAATAATAGTTTGTGCAGCTGTAGAGGGTGTGATGATATTTCTTATGTGTGTGGGGGGACAGATATATGTTGTGCATCAAGAAGTGATTTTCAGCACCCTGAAGTTTGAGTTTCTCTACTTTCCATGTTGAATAACAGCTCTGAAAATGGGCCAAGGATGGTGCTCCCCTGAGGAGTGGTCTGCAGGTGAGGTAGCACGGATGTTATCAGCACATAGCGGTTTTGTCCTGTTCGCAGTGCACAGACTTTTAGTTGAAGTTACCATGTAGTCTAATACAGAATAGTTTCCAAAATTAATTCTAGGGTCAGAAATGGTGATTGATTCTCATTATAATAATTACTTAAAATTCCAGTTTGGGGCAGTGAAGAGGACATCGGCTGTTTATTGTGGAAATGAGCAAGCTCATGCTCACGTGTCTGTATGTTTAGACAGAGTTCATTTTTAAATAAACCCAACCAAGAAGTTGATTATCTGAAGTACTGTCAGTCTTGGAACAAATCTCTGCCTTCAGTAAATGCACTTTGGTCTTTTGGCTGCCTACGTCGGTGCATGTTGTGTAGATTAGAAAATTGGCCCATTCAGACCCCGGGTTTTACTGTGCAACCTGCAAAATAATGTAGGGAAATTGATGGGGTTTAAATAATTATTTCTTGAGGCTTTTTCTCTAGTCCAGGTTATGTTACCTAATATCCCAATGCACTTCTGATCAAAGACCTACATCCTACTCCTGCAGTAAGATAGGTTTACTGGCTGATGGGTCCTTCTCATTTCTAGCTTCTGGAAACCTCTATCTTCACAGGATGCTCCAGTGCTTCTGCATTGGCATCATCTGCCTTGTTATCTTGGGTGAAGAGTTGATAACGATGTTATATAAAAAGCAATAGGAGGGAAGCTAGACACAATCTCAGGAATCTTCTAGCTGACAAACAAGACAGGGCAAGAGGCATGCAGATAACCCTAAAGCTGGCTTGAGCAAAATGCTGCTTGTAGGGGCTGTTTGTGTCAATAAGTGACTGAGAGTTGGTTTAGCAGAATGAATAGCTTTTACCCAGATAGCAACACCAGTATTGTGAAGCACCGTTCACTGGCATGGGAGTGTCTACAGAGACATTTAGTCTACAAAGCTCACAATTCAGCCAGGGGAAAGCTGCTGTATCTATCTGGAGTTACTGCAAATTTGCTGGCTTTTCAACTGTGTTCATTGTTCTGTGATGCAGCTCAGTGTTTACAGAAAAGCTTTGAGCAACATTTCCATTTGGATCATTAGAATAAACATGTCCACAAGGCCAGGAGTCTCATGTCTCCAGCCTCTGTGTACAACAGCGCTTGGAGTGGTGGTACTGGCATACTTGGATGGAATAGCTGTGGCCTCTGGTTGGGGGGGGGGGGGGTGGTGGGATTGCATTATTTATCATCTTAGACAACATCTGTGGCAGCGTGGTTCTGCAGGTAGCGTGCTGCCCTCAGCCATTTTCTACTCTGGAACAAGGAATCCCCCAAATCCAGGCAAATACCACGTCAGCGGATTGACCCAAGTTTGATCACACCATTAAGGCTATCCTGTCATTTACAAAAAAGGTTTGAGATTGGTTTGTTTGCTGCAGCTGGAAACCTTCATTTCATTACGCAAATTATTTCTCTGAAAGCTGCTAAGAAGGATTGTGGTCTATAATTAGAATAATACCCCACAGGATTACATTCACAAATGTAATTATATAATCATTTAGAACTAAATTGTGCCATGAAACTACAGGGTTTTTCAAAGTGATGCTGGCATTTCTGGATGCTTGTTTTTAAGATTTTCCTGCTGTAAAGCAGTTGCCACAAGCCAGTTAGAAAGATTTTCAGCTTAACTGAGAGCTCCCCTCATGTTTCCCTATCAGAAGTTTGAGGTTAATCAAGATTGGGGTTTATGTCCAATATGTCTGCAATTCAGAACCAGTTGGTGGCAGTGACATCAGATGCAGGTATTTACTTCTCAGTATTTAAGGTGAGAAGGTTTAAGTTGGAATGTGTCTGTTGAAAGTCTACAGAGGAAGGTTGAGTTACACAAGCTCCTTTGGTAATTTAGGGCTGGTACTTTAGTATTTCATTCAGAAGTAGATGAACAGCTGGTGAAATGGCTCTTCAGAGACTTGTATCCCAGCTCTGTGGCAGGGAGGCTGCAAGCTGCATTTGTGTCCACAATGCTCTCAGAAGACAGCCGTGACCGCGGGAGGCGATTCCTCGCTGGCGAGTACCAACCAGCATGCACTCTCACTGCATCCTTGGAGCGGTGCTCAGCATAGCCTCCCTGTGGTTTCACAGTGACCTGGGTATGAATGTCCTGAACTCTCTTTCCACACTTGAGCCTGTGAGAGTGTGTTGATGCAGTTCATAGATGAACATTCATGGCAAACTGTTTTGCACTAAATCCATTTCACTGCTCTTCTGCTTGAAATGATGAAACATAAATGTGAATTAGAGCAGTTTTAATAGCTGCTTTTCTTCTTCAGGTTTGCAAAGCCCTTTCTAATAACTTTACACTGTTGATATGACATGAAGTCACATCCTTTCTTTACATCAGTCCCCTCACTTACGTTGCCTTGCCTCAAGCACAAAAAAACCCAGTAAAAAACAATACCAGAAGGCCTGCTTAGTGCAGCACAATGTACTGAAACTCCATAAATAAAAGGCAGTACATTTCCCTGTTTTATTAGGAATTCTTCCACTGTCCTTTCAGGTTGCAAAGCCCTGGTGAGTGAGCCAATGGGCAACAGCAGGGTAAGCTAATGAGGAACTGCAATATTTGCAACCTGAGAAAGGCAAATATTTCACTGAGCACTTCAATTATCTCTGGTAGCCTCATACACTTCTAATGAGCACAAGGTAATCAGCCTATCTCTTCCAACGTATTAACAAGATCCACTTAAAATTCTCCAGGATTCCTGTGGTGAACTGATACATGGACCCAACTGGATAAATAAAGAGGATGTGCAATTGCTACTCCAAGGGCTGCCACACTTTTCCCAGGGCTGGTTGTCCCTGGCTGTGGTATGTTTTGTTGACTCCTTTATTGTATGCAAACTAAAGAGACAATCATTTTGGAATTGCAGGGGTGCTTGAGCAGCAGCATAATCTGGCTGCTGGGACACTACAAAATCATTCTCCTCCAAGACAGCATCTCCTAACAAGGACTCCTCTATGTTTGATGACTAGCTCACATCTCAAGCAGTGCAACTGGGCAAGAAGTAGGATGTCAGAAAATGCAGACTGGCAAACACAGCAGTTACTAGCTGGGCTTTTGCCGTACCATCCCCTATCAGGAAGGATAGGAGTCTCTCAGGAAGCAGCAAGCATGGCATGATGGCCACCTGCTTTGGGAGGCAGAATCCTTTCCCATAACCTCCCGTGGGAAGGAATCTGTGGGAGCCAGGACAAGACCTGGAGCTGTAGAAGTAAAATGCAGTGCGTGGATTGGTAGGAAGAGCTAGAGGTGTACTGTTTTACCATGTACCTTAACACCCTGGGGACTAAAGATGAAGAATTCAAATAAAGGGGTGTTTGCTACTGATCAACAAGAGTAGGTGTATTTATTCAATGTTTTTTTTAAATCAAGGACAGGAAAAATTATCACTCAAATGGATTTTGCCTGTGAGGTTCAAACATACGCATATCTGTTAATACCCAACAGAAACATAGAAAGGAAATAGAATTTGAGAACATTCTCCAATCCAAGATTCTGTGCCATAACAAAACCCATTTACAAGCAGGTGTTTATAGGGAAAAAAATATCAGTAATTTAAAAAATGTAAATTGACAGCCAGTATCCTTTCTAATTCCCTTATCTGCAGCTGTGCTGAATTTAAACGTGCACTTTTGGATGCTCAGAAGATTGGTACTGAGAGATGTTCTTCCACTTTTAGTACCTCCTGGCCTTAAAGTTACTCCACATGGTTGTACCTGCTTGCAACTCATATTACAGAGTTTTGTAGCACAGATCAGTTTAGTGTTTTTGTAATCATGCTAAAACCCTCAGCTGAACTGTAAGTTCAGCTGGAGAACAAAACACTGAGAGTCTGTTGTTACTGTATGAGAATCAAAATTGCACAGCTGAGTTTTTAACTGGTGTCTTTGTCTCTATGTAATTAGCATAGAGATAGCCTAAAACAACTGTCTTGAACCGGGAGGCTGAACAGAAGCATTGTTCCTGTTTGTCATTCGGTGGCTGGTGTGAGGTTTGGGTGTGTATGGGGTCTGGCTGGGATGGAGTTAATTTTCCCCATAGCAGTCCTCACAGTGCTGTGTGGTGTGTGGGTAGGAGCAAGGTGTTGATAACACACCAATGTTGTGACTACTGCTGAGCAGTGCTGGAAGACATCAAGGCTGTCTCTCCAACATTACCCCCTCAGCAGTGGGCTGAGGGTGGGCAAGATGACGTAGCCAGGACAGCTGACCAAAGGGCTATTCCATACTGCGTGATGGCTGCTCAGCAATAAAAGGTCAAAGAAAGGAGGGGGAACATTTCTTATTAGAACATTTGTCTTCTGGAGCACCTGCTATTCATACCGAAGCTCTAATTTCTGGGAAATGGCCAGACATTGCCAGTTTGATGGGAAATAGGGAATAAATCTCTAGGTTTTCCTTTGCTTCCACATGCAGTCTTTGCTTTTGCTTTAGTAAACTGCTTTTATCTTGACCCATGAGTTTATTTCCATCTTATTTTCTTCCCCTCCCTCTCCCACTGAGGAAGGGAGTGACAGAGTGACTTGGTGGGCACTTGGTGTCCAGCCAAGGTCATCCCACTACAGGGTGGCATTTCAGCTCTCCATGCACAAATATCAGCCCTGTTGCCTCCTCTCTGTCCCTACCAGCTCAGTAAAACCCTGAGAATGTTAAAATCCTGTCTAATTTACAAGTAAAAAGCTTCATCCATGAATGCAGCTGCTCCAAGATTTGCAGTTGAGAAAGTTCAATGCTGAGAAGCAGTTGGAGAGTGCTGCGAGGCACTGGCTTAGAGGACTGGTGTTAGAGCCAGCAAGGGCAACCAACTGGGGAAAGTAAGGGAAAAAATAAATATTAATATGAATGAAGTGTTGTGCCTGTGTATAAAACCTCAGTTGTAATCTTCTGATACCTGTTCCTGTGGTTTATGATGGCATTAGGCTCTCTAAAGGTTTATTATGTGCAGCTGGATGTACATTAGTCTATTTATTAGTCATCACAAGGTTGTTGACATTATTTCCACAGTGCTTTTACATTAAGAGCTTACCGAAATGATAGATTTATGTTAGGGTACCAAAGTAATTTCCTCATATCAAGACAGCTTAGAAATACAGGGACCTAAGCTGTTGCTGTAATGAATTTTCTGCCTCTCACAGGGATATTTATCCAATCTGTTCTGTAAACAGAGAAATTAGTTCAGACTTGTGCAAATGCTTTAATTACACTTAACTGGATTAATGGTTGAACTCAGAGGAAATGGTGTTTCTTCAGACAAAACAGTTTGACCAGGTCATCACAGTACATTTTAAATTCAGCTGGTGACTCTGGGCAAGCAGACCTGTACTAGCTGGGCTGCTGGCAGAGCAGTAGCAGGCTCTGGGCAGTTGGGTTGGGACATGAGGATCTGCAACATGCAGGGTGTTTGAGTTTAGAGTTTATGCCATATCCCCTCTTCAGGCTCACTCCTTTTGGAGAGAAGTTGTGTTTTGGAAGCTGATCCACATTGTGGCAGTTCCACTGTCTCTTTCTTCCCACGCGCGAATGATTGTCTCCAAGGTTTTATGGTGAATATTTACTTATCTAAAGGTGAACGCAGCAAATCAAGTTAAAGGATTTAGGTCTGATTTCCTTGACTAAATTGTGTTAGTATGAGCAGCTTGCTCAGAAATGTGATGACTTCTGGAGGAATGGCAGATGCTTTGTTGCTTTGGTGGAATCTGCATGCTGTTCTCCTTAGAGTAACCTCAGCTATGTTCTGAGTGCAACATGCATCGCCCTGTGCGCTGACTGAGGATGGAATTCAGGCAGGTGGTCCCAGCCACAGCTTCCTGAATCCTCCAAACCTGCTCTTTGGTCCTGAGAATGATTGGTTTCTAATCCCACTTTGTGCTAAGCTCCTCATTACGTTGCTACAGCCAACTCCATGCTCAGTGTGCTCCTTTCAGTATAGAGTTCAGGCATTTCTATTTTGTGCCTTACTGAAACCAAGTACATCTTAGACAGGGGCATAGGTCCCATTGCAGAGCCAGGATCAAACAGTGACAGCTTTAAACACTTGATTCTGTTTAGCCCCCAGGAGATCAGCATCCTCCTGGCTTCCCTGTGCATCCCTCTGAGCAAGCGCCTGTGTTAGCCCTTGGCAGAAGGTTGCTCGTTGATGTTGATGATAAGCCCTGAGTGTAAAGGAGCTGCCTCCTTTCTTCTCAGACTCCAAAATGGGCATAAAAGCTAAACTTGCTGAGTGTGGTCCAAGGGCTCATGACCACAAGACAAAATGACGCCTTGCACTTGCACCCTTTCTCCTCTTCTCAGGGTTCTTCACAGAGGAGGTGTCTGTGCTTTCCACAGATATGCAAAGTGCCAGCACTGTCACCTCTGTTATTTCTATATGCTCTAAAATTTACTTGTCAAATGCTAATGCTCACTTTTCCTTTCTTCTCTACTTCCATGCCCTAGCAGCTCCCATTCTTCCATCCCTTTAGCCACTGAGAGGTAACAGCTTGACTTCTGCTTTTAATTGTCACTGTCTGAATCAGAAATACTGGGGGGCTGTGGAGTTTCTCTGGTTTGCTGGAGTTCCTGAGACCAGAATTCCTTCTACACCACAATTGCAACACAACCATTTTCATGGCATATTTCTGCAGTGCCCTTGAAATTTATTCTAATTAGCCCTCTCTGCTAAAAACACGTCCATTATAAATATTCTGTACAGAGGTACCTTTCAGGCATAGGAAACTGGAAGAATTAAAGAAGTGGTTGTATGGCAGAGGACAAAAGAGGTGCATATACTCTGTATAGATCTCCTATTCCAAGTAGGGTCTGAGAAGCCGTGTTCAGTAAAGTATATATAATTTTAGTGCATCCACATGCCCACTTCCACACAAGGATAAATGTTGACTTCGCTTGTTAAAAAAGGAAAACAAATTTTTTTCTCTATATTGTAAGGGTAGTCTGGCTGTGATGACAGCTGTGAGTTCTAGTCTGTTTAAGATTTGAAATAGCTCTTTGCAAAGAATGGGGAAAGGCCAGGATTGTCAGATCCTGCCAGAAGGGAAATCGGCTATAATCAAAGCATGGCACGGCATTACATACCTCACCTCCCCCTGCAGACGGTGCAAGGCTAAACGGAACCCGTAAATTCAGCATGTGTCAATGCTGCGTAATTTAGAGTTCACTGTGAGTTGGCCCTGAGTCTCTTTTGATTTAAAATATTCCTGATTTGCACTAGTTCACCTCAGGAGAGGGAGTCTTCCCCAGCTTTTTAATATTAACAGTGAGTGGAAATGCCATCAGCATTTATCATTCAAACTTTGCTGAATACATTACGCTGCAGATTTCATTGCTCCTTCTGCAGAGCAGGAGAGGAACTGTGTTAAATGCTCCGTGGCTGTGCCAGGAGGCTCTCGGTGCTCCTGTTGCCTGGAGCAGCTCTTCCCAGGAGCAAGAGACCTGTCCGCTGTCCCCGCGGTGCCACGCAGGGCCAGGCAACGTGGACCAGTGCTGGGAATGCCAGGGTCACCTCTGTGTGAGAGCTGCACTGCTCAGCAGTGGCTCACACCCCGTGTTGGGAAACAGGCTCAGGCCCGTGTTTCCTAAAGCTCCTCTTTTGGTAGTCTGAACAGTGCTGTAGCAGGGGTATAAGAGCAGAAGCTGGTTATTCCTGCAGTCAGCACGCAAGCGTAGCCCTGCTGCCATGGGGCACGAAGCAAGCCAGTCTGCTCTCCCACCTCCCGGGGGAAGAAGGCTCCATGGCTCACTCCTCTGCAGGGAGCAGTGCTTTGCAATAATGTATGTCTCCCAGAAATGGATCCACTCCTGAAACAAAGGTTATTAAGATTATAATCACATTGATTATAACAGATTAAGAACACGATGCTTCCCCATTGCTTGATAGTTTGCTCATTCAGTTTATCTCCCTTGCTGCTTCCAAAGATGCATCTGGCTTCTGATTTGGCTTTGTTTGGGTTCAGCTCCCTGATCTTTGTTCCTTTAAATGTGGGGTTTTTTCTCATTAGATTACTAATCCTGTTAATGTATGGGATTTTCTCGCAAAAGTGACAGGGTAATTCAGCCCTGGGAATGTCAGTAAATATTAACTCACAGCCTATGGCTCCATTACAGGGAATGGGGACCAGTAACAGGACGCATGGAAATAGAAGGAAGCTGCGTCAGGGACAGTTTTGATTGGACATTAGGGGAAAGTCCTTCCCAGAGGGAGTGGCCAGTCACTGGAATAGGCTTCCCAGGGACGTGATGGCAGTACCAAACCTGCCAAAGTTCAAGGAGTTAGGTGTATGGTTGAGTTTTAGGTAGTCCTATGAGGAGCTGGAAGTTGATGATCCTTATGGGTCCATTCCAACTGAGGTATTCTATGATTTTATTAGTCTGTGAACAACTGGATCTCTTCTTTGCAGATCATTTCTCTGGGCTATGGCAGCCAGACAGGAGAGTTTGTGCTTGCACAGAGAAAGCACCCAGATTGCATTGTCATGGATAAAGCCCATGTGGACACTCCATTAGCAAGAGTTTTTTGGTGTTCCCTAATTTTGGCAGGGAAACCTCTCTGGGAAGAGCAGAGACAACTGGCCACCATCTCCCATGTAACGGATTGAAAGTGGGGCTAATTCTCCTCTCTTTTATGTCAGCAAAAACAGGAGCTGTTTAACACGTCAGAGGAGCTGCACTGGCACTGGCTGGCCAGACCAGAGAACTGTTTGAAAGTCGTTTACGTTGCTTCTTGTCCTGGAGCTGATGATGGGGGGAGGCTTGCAAGTGAAAACTCATTTCAGACGAGTAGAGAATTTCTCAGTGCTTGTTTAGGTTTAGAAAGGATAATCAGGTGTATTATTTTCATAAAACAAATACCAGGAACGTTTTGCCAATTTTCAGTGAGCTACTGAAAGCTGCACCAGAAAATGGTGTTGGTGAGAAATACCACAAAAAAATAAGTCACTGCTGTCCATTGCACAGGGCAGTGTCAGAAAGAGCTAAATAGTGGTTTTCATAGCAAAATTGCTATTTGTTGGTGCATCAGTTATATGCATATAAAGAGCGCTTGGGGATTCTGCTCCCGTGCATGTTTATTTATAAAATGGAAAGCAGGCAGAAATTTTCAGTAGTCTCATGGTATAACCCAGAACTGAAATGTAAACATACAGTGAAAAAGCCAGCGATGCTAATAATAGAAATGCGAGGTCTCTGAGGGCGAGCGTGATCAGTGGGGAATGCCAGTGCTGTTGTAATCAGAAAAGAAAGGATTTTTCTGCTTCATTTCTTCCCAAAAGTTTAGGAAAGCTTTTTCTTATTGGAAACTTGTGCTTCGTAATGACTTGTGCTTCAGATTATGACTTGGCAGTTGTAACCTGAAGGAGCCAGTGCGAAGCCAAACATAATTTTGAATTCCAGTGACTTGTGTGTGCTCTTATATTGCTTTGCCACTGGAATTGCTTGTGTGTTTGACTCCCTGGCAGCCTTTAATGCCTGTTGTACGCTTAGTTTTCTCTCCTTTCCCCTCTGTTCCTCCAAGTTCTTCAAGCAGTCTGCCATGTCACTCCTCCAAAAGTGGCATAAGCGCCTTAGCACACTAAGCCTGCATGGATGGTTGCTCCTGTTTCACCGAGCGGAGGCGGAGATGATAGGGCCCCTCTTTCCAATCCTATTACCTCCTCGTACTCTTCTTATAAAAAGTGGGCAATGGGGGCGAGTTGGCCACGAACAGCATTGCACAGGACATCAGTAGAGTCATGATTTAACACTATCATTCCAGAGATATAAGCCACTAAAGCTTTCAGCAAAGCTGTAAGGCTTAACCCAAAGCACTCGGAAACAAGATAAAAGCTTAAGCATTTCCTCATCTCACATTCGCACCTGAAGAAATGTGTGTGCTGACCTTTCATATTGCTGGAATCAGTGTGTAGTGAAAATCCCTCTGTAATTTAGCACTACAAGGAGTGCAGTCTGACTCATCTCTGAAAGAACATTTTGTCTGCCACTCAGGGCCCACAGTGGTTTATTGTATTATTTGTCTATAAATAAAAACTCCTAATGAAAATTGCGTTCCAGGCAGGGGAAGCACGCAGATTTCATCCACGTGGTTATTTTGTCCACAAAATAAAAATATTGAGGAACTGTGAAGCCGCTCTGGGTTATCAAGGTCTACTCTTCACCAAGTCATGCTGTTGCTTCAGTCAGATAGAGGTGAGGAGGAGGGTGCTGTGCAATAGTTCTCATGAACATATAGTTCTCATGAACATATAGTTCTCATTAATTATTTCACTTTTATGAGCATCTCTTGAGGGTGTTGAAGCTCACTTTGTTGGGAGATGGGCAGCTGTTCCATCAAGGAGTCGTGGCTGTGCAAAGTTGTCTCTCTCTCTCCTTGGTTCTTTTGCCAAGGTTACAGCTTCATCCCAGTCCAGAGAAAATGAAGGTCTCACCAGCTTTTACAAAGCCCTAAATAAGGGCTTTTAAATAAACCTTGGATGGGTTTTGTTCTCTTGCCCTCACTGAGCACTAAATTTTATGCCTAATGGGGCTACTGTATATCTCTGTCCAAGCAGGACTAGCAAAACAATCTAGAATTCTTTTAAATATTTTCAAGTGTCCTGATGACATGTATCTTCACACAGTTACTGATGTTCTGTCTCATTGAGAGATAGAATATGTCTTTGAAATTCATCAGCATCTCCATAGAAGGGAATGAACTGGCAGATTAGATGCTGTTCTTATTACCAGAGTATGAACATTGGCAAGAGAAGAAGAACCTGGGCCAGACAGGGCTGTCTTCTATAACTCTCACTTCAGGTAACTGGGCTGCATCCGAAATCGGGGTGGCAGGCGTATGGTGTTCCTGGCGTTAGACAGTCTGCAAGGGGCTTGAGAACAGCAGGGCAGAAAACACAGGATGATGTCCCGTCGCACAGGCAGCGGCAGGCTCAGCAGCCACCTCTGGTGCCATTTGCTGTCTGGAGCCAGAACTTTTATTTACTCTCCAGGTTAAATAACTTTTGGTAGCAGCAGCCGTGATAATCTGTTGCCTGCAAGTCCTTGGCTTTTCTAGCAGCAAAAGTATATTGGACTAGTCAGGTTGTCTTCTGTGATACCTGTCAGTTTAAATCGTCTGACCTTTTAGCGAGCTCTGCACCTCACCTGTCCAAGTCAATTTAATCATATGTCTTTGTAGGGCTTCACAATTTCAGAGTTCTTTCAGCTGAGAAAACTAATTGAAAAAATTTGGCAAATACTTCACTTAAGAGTAAGTAAATTTGGAGGAGAATCTATCTCCTTCTGCATGGATTTTCCTATACAGTTCAACTTCCTTTAAAAGCCTTTTGCTGAAAATGCTCACCCCTAAAGCAGCCTTTTATCTCTTCTATCTCTGCATTTGACTGGTTCTCAGAGACCAAGATCTGTGGAAAGTAATTAAATTAAATCTTTTTTCCTAATTGGATTGAGCCAGTGCAGTTGTTGTCCATTTCCTTCATGCTTCACAATGTAGTATCAACTATTTAATTTTGGATTTTGAGTCTCCTATTTTCAGTCACAGCACCAACATGCTGTCTTTCACATTCTCATCCTGGCAGTTTCTGTTTGCTTTTTCCAAACTGCAGCAGTATCCATGTTTCTCATTTTGAGGAGAGATGGTCCTTCAATGTGTTGCCTTTTGTATAAGAACTTCAAAAAAAAACCTTCTTCGGGTCTCTTTTAATTGCTATAACCACATCTTCTCTGGGGCTTTTGCTTTGTTGCTACCTGTATTGGTGGCACAGAGGGGAGCATCTGCAAGCCCCTGCCTTTGCACAGCACCCAGCTTCTCTTGCACCCAGCTACTCTTGCCCTTCCTATCAAGGGTGAAAGTTTGCTTCAGTTCTTCCAAGGCATGTGCAACACCCAGCTCAACATGGGGGTGGCAGAAGCCTGCATGAGGTATTTGCAGCATCTTATGATCCAAGAGAATCTACTGCAGTTCAGACAGGTGCGAGGGGAGATGATGCAACTTCTTCTTCTTCTCCTTTTCACCACTCCAGCTTCCTCAGGGAATCATCCTGCCCAATCTCCACTCTGAGTCATCAGTCTCAGCCAGGTCACTGCCCATTTATCAGAGGTGAAAGGTGACAAGTTAAGTTTAGCATAATTGAGGCAAGAAGGGCTTAGACTCCAGTTGCTAATGGTACCATCAGGCCACCAAGAGCCCCTGGCTACTTTTATTGGAAAAATTGAAATGCTTGTCAAATCATTTCCCACCCTTGGTAGTCAGAAAATTTTCAACCTTAAAAAAAAAGATGCTATGTTATATCTGAGGAACATGTGTTGCCTTGTCCCTGTCTCTGTTACAGGCTGGGCACACAACTGGAAAAAAATGCATTTTGCCATCAGGGCAGAAAGATCCCCATTTTAACCAACCTTACAACAGCCCTCATACTTTACCTCTCCTGTAAGAAAAATTAAGATCCCCATTCATAAGTTCTAAAATCTACAAACCCAAATGGATGTTGCAGAGGAAAATTAGGTATGAGAGGCAATCAACAAAGTTCTCTGGGGAAAAAAATAATTAAAAGTGAAGAAAAAAGCTGATCTCATTATCTACCTCAGAGTTGCCTTAGTATGTTGGGGTTGGATACTTCAAGAGGGGAGCAGGTTAGCTGCCCTGCTTCACATTAGCTGTGTTACTGTTATTCCTGTGCTGCCCTTCACCTCTCAGATGGAGTTACCAGTCAGTCCAAAACTGCCCAAAGCAGGAGATAACTAGATACAAGGACAGACTGTAACACTCATGCACGATTAATTTTTCTAGGTTCTGAACCTTCTTTTTCCATTGCAAAGTAGAGATGAGCCTGGTATTTCAGTGAACAGCACGTGGGAAGGTACCAGAGGAAGGCAGTGACACCTTACCTGCTGAGGAGCCCATCTCCCAGCAGTGATCAAGTAGGGGAAATGGACTTGGTATATGTAATGCAGCCTACATTTTTCAACTTGTCTGTGTGTGGAAGAAAGGGCCCAAGAATATAAATCTACTCATAATACAATCTGAATCTTGGAGTCCTTGTTTCATAATTTATGAGATCACATTTTGACTTGTAAGAAGTGTCCACGTGGGTGAGTCTGGGAGAGCGGCGGCTGTAATGGCATGCAGCACTTGTGATTTCACTCCATCAGCCATCACTCAGTAGCCGCTCAGCAAAGTGAGTAGGAAAAGGTCTAGTGTAATTGACAGTAAAAGGCCTCTGAATTGAGTTTCTCCTGCTTTTCCTTTTAAAGTTTCTGATTAGAATGTAATTGCTACTCAGTAGCTGTCTTCAGCAAAACTGCCATTTTTCCTCATCCGTGTATTCTTGGTGTTCTGCTGCCAGTGTGAGTGTGGGAGCGGCTTTTGGACCCAGTGCTGCACAGGCCCCTCCTGTTTGTACTGTAGCTGCTATTTCACAGTTCTTGGTGTTCTTATCTGGTTTGACTTCAGCAGAAAATATAGCTGTTGACTTAGAATTCATTGATAACAACAAATAAGATGAGGTTATAATTTGTCAACTGTGTTCACCGGGCATGGGATTTGTTTTGACTGATGTCACACAAAATGCAGGATCCAAATGCACGATGGGCAGTGCCCCAGGCAGGCGGCACATCGCTGTGCTGGTGATAGTGTCCCAGAAAGAAGATTGGACACAATTAAGAAGAGGCTGCAGCGCAGCAGGGTGGCAGTGGGGGACTGAGACATGTCAGGCTGGGAGAAACACTCTCCGAAAGCGGCATTCACCATGCAGCTACAACATACACACTCACGTGGATTTCAGACAAAGCACAGTACAAGTTTCTTTCTCTAGAGTGGCATCCAGCTGAATGAATAAGGAAGAGAAATTGTCTTTTAGAAAGATAGGATGGTTTCCGATGTGCCTAACAACACAATGGGTTTGTGTCAGCCACTACTGGAGGGTGGAAAAAAGACCTCTCCTATGAGATCTTAAAGGTTATGATAGATAATTAAGGTGCACAGAGAGCTTCAATAGTATACACATGAAAGTTCTCCCTGCAAGGGTTTGTTGTAAAACAAATGTGCTGCTTTAAGGATAATGGCATGGTATTATTTATGTAAACAGTTCCAGCAGTTCCCAAAGAGGAGTAAATGCTGTAATCATACCCATAAAGGCCTGCCTGCTTGCTTGCACATTATTTGGCATTAATTTTAGTACAGAATAATTATCAAAGGAACATTTGGATTTATTATCTGTAAAGGCAATTTTAAATGAGGTATGAATTCAATACAGTAAGCATTCTCTCAGCAGTGTGACTCTAAAATAGCATTGTCGTCTTTCGCCCAGTAAGTCACACTGTGCCTGGGCATATGGAGATTTTCATATATGTTCTGTTCAAGAATTAGACAGCAGTAAATATTTGGGAAAGTGATAATCAGCAACTGGTTCTGAGGGCAGTGACGATGTACTGTAAGACTTAGAAATGAGTCCCTAAAGTTGGTGGTTCTGCATTAGATGCTGAAACTTTGGCTTGGCTCTGAGGTCTTTCTAGGGGGAGGAGGAGGCAGGAGAATTAGGTGTTAAATGCTGAGAGTACAGTTTTAAGATGGGAGTCTGAGTTAACACTGCTCAGTATGATGATCATAAGCAGTGAAATGTTCACCTGAAATTCCAGTGCTGACATTTTTCAGCTTCTAAAAGTAAATGGCTTAGGAGATGGTATGAGCCATCTGCACTGCTGCAGACCATAGGTTTTATTGGGCTATTTTTGATCTCACTGGACTAAACTGTCCTCCTGGTTTGCTAGATAGCAGTGAAAAGAATGTCCTTTTCCATCTGCCCAAGCCAAGTAAATTATTTTGCTCTTTAGGATCGAAATGTGCTTTATGCCCTCATCACCTCAAGGCCTGACAGTGCTGTAATGGGCATTGTATAGTGCTAACCAGGAAAGCCATGTTCAAGAATCAATTCAGGTAACCCCCCTTTTTGATTTGAGTAAGCCAGCAGAAGCATAACACATTTTTGCTTCATACACTACCATTCATTGGCATTTGTGGAGGCACCCATGTCACTAAGAAAACACTGCAAGTATTTCCAAATGCCTTTCAGCTGAGTTTTCAGCAATTGCTTCTCCTTCAGTGATCCTCTGGGGATCCTGGAATAGCTCCTGGGGAGAGCCGGTGGAGCACACAGTGGCAGGTCTTTCTCCTGCCACTGTCTGTCAGGTCATGAGTCTGGCTGGTTTTGAACAAAACCAGATGTACTTCTATCTGTACAACTGCTTTATTTATTTACTTATCTATGTATTTATTTAGTAGGAGTGGTAGATAGCCTGGGCTGGCAAACATTGCCTGATTAGGGTGAAAAGGGACAGCACATGTTAAAGTTAGAGAATGGTGTTGAACAAATCAAAGCTGGCAATTGCTCAGGACTCAGACTCCATTTGTGACTTTTTCTAGTAACAAAATTATTTTTAAAAGCTCCCTATAACTTTTTTTAAGTAAGAGGAGAACAGTGTAGCAGTTCTGAACACTGATGAGCAGCACTGCCAGCCTTGAGCTCTACTTTGTGGAGTTTCTCCTGAATGTGGAAACATAGGCAGTAAAGTACAGCAAACTATCTGTTTCAGATTTTGAAATAACAGATTAGAGCACAAACCTTCAAAACTAAGGGTTACAATGCTCACAATTCTAAAAGTAGACATAGCTGTTCATGATATGCCTATAGGCAGTGAAGTATTTCCCTCATGGGTGGTCCTCACCCACTTGAGATCACCTGGGGCTTGTTTCTGTCACTGGTGACCTCCAGGAGGCAACAGTCTGCAGAAGTAGCTAAAGCAAAGTCAACAGAGACCCTTCTGCAGGTTGTGCTCTCATGAGCAAGATGTTGGCATCTGTCCCTAAAAAGCGGAGCCAACAAATGGATGTGGTCAAGGCAGCACAGCAGATAATGTGACCAGGAAGAGTCTGGGGGTAGTTTGCAGAGAGGATGGGAAAAACTGCTGGTTTGCTTGCTAGAGTGGAAAGAGAAGAGCAAGAGGAAAGCTTAGGAGAGATGGATCAGGCACAGACAGAACAAGAACAGCACTGCTTCAGTAAAGAGAACAGGATTCATGGCACCATAAAAAAAAAATAGCAGAGCAGATTTTCATGTGGTGTAACACAGTGCTGTGACCATACTGATTTCACCAGGTAAGGATCTATCTCACTCCTTGCAAAGGGGCTGGTGGGCTTGCTTAGCTGAAAAATGTCCTGCCACTTGGTGAACAGCAGTGGCCTTGATACAGGAGTTACGGGGCGGGGGGGGATCCAGTCACCAGCACTGTGCTGGAGGTCAGAATTAGATGATCATAATTTTCCCCTCTGGCTTTAAAATCTTTATTAACAGCTATTTTATGATGCTGATCATTTATCAGCGCACCGCAGACTGCAAGACCAGGACCACCATGATATACTTCATAGTTAATTTATTTCCATTAGTTCACAGCTAAACTTAATTTAAAAGAATTTCTAAAAATTGCATTGGAAAGGAGAAAACCTAGAGACTTTCCAGTGCTGGACTATTGGAGGGGAGGAAGGGAAGGAATTTCTAGAGCTGTGAGTTGGCGTGGGGTCTCAGATGCAGATGTTTGACACGTGGTTGTGGGGCTGATACCGGCCTGTTCCAGGAATGCCCCACGTTTCCCAGCACATGATAAGGCACATGTGTGCCCAGACAGAGGCATGCTCAAGGCTCCTTAGGCATGCTCAAGGCTCCTTAGGCATGGCTCTCTTCATGGCTGAAGCTTTGCTAATGAAACACCTTTTGCAGCAAGGACTGATACACAGTTTAATTACTCGTGCTTTGTCCTTCTGGTAGGTAATAATAACTGTTCCTGAAAACAAAGAGTGTCCTGCCTCTCTGCAAACCTGTCAGAGCCGAGACACACTCTGTCCCTCCATCCACATCATCCCTGGTGTATGGCGACAGTAAAACGGGTTCTGCTGATGACAATGAGCAAGGTGACTTGCTCTGTAACTGGTGCAGAGAGGGAATGGAGACAGCTTTGGTGCAGGACAAAAGGAGTATCTAGCTGCACTGTTTTTCCTCTCTCTTTTACAGAATTGCTGTCTTCTCTTTTTACTTTTTTTCTCCTGTTACAACTTTGTTGCAACATGAGGAAAAAGGGGTCCTTGAGGAAGCGGCCTGGTCCCTTCTCCAGCATAGCACTACTTCAAGCGCTACTTCAAGCACACATGCTTCCAGCAAACAGGTGGTTTTAGCTCCAGGTTAAATCCAACTGCACATCCCACAGAAGGATTGTCTCACAGAAGGATAGGGAAGCTCTGGTGATAGAGGAAGAAGTTAACACTTTTTTCCACTTATGTCTATTACAGTGATTTATTTTTTTCCCCGAGAACTTAATCTTCTATATTAAATTAAGTCAAATAATCCTCTTGTCACTATAAAAATAATTACCATAGCTTTTTAAAAAGAACATAGGAAATAAAAGATTTTTTTAACCCCCAAAACCCAGAGCTTTCCTTTCCAGCATTATTTTAATGAGCAAAACAATGTTAGATTTAAAACTGCAATTAAGATGAGAGTACAGAGATGACCAGCTGTATTTTTTGAGCATATCTGCTGTTGTTGATGCTGCTAATAGGTTCCACAGGCGCTAGTACTAATTGGCCTAACACCAGATAAAACTAGATTTTCTTTTAGGCTGATATGAAAAAGAAAAAAATAAAGAAGATAAAAGAAATATAGGGAGAGAAAAATCTTCTTGTTTTTCAAGCATAAGAACTCTAGAGACAAAGAATCAACTCCTCCAGGTCTCACCTCAGTATTGAATGTTCTCCCCTAATTTCTGTCATCAGTCCAAGCTCTGTCTCCTCCAGCCCAGGCTGCCCTGCTGATGCACCACGTACAGAAATAGTCCCAGTGGGAGAGGAAGCAATGACCCTTAATCAGTAATAACCCTTTGCGTCTCTTAGAAGTAGCTGCACTATTTTTAGCTGTTTACCTTGTAAGAGTTACTTATATTCCTGTGCTCTTTGGCACTGATCCACTAAACAAATGTACTTTAATGTCAGATGTATGACTATTACAAAATACAATCTGAACTAACATGACAAGGTTACTGACTGCTGAAACACACAGGGCCAGGGTTTTAATCCTCCCTGTGTTCAGGCATTTCCTGCATTGGGACCACAAGCCCATAACAGAGCTTCCCAGTGCAGTCCCCAAAGGGGAACAGATACAGCTGAACTAACAGTGACTGGTGCCTGGGCACTCGTCCTGGCTAGAGACAAGGCTACCTGAGTGTTTGCATTAACTGGCATAGCAGGAATTGACCCGTTATTTGTAGAGCCCATTTTGAATGGTAAAGTTTATTTTCTCCTACAAATTTGCTTGTTTTCCACTGTTGAGCTACAAGGGTTTTCTTTCAGTGTTTCACAGCAGTCCTGAGAAGCATCCTTACTGAGGTCAGTGCATTTTGCTTAAGCAGTCCTTGCCATTGTGCCTTGCAAAATGGCTGATGTGAACTGGTTTGAACAGTGACACGACACACGCATTGCTTCCCAGTGTCAGGACATCCTGGCTTATTCCCCAGTCATGGCCAATGATGTCTCCGACATTGTCTGTGCAGCTCTGGGATTTGTTTGCTTGCTTGTTTATAGCAGCAGCTTCAGCAAGAGGTTGGAGCATGAAGCATTGCACAACTGATGTAAAGAGAGCAAGAGTCTTTTGTAATTCCTTGTAACTCTTTCAAGTACATCCATTTGCTTGACACTGATACTGTTGTATATTTTAACCAAAGATGCAGGAACAAAGAGCCCAGTCCTGAAGCCATTGCTTATTCAGTGTCTGACAAACATCTTCCAGATGTTCCTTATAGATATTTAAACTCTTCTAATCTAAATTTTAATTTTGGATCTAAAATAAGTTAGTGTAGCTCTCTACCAGAATCTGAAGCCTGATTTGGAGGAGAAAGTTTAATGAACACATTGTTGTCTGCTAGTGAAAGCTCTCCCGAGATATTTTCACATCCAGGAGAGGATGCCAGCTTTGTACTCCAATTACTTTTAAGATATTCCTAAGCTTCATCCTGCAGATCTATTAAAGTGAAGGATGAGTGACAATATTTACATCACTTTGGTGGAGAAAAGTCTCTGAATGCAGAAGCAAATTTCCCTGTTTCTCATGCCATCATCTAGCATCTCCCATGATTTTCTGTCTGTGTGGTATCACTCATTTACTGATCTGACACCCTTTTATATCATTGCAATCCATCACAAATTCCAAGCATTATGCTTGTGTGTGTGTGTATGTGTGTGTGTTGTACTCCTTTATTTTTTAACTAGATGTCCACAAATGAATACTGACTTTAGGACTAATACCTGATTTATACAGATGCAAATGGTTTATTATGCCTTTAATTTGTAAGCATGCTTAATGTAATTAAAGGTATTTATGTGTTTTAGCCACACAATTGCAGATGGCTTTTAAAATAATGATCTTCCTGAAGGATTTTTCCCCACTAATGAACATGATGATTGAGCATCAGGTACAGAGCCACTCTGCAGGCAAGAGAGTGATATTCTTTAAGAACGAGGTATCTCATCCGAGTTGGTAATTGCTTGGTCTGAATATATATTACCTAACAGACCTGATTTTTTGCTGACCATTCTGACGTACAGTCCTTTCTTTTGCATGGTGGAGGGGCATGTAGAGGACCAACATAAACCAGTCTATAAATATAACATCCCTCATTTAAATCATCTTTCCGAAAAGTAAAAACTTGCCCAAAACATGCTTTAATGCCATTTGATCTATTCCACTTCCTGTGTAAAAGCAGAAACAGCTTTAAAATGTCAATAATTTTGTGTAGAATATTCCTGAGCTAGTCATTTGTATGCTGGATTTCCACTTGATGCAATATGAAACTGCAGAGATACCTTATCATGCTCTGAAAGCTGACATTATAAGGCACCACATTGCAGAACTTTGCATCACGAAGAGCATTCAGCCAAGTAGCTGGTGGGTGTCCTGTGTTTTTAAACACAGACACCTTTGCTGTTTCAGTACTATGAAAAGTTCAGGAGACAAGCATCTAGCCTGTAATATTTATATCATTATCAGGGGGAAAAAAAATCCAAAACTGAAAGAAGGTGAAAAGAGCAATCGAGCTGGGAAAACCTCAGTTCTTGCATACTGTCATTTTAACAAAGGACTGAGCAAACAGAAAGATGTCCTCACTTTGGAGAGGTTACGGCCTACTCAGATCTACCATGTCTCTCTTCTCTCAGTACAGGAGAGCACTGGCACAATGGGACAGCAGATCCGGTGTCCCCGGCACGTTCAGTACCCACGGAACTGGGGCTGCTGCTGCATCTCTGCCCCACGGGCTGCTCCTGAGCACAACACCCCTTTTCCTTCAGAGCAGCCCAGCCACAGAGGGCATGCTAAGGTCCCATCGCAATGGAGAGAGGGTTGCTGTGGCAGCGCACACACGTTGGATACTGGCCCAGCCACTAGAAAACGTGAGTGAAGCATCAGGGGATGCACGGTGCCGTGCACAGAGCAGCAGGCTGAGCGGTGCTGGCCCACTGGCTCGTGTGCTGTCCCATCGTGGGGAACAGCTCAGAACCAGGAACCTCGCTCACAAATACATTTCTAACGCTGCTAAACACCAGAAGCACAGCCTGACAGTACCTCAGGTAACCTACAGGGATAACTTCTCACCATGTCCACTGCTGGCACAAGGTCTGTCAAAGCACATAGGAATGAGAAAGGAGGGATAATCTTTAAAAACAGCTGGTTTTGATGCAAGATGTGGGTTGGAGCTTTTATCTCTCTGTCTTGATATTTAAGTTGTGGTTTCATTTGGGAAAGCTGTACTTTCAGATACCTCTTGTTTTCAAACAAGATCTTAAGATTTCCTGCCTGCTTTTCCTGAAGCCTTTGGAATTGGATCTGAATTTCATATGGAATCACAAATAGTGTTTATGTAGATTTAAAAAAAAAAAGGTTTTAAAACATCTCCCAGTGGCTAAATCCTTTGCTTGCTGATGATAAGGACTTTCTTTTGCTAGCGGTTTACTGCTGTTTTCATTGCTTTGTAAATCTAAGCTTTAATTTTTCTTCCCATTTGTGCTTATGTCCAAAGGTGTTAAAGTAGAACTATTATAAAATTAATTGTTTTGGGAAACACAGCGTTATTTTTCTCCCATCTCTGGTGTTCATATTGCCACTGAGGGAGGGAGAGAGATGGAAAGGGAGGTTTCTGAATGTTGCAGTAGACAAGCTGCTTGTTTTCTTCACTGATAAAGAGAGTGATTCCTTCAAAGTGCAGGAGAAAGATGGCTTGGGACTTTAGCTGTGAATTACATCACACATGGCTGCACTAGGAGCAGAGTCGATATCATGCTTTGTGGGCCACCGAGTGTCTCGGAATGAATGCTTTATGACGGCGTTTAGAGGAGGCTGAACCAAATCTAAACAAGCAGAAGGGTTTTTCTATTCTGAAAACTCAAACCTTTGGAGAATGTCTTACATATTCTGTGCCAGTGAGAAGCGTAGTAAAAAATGACTCTGAAGATTTACACAGACACATAAACATATATAGATGCAAATTTGTATAAAACACAATGGAAGAGGGGAGGTGGATTTAGATGTGAATGTGAGAAGGAAAAACTAAACACAGTTGGACTGTTGTAGCCAGAAAATGAATTAGCACGTCTTTTTTTTTGCCAAACACCGAACACGCATCTCGTTTTTAATTGTCTCCTGAGCCATGGAGATACAGCTAAATAGATGTGATAAAAGGTCAGCAGTTTTAAGCTCCAAACTGAAACAATAAAAAAGGCAGAATTAATTGTCCTGAGACCTTTTGCATCTTGTAAGGAGGACAAACAAGGCAACTTCAGTGTGGTAATTTAGACTTGATCCTGTCTCATGGAGTTCAGGGACATAATGCCCTTTCCCTGTCCCATGGAGAACCAGATTTCTTCCTCACCTAAACATTTACAAACTCTTTGCTCAAACACTTTCCAGGCAGGGCAGGAGGTTAAAGCACCCTAGAGCTGACAATGATGCTAGTGAGCTTCAAATGATTTAGAAATCTATTCCTCTTAATTATCAGAATCTCCACAAACTTTTATTTCTCTCTTGAGTCTCGCTGTTTTCTAAAAATCTGAATCTAATAAATCCCATTCCTCTGCCAGTAGTGACAAAAAAAATGGGGAGAAAAAAAAAAGCAGTGCTGTGAAAAAAATAAAGGACTAAAGTCTATACAAGCACCTGAGACTGAAAGAATTTACCCTCTCTGCAGACAGATTTACCCCATCTGCAGAGGCTCCAGGTGTGATCTGTGAAGGCCATCATCTGATTCTTCTGGTTCATTGTTGAGGATCCCAACTCTCCTTTCCTTGATGACTACCTCAGAAGATAATTCTCATGGCTGGCTGCCCTGTGCTAGCCTGTGCAGTGACCTTCTCACTTCTCCGTGACCTTCCCTTCCCACCTGACATTAGGCTTTCCCCTTTCTACTGCCTCCACTTACTCCTCCAACTTGTGTCTATCCACAAGCAGTTCGCATTTTCACCTTTGGCAGCAGCGGTGACAGCAAATGTCTTTCTCTCACCTTCCTGGCACTGAAGGTAGCTCATTGCTGTCCTGCTGGGCTGGAAATCATTCTGTTGTGCTGCCAAGGAAGAGTTAAGTTTTGGTAGACTCCATGTCAACTACCTGGCAGCACTTGGGGCTTGTTCTGCTCCAAACTACTCCTAATAAAAATGATTTGTGAGGGGCATCTTTTCCCAAAATGGTTATGAAGAAAAGACCCTGATATGTATTTGTGGACATACACATATATAAAAGCAGTGTTTTGGGGTTTGTTTTTTTTTTTAATATTAGACCCCTCTGTGACACAAAAACACAGTTTTATGGTTTGGTTTGTGGGGGTTTTTTTACCATGTGGTCAGAATCAATGGATTAAATTTCAATATTACCATACAGCATTTCCCTTATCCTGTTTTAGAGAGGTGTAATGTTGGGATATAAAGTTACAGAAATTCAAAATTGGGAAGTTTTTTACCCATTCTAAGAACTGCTCAGGATCGTCCCAAAGCTAGGAATCATGCAGAAGGTACACCCTCTGGAAAAGCAGCAGACATCTCACTGCAGTCTGTTTATTCCTCTTTGTTTGCAAAACACTCCTCCTTTCGCCTTAATAAATAGAAGAATTAATGAAAGCTTTTTTTGGCACCCTGGCTATTACTTTTATATAGCCATCAAAAGGAAATGTGAACAGGATTGACAATTTCATTTATCTTTGTGATAGAAAAGCAAAGTAAAGAATTTGTAGCAAGTTGTGTGCACATCATAATAAAAGGGCAGCAAGAAGCCCTCTTCCAGCCAGTGCAATTTATTTACCTCTTTTCAAAATCAACTTCTCATTGTGTGCCTACAAATCTGCCTGCTCTGAATATGCATTCAAAGAGAAAGAAAACAGGACAACTTTGAAAGGATATTACATAGGAAATTGCAAAAAGTACTTTATAATTACTTGGAAGTTTTGTCAAATTGGGCAGTGTATTTTTGTGCATTTCAATATGGTATAAAAATGCACTTGGCTGATGACCATGGAAAAGAGAAGTCAGTGTGAAACTAGAGTGGTGCGTCGGTCTGTTCCCACTTGTAGCGGTATCAGGGAGAGTGTGTCCATCCCCAGGGATGGTGTGACTGCCTGCAAAGGCTCCCATCCACAGAGGGTCAAAGAACAGAGAAAATCGTGACCTGAGACAGAGCTGATTTATATATGCTGTGATGAGATACTGTTATGTGGACAGGAGCATAAGATGAAGGGGCTGAAATTAAGACTTGGAACAGCTAGTTCTCATTCTCCATCAAAAAGCCTTCTCCATTGCACCCATAGGATGGAGATTATTACATGTCTAATGTGGGTGACTCCAGAGATTCTAAACCACTGTTTGAAAGTATCCAATTCTTGTATAACAATTTGAAAGAAACGACCCATATCACAGAATCACAGAATCACAGAATCTTAGGGGTTGGAAGGGACCTCAAGAGATCTTCGGGTCCAACCCCCCTGCCAAAGCAGGCTCCCTATCTCATATTACATAGATAGGCGTCCAGACGAGACTTGAATATCTCCAGAGAAGGAGACTCCACCACCTCCCTGGGCAGCCTATTCCACTGCTCTGTCACCCTCACTGTGAAAAAGTTCTTCCGCATGTTGGTGCGGAACTTCCTGTGCTCCAGCTTACAGCCATTGCCCCTAGTCCTGTCCCCACTGACCACTGAAAAGGGGCTGGCCAATTCCCCCTGCCACCCATGTCTAAGATACTTGTAAACACTAATTAGGTCCCCCCTAAGTCTTCTTTTTTCCAGGCTGAACAGACCCAGCTCACTCAACCTTTCCTCATAGGGGAGATGTTCCAGACCCCTAATCATCTTTGTCGCCCTTCTCTGGACTCTCTCCAGAAGGTCCCTGTCTTTTCTATACCAGGGAGCCCAGAACTGGACACAGTATTCCAGGTGGGGCCTGACCAATGCAGAGTAGAGGGGGAGGATCACCTCCTTCGACCTGCTGGACACACTCTTCCTGATGCATCCCAGGATCCCATTGGCTCTCTTGGCCACCAGGGCACACTGCTGGCTCATAGCCAACCTGTCATCAACCAGGACCCCTAGGTCCTTCTCCATAGAGCTCTTCTCCAACAGGTCATCCCCCAGCCTGTACTGATACAGTCGGTTATTCCTCCCCAGGTGCAAGACTTTACACTTGCTTTTGTTGAATTTCATTAGATTTCTCCCTGCCCAGCTCTCCAGTCTGTCCAGGTCTCGCTGGATGGCAGCGCAGTGTTCCTGAGTGTCAGCCACTCCTCCCAGTTTTGTATCATCGGCATACTTGCTGAGGGTGGATGCTATTCCCTCATCAAGGTCGTCAATGAAGATATTAAACAGGACTGGACCCAACACTGAGCCCTGGGGAACACCGCTAGTCACAGGCCTCCATTCAGATTCTACTCCACTGATCACGACCCTCTGAGCCCGGTCTGACAGCCAGTTCTCAACCCACCTCACTGTCCACTCGTCCATCCCTTGTTTCCTCAGCTTCTCTATCAGGATGTTGTGGGAGACAGTATCGAAAGCCTTGCTAAAGTCGAGGTAGATGACATCCACTGCTCTCCCTCCATCCACCCAGTTGGTAATAACATCATAGAAGGCTATGAGATTGGTCGAGCACGATCTCCCCTTGGTGAATCCATGCTGACTATTCCTCATGACCTTCTTCTCTTCCAGTTGTTTGGAGATGGCATCCAAAACAAGCTGTTCCATCACCTTTCCAGGGACAGAGGTGAGGCTGACTGGCCTATAGTTACTGGGATCCTCCTTCTTGCCTTTTTTAAAGACTGGAGTGACATTGGCTATCCTCCAATCTTCAGGCACTTCTCCTGTAGTCCAGGATCTGTCAAAGATGATAGAGAGCGGCTCCGCAATCACCTCCGCCAGCTCTCTCAGCACACGTGGGTGTATCCCATCCGGGCCCATGGATTTGTGTGCATCCATTCCTTTGAGTCGCTCCTGGACCACCCCTACCTCTACTAGAGGGGAGCCATTTGTTCCCCAACCACTCGTTCCCCAACCACTCCTACTTACATCTGGGATATGTGAGTCCTGAGAAGCCTTCGGAGTAAAGACCGAGGCAAAGAAGGCATTAAGTATCTCCACCTTCTCATCATCTCCCGTCACCAAGACACCTGCCTCATTCAACAAGGGACCTACATTATCCCTGGTCATCCTTTTACTATTTACATACCTGAAAAAGCTCTTTTTGTTGTCCTTTATGTCCCTTGCCAGCTTAATTTCTAAGCAGGCCTTAGCCCTCCTAGTTGCATCCCTACAGGCCCTGGCCACATCCTTATATTCATCCCATGATCTCAGACCCTGTTTCCACAGTTTATAGGTTTTCTGCTTCCCTTTGAGTTTACTCATAAGTTCCCTGCTTATCCACGCAGGTCTTCTACCTCTCTTTCCCGATTTCTTACTCAAAGGGATGCACCTATTCTGCGCTTGGAAGAAGTGCTGTTTGAATGTTAGCCAGCACTCGCAGGCTCCCATTCCTTCAAACAGAGCAGCCCATGGGATAGCCCCTATTTGATTTCGGAGGAGATCAAAGTTAGCTCTTCCAAAATTCAGGGTAGCTATCCTACTTTTTGGCTTGCCTCTTCCACTCAGGATCTTGAACTCGACCATTTCATGGTCGCTTTGTCCTAAGCTGCCCCCGACCTTCACTTCACTGACGAGACCGTCCTTGTTAGTAAAAACAAGGTCAAGCATCCGCCCTCCCCTAGTAGGTTCCTGCACCATCTGTATCAGGAAGTTGTCTTCCATATACTGCAGAAATTGTCTGGACTGCATACGACTGGCCGTATTGCTTGCCCAGCAAATATCTGGGTAGTTGAAGTCCCCCATAAGGACCAGCGCCTGCGATCTTGAGGCTACTTCCAATTGCTTATAAAATTCATTATCAACCCGCTCCTCTTGATCAGGGGGCCTGTAGTACACGCCCACGACTATGTCACCCAAACTGGCCTGCCTTTTAATTCTTACCCACAAGCTCTCGACAGATGGTTCATCCCTACCCAGGTGGAGCTCAATACATTCTAGGTGCTCTCTAACATAAAGAGCAACTCCTCCACCTCGTCTCCCTAGTCTATCTTTCCTAAAAAGCACGTAGCCATCCATGGTAGCGTGCCAGTCATCCAGGCTCACAGGGTGAGTGAGAGTGAGGGTGAGGGAGCCCTGGGACAGGCTGCCTAGGGAGGTGGTGGAGTCTCCATCTCTGGAGATACTCAAGACCTGTCTGGACGCCTATCTGTGCAGCTGGGGAGCTGCTTTGGCAGGGTGTTTGGGCCCGATGATCTCTTGAGGTCCCTTCCAACCCCTATGATTCTATGATCTGCCCCAGCCTGCTCTGTCCCAGCCACTAAGATACACTAGGCATGTTGGCCCTCACTGCCACAGCCAGGGGCCAGCACTTCACACGTGTAACGCTCCTGGCTCATCCCAAGTTGGAAGAAGGCCCCAGTGGAGTTAGCCAGGGTCAAGTACCCTGAAAACCTTTTCCTGCTAAAGTGGTTGGGCAAAAGAGCCACTCGAGTCCTTTAGCAGGCCTTGCGCCCTCTGCATTTCTTAATCATAACATATGTAAGTAATAACGTGTATATAAAAAGTAGTCAGGGTTTGTTACAGGAATGGAAGAGAAATTTACTCCTTGCGTTGAAGGGAGAAGCATCACCAAAAGCCTAGAAACAATTAGTTACAGGCACGAGCAAGGCAGGGTTTTTAAAGATGAATGTTATAGTGCCCACCAAGCACCTGCCAGAAAATTTCAGATAATCAGCCATGAGAGATGAATCATGAAAATGAGCAGCTGGGTGAAAAAAAACCAGTCTCTCCGTGCCACTCCAGGCTGATATTTCCATAACGTCCAACCAAAGGAACAGGTCCTCACCGTTGCTGTTTACCTAAATCAAAGATTCATGTGGTTCTTTGTCCTGGAGATAAGATACAGGCTCTGTACAGAAAAGAGTTAAACTGAAGACTCACAAAACCTCCAGTCCAAAGGAGGAATAAAACCAAAAACATTGCTGAGTCCAAGATAAAAAGGATTTTTGGCATTCAGTTTGGCAGCATTATCGTGCGGTATCAGAAACACCTTCTTCCTTCCCTCTGTCTCTCAACACCAGCACAAGTCAAATGTGAAAAATAACAATTCTCCAGTAGAAACAATGCTGTATTTCACCTGCTTTCTTTGTCTGGCATTTCATTGAATTTGCAAAAATCTGACAAATCTAGCCAACCATTAAAATGCATAATAACAATAACAAATACAACATGCTTTGAGCAAGCACACACATGTAAATGCAGATGAAGAAGAAACATAAGTAGAATTTCTGACTCACAATGAAGAGATTGAATAATCTGGTCAGACAGTTTCAGTAATTTGTCATTTATTCATTAACTTGTACTGTAGCACAGTCCTATTTATTTTGAGTGCAATGGCAAAGTACAGCTGCACAGAATGCGGGCAGAGAGCTAGCTAAAGGATAGTTTCAGGACAGATGGTATCCTAGATTTATAAGAAGGCCTTTCTATAATTAACAGTGGATTCACTACATCCAAAACATTTGCTCGTGTAATGTGCCTTCGTGTATTATCAGGTTTATACTAAAGCCTATCAATTACTTTGCAGAATTCATAAAAATATGGACATCTAATATATTTGGAGAGTAAAAGGTGAGTCATTAGCTGCATTTTTAATTTAACAATTTTAACTTTATAAATAAGATATTTTCCCCAGGCTATCATTTCTAATTATGCACCTATATAAATTCATGCTATGGTATTAACATTTCATAAACTACAAAGGCGTTTTTCAGTCTCTGCAGAATATTGTAGAAAACTTTCTGTGCAATACAACTTAATAGCATATAAAGTTATAGCCCCTACACTTCTTCAGTGTTTCCAGAAGCAAGTCTATGTCAAAAGTGCAACTTTTTCCTCCTACCAGGGTAAGCCACAAGTTCAAGTGCAGTCGGGTGAACATTTTAGTCTTAGCTTAACCTCTACCATTAGACAAAGAGTCTGGAAAACTATCATCTATTGCTCAAGAAAAGGTCAAAAATAACTACCAAAAAGACTGAATTCTTTGTTGCAGGATATAGAAGTTGACCCAAGTACAGCAAAAACAACAACAAAAAATATCTTTCAAGAAAAGCTAAATAAATAAGACTATCTTAAAACCACAAATTCTTACAGCAGTTACATTGGAGGGAGAAATCTACCTGCCTTTTTAGTCATCACTTTACTGCTGGAAAGGTGAGACCTTTTAGAGGTTTCAGGAGAGCAGTGCCTATGGACTGCAGCTGCTCAGTGCTCAGGACGCCACCACGGCCTCCCTGCCTGTGCTCCCACATCCCTGTGTCCTGTCCACTGCTCCCCCATCTGCTTCCCAGGATGGTTGGGCACAATGGAGAATTTCCCAGAGAGTGAGTATCTCCTGTGCTTCTGCTCTCCAGGGTCTCTTTCCTCCCCTGTAAGTCCCAGTGATTCTCTGGGGTAACAAAGAGCTTCATGTTCTCTCAGCTTCTGAACAAGTTCTCCTGCACGTCCTTACCTGAGGTTGCTTTAGGTGCCTGTAGCTGTTCACACATCCAGAAAGACACAAGTTACTCCAGCAGATCCCTCTTTGTACCCACAGCACCTCTCCCCTTTCTGTAGGGTCATGCTGTAACATATGAAATATTTTCAGAATGAATGAATATCATTTCTTTTAGCCATGACTACCATCACCAACTCCAGGCCTCTGGTTTCCAGACATCTGCTTTTGCCTTGATGGTAACTGCATTAACAGAGAAACTATAGACAACAAATGAGCTTCCTAATGCGAAAAAATGTTGCTTGTTATTATCAGGATTTTCAATAACCATTAGCTAATCTGTGATTCACTGTGATGCACTTCACCAGAGTCTCATTAGCCAATCAGTCCTGTTTATTTGACTCAGCATTTCTCATCCACAGAACAAGGCCATGAGGTTGGAGTTTAAAAGACACTTTCCCTGATGGCAGAAAGTTGTACAAAATCCTAAACAGCAGCAAGGAATCATCACCCATAAGATAAAATGATACTCTATCAAGAAGGTAATGTACTGCTGATGATCAGTATAAGATGAAGCATGGTAAGTCAACTAGGAATTTCCTATTCAAAGCTATCTTTGAAATGTTGGGGGTAATGTTTAGAGCAAAAGCTGTACCTGCGATCCAGGAAAAAAACACAGAAAACACTTTGGTGAGGCTTTGGATCTCAGGACCGTGTCTCTGAGACACAACCAGATAGTTCAGGCAGTGCAGAGGTTCTCTCCAGTGTAGTGATCATCCCCAGAGGGGTGGTCTTTGTCCCTGGGCCTATCGCCCTTGTGCCAGAAAGCGAGGGGTGCTCAGCCCCGGCATGCGGTGGCAGCGCTGGCAGGGAGGAGCAGGGCTGGTGCGCCTCACTGCCCAGGTATGCAAAAGTGCTTCTGACATTTCTCCCCATTTGTTAGAGCAGCCATCTGGCCAACGGACTTGTTCTGAGGTGTAAAGCATGGCTCAGAGAAGCTTTATTGCTAAGAAAGATGCAATAAAAATAGATAAGCAGAAAACATTGTATGTAAAGCTTTCATACACAGAATAATAATGCTGGGAAAACAGACTGAACTTCCACATATGGTGGCTTAAGTTGGAAGCACTGGAACAGACCACGAGTGCACATGCAGCTGTAAGAAAAATACTGATTTTGCTGGGATAGAAAACTCTAATCAGTGCTTTGAGCTTTTTCTCACAGTGATCGTCTGCTGACAGTATTGTGGCTGAATTCATTCTGGTTATCACTGCAGTTAATGTCTTCATAACTGCTTCCCAGTTCCCTCCTGAAAACCTAAACTCCACAGGAGCAGAAACCGGTGAGTGGTAGGAGGATCGCTGCTGTATGCAGAGAGCTCAAAGGGGGAACACGTATTATAGTCAACTTTATACAGGATTATGAGGATTATCTCCTAAAAAAGATCAAAATAAAGCAGACCTCCTGAACAATGGAAATCGCTATCTCTAACTAGCAGTGTAGTCAATTTATTTAAACAAATATCTATTTTTACATGGTGGATTAATCTCAGATTAGCAAAGTAAAAGCCTTAATATTTATGTAGCTGTAAATATTTGGATTCTAGCATTTTATAGAGATGTTACTGTTTATTTCAAATACCTTTCTGCTTAGTGATATGATTTATTCTGTGACTAATCAAATAAGTAACCTTTATCTTCTTCCTGTCAGTTGCAATATGCTGACAGTGGGTGCTGATCTGAGCAACCTGCAGGTTCCTGGGGTTGGGACAGAACGTGCCTCGGTGCAGCTGGGGTGGAGCTGCAGTCCCCCAGCATTGCAACCCTGCCCGCCAGCTGAAATACCTCACAAATGTCATCCATAGAGCCTGAGTTCCAGAAACACAAATTAATTCCTAGCATGCTATGAAGCCTGTCCTTTCCAATTCACCTGGATACCTGCCTCTGCCTTTGAATGACTGCCTGCAGTGAACTGGACATGACTGAATTACAGCTTCAGACATAATCATTCTGCTCAAAAATTTTCACCGTGTAGAGGGCTTAAATCAGACCAAAGTCACATCTGAGATCTTAACCATATAAAAGACAAGGAAGAGCGAAACATATCTTTGCATCCAAGTTTTGTTATCTCTGTATTATCACCTAAATTAGCCTCCCGACAGACAGCAGAGATTTCAGAGGGGAGCATCTGAAATCAGACCCATGCTTATCCCTAACAGGAGCCACTTTGAACAAATGTGTGTTGCAACTTTTTTCTAAAAGTCTGCAAATAGAACTATTTGTCCACCTCTAAGGTTTCGTGTCATGAACAGCTTTTGTCTCAGACTCTTTTCCAGGATGTTTTTGAGGATTAATTGCTGGAACTCATGTATTTCTATGGTGGTCATTATCATTTGAAACTAGCGAAACCTTATTTACGTTTTTGTAGAATTACAAACTTTCCTGAGCATTTCCTTGAATCCATCTTCCCATGTGTTTGGTACCTCTTCTGAGTATCAGGCTTTGTCTATAGCCAGGATTTTCTGCCCACCTTCTTTTCACCTGACAAGATCCTGTCTGCTGAAAATTGTTTACTAGTTACCACTCTGTAATGAACAACTTTTAATCCACACACCCCAAATGTGCTGCTGAGGTTTGGGTTTGGTGTTTCTATTAGCACCTGTACAATGGGCTGACAGAAAAACCCCTGTCAGAAGTTAACCAGTTCAGATCGTGGGAAAAGGAAGGTGAAAAAGGATTATTTTTAATCTCATTTCCCTGAGAACACTGAGAAATACATCAAAGTCTGCATAAGAACATGGAATCAAGAGCAATCTGCCTTTCAGTTCCCATTTTCTTTCCTTTGTTTGTGGCAGCATGTCCCCAGGCCTGCTGCTGTCTTGGAGGATGGGGAGAGGCTCCTATTCCTGGGCAGTTTGTGACTTAAGGAAGTGACTTAAACCCCATAAATTCTTGAAACGTTGGTCCTTTGGGGCTGTGCAACTCTTTCTCTTTTGGGAAAAATTGCTTTAGCTTGTGAGCTGCAGGAAAATTACCCAAGAGAAAATTCATCCTGGCCAGCAGCTGGTTTCAACCTTCTTAGCCAGAAGTCGAGGAGCAGAAAGAGGCATTGCTCATGTCTGTCGGTTTCTCAGGTCACTCACTGGAGCAGTCCCTGTTTCCAAGCTCTGAACATAGCCCTTCACAAGTGACTGCCAGCCTCTGCCTGATACACACGCTGGCTGGCTTCTTTCCTTTGGGGGATAAACAGCTCAATTTTCTGGATGGATTTTTCTTCAGTTTGAGTCCTTCCTACCATGGCCGTAAAATGTTAATGTATCAACAGGCCATAGCCAAACTTCCAGTGTCACCTCCCAGATCAGCACTCATTCCTCCACATGTGTCAGCCCTGCGGCTTTCTAACTACAGCAAGCACTGAGGAAACACTAGCAAGTAATTGATCCTGCTTGAACAAAATAGTCATTTCAATTCTAATTTAGGAGCCACAGTCTCCAACAGTCTTTCTGAAACAGTGGGTAGCAGGCTGATTCACCAACGGACTGAAGAGATACATTATTGATGAAAGGGTTATCTGCTAACTGAAAAACACACATCCTTCCACATTCCCTTCTCCGCTCCACAAATGCATGCTGTGGTGGAAGGGGGGGGGGGGGGAGAGGGGTGCAGAGGTGACCCCTCTCAGACAGGCTGCAGAGATGCTCTGCTGGCACCTCCATCCAGGCTGCTTTCTCCCAGTGCCAGGTTACATGGGAGGAACGGGAGCAGAATAGGGAATCTGGCCCAAAGTTTCCTTTTATTTCATATAGAGTAATAGAAATTATTGAGTCAGAGCACCTAATTCATCTGTACAGCACGAGGTCAGGTGTTTTAGCTGATAAATGAAGACACCGACTTATTAGCCTAGTTTTGGCAGAATTATTAAGAGCATGTTTACATTCAAGCTCATTAAGGGAGACATCTGAAACCAGAAGCATCCAAAATTAATGGATGCTTTTTGAAACTGTTGGCTTCAATGAGTTGTGTTGCATTCTTTTATTAAGTGGATAGGTTTTAGTGGTTTAGGCAGAGAGCAGCTGCAGACAGTTCCTTAAAAAATAAAAATACAGTCTTGAGCTGGAAAGGAAAATTAATTGAATACTTAAAAGCTTTTATGCACGTCAGCCCAATACGGTGTGTTTAATACAAGATACTCATGCCTAATATGATTGTCTGGGTTTTGTGTGTGTTTTCTATATAGCATAACATACTTGTTCTACTTGAACTTTTCTTTCTCTTGTGCTCTATTTTTTACCTAGCATTAATTGGAAAGATGGGGATTCTGTACACTTTCAATTGCACTGAACTAGGTGATCCTGAAGGGCCCTTCCAACCCAAACCATTCTGTGATTTGATGATTTTGGCTTCATCAGCTAGCCAGATTCACACTGTCAACATCTTATCTCTGGATGTCTCACTTTGCCATGATTCAAAGATGTAGCACATCAGCATGTGATGCCCCTGACAGCTGCAGTAGCTTGCATCCATCTGCAGTATTTGCCTACGTTCTCACAGCTCAAGTGGCATTTATAAAGGTACTTAATATAAAAGACCTTTTAAATCATTTAAAGCCCAACAACTCTGAATACTGAGCATCTATAGATATGCTGCTTATATATAAAGAAATATAGATCTATATAAACTAAAATGCATTTTATGTTGAACCATTATTAAAATAATTGGTCCTGGCAGAAGGCCCACAGGTGAGCAGAGGAAGGTTACCACTCATACCTGGATAACCACTGTGGTGAGGCCAGGAAACAGAGGCCATTGGCCTGCCCCTTTTCTTTGGTCAGTGGAGACAGGACAAGGGGCAATGGCTGCAAATTGGAGCACAGGAAGTTCCGCACCAACATGCGGAGGAACTTTTTCCCAGTGAGGGTGAGGGAGCCTGGGACAGGCTGCCCAGGGAGGTGGTGGAGTCTCCTTCTCTGGAGATATTCAAGACCCGTCTGGACACCTATCTGTGCAGTATGAGCTGGGGAGCTGCTTTGGCAGGGGGGTTGGACCCCATGATCTCTCGAGGTCCCTTCCAACCCCTACAGTTCTGTGATTCTGTGATTGTGCTGCAGAGGATGCTGCAAGTCCTGCTGGCTCAGCTTTCCTCCTCACTTTTGCACCAGCAGTACCCTCTCTGCCACAGTGACGTGTCTGTCAGCTACCAAGCAGCCAAATCAGGGAACCTAATGCAACAGTGTGTAATCCCAAATGCCTTCGTGTTAGCTGTAAATTCAGCTCTTGACCAGAGGGATGCAAGAGATGACTTTTTAACAGCAACGTTTTTTCTTCCAATAGATTATCAAATATTTATTTTATATATAGAGAGAGAGTTTTAAAAAAAGAAATCAATACATTCTAAGCAAATAAAACTCATTTCCCTACCTCTAGTTAATCAGGCTTTATTTGCTTAGTATCTGTGATGTTGCAGTAATTATACTAATTCTCCAGTCATCCATTGAGTCTCTCTTGAAAAACTGGATAGATGTGACTTGAATTTCTAATTCTTTTGATTTTCTGGCTTTATACTAGTGGAGAGCCCAGTGTGATGGATCCTGGCAATGTGAATATTAAAAAGGAAAGGAGAAACAACCTTAGCTCTTTTAAAGAGTAAAGCACATTCTCCAGTTTTACTCATGGAAAACATGTATCTTTCTTTAAAATCTTTCACAGTAGATTCATCTCCTCACATTTTGCAGTAGAGGCTGGCAGCTTGCTGAGGCACTCTGTGCTGCAGGTCACACAGAAACACTTACAGAACTGGGGCCTAAGCATCAGGGGTTGCTGCAGATCTTGTCTCATCTGCTGATTTCTTACATGGATTTTTTTCTTGATGAGTTGTTGGGAGCTCTCTGAGGTCAAATATAAGGTTTTGGTGTGGGAGATGTTGCTAGTTCCTGGGAGCCCAGTGGGAAATACAAGGTATTGCCTAATTCTTGGACTTAACGTTTTTTATTTAGTAACATTTTTTTTGGGGGGAGGGGGGTTAGGTTAAAAAATAATATTTTTGCTTTGATTCCTCATTACATATACCACTTTAAGAATGTGATGGTAAACAATTCTTACAATTATTTTATAGACCCAAATGTGGAGTACTTTGAGTTTTATCAATGTGTTTATCTCTTTCAAAGGATGACTATATTCATTTTTCCCCAGAAGAGGGACAAGTGTTAATTATCTTTAAGATATAAGATATTGCAAGACAGTGAACTAATGTAGTTTATAAAGATCCTAGTGTTGAGACAGAAACATGTTGCTCAAAGGGAAAAACCACAGCAAATATGTAGAGACACTTCAGAGGCAAGCAGTGCTCCCGTCCATACCATCAGGCCCTGCCAGCATCTCTGAAGCTGGAGCTTCTCATGGTAATGTTGAGGTTTAGCTGTTTCCCTGCATGCAGTGTGCTTCTGCAAAGCTAAGTATATAAGCCCCAAGTCTGAGCTAGTTTGGCTTTTACTCTGCCTCTGGGTGATCCACCTCATTCAAGCTCTTCCAAACAAATGTACTGGATCCCCTTTCACGTGCTGGGGTTGCACCGAGCAGGGGGAGGTACCACAGCTCCAATCTGCTGCAGGATGAGCTGCTGAATGGCAACCCCACATGCTGATGGACCCGGCAGGTGACAATTTTTGTATGTTGTCTTCTCTTGCCATCTTACACTCCTGAATAAGTGTTAGGCGAGTGGCATCATGTCTTTTATTAAAACAGGCTATACGCTGTAAATTTCAGATGAACTTTGCAGTGTAATCTGATTTCCTCCCTGCTTTGGATTGTGCTGTAAGCACGGTGTACTCGAAGATGAGCTATTGTTGCATTATGAATATATGTTGCCCCCTCATTCTGTATGTTCTTGCACGAGTGTCTCACACTGTTAGATCGCTTAACAAAGAATATCAGAGAAGAAAGCTAGATAAAATAGAAACTGAAGGCAATTTTAAAATGTATTTGCTATAAGAAGTGAGAACTGTGCCTAGCCAGAACACAGAAGCATGCTTTCTACCTTCATCAGGTCCATGGAAAGTAAAATGAAACTTTTTGGTGGAAACATCATTTGTTTGGAGTTAGGATGAGCAAGCTGAAGAGGTAGCATGGTCTGAGAGTTTTAACCCTGAGTTTTCTAACGTAAGACCAGACAGTTCTTTCTCAAACAAGTGTGTTGAGAAACTTCTGCCCATCACCTAGATTCTAAGAAAGTCATCATGTATATTGAAAACAAGCCAGCGTATGAACTTGGAGCTTTTATGACCTTTTACAAACTTCTTAGGGGAACGCAAATACGCTGTCAGTTTGGTCAGGGTCTGATCAGGACTGGAACTTTGGGGGTCTGGATAAGGAAGGAAAAATGCAATTACACCTCTTGATTTGATGTTAAACCAGTGACATTTTAAAGGCAACCGGGCTTGCAGTTGCCAGCCTGTTGTTATGAGGGGCAGAAGCTCCACAGTGAAGGTCACGATGCTGGAAACAGGGATGTGAACATTTTAGCATCTCTCTCTTTTCCTTTTTTGTTTGTTTGTTTACATCCAATATTACCTTCTGCCCCTCATCTATTTTCCAAAGATACTGCAGTTTTCAGAAGCTAATCAGCATGCCATCAGCATATTCTGGTTTCTGGGAGGCACCCTGAGCCCAGTTTGCTCCAACACTGCCTGGGAGCTGGGAGCAGCGAGCAGCAGCACTGACGGTTCCACAGCAGGAGCAGAGGGCCAGAACTGCCCTCCACCTTCACAGGAGTCATTTGCAAAACCATTTACTTCCAATCAGTAGGAGCAAAACTGGCCCCTGTGACTATAAAAACATGTCAGTCGAATGAGAAGAAAAAAAAACCCACCCTGACAAAAATCCAAGAATAGAGTGCTGAACAGGAACCTCTTTCTGCAGAGGATTTAGGGCAGAGATAAACGTTGCTTAAATACAGTAGGAATACCACATCACATCAAGCCTGGTACAGTGCTTTTACACCAATTCAAAGTGAATGTCTCATCACAGATGCTTTGTGTTTGGAGCACTGGATATTTTTGCAGCTTTCTCCTGTTCAAAGGTGACCTGCACTGTTTTAATTTCTGTATGGATTAACTCCAAACAGCAGGGTATGAATTAAAGGCTCCTCAAGCAGCCATTAGGAAGTATTTTGGTTATTCAAGTAATGGAATTGCTAGTCATTTAAAAAAATTACAGGGATAAATGTTCTTAAATGTCATCAGCTACACAGTGCTGGAATTGCTTATGGGATTTCATGAGTTGCCATAAAATATGGGCCAGCAATAGCAAGAGCGGCCTCCCAGTCCTGTAAGTCTGCTTAAAGCACCAGGTACTCCTTCTCTGTTAGCTGCCACCACCTCCTGAGGTCAGCAACCCTCCTGCATTTCCTATCAAAGGAGGATTTGGGCTAACAGTGAGATATGGGACTAAGAAAGGACAAAGACAGCTGTCCATCCAGGAGGAATTTTGCAGGTTTCATCCACTAGTTCCTCCAGACTCTTTCTGGCATCCCTAGAATGGTGCTCAGGAGGTAGGAAAGGCACTTCAGAGCTTCTCCCTGCCACAATCTCCTCAAGGATGGCTTAGGGATGAAGTCACATGGATAGAGCGACAGACAGTCCTCTTGTCAGAACAAATGCTGCTGTGTTGGGACTTATCCTACAGAAGAGAGCATCTTCTCTACTTAAATCTGATTTGGAAGTGGAAAGCTAAAGAAATGTCATAGAACTGCTCCATAAAAAACAGCAGTTTCAGTTTGCCTAGGTGTAAAATACTGTTACCTATCTGCCACACAGCTTAGTGTAATATGTGAGTGACAGTTACAGCAAAAAAATATGGTCATCAACAAAACACAGCCTTTACTTTCAGGCACCTGAGCAGTTTCCCTAATTTCACTGAGAATTTCTGGTGTGGATGATGCTGCAGGATCAGGAACTGCAAAGGGAGCTTCTCCCTGTGATATCCCTGCCGTTCATCACCTGTTCGGGGTATCTGAGTGCAGGCAGGTGATAGCTTCTGCACTGTAGAAATCCCTTTTGCTGGCAGGATTGAATCAATAAATGACTTCAAATGGTGTTATGATCCTAAGAGCAAAATGATTTGCACAGAATACTTGCCAGTCAGGGTAGAGCACAATAGTCCCCCATTATAATTTTAGTAGAAGAGGAGAACATAAAAAGTCTTGTTATTACTTTAACGTAAGACTGTGAAAAGCACACTTGTGTTCCTAATTCCTTAATTTAATTGAATACAAAGATATCAGCACTTCAGTGTTCAGCTGCTACCTATAAAATCGAATTTGCTGGGTAGTAAATACAGTAGAACTGAAGGTTTAATGTCATAAATTGAGGGACACATTCAAGCTAAAACTGTCTTCACTTCAGGAGCGCTATTACTACAATAACAGCCTTAGATTTATTAAAATAGAGCTAAGTTTAAATGCATTTGCCTTTCCTTTTCATTTTTATTACTTTTTTTTATGTCTAAGAAAAAAACCCCTCTTTTTAAAAGAACTGGGTATTTATGCTTTCCAAGCCTTTATAAATTTTGTACAATGCTGGAATTTCAGAATAAATTTTTAAACATCCATTTTAATAAAAACGTAAGTAAAAGTTTTTTTAAACATGATTTGTCACCAGTTAATTTGATATGAAAATGACTTCTGTTTTGGTTCTGTTTATCCATTAGGAGCTTTCCTGCTGCAGAAGGTGCAAAGAGTGGAACTGCCTCACTAGCAGAGGACTGAGCTTAACCCATTCTTGGGATTTGGCTGAAAAGACTTTGCTGCTGAGCAGAGTGGCTGCTGGATTTAGCTCCTCAGGTATGTCAGTCATGATTGCCTTTCCTGCTTCCATGCTGCCTCGCAGGTGAAGCCCTACACAGGGACTCTGCGAGGCGGTTGTAAATCTCACTGCAGTACTACATGGCTTAAGGCCATATGTGAAAAGAAATAATGATGCTTACTTACTGCATGAAGCACACCGAGCTTCTGGGTGGAGAAGCAAAGTGTGATTATTAGACTATCTGATTAAACGGTTACAGTTATTACAACAAAAGCTCCTATGATTGGTAGGGGCTGACTCCACCTGCCCAGGGAACTGGGCTCTGCCTGCAGGCAGGATTCAGACTGACAGGATTTACGCTCCCAGTAAAGTCTATGGAGAAAGGCAAGGAGCAGCTTTTCAGACAAGTTGTTATAGACCTAACAGAGGATCATCACAGCATTTAAATCCATATGTGCAGTAGGAATGGTTGAAAATGCTCTGAAGAAAAAGATTTCCAACAGGAAATATTGATTGGCTGCAGTTTCAGTATTCTTCAGGATCATGTGAATTTTAGTGAAACTTCCTGGTGGGTTTTCCTAGCAGGGAGCCAGCAGCTGGCAGGGCCCAACTGCTTAAGCCTCCAGCAGTCTGTCTGGCCAGACAGCGAGCTAGCTGGGAGGCTAGATACCAGCACCTAATTAAAAATTGGTCTAATCTAGTTATTCAAAAAGTGAATGTTTCTAAGTAATTTGTTACATAGAAATCTTTGTGCATCCAGCTTTACATTTTGGTGTGGAACGAAACCATTAAACATATAAAGGAAATTTTCTGTGGATCATAAAACCCGTTTCCCATGCCATCCCAGTGATTAAATGAAGTTCTGGCTGAATAAAATGGTGGCTTTTAATAGAATTTCAGGGGGGAAAAAAAGACAAAGATTTTAGAAAGGCGCCTTGAGTTTATTAAAATACAGCTCTCACATTACTTACTGCAAAAATCCAACTCTGCTGGTGACTGTAACTCACGGTAATGCCTTTCCTGACTTGATTTTTGAGCACTTCTCTTTTATAATTGGGGCATTTGCCTGAGAAACAGCTGATCCACGGAATCATTTTCTTTGTATGGTTCTGTATTCTAACTCAGCAGTGGTGGGGCTTTGGAGTGTTTTGTTGGGTTGGGTGGTTTTTTTCCCATCATGTATTTGAACAAGTAGCAGACACAGTGGGTTTGGAAGCCTGCCAGCAACTGGAGAATCCACTCTGGGCAGGGGCCCCAAGAGGAGACCCAGCCGTGGACCAGGATGCCAGCAAACCCCTCAGCTCATTGCTCTTCGTTCAAGTAGTTCGTAACTTCTGGAGCGAGCCTGGGACCTTGAGAAAGCGGCAGGGACACGTAAAGGGTGACGGCGAGGCGAAGTTGCCTAGAAAATCTCGGCGGCGGCGGGGGATGGAGGGGGGCGGGCAGGGACGGCGGGCAGGGACGGCGGGCAGGGACGGCGGGCGGGCCCCTCCCGCGGTGGGTGGAGCGGTGCGCGGCGGCGGGGGCCGGGCCCGCGGGTGCAGCTGCGGCCGGGGCCGCTCGTCGCCCGGGAGGGGAGAGGCGGGCTCGGACGTGCCGCCGCGCCTCCTCCGTGCGGCCGCCGCCCGTGCAGGGGCAGAGCCCGGGCCGCGACGGGGAGACGCCGGGCGCTGCCCCGGCTCGGGGAGAGGAGGCTCGTCCCTGCCGCCTGGCTGGACCTTCCTGCGGGCTCCGAGCGCAGACTTGTCAGTGTGATGGGTCTCGGAGGGGAGCCCGGCGTCGCCTCCTCGCTTGCGGACAGCAGGAGCCCCCATTCAGCGCAGGGCAGTTGAATCCCGCTCGCGGCGGAGCCCCGGCGGGTGGCGGAGCCGAGAACCGGGACGAGATTTATTGCTCCGTTCCCAGGAACGTCGTTTCCACCTGCAAGCGAGTTTGAGCAGCCGGCTGTGGATTTTATATTTGCTTCCGCACAAACCGAGATTAGCCGGGTGTCTTTGGCTTTTTGGGAAGGCGCCCTGACCCGGCCCCGCTGCGTGCGATGGATTGAGGCTGCCCGGCTGCGCCCCGAGCCCGGCCCCCGCCCGCAGCCCACATAGATGCGATGGAAAATCGGAGGCTCTTCTGCACCCTCTGTTACCTGATGTTCAACGCACCTCTACTGTTCGTCACCGGTGAGTAGGGAACTTCTGCCTCTTCCCGCGGTGAGACGTCGCTCCGGGCGCAACTTGCTGGCGGGAGGCAGCGGCGGCTCCGGTGCGGGCACAGCGGGGCTCCGGTGCCGGCGGGGCTCGCCGCCCTGCCCTGCCCGCAGCTGAGCTCTGGCTGCCGGCGATTGCTCCGACTACCGTCCTCCCCGCCGCGTTTTGCTGTGGAAGTGTTGCCGGCGGGGGGCAGGGAGCGCTGCCCGGGGGGGCTTCCCGCAGAACAAGGTGGCACTGTTGCGGCCGCAGCTGCCGGCAGCGCGGGCTCGGCGCCGCGCAGCCACCGGCGCGGAGCGGGGCAGTCCCCGCGCCGGATCTGGGGGAGGGGGCAGCGGGACATTGGTGGCCCTGTATCTAGCCGAGGGCTTTCTTAGGAGGACGAGGTTTTAAGACCCTCTTCAAACTTTCCCTTTCTGCTGGAGCCGCCGTCCCCCGGCTGCGGGGTGGCGGGGACCGGCTCTGCCCCGCGCCGTCCCGGGCGCTCCGCACGTCCCGCAGTCCGGGGAACCCCGCGTCTCGGTCAGCGCCCAGCACACGAACCGAAACAGCTGGCGTTACGCTAAAAAAGACTGGTCTTGCCTTTTAACATCTCCCATTAACCAGCCCTTGTAACTCTATCTTCCCCTCCCAGCTACCTTTACTGAAGTTCCCAAAGATGTGACTGTTAGGGAGGGAGATGATATTGAGATGCCTTGTGCTTTCCGAGCCAGCGGATCCACCTCTTACTCCTTGGAAATCCAGTGGTGGTATCTTAAAGAACCAGCCAGAGAACTTGCACACGAATTAGCCATCAGTGTCCCCGGCAGCAGGAGCAAGGTAATGCAGTGCTATGGAGATACACCTATTCATCCAGTGCGACATGCTCAGAGGGTGACCAAAATCAACTCAGCAGTCCCAGATAGGAGAGCACTCCCTCTACCCAGTGCCAGTGAGTGGCTGGAAGCACTGACATCCCCAGGCCCTCCCTGGGACAGAGGAGGATAGGACACACACCATGGGGGACTTCTGGAAAAAATGCCAGTGCCCTAAGGATCTTAAATAGAAAATGATAAAGTCGTGCTGCAAATTCAGCAATGAGGACCCAAGAGAAGCAGTCAAAATTACCTGATATGTGAAGTAGGGACAAACAACAACCAGTGGCCTGAGATAGGGATATAACTCTCTGTTGGTGTGTTAAGTACATATCAGCCTGAATATATAAGCACATACATGTCCATATCTGGAGCACATACAGCTTCTTGGGGTGCATGGACACAGGTGTGTCCATATCTGGAGCTCAGCAAGACATTTTCAGATAGTCAATGTAGTAATTAAAATGCATGAAGCAGAGTTAAATCTTGCATGTCCTTTCCCCTCCCCCTCACAAGCTGCCTGGCATGAGGGTAGGGTCTAGTCTAAATTTTTCAGCTGCGTTGCCCCAACACAAGCCGGTTCTTTCTGCAGCCTCCTCCCAGTTTGACACCTTGCTGCCGTCAAACAGGGCTATACAACAAGTCATGTAAAGCAGGATTTCCAGGCTGTGTTGCACTACTGTGTGGGGCACATTATCCTCTCCAGCTCCCCCCACCCTCACCCTCTCTCCGCCCCCAGCCCCTGTGCCAGCAGGGTGCCCCGCGGCAGCCTCCGTGCCTGTGCCAACTCCCCTCTCTGTGGCACGCTTGTTTTCCTGCAGAGCTCAAATAGAGATGCAAAGCATATAGACACTGAGCTAATGTGATGCCGCCTAGCTGGGGAAAGTGTAAGTCAGTTGTCAGACAGGGAAATAAATCGCTTGGATTTAAATGTCTTCTTTAACCTTATATAAAAACTGTGAGTTGCTTTTACAATAAATGATGACAGGGCATGCCTGGAGAATGATGACCGTCTCCCTGGGAGGCACATCAGTGAGATCTGAGGCATCACTTAGGTTTACAGTAGTTGGCTGGAGAAAAAAAAATAACCAAGTACAAAACCTGCTGAGCGATACCTGCTCCAAGGGTGTTTCAGGACCAAAGCTCTGCCCTGAGCACTGTGGCATCCAGCCTGTCCAAGCACTTCCTCACTGTGCAAACACTGCTGGTAAAGTGTCTATCCCAGTGTTTGTCAGTGACTGTGAGCAGCGCAGCACACAACAAGCATTGCTTTGGCTGCTGTCTGAACCCTTGGTGAAGGCAGCACTTCTGTGGGTACCCAAAACAGTCACCCCAGCTGAGCACTGGTTTGCTGCCTTCCCCATCACGCAGGGAACTCCCCCCAGCCATGCACGGGCTGTATGAATGGCAAGCAGAGAAAGTTGCATCTGTCCTTGTCCTGTCCTTGCACTGGGGTGGGAATACGAGCATCTTGTTGATGTGCTGGCAGAGCTGAGTCTAATCTCCCTTTTGTCTGTTCTTTTAGGTAACAAATAAGGATGCAACCAAAATCAGCGTAAGTGCAGCTCGAGCTGGGTAGCGCACACCCCTCGTCCCGTGCCCCTGGGATTCACTGCATGCCCCTCTCCTCCCTGACACGTGAATGCAGCTGGTCTCACTGGCAGCCCCGCTCCTGCAGCACGGCGGGAGTGGGGCACGTTTCCCCTCCTCAGTGTGTCGTGGCTCGGGCGACACGTTGCCATCTGTTGCTGGTTTAGCAGTCACGTCTCATTCCTCGCAAATCGAGAGGAGGGGATGCTCGCCTTATGGCCCTTCCTTAGCCACGTTTGAAAAGGACTGTGAGCCAGCCGAGGAGAGAAGTTTCCTTTTCCCCTTCTCTCCCTGTCCTGCAGGAGAAGAGCCCCTTTCCCGTTGATGCGGGCCCGGGATTACCTCTAGCCCAGCGAGGCGGCCGCAGGCGCACGCCGGCCCCTCTCCGCGGTGCTGAGGCGCGGCTGGAGCCGCTCCCTCCCTCCGCAGCGGCGGGTCTGCGGGGCACCACCTCGGTCTCGGCTGCGTGACACTACGCCCAGCGGAGCTTGGCCCGCTACAGACCCCGGAGACCCCCGGGGGGCTGTTCTTTCCCCGGGTGTGGGGTTGGGGCGGTTCGTGCGGCTGGAGGCTGCCCAGCACCTGGGACAGCGGCGCGGTTCCGTGCGGGACGGGGCTGGGGAAGAGGACCCGGGGGCTAGGGGCGGCCACGCGGAGGGCTGGCAGAGCGCTAGCGCTGAGGGTTGCGTGGGGATGATGGAGAGTTGGGGCTGAATCCGGCTAGCCCTTGGGACCCCCAGGCGGGGCTTGAACAGCGAGGCGCTGGGCTGAGGTGCCCGGTGCCCCGGCTCCGGGGGGAAGGAGCCCGGGCTCGGTGCCCTTCACCGCGAAGGCACGTACCGGGGGCGAGAGCGAGCTCTGCCGGGGTGCACCGAGGGGAAGGGGAAGGAGGCGGGGGCCGGCTGCCGCTGCTGAGGCGGTGCCCTGGGTGCGCTCTCTTGCAGACGGTCCGCGTCCAGGGCAACGACATCTCGCACCGGCTGCGGCTCTCGGGCGTGCGGCGGCAGGACGAGGGCGTCTACGAGTGCCGCGTGGCGGACTACAGCGACGACGAGACGCAGGAGCACAAGGCCCAGGCGCTGCTGCGCGTCCTCTCCCGCTTCGCGCCGCCCGACGTGCAGGCGGCCGAGGCGGTCTCGCACATCCAGAGCGGCTCGGCCCCGCGCCGACACGGCCCCGCCGCCCGGCCCACGCCGCCGTCCGGCCCCGGCAAGCGCCTGCCGCCGCCCCCACCCCCGGCTGAGGGGGGTGTCGCCGCCGCCACCGCCTCGGTGGCCGCCGCCTCCTCGGCCTCGCCGCCGCCCGGGCAGACGGCCATCCTCCGCCAGCAGCACGGGTCAGGTAGGGCGCGGGGCGCGGGCCGGGAGCACCCCTCTCCCCTGCCCGGCCGTGGCTTCCCGAGTCCCGCCGTTCGCTTTAGGGTCGGGCGCCGCGACCCCCCTCTGTCACGGGCGGAACCGCCGCTGTGGCGCTACAGCCAAAGAGTCCGTAAGCCAACGTGTCAAGTTACCCCAAACGCCAGGCCCGGCGTGCAGCCCGCTGCCTGCTCAGCTGTTAGCGCGGAGCCGCGGGGCAGGGGAGACGGGCCCGGGGCAGGGGAGACGGGCCCGGGGCAGGGGAGACGGGCCCGGGGCAGGGCTGGGACCTGCTTCCTTTCGGTGGGCGCTACTGGAGGTCCCACTTTCAGCGTTCCCCTTGCGGCTTTTCCAACGTGGTGTTTTAAGCCGTGGCTGCAGCCTCGAGCGAGCGAAATGCCACGGCTGTTCTGCAGAGAATTTAAATCAGCGAGGGGTTACGGGGGCTGGGCGCCCTGGGCAGGCGCGGGGCCCAAACAGAGCAGGGCGCAGGTTGGGAAGGGAAATGTCAATTGCTGTGTAATGAGCTCCGCATCTGAGTCACGGGTAGGGTGAGAATTGGAGATACTCCTCTCTATAATGCTTTGCAGATGTAAACATTGTGCTAACACTGTGTTAAGTTACTCATGCTGCATTACCACGTCATGGCTAGGTGGAGAAGGCTGTTGTAAACCTTTGTTTGCACTAAGGGCAGCAAAGTCAGGGAGAAAGAACAGAGTCTTAAATCTGCATTGCAAAGGTGTTTGGAGGCGTGTGATGCTCTTCTGTCTGGGCTTCAGCTCCCCTCTCAGCCACTGTCACTCAGCTAATGTTGAACAAATGTCCCTGCCAAGTTACCTGTGGAAGGAGAGAAACAGTTGCATGCCACTGGCCGTGCAGGGGAAGCCCTGTGCCCCCCTCTCTGCTGAGTCTCTTCTGGTGCAGATTCATGATCTTCACACAGGAACGTTCACACTTCTTCCTGGTACCGCTTCACACTCGGAGCAAACAGTTACAAGTTCTAGCTCACAGCAGTCAGCTGGGTAGGGGTCACCATGACCTGCTGGTGCTTTACAGGTGCTGTCTTGTCTCTGGCTTATGCCTTTTGCTGTTTTCTGAACAGTTAGGTTTCTTTCTCGTGTAGAGGTATGTGTGAAAACTAGGTTTTACTCTTTATTGCTCCTAAGACTAAGCTGGCTGTTCCTTAGTGTTTAGTGGAAGACAAAGTGATAATTCCAGAGGTCTAATTACAGGAGCTGGCAGGCATATAAAAAGGTTGTTTGCTTTTGTCGAATCCATTCACCACAAGAAATGACACTGAACACTGTGATGCTCATGTTCTGTTGTTTCCCTGTTAGAAAGTTTCGCTTCCCTCCTAGAAGCCCAGGGCTGGCAGTTGTTTTCACGTTTCCTCTTTCCACTCCCCCACAGTGAGAATTCTTGTAGTGTTTCCCATGCTGAGAGTAGAAGCTGGGTTTAGGATGCACCCTGCCTACCGCACCCAGACCTTACGTGGTGCCTATAAACAAGAGACAGGACAGTGGAAGTGCAGTGGGCTCGGTTCCATTTCAACAGATGGATGTGAGTGTGTGCCACCAAGATAGCATGTCACATATGGCTGTTAGGGCAAGACCCCCAGCCCAGATCATCTAAACTGCTGCCTAGCCTCATTTTTTACATATCTGTGGTTTGGGGATGTGGCACTGCTGCATCATTTCTAGGCTGGATTAAATTCTGAAAATAAAATACAGGCATTGTGCCCAGCAGTGGAGATAATGGAATTATTTCAATCACGAAAAAGGTAGTGGAATGCAGAAAAATATTTTGTGGGGATCTCCAGATGGAGATTGACGCTAAGAGGGCTACAAAATAGGCTAAACCAAAATTTCCTGCTGTGACACATCTCCTGTGCACAGTGCCACTCTGTGGCAGTTCCCGCTCTGGGAGAAAGCTGAGGTCCTCTGACACAGCACAGGACTCCTGTTCTCGTTCATAGTACTTAATAAGGTGTAAGGCAGCAGCTGCTTTTGTCTCCATATGAGGGGGGTTATTAATTTTGTATTTAGGTATGGTCCTCTGTAAAAATAATGTCTTTGCCCCCTGCTTTTCAAGCAGAGACCCCCCAGATAACAGGCTTCTGCTTGGCTCGTTGTAATTTCCATACCCGTGGCAGTTTGGAACTGTCTGAATTACTTATCAATAAAACACCAGCCCCAGCATGGCTCAGGAGATGAGCAGCTCAAAGACTTGGCCCTCGAAGTTCCTGATTCAGGTGACTTCTGTACCAGAACTGTCTGGGACTTGTTACAATGAGATGTCTCTTCTGTGAAGCAGATTGCTGGTTGCTGTCCCAGTCCCCATCACCAGTGCTTTTAAGAAGGACTCTCTGGATCAGATGCTTGGTTGAAAGTGAGACAGCTTGGTGTAGAGTCAAGAAATGGATTTATCTCCCTTAGACATCAGGTGTTGATCCCTGCCCAGAATAAAGGCATGTAGATAAAATACTAAGGTGGCAGTCGGTGTGATGAGGACTTGCAGGGATATTGCTTGCTTTTGTGAGGGGATCAAAGACTCTGATCTCCAGTGCTGTCACTTGGGTTGGATAAGTACTGAACTTTCTTCAAAAGAAAATTACATCCTTGAGCTTCCAAGCTTCATATTTATATGTTAAAGCAGTGTTCTTTAAAGGTATTTTAGGTACTGTAATTTTTTTTCCTCTGTAAATAATGCAAACTTCTTTTTTTTTTCCCCTTTTACCTCGTTAAACTAGGAGCCCTGTTTTGAGTCCACCCCCTTAGGGCAGTGTGGTACCTGGTTTTCTGCACAGTAGGGCCATCAAATCAAACCAAATCTTTGCTCACATAGGGTGTATAAGACTGCAGGACCTAACTCTGTGTTGCTGTATGAATTATATATATGCATATAGCATAACACATCTGCTTCATTATCCTACTTTGGGCTCTGTAACACACATACAGATAGGTACTTGCACCAAAGCTGTGTGCAATAATTGAATCGTCTAATACATTTACTCTTTAGCATTTATAAGTCTTTTCATTGTACATGGAGATATTTCCTCTATATAAAAGCAGAAATGAGCTCAAATGATGGATTTGCCATCAGAGATTAAGAAACATCTGCCTAAGAGCTGATGGTGTGGCACTAGCCACAGTGCCCTGCGTGAATTGGGTTCTAATCCCATCTTCCTTGCACCAGAAATCTTCCCACTGTGTCCAGTGTGGAAAGAGAGGGCCTCACTGTGCTTGTATGCCAATATGATACGATATTGATTATAGATCTCATGCTGCTTTCAGATGTGCCTGCATGTTTCTTGTTGACTTCAATCGGAGTTCCAGTCATGCACCATGGAAAAATATGATTTTTTACATCTTTTAGCTGTCCTGAAACACGAGCTGACTAGAATAAATGTGTCTGTTACTGAGATCCTCTAAAGAGCTTAGCATCTCATCTGACAAACCAGGTATAAATAGAAAATTCATTGTTTTGGACATGTAATCTAAAATCGTATTTGGTAGAAGTATGTGATCAGCATCATAGCATGTACAGCAGTAGATCCAATGCAACAGAAAACTTGCCAGGTATGCCAGAAATATTAGCTATTTAAACAGAATTTTATCTGTAATGTTTAAGCTGTCATATAAAAACTTAGTGCTGTCTCATGAGAGTCAAAAAGATTACTGCTTGTCTGCCAGTAAGGTGGGCTGAAGGGGAAACTGCAGACACATTGCTGGGGCTGCAAGGAGGCAAAGATCTGCTGGTGAGATCGCTGGGTTTGATACTATCAGAGAAGGAGTTGTTGTCCATATGGTTCTAAATGAAAATAGCATTTAGCTCTCAGTTTACTTCCATGCAAATGGGAACTTCTCTGTAGGAAAAAAAATCAGGGTGAGGCAGTAAAAGAGGGCACATGGTGCTAATGTGTTTGGAAGTGTTGCTGGTGGTCAGTGGGTAAGTAGGGAGATAGGAGCATCACTGAGCAGGACACGCAGCGTCTCTGGCACAGAAAGTTTCTGGTCCAAATGGATGAGACAAATGGCTGGAAAGGCAATGACCAACTTTGTTGAGTGTGTGCCAGCTGTGAAATTAAATGTGAAAACTTCATTTCAGATCTCTTAAATTTAAGTTTAGTGTCTTAGTCATGAGACTAACTTTGTTATCTGATAGGTGAAATAATAAACACGGATCTTCATACTGACCTTCTGGGAGGCAAATTGGCTCTATTATATCCTACCATACCGCCTCCAAAATGAATGCCTGGGTATTGGCATGGGGGCAATTTTTAGTTTAACTTCTGAGCAGAATGTAGATCAGACTATGCAGCATCCAAATTCCCTTTTATTTGTTTGATCTCTAGCCTCAAAGCTCTGAAGTGAAAGCTTTAAATAAAATAAACAAAGATGGGAGTGTGAAACAAGAAACTGTGCTTCATTATGCTTAGAGTGCTCTAGGAAGGACAGAGAGAAACTCATGTGTTATGCAGAGATGAAGCATTCACAGCAAGGAAGAAAGTAAGTCTTCACACCTATCCCACTCTCCCCCCACAAAGCCTTTTATGTCTGAGGCCTGAGACCTCTGCCTGTGGGCTGCATGGCCTGAGAGAGTACAGCACCAGGTCCCCGTTCTGCGGTCTCTCTGCATGGGCAGCCCCCAGGGACGCTCGTCAGAGCAGGACATGCAGAACATCAAGCTTTGACAGCCCTACCCTGGGGCAGGAGGCCCTGTGAGAGAATGGCAGATCTCCATCATGTGCTGGGAAGTAAAAGAGGGGGTTTTTTGCAGCTTAGAGACAGGAAAGGAAATGAAGACACTGTTTTCTTGAGTGTAACAACGTGAGGCTGACTGGAGGGGCTGTGGTTGAGTTTGGGTAAGGGCTTTGGGCTCTCCTGGTTTTGCCAGAATTTGCATGACTCTTCATGCTAGTTAGAGGAAACGGTCAGTGGAGCTGGTTCACCTCTGATGGATGAACATGACACAAAAGAGCAGGAAAGGAAGGGCTCCATGTCTCTGTTCAGTTTTGGCTCTCTGGCTTTCCAGCTCTGCAGTGTCTGGGCCTACTTTACTCCCCCCGTGCTGTTTATGAGGCTACATATGAGCTCACATTCTGTTGTTATTTGTAGTTAAATGCAACCTGGGTCACATCACATTTTCCTTTACATTAAATAAAGTAACAAGACAGAGGCTGTAACTGAATTATCAGGCTGACCTCCTAAATGTCACTGGATAATAAACATGCAAAAAGAATTTTCATTAAATACACATCACTAGCACTTTAATATCGAGGCAAATTAGACTCCTTTGGGGACAAGTGAGGTCAAATATCTTCTTTTGTGTGTGTGTAATATGGATTAATTCTCAAACTGGACAAAAGCACAAACTGCAGTACTGTGTCACCTCATTACCTAGGGCAGAAACAAGCTGTGCCAGGGTGTTTTTGTACTGTGGAAACACAATTTATTTGAGTAACCTCCTTTCAGCAGTTCTTGCTTGTTCCCCGGAGGACAGACAAAACTGTACTAACCTATTCCACCACAGCCTGTGCAGTGTCCTTGAAGAAATCTGAATATTATTTGAACTTCTTTAATATCCTCAAGTCACAGATGAAAAAATGTTTTTAAAAAGTACTGCTGAACACAATGAACGAGGTATGCCAGGTCTTTCTAATGATTGTGGCAGCTATACCTAATGTCGGTCTAGATTTCTTTATGAGACTGATTCATCAGTGAAAATTAGAAATTTGTATGAGGGAAGGCAGGGTGCTCCTGTGTGTCTCTGTGCATGACCTGACAGCATTTTGGGCAGGGATATGCATAGACTGCTGGCTCGTTACGTGCAGGTTCAGTAGGTGCTTTGCAAAGTCTCAGTTCGCAGTGCCAGCTAACATGGTCTGTGTATTTTACAAGAGGCAGATAACTGTTACACATTCCCCATTTCTGCTGCACTGCTGCAGCTTTACTGATGTACAAAGTGACGCTTGAGCTGTGTTGTCGATGACAGTGATATGCTTAGCAGTCATAGCAGAAAGAAATGCCAAGACAATCTTACTGGTGCCATTTTGAGAAGGGTGGTAACACTGGTTGGAAAGTCTGTAGTTGGAAAGCAAGTGGGAAATGAATCTTGGAGCAGTCCTGTGAGGAAAGTGTTTCTTCTCTGCCTAACAGAGCCTGACAGGAATGTGTGGCTAGTAAGAGCGGTTTGGGTTGGGCTTTGAGTTTGCTCTGCTAAAGCAGTGGGAACACTGGCAGGTTGGCTGCTGCTGTTTACTATGTGTTTTTTTAAAATTAGATAATGGCAGAGCAGCCCCGTATGTCAATAATAAACAGTTTGAGCAGGTTTGTATTGGAAAAAATGGGGTTGTCAGCAGAACAGTATTATTTGTCACAACAGCAGTTAACAACCGAGTATTTTATATTGCCAGGCTGTTATCAGTCGGGAGGCAATTTTATTAGCTGGAAAGAAGAGCCGTTTGGCAGAGCAGCAGCTGCGCTCTGTGGAGAAGTCAGCGTGATGGCAGGGCGCGGATCGTTGTGCCGCGGCTGGAGAAGGGAGCTGTGCTAACGAAGCTTATGGAGGACAGCAGGCAGTTGCTGTGATATCTGGTGTTCCCCGGGCGCGGCGAGGAAGCGGAGCATCCTCCTTGTGTGCTGGGGAGCGCCTGCTTACCTCACCACGAGGCAGAGCACAGTCAGCAAGTCCTCTGATGGACATCACCTTCTGTGGCTGTCGCTTTATTGGTCATGTGTAAAACTCACCACGCTGGTAGAAATAGCACTGCTGTACTGCTTCATACATTTTAAAATTGGTGTTGTAATCTGAATCCCTCTCACGCCAGGGAGCTGAAGCTTTCACATGGAAAGAGGGCACTGAGGGATACCCCATGTCCATGTTCTTTCTAAATAACCCCTTGCTGGCTTATTCTGTAAAGTTTGGTCTCCCTTAGATCTAGGGCATGGCAATGCCTTTGGTTAGGTAATATCTAGCAAATATCAGTCACTGGGAAGGTTTGGAGGGTGCTTGTGGTTCGCTCCCAAAATGGCACTGGTTTTTATAGCAGAAAGGTGATCCTTTCTTTAAATGAAGCTCTGGGGGTTTTCAGGCACTGCTCTGGGTACAGCTGTTTTCCTTGTGTATTTTGCTAATGCATTTCACTCTGTTCCTTGAGTATGGCCAAGATGAGGTTATTTTTCAAAAAAATCCTGAGATAACCTGCTCTTGAATCTGCTTAACTTCAGTAATTCTGATTGGAGTGATAATTACAACCACATTGGCAGCTTGTTCTTAATCCTGATCAAGGATCAGAACCGCTCTAAAAGAAGGTGAAGTGACAACTACAGCGTCTTGTTCTTTACTTCTGGATTGCAAATCATTACAACTTGTATTCATTGCAGAACATGAAACCTGTGGTTCTGTCCAGTGTTTGTTGTTACTGCAAGTCTTTTCTTACAGTGTCCACTCAGGGAACTGTGTGACCATATCTAGCTCCCCTGCTTTTTGCAATCAGGCTTTTTACTCCTCCTACTTACCATGAAAAACTCAAGAATATGGCCCAGCCTCGCTTCAGAGGTCAGCAACCAAAAGTCCACTACCTGTACTCCTCACTGCCTGGAGATTTGGTTCATTCAGGTTGTGCTGATTGCTGTTTGTGTGTGCCAGTATGCTATGGACTTGCTCACATCGTAGTGCTGAAGAAGGCTGTGTAGGGCTGGATGGCAAACTCCTACTGATGTAGTTAGTTATTTTTTCTCTGTTTTAGTTCAAAGTTCCTTTTCTGCCATATCGTATTACATAAATTGTGTATCTCTTGTTACTCAAGTGTCAAGACGTGAATTAATGGTGCTTAGTTCTGTTAATTTAGTTTCAGATCATGGAATTGCAGAAAATTCTGGAAAAGTAACACATCCATAGTTGCACATTTTGGCTCTCTTTAATAAGATACTGGGTGAGGGGAGATCATCTCACAGATACCAAAGAAGAATCGATTTATGGGATTGTACTACAGAGTAGAGACCAGCTGCAGGTCTTAAAAGTCTGCTTATTTACTGCCTTGTTTAAATGCAGACCGATATAAAGCATTTGAGCTGTATAATCTATAAAGAATGAATGACACTCTTTAAGTATGCAGGATATGTTCCTGTTCCTCACTGACCCTGTCTGTAGCAGTGTTTCATTCTGAAAGTTGTTAGAAATTAGTGTCTGTGTTTTCTTGAAGCATGCACTGGTGTTTTGTTGAAGTTTTTCTTTGATTTCTCCCAAGAGTGGGTGTTTGGAGAGGTTGGGTGGTTTTTTGGCCATCTCCAGTCGAGACAACATCCCAAGAGCAGCCCCTCTCTGCTAGGGGGCTCCACAGGAATCATCTCAGCTTTTGGGGGGCCAGGATTTCTGGGGACATCACCTCCCCTCGTACAGCAGGTTTTGTAGCCAGACATGGTGTGAGGAAGAGTGAGGCTCTGAAGGAGGCTGCTGACCACCACTCCAGGGTGGAGCTGTTTGGCTACCACAGAAGGCAAGTGGGTATGTCGAAGGAAAATGTTCCAGTTGTTCCCTGTATCCTGTGTCCCTACTTCTTGTAATGGTGATGGGAGATTTCACCAGCCTATTGGCAATGAAACTGGTAACCTAATCAATGGAAATCTTTCTGATAAAGGAAGAACTCTTCCTAGTTTAACTTTCTGCTTGTTTAATACAAAACTGTCTTTCTGTGTAGACCCACAGGAACTGTTGAGCTAGATCAGATCATTGTCCACCTAATCCTGTAGCATTTGTCTAATCATGTCCAGGAGAAAAAGGGAAGAGCCTCCATAGAAGATAATTGAGCACCTGACTGGTCTATGCACCATATGCATGTTTGAAAGGGATTGTCAGTCCTAATATTTTGAGAACAATTTGGCCTTAATGAGTCTCAGCTGAAACGAGCTCTAATGTGATCAGAAATCCACCTCAATAGTGACAAGTGCCTTAAGACACACATACCCATTCCTCTACCAATTCCTGCATTTCCCCTGTGCAGCCCAGGCTCTGGATGCACTTCTGCATGGCGTCCTGCAGACTTTGCTCTTGGCGAGGAGAAGGAAGGTTAAGACACCAGGTATGAGCCTTTAGGAGAGACCTAGGGTGTGGGTTGTGCTGTATTTGAGAGTGGACAAAGGACATATGCAGCTTAGAAGATCATGTCTTGGACTGTGGAGTAATTCCAGTGTGGGTTAGGTTATTACCCTTCAGTTCAGTTAGTGCATAGTGGGTCTGAAGTTTGGTAAGTTCCCATCAGTTCAGTGGAGATGTGCCAAATGTGTGCTGGTGAGAGAGAATGTGTTTTATCAAGGAGGTTATTGCCTGTAGTGATCCTTGACCAACAGCCCACACAAAACCCTGTTTTTCCATAGATAGAAGGTAGGAGGAGCAGCTTCTCCAAGAACGCGTCTCAGGCACAGTCTGAAGTTTCTGCAGTGAGAATAAATCAATCTGTGAGGCCGGTTTGGTCCCTCACCTCTTAATGGAATGCCAGGTTGGCGAGTTTTAATTGAATGTTGTTCTGTAAGGAAACAGGCTGAGGCCAGCGGTGCACTGCGTGACAGCCAGTACAGAGAGACGCCTCGTGATGCTGCCAACCGGGGTCCCAGCTCCATCATGAGTAGCAGACAGATTTTAGGTGTTATCTTTCAAGGAAAATATACTACTGATGTCCTTCCACTTTTTATTGTATGGGCCACTGCATTTTACCACCATCTTGGAAGGAGACATTGAGGGACTTCTCAGATTCTTTCTAGGAAGAACAACAGGAAACTACTGGGAGCCGTGGGGGTTTGGGTGTTGGTTAAATACAGCTTGTACAAGCATCATCCCGTTTTTTCCCTGTGTCACAAGTCACTTGGTTAGTTAATGTTTGCTTTCAGTTGGATGAACTGTTTTAAGTCCAACTTTGATGAATGCTGGCACAGAACAAATTATTAAATGGACACTACAGTAAAACATTATTATATCCTATATCAAAAAGATTGTTGAGTGATGAGAGAGAGCAATTCCCCTTACATAAACAGAACCATTTGTTATTGTTCTGCTTGGTGGTGGACTTTCTCTTTTAGCCATGGGCATATAAATAGTTTAAAAGCTACACTTTAAATCTATGTAGTGATAAATAAGCTTAAAATAATAACACATCAAATGAATATTCAAAATATAATTGTAATGTTTTCTTGTGGCTGCAGTTGGCAAGTAACTGTGTCCTCCTGATTTAAAGTCTCTGGATAGAAACTCTGTTCTCAGATCCAGGTCCATTGCAGGTCCAGGTCCTGGTGGTCAAGACGACCTTCTTTGGTTACATCTACAAAGGCAGCAATTTAGTAAGTGAAAACCAAGACTTCCACTACTGCAGCAAAAGCAGGATTGAGGAGACCAAGTCCAGCGTGTTTACAAACAGTGCTACCTATCATGGAAAGGGTCCAGGTTAACTAAACAGGGAGAAATTACTGGAAATTATATTTCTGGTCTGCTTTTGTTCAGAGGGAGGAGAATTCTGTGTATCAGCTCTGTGTATTTGCTCTTGCTGCCTGAAGTCCTAGAGCAGAATGACAACAAATCAATATGAAAAAAAAAGAATATATATTGGTGCTTAGTAAGAATGATTGCTTACAAATAATTCTTTAAAAATATTTTATTTAAATGCCGAGATTGTGTTAACAGAACTCTGACATTCTGCTGTCAGATTAGAAGATGGAGAATGTAGGTTAAAAACAACATTAATTTCCACAAGAGGAAAGGCCAAAATTTGGCTGTTGCATTGACTCACGGTTCTACATTGAGATTTAAATTAAAACGAGCACCTACAGGTAAGAGTGGTGCAGGAATGGTTTTGGTAAGCAGGCACACAGCTACTGCACAGAGTTGTGACTAATACTGCTTTCCATTTGGAACAGAAACAATCCTCCCCTGGTGCCCTTTGCAGCCCTTCAGTGGGGTGGTCGTAAGAGCACTTGAGCTACAAGAGCCTTTCTCCAGGCTGAGTTCCTTGGCATTTTGAGGGGGATTCCTCCCGTACAGAAGTGCAGCTTTCTTCTCAAGCAGCTGGCAGCATCTCCTCAAAGGGGAGTTCTGTTCATTAAGGAAAAATGGGTTTGAAACCCTCAGGTTTGAACGTGACAAATACCCAAGGCCAGACCTTCACCGCAGCAGTGGGCAGGTGTGGAACTGGGACAAATTTGGCACATGTGAGCTATGTGCAGCTGCCAGGAGTGTTGGCTGCTGTCGGGCTGCCCTCACCATCCCGGGGCTCAGGGGATGGCACATGGGGACCATCCTGGGCTGTGCTCTCACAGCTGTGCTGTGTCCCCGAAGTGCAAAGTGCCACCCTGCAGCTTGGAAATGGGGCTGGTCTGACTGGGAGTATGGGTCCATTGTGCCAGGGACTGCACGTGGTGAGCCAGCAGTTTGTCTTCAGCTACCGCCCAGCGTGTCAGAGATGGACAGAAAATGGGGGCTTGTTTCAGCCTTCCCAGTCCACGAGCTGTTTCCTCTTGTTGGCCTAGGTAGATTTGTTGTTAGGGTTTTATCCTTGCTAAAACTGGAGGCCATAAGGTTCCTAAGGGAGCAGCGGGACCTGCTGGAGGGGGAGGATGTCTGCCCTAGCCCTGGATGTTTGCTCTGGGCCTGGGGTGAGGCTGGGAAGTCTGGCAGGGCTGGCAGCAGGACAGGCAGGGCTCCCGCTGCCCTCACTCTCTCAGCGCAGGAAGGGGATGGCCCCTCCAGCCTGTGGGTCTCCAGCACTGTAGCTCTGCAGGCCTGGCTCCTGGGGCGCAGGGTTGGCAAGACTGAGCTTATGAGCTCTGGCATGGCTGCCTCAGAGCAGTACGTGGGGCTGGTGATCACCTGTCCCATGTGCTGGCCAAGAACCTGAGCTTTAGCCACTGTTGTGTGCTTTCCTGTGCACACTTGTAGTGTCTTTTTGCAAGAATTTAATGAGGTCCTTGTTAGTTACCTCTGTTCATTGTGTTTGTTGATAATTTTCAGCTTTAAAAAGAAAAATCCTGTATTGATCTTAATGCCTTGCTGTTGAGACAGGCAGGCTGTAGCCACGTGTTCCTGCATGTAAGGATTTAATTAAAACCTTAATAACCAAATAATCTCCATGCAGTCCAGGCATCTATGAGATAGCACTATGGGGACGTTTCTTGAGTTCCTCAGTCGAACACCACATTACTATGAGCTATTTTTTGATATTGGATAATAATACTGGAGCTTTGTTGGTGAGGTATATATAGATTACGAGGCAGCCCGAACAGAGAGCCCAAGAGCCATGGTTTACTTCATTTGATCACACCACAGCTGAGAGAGACTCACATCTCCTAGAGACCCAGACTGAAGTTATTCACATTAGGGTACCTGGAGTGTGTTTCCTAAATAGAAAGTGGCCTGGTTCCTTTTTCAGCGATACTGAACACAAAATTCCTTCTTTAAAAGCTGATACGTGTTGCAAGGTGGGTCTGACAGTCCCTTTTCTGGGTGGCTGTCAGGATGTGGGGCACTGATTACTCCTGGACGTAGGGTGCTCAGCAGTGATGAAGCCTCAGCCCAGGTGCCTCTGTGTGCTGCAGTTGTGGGGCAAAGCTGGGGCTCCTGCTTTTGCGTTCTCCCTTGTGGAAATGTCCCACGACCACGTGAGGCACCAGCCCTGTATTGTCATGTTACAGTCTTGGGGACAACTGCTCACGCCACTCTGTCTCACAGCTTTGGAAGGCTGTCACCCATGCCAAGGGACGGGTGTCTGCGCCTGCCCTGGGGAGCTGTGTCCTCCTCCTACAGCCATAAGGGCACAGGCACCCCCTTTCCCGTGATGTCACATACACAACTGCCCCGCAGCCCGTACCGTGCCCGTACCGTGCCGCGTACACTTACCTCACAGGAACGGGAGCAGCCTGGCCCTCCCTGGGTTTGGACAGAGCGACCATAACAGATGTGCTCCACAGCTGACCTCTGTTTTTCTATAGCTCCTGTGCACATTTTTAATTTAAAATTCTGCTCTTTCCTATAAAAGGTAAAGAAGATGTCAAGGTCTTGCTGTTCCCATTCCAAATGAAATGGGTTCATGTCCTGTTAATCAAGGAGTACAGCCGCAGCATTTGTCATTTCCCTTTAAAGTAATGGGTGGTTGATACCTGTCATTTCTCAAGAAACTATATACCAGATTAAGGTGTATTTATAGAAATCTCAATTGCTGGTAACTTGGCTGAAGCCGGGTTTAGGCATACCATTAGTAATGCATAATGAAATGACCTAAGTGGAGTTAGATTTGGGAGGGGGAAGAGAAAGCTATTTGAGTTGGATAGCTGGAGGATGCTGTTTTACTATTAAAATTAAGCTTCTGACCCCTGGCTCTGAAGTGATAAAAATAAATCTTCCTATATTTCTCTTCTGCATTTAATCTTCTATATTGGAATAGATAAAGAATAAAATCCTTTTCTCTCCCTTGTCTCTTTCTTTCCTAGGTACAGGACCTATTTATGCTACAGACCCACTCCTATATATGTCCCTGTTAATACTGCATAAGCTTGTACATTTATTAGTAAACCACTGACGGACTCCTTCCTCCACTCCTCCTCAGCCAAACAGAAAGGAACCTATTTAAAACAGGAGCAAACCCCTGACATAAAAAATTACCTACAGTTTTACAGATGGACAGAAAAAGACTGAAAGAAGCATGATAGATTCTACGTGGGGGGAAAAACATATTTTTGGGGATGCCACAGAAAGTAAACCACATAGAATAATGCATCTAGTTTCCAGACTCTATGGTGTAAGGCCCTGCTCTGAGCACGGCACTTATGATTTCTCTATTTTAATGTAATATTTTTTCTTTTCTAAACTTTTCCTCTGACTCTTCATTTTGCACGAACTGTTGAGCAGTTATCTTTATGACAATATGTAAAGATGTTGGGTCAAAGCCCTTCCTAAGAAAGGAAATATTTTTAGTAGATTATTGTGTTTAGGTTTTTTGGATTTCCTTTTTCTTTTTTAATTAAATTATTTCTTTTGGAGACATTTTAATTAAAAAGGTACATCTTACCATAATTAATATTCACTGTCAATAATATTTATTTTTAAATGAAGATTGGAAACAAGGTAAGACATTTGTTTATAAACTGTATTGTATATTGCTGAATAACAGTTGAATAAAAAGATTTTGAAATAAAGATTTTACAGCTGTGTCTGCCTTTCCCTGTGTGCTGAAGCTCCCTGAGAAGGCCTCATGGCTGTGTCTGTTCAATGCCTTGTCACAGCCCAGAGCGCTGAGGAAGGGATGCATCACAAATAAAACACCATTGAAATCATTGCACACCCCATGTATTGCCAGCCCCACAGCGGAGCGTGCTGGCAGGGAGGCCACACCTGCGTTTCCCTGGGGGGACACCAGTTATCTCTGGGCAGCTAATGCAAGAGCTGGTCAGGTGGATAGCAGGACTGTACCCACACCCAGGGTAAGTTGCTTTGTTTTTCTGCAGGCCTCTGAAAAGACATGAATCAAGCAGCAGAAAATGCCAATCAAAATGAATCAGCCTGGAATGCTGTGTGTCCCTAGACCTGGTTCCCATATTTGTTAAAATTACACTCAGATTTTTAAATGTACCTAATTGTGTCACTTGTCTTACCGAGCGAGTAATGAAGGAAAAGGCTTCTTACAGGAAATACAGAAAATACAGAGCTACTGTTCTTTTCCACAATGCTTGGCTGTTAAGTGAGGTTATAGGATGAGCTGGTAAAGAAACACAACCTTCTTTAGCTGAATGTAGAGAAGTACTTTGAATTTTCCTATGTCTGGGATTCTTACCCTTTTGTTTGTGTAGCATTCTAGAAAGGACTTAATAGTAGCAACAGCTACTTAAAATGTAGCAACAGCTACACAACAGGTCTCTGTTGGCAGAAGCTGTGGAGCAAAGCAGGACATGCCATTGCCTCCCCTCATACCAGAGGAGGGCAGGAAGGGATTTTTAGTCCCTCAGATGTCCAAAATTGGCTTTTTCTTGGACTGCCAGCAGTAGCAGGGGATCTGTGCTACTTGCATCTCACTAGGTATGAGACCAAAACACATCTGCGTTAATATGTGCTACTACACTAGGAAATGAAAGCTCTCTTGGAGCACCATGGGGACCCAAGGGTGGTAAAATCTTGGTAAGGCTGTCCCTCCCCTTAATGCCAGCCCTAGTGGCCAGCGGATCGGGGAGTAATCTGTAAGCATCCCACAAAAAGCACAACTGGTTTTTGGGACTTGGGGGAGTGGTTGTTGCAAGCCTGGAGTGCATCAGAGCATGAGAACTGAAGAGCAAGGGTCGTGGCTTCCACGCACACATGGCAGGGCCTTTTCCAACCTGAAAGGAAGAGACAGGCGGAAGAAAAGATTTGAATGTCAGGCCGTGCCTAAATTAATGCCAGCATCATGTCTGGGAACTTGTTCAAGGACAGTCATTCACTGCAGAGGTATGTGTGGAGCCCCTAATGTCGTGACAGCCCTACTCCTTCTAGTAACAGCTGGTCATGAAAGTGAAACCTGACAGGGTTTGAACTGAGGGCCCTCTGGTGAGCTCATCATCACTGTGGCTTTGCCCACGGGTGGTGAGTGTGTCTCAGAGACTCCTCTTCCTTCTAAGGAAGAGAACAACAACAAAAAATTCCACAAGAGGAAAAAGAAAATCTGCCTAAAAAAAAAATCTAAAATCTGCCTATTTATCTACATAAATAGCAGACACTTAAAGCAGCAGAGTGTGTCTTTCTAGGAGCAGTTTCTGCTTCTATTCCAACTTGAGCCAGACCTCAGCACGCTCTCAGTGAACAGGTCATCTGCTTTGCTCTGATACTTTTGTTTCATCACTTATGGGGTACATGGTGTCTTGAATTGCATGCTGTGTAGTTTGCAGAAAACATGGGTGGAAATACATCTCCTCATGTTTGTCCTGCCCTTGGTACTGTAGCCTGTTACCAGCACAGGGATGTGACAGCAACTGGAAGTTCTGTGTGCAGTAGCAGGAGCAGAATTATCAAGGTCTTTTAGACTTTAATCACATTAAAGGTGAAAAAGTATTAAATCTGCCACTAAAAATAACTTTTTTATCCTTTCTGAGATCAGAATTAAGTGTGCCACAGTAGGCATAACAATTCTTATATTCCAATTCACTATAAAATCTCAGAACTACTAAACAATAACCTGAGGATTTGATGTAAAGATCTCCTGTAACAAGAGCAATAGGCACCTTGTCTTTCCAGTGAAGATGTGCACACATGCAGAGGTAACTCATTCCTGGCACAGAGGATAACTTCAACAAGGCAGCCGCTTGCCAAGATAACCTGGCTTTGCCTTCCCCTTCACTATGGTTCTGCCTTCAGACATGTGCAGAATGAGTCCTCCAGGCTTTGAGGCTTTGTGTTCTGCATTCGGGCCAGAGGTTTCAGAGGTTTGGTCTGGTATTTGCATAATGTGGGGGAAATAGCTGGGTAAAGAGGAGGCTGCAGGTTTCAGTACAGCATTTAGCCTTAAAAAAGCACCTAAAGGACTCAGAAATATTTTGATAGAAAAACATAAAGATTATTGCTTGCGAGCGTGTTAAAGACTTTTGTTAAAACATCTGTCCTCTGAGAGTGCTCTTTCTTCTGAAAAGGGCAACTGCCTCACTTCTGCTGATTGTATTTACAAAGGGCAAAGTGAGGGTTTGCTGTACCCTTAATGGACAGAGGCTAGTGGCAAATTTTGCTCTTTCATAAATCTCAGCATTCCTCGTGGTGTCTGCTGTCAGAATCGATTAGGAATAAGTGCTTGGACTGCAGAGCCGTGGCCAGGCGGTGTGTGTCCCGTGGTGCCACGCAGGGCCAGGCAGAACGGCTGGCAGCAGTGGGGCCAGGGGTGGACACATTCCTGTGCACTGGGGGACAGCCCCAGGTCCCTGCACTGGGGAACAGCATGGTCAGCGGCTCCTGGCAAAGCCAGCAAGCAGCCGAGCTGGGAAGCAGGAGTGATGGCTGCTAGGGGCCAAGCTGAGTCATCTGTAATATAATCATAAGGAAACACACATTTTTCCTGAGAGAAAATCAATAGAACTTTGCACTTTTCCTTGTAATATTTCCAGTCTGTGCCATCAGCCATAGTTTGCTCACAGTTATACTGCTATAAATTCACTGTGAGTTAATGGATTTCTACAAAAACGAATGGATTTACAGCAGTGTAACAGCGCTGATGCGAGAGCCATGCACATGTAAAAGACACGGGACAAAAGCTGGTTTATAGCACTCAGGTGACCTTCACAGTGCCAAGATTCAGCAAGTGAAAAGCAAAATTACCTAATTCCCGATGTGCCCCTTTCCTGGGAAAACTCCCAAGGCAAACAAAGCTGAAACATCCCAAAACTCTCACTGCATGTGGAGAGAGGGCACCAGCCCCACCATAGAGCAGACGGGTGAGGGAGCAGCTTCACACCACAATGGAGAACGCTAAAGACTGACTGAACATGCCATTGTTTCATGTCCTGCATAAAACATTCCAGCACCTGCTCTGACTTAGAATTACTGAGCATATACTGGGCTCCCAAACTTGCAGATCAGACCTAACCCGGTTAATGTATGAGCTGCTGCTGCATTTGTTAGTGTGCAATAAATTTCATGCTTAGCCAAAGGCTGACAAAGTTCATTTACTCATTATCCCCAAACTTCGGGCAGTTATTATTCAAACTCCCCTAGTACATCTATTTAATAAGAAGAGAACAGAAAATTGATGGGATCAAAAATGTTAAAGTCTTAATTAATGCTTTTAGCAAAGACTGATTGGAGGGGGTGGGTTTGTTGAGAGAATATTAATTTGCAGCAAGGGAGCGTGCTGCCTGGTTGCTGGGCGCGGGGAGAGCTGTCCCAGCCCTGCCAAGGGAGCCACCAGCCTGCGGGGACACTGCCTGTGTCACCATCACCGGCCGCCGGCAAGGGAAACCAGTGCTACGAGCCATGGGAGAGTGCTAAAATGCCAACAGACACAAAGTGTAGCTGTGTAATTAAGAGTGGGTCTGTGATTAAAACAGTCACAGCACAGACATGGGGTTGGTTTTGGGTTTTTTCTCCCCTTCTTCGCCCTTTTGTGGTGTTCTTGTCCCCAGGCAGCCGTGCAGCACTGCGCTGGCTGAGCCAGAGCGGTGATGCAGGGCTGTGGGTGGGTGAGGGCTTTGCTCTCTGGTGAGATGCCCACAGGCAGAGCCCAGGGCTGTGTGCATGCATGGGACAGTTTGGGTTTCCTTCACCCAGGAGCCAGCCCCCTGAACAAGGCAGTGTTCTTTAAGGATCTGTGCTAATGTCCACAAACACACTGAGATCTCCTGTTTGTCCTTTGGTGACTGCCAGCCTTTTAATTACAGCAATTATGGACAGTCCAAGCAAATCACAGTTACATTAAGAGTCGGATCGAAGAGGCCCACACTGTAGAGTTAGTTAATGGATTTCCCTATCTGTTCCCTATAGATCTGATTTCCTGTTATTGTTAAAGAGTTTCTTAAATTTGGAAAATCGTCTCTAGTTTAATACAAATTAAATTCCCATGGTCTTAAATAATTGGGAAATGCGTCCAATGTCATTGAGGAATATAGTTTTTCCAATAGGGCATAGTCAGGATTTGCTCTGGGGAAGATGGGAGAAGGGTTATTACACTCTATGGTTGGTGGGGTTTTTTTTTCTATTCCATGACTAGATCTGCCAAAATCTTTAACACTGTGCTAGTAGCCTTGAACTAGGAAGCAACAGGTGAAATTTTAGGTGTGTTAGGCAGGATGAAAAAAAAAACAGATGGTCATGTAAAATGGGTTCTTATTTTAGGAATTTCTTGTAATTTTCCTTGAGTAAAGTTTTTTTTTTTAAACAAACTAGAATAGGAGTTCTTTGTTACTAAGTATTTTTCAGGCTTTTAAATTGCTTTGACAATCCAGTGGGTACCATGATTCATTGTGGGTTTTAGAGTGAGCTACACAGCATCTAGGCAGGTGCTGATATTTAGACTGTCAAAGTCAGCTCTTTGGGCAAAAATTAGTAGGATACATCTCATTTCCAAGTGCTGTGCTTTCTGTAACAGGTTATCATTTAATTTTTTTAACAGAGTGCTTCTATATTCACAGTCTCTAGTAAACACAAGATTTAGCTCTGAATTCCCAGCACAGCACCTCTTTTTAATGTATAGGCTGCAATTTATTTACGTACTGTTCTGGACAGTTGTATTTCTGTGCCTCCAGAGTTGTCAGAGTTGATCCAAGTGAGTGCTACCTGTCAGTATGTTGGAAACAAGCCGTCTTTGCAGTTTTAAAAATGGCTCCTTGGCCCCACAGGGCGAGTTTCTGCGTTGTGAGGCTGGGTTTGAGGAAGGTCAGTGTCAGTGACACATGCTTTGGTTTGCCTCATCCTTCCCTCCCACAAAGAGCAACATGGCAGGTTGCTGTGTCCTAGATATGAGCAGCTTGGCCAGATGTGAGGTGAGGGTTTGATAACTCCCTTCCCCTGGGACACATGCCCTCTCATGGCATCAGGCAGCCCTGGGGGGGGACACTCTGTGCCATGAGACTCGGAGCATCGGTGTGCTGGGGCCTCTGGAGCATCACCAGTGGGGTGGGGAGGGCTCTTGTTTTCCTTTCCCTGCTTCCTGGGATCCCCCCAAAAGCACTGAAAGCAGGGCAGCAGGGGCTGTGCTGCCAGGCTCACAGCCATGGCCAGTGCAGCTCAGCAAACTCCCTGCCCAGTGTCCCAGTGCACAGTGCACTGTCAGGGCAACCATCCTCTCTCCCCTACCTCTGAGCCAGGGAGGACAGCAAGAGCACAAAGAGAACCCACCCCTCAGGTCCTGAAAGGACCCTCAAGTGCTTCAGGACTTAAAAGCCTGCTTTCCTTAGTTAAACTGATCTTGCAAGCTTGGGAGCTACGCTTCCTTGGGAATGTTGAGAAATCTCTGGACAAGGACAAGGTGTGTGCATCTAAATCCAAGTCAGGCCAAGGAATAACTGCACTGAGCGATGGCCTAGCCCAAACCATGTCTCTCAGCAATACCTGTTACCCCAAGGGGAATGCAGCACTCAAGAAAGTGCACAGGAGAAGCTAAAGGCAACAAAAATCAAATGAGACGATGAAAATGTACAGTTTGAATAAGGAAACATCAGTTACTTTACCAAATATGCTCACATTTGTGATTCATTTATGCTACTTCAGTGCAAGACAGTAAAAAGATAATTATTCAGTGCTACAAATAATGATAATAGTGTAATCCACTTATGGAGAGCTTGGATATAATTTCAACTTTTATTGTATAGCAGTGTGAAAGTCTCGAGTTAGTTAAATGTACAGCAAGGTGCTAATTGCAATCCTGGTTAAAATGAACCTCAGTTTATGGTTAAGTCACTGTTTGAGGTAATGACTTTGTATCTGAGCTAGCTGAGTCCCACTGAAGGCAGCAGCCAGACTCCTTTTATAGGGAACTCTCTCACTAACACCGGCATGTCTGTCTCCAGAGAAGTAAGCAGGGTTTGACAAGGCAGGAAGACCAAAACTGAGTACAAACTGGGCACTGATGCTGTGGTGGGTTTGCTGGCCGCTTGCAGCCTGCCAGCAAGCAGGGGGGCAGGAGAAAAGCTCACCTTGCTGCCACCAGAAAGCAGGGAGCCCAAACCTGAGCACGCAGGAGGTAGCAACGCACACCAGGCACCTGTCAAAATCTGAGCTATAACGTGATTTAGTATCAAGACTGAGTAAGCAGAACTAAATCCAGCTTGCCACAATGTCAAATGTGGGAAGTTGAACCTCTTGCAATATTTTTTCAAGACCATAAAATCTCTTCATTAACCCAAGAGTTAATTATTTGAAGACCGGAGAGGTTTTTATGCTACTTATGCTAGACTAAAGCAGTTCACTAAAGCAAACCACCTCGAAAGCAAATACACAGAGCTTTGCTGAGTTCAGAAGGTGTTTGTCAGCCTGGTCATAAATGCACATGGAAATGTCAACCAAGTTTAGGCTCATTACCTGGGGTAATTCAAACCTTGCCACTGCAGGGTTTTGCAGCGGAGCAGCACCAGAGAAAGCACTGCTCATGTTCAGGGCCATGAAACGCCATGTGTTCACACAGCACGTTTCCCTTCGCTCAGGGCTCATCTCGTGCTGCTGGCATTTGCAGGGCTTGGGAAAAAAACACCCGTCCAGTCTGTTGCTTATTGCTGGGAGCACGACTGAAAAATGGCGAGGGGGGAGGGTGGGGGTGTCTGTGTGTGTGTGGGAAGCCACAGGGCCACTTGCCCAGGGATGCCGTAAAAATCACCTGCTGTGGGGTCATGGGGTGGGAGACAGAGGGGCTGCACTGGCTGCACAGGGAATGTGCTCAGTCAGTTCTGTGGTCACGCTGAAGCCATTTAATTTTTATTTGAGCAACACTTAACGGTCCCAAAACAGCCGGATGGAGCTCAAGGAGACAGGTGAATAAACAGGAGCAGCACCATTTACCACGGCTCAGAAGTTTCACTCTGCTCCAAAACAAGCTGTTCTTCAGTGGGGGAAAAAGAGTGTGCTTTTTTTTTGTCTTCATATGCTGAACCAAGTAGGGAAATAAGGAGTTTTCCCAAATAAACTCACAGATAATGATTTTCATCATGCATCCCTAGCTAATTGAGGTGCGACAAGGTGCATAATTCAAATGCTATCTAGCCTGAGGGCTTAAAGAAAAGCTTAACTCTGCCTGCAAACCAGAGTGGAGATAGCTGATGTGACAACTGCCTATCAGTAGGCTGCAGGCTTTCAAAGGAGCAGGCGACATAGGTGCGCTATCTGATTGCAGCTTAAATTCTGCCCACAGTCCTGCCTGCTTCGTTCGGCGTAGTTGCTCGATGGCCAATAAGGCATTAAATAGTCACAACATACAGCTTATTTCAGGAGAAAATATTTTAACAGCACAGGTGACTATCATGCATGCATTAAGAAAACCAGGACACAGCGTACCAAATTCAGTTTAGCTACAGTAAAGTAATTGTAATAGAGCAATGCTGACCCCAACTACTGCGTGGTGACATTGGCTTTTGCTGCATGGGAGAGATTAGGTTTTCCTGGTTTGTTTTCCTCCCTCTCTCTTTAGGTATATTTCATGTATATAGCATACATTTAGCCCCAATATTTTAGAGACAGAACTGCCTTTCAGCAGCGCACACCATTGTCTCACAGAAATAGCAAATGCAAGTGGAAATTCGCCCTTGCTGTGCAACACCTCCACTTTGTTATATTGCAATATATTTTCTTGTTTTTCATGTGCCTGCCTCGTGTGACCCTGCCAGTATGTAAAAATGGCTGTTGACAGTTTCTTTGTTTTTGTTTTATTATAATGTAATTTATGGGATGCTGAAAGTCCGCAAGTTACTTGTACTTGACTGACATTTCTCTGAGATTCAAAAAATTGCTATGTACTTGACTGAGATTAAAATGGGTAGACACTGTGTAGCTCTATCCTGCTTTCAAAGTGCAGGATTGGAAGGCTTCCATTAAATTGTTATTTTCAGGTATTATTAACTCCTAAATCAGTTAATATAATTTCTTTCCCATAATGAATGCACAGCACTGTAAGCCTAAATGCCATGTTTTCTATTGATCTATCTCCACAACCTGTTTAGTGAAATAATTAAAATGATTTACAAGGCTGACCCAATATCTTAGTGGTTTAGTAAATCACGTTGCCATGTGGGAGGCTCAGCTAGTTTTAAACTGGTGGCTCTTGGCAGCACCAGGACGGCGGCGCAGGGCTGCAGCGAGTGTCGTGCTGTGTCTGAAGGTGCCGGCCTGTGGAAACGTCTCCTTTGGAGTGCAGGGAGCACAAGGGCCCCGGGTGGTTTGTTCATTCAGCACCTGTGTTCAAAGTAAGAACACTGCTTGGTGCTACCAAGCCAGAACAGAATCTGAGCTGCCATCTGCCCATAGTAAAAATTCACTGGCAAAGAGAATGTCCCCCAGAATTCACCCATGTCTGTGTGGGCAGCAGAAATGGGGGCAACTGTGGGGGCCTGGTATTTCTGTATGAAAGACCACGTGGGAAATTGTTATTTCTATCTTCTTTGGTTGTTTTAGCTCCTAAGAAGAGGACAGCTCTAAACACAGTTTAAATCCCAGGGGTTTGGAAGGGCTCAGTAGGATTCAGTAGTGTCAAGACAGAGATACACTAAAGCATGCCCCAAAGTTTCTTAAAATCTCCATCAGTGCCTTCAGTAATGTCAGAGGGCCACAGGTGACTCCTCAGGGACAGCTCCCTTCAGCCCCAAGCAATGCTTCGGCTCTCTGGACTCCGGCACACAGGCAAACAGATGGGGTTGAGGCAGGTAGGACTAGGAATGTTTCTGGCTCCCCTCCGGCATTCGGGTAACACTAAGGGGGAGCCCTCAGGGCAGGACAGAAGGCCCAGCCCTGCAGCAGTGCCTGGGAGAGGCCCTAACAGCCAGTCTCCGTTGCAAGCATGGCAGGAGCAAGCTACATTTAAAGCACTGGAGTGAAAAGCTGGTAGCAGCCCTCTCTCGCTTGAAAAATGGGCATTTTGACAGCAGCAGTCTGGAACAAAAGGGACTGAGGTGACTTCTGTGGGATCAGGGCAATGGCTGCAGAGCAAGGAGTGTGCAGCCAAGGCCAGCCCTCATGAGGATCGTACCCCCTGGGGTCCTGCCCCGGTCAGTCACACAGGCAGGACATCCCTTGGGGACACACATGCAGACAGGAAGGTCACAGACCTCCATCCTTGTCCATGACAGGAAGCCCAGAGCCCATAGCTCTAAAATCAGTCAGTGTTTGAGACACCATTTATAATGTCTCCACTTGCAGTCCCTGAGCCTGCCTCAAGCTTGCTTCCAGTTACTTGTACATCTAGTACATTTTTTTAGTTCTATTCTTTTGCATAATTATACAAAGAAAAGAAAAAAACACCCGATAAAAACTTAAAAATTTGAAGATGGCTGTTGGATGCACTTTGCAGCAGATGTCATTATCTTCCTTCCCTGACCTTAACCCGCCACCATTTCTATTTTGCTTTAAATGGACCTGTAATTTCACAATGTGAATTCAGCTGGAACTATTCTTTTTGTTAAATAAACTTTACCCTTGCGCTGACTGCTCCAGACTCTGAAAAGAAACACTCCTTGTGACTGTTCCAAAACATAGGTATAAAATTCAAAAAGCAGTGTTGGTAAATGGGCTGTAATCACACTGAAGGGCAAGTGAATATTCCTCCTCCGAGGCAGAAAAAAAATAAAGAAAATCTGCTTTGCCTTCTGCTGCCTCAATGCTGATAATTTTACAGATCAGAGGACTTTTTCAGAAAGAAGCCTGCTGTGCTGCAGTGTGTTTCAGAGCTGAAATACCTACAGTCATGCCCTTACCACCACACTTGGAAGTGTAAATCAGGGCCCCGTTTCTACAAGCACCACAGACGCAGCAGAACCTCACGCAGCTGGCAGTGGAGGGCCTGTGCAGTGGCACCCACCTCCAGCAAGCCCCGGCAACTCTGGATTCACCATGGGGAACAGCACGCAATGTTATCTGCATATCTATCCTCTATCGCAGGCAGATGTGTGTGAGGGCTGTCAGGATGTTATATGAGGGCTTGATGGCTGTGATGAGTATGACTGAAACTGGACACAAGGGTCAAAAATGACCTCAGAGAGGGACTGTAACACAAACACAAGCCACCCATCCACACAGCAGGGTTACAGACTCCTCGCTGCCTTCTGCATCACGCAACATCTCCCCCACTCTGATGTCCGTCTGGACTCAGAATTAGTTTTCTTCCCGACCAGGACAGCCACAGACCCGAGGGAGCTGGGCAGCTCTGCCAACAGCAAGTGCCACATCGGCAAAGCTGTCGTGATCCTGAGCAGAGACTTGCTTGCTGCCCCGAGAGCAGGCAGCACATGCAGCTCTGTCAGTGAGTACCAGCACATGGTTACACACAAGACAGTCCTCCTGTGCACCTACCAGAGCAACCTTCACCTTACCATAGGCTCAAATAGCTGCTGTTCTTCCTGGAGGTGCGAGCGCCACTGTGGCACTCCTAATTTCACACTCACATAACTCTTAGAAATCCTTTTAAACCACACCAACCTCTGTGACTCAAGCTCAAGCTATTTGCTAACTAGGGCTCTGTACTTACTGAGCTGTGGCGAAGCAAAGGATCCCTGGGCAGCTGGCTGCAAATGTGGTTCAGGTCAGTTATAAGGCTGCCATCAGTTAATTCTGTTTTTAGAGGATCTGCTTAAATTAAACACCCTCCCTCTCTCTCCCATTCTCACCCACTGTTCTGTTTTTAAGAAGTATAAGGTGCTTAAAAATCTCTACCACCTGAAATATTGACTGCCAGGACGAAAGCTCTCCCTCTCCCCCCCCCAACCATTTTGTCCCACTGCAAAGTGTATAAAATTAATCTCACGCTAAAATTAACATACACTGCTGAGGCAAATGAATTGGCGTCTCCATGTATATCTATTAGCTTCCAGTATTTCCTGAGAGGGGCTTTCATTTAATTACCAGCCTGACAGCCTAGCACACTCCAGAATTGCAGCCGCATTTATTACTTTTATCTCCTTGGACACCTGCCTCTCTCCATGGTTTATCAGATTTCTACTGAAGAGAAGGACAAAATATTGTCTATTGCACCAGGTTATTGTTGCTTTAAAAGGTACTTACTGGAGCACTGACCTCAAACAGGGAATTTTGGTTGGCTTTGGATGGGCTTTCTTTTTCCTCCCCAATTACTAACGCAATGCAGCAGCAGTAACCCCTCATTGCCCACCACACACCTGCAGTTCGGAAGGAATCAGATGATAGATTGGGAGCTGGAAACACCACGGCCAGCTCTGTGCAAGCAGCTGACCACCTCTCACAAGGACTGTGCCTGCAGTGTGAGCCAAAACCCTCAGATGCTGGGACTACTTTTCATCTTCCCACATGTGAAAACTTCATGTGGAAATGCCGAGCGACTCTTGAGCACACGGCTCACTGCCTCCACTGCAGCAAGGGGGATCTGCCTAAATTCCTCTTGAGGGTTTAGACCACACTTCATATTGTCACTGATGCCTCTGTAACTGGTTGATAAAAAGCTAATGTAGCTACAAGAAGCGTTAGTAGGAAAAAACCAAAACAAACAAACAAACAAACAAAAAACCCCAAACCAAAAAAAACCTCAAAAATACCCCCCAAAAAACCCTGCCTATATGCGTTATGAGCAGTCACAGCCAGCATTATGGGTTATAACTGGTGTGACTACACACCCCTCCCTAACAGCTGGGAAAAGCAGCTATTACCCTTCCCGCCTCAGGCAGCAGCTCAGGACATTGCTAGTTCAGGCGCTGGCTGTTGGCCACAGGCTCATTCAGCTCTGTTTCAATAGATAAATACCTTTCACTGTTTTTTCTCTGGGTCCCACTACCTGAACTCATGGCTACACACACAGCCCCTGGGCAGGACGCTACTGAGCTGGCGTGTTGTGACAGACACGTTCAAACCAGCGGGGCCTGAAGCTACATGGTGCCTCTGCAGATGAGGCCTTCATGTGTGTGGACTCAGCAATGCATCTCTCAGACAAGGCAAGCGCAAGCTGGCTTGTTTTATTGAAAAGAATGGTTCACTCCTGACAGCCTAATTGTGTTACTTCAGAAGAGTCTGGCAGGAACAGGGCCTTGCTGATAGTGATGCCTTTGAGAAAGGCACCTCATTACAGAGGAAAAATGAGAAATTTGTATGTGTTTAATTAATGAACCTTTTCAAGTTCCTTGGGATTTCATCCCAGTTCCCAACTCCAGGCATGCTGGCAGTTTGGCATGCTGCACCTGCGGGCTGAGCTGTGCAGGAGGTGGCTGTGCCACAGACAGCGCAGGACTGGAGCCTCCTGCTCCTTCCCAGGGCAGTTTGGGGCAGCAGAGGCAGCCCTCCAGCTGGAGCTGCCCTTGAGCTGGAGCCTCCCTCTGCCCAGACTCTGGCCCAAGCAGTTGGCACCTAACCACCTTCTGGGTACCACAGCAAAAGGTGCTTCAGTGAAACGTAAATTATTTTAACGCAAGCCTCGTCTGAAACGTGTCTCCTCCTTCCTGACACCTTAGCCCCAGTATTAACTGCTGCTCTCACCCCAGAGCCCTGAGGCTGTGTTACACACAGTGTGTGTAAAACACTTGTCTGTGCTCAGGGGCCCTTGGCGTGTGGTGGCCTGGCAGTGCCAGGAGGTTTGGAAGGACACTGGCTGACAGCAATGCACACATACTGCACCAGCCACAGCACGGCAGCACGAAGCTCCTTGAGGTAACAGCCTCCCATTGCCCTCTAGTACAAACATAGAGCATGCAGTAACATATTTTCAGTCAAAACTCACCATGGATAAAATGGCAAGTTGAGACAACTAAACCACGTCCCACAGGCTTGCAGAGTTTGACAACTCTTTTCTAGAAAACAGTCTAAACATCTTTTCATGAAAATCCAACATAATTCATTTCTGTGCCAAAAAAACCTTTGTATTTTCACTCTTTTAAAATTGTAATAAATTGTTAATTTTATGTAGTTTAACCAAAACTGAAATATGTTCAACTATTCAATCTGCTACAACTCCAACAACTATTATTACTTTATAATTTACCACTTTTAACACCCATTTTGCATCACACATCCCTACCACATAAGAGCCAATGTTAATTATGTTTTAAAATAAAATATTCAACAAGATCTAAATGAGACTCAAAGAACAGCAAAAGTAATGACTGTAAGACAGACTGTCATGGAATAATACATGAATGCAGAACGCTGGTATAATTAGTAAATACAAGCTGTTCAGGAGCAGCAGTGGTGCCTGTCATTCTGATTGGGTTTGGATCATACGTGATCTCGGAATGCAGGGAACCCAAACGTCAACTGCCAAAGCCTCAGCTTATGGACTCCTTACTGCTTTGGGGAGCAAGTGTTGCTTTTAGGGCTGAGTTGTTCTAGTTTGCAATAGTTGTCTCCAGGTATTCTAGGGTCGCCCATATTTTTAATATTTTAAAAGAATACAGTGTCTTATTTTGATATAAGAATATCTTGGTGGTTAAAAAGCGGCCTCTTCCACTTGTGGGGAAATTTAATTCCTTCAAAATCCTCTTTCCACAGATAATATTACTGTGATGCAGAAGAGGTTGGCATAGGGGAGAACTGGAGTCCCGTGTGCTACAAAAAAAAGCCACAAACAGGCAAATTTCTGATAAAGAGGAAGCAATTTTTCATTTCAGACTTTGAAACTGTCAGTTGGAGGATACCCACCCACAGCAATAGGTACAGAACAGGCAGGGCGCACTGGGAACCCCGGGCAGGCAGGCACCCAGCCGCCTGGTAGGGGCAGGATAGGCCCCAGTGGTCTCTGGGCTTGACTGACCTCTAGTGAGGCTTTTTCACTTCAAAACCCAGCTGCTAAACCACTGACATTTTCTGAAAACACTGGGGGATTTTTATTTGCCTTCTGATTTCTGTGCTATTAAATGACATAGGATTTTGTCTCCCATGCTTTTTCTTATTTTCTTCACGTGCAGATATTCTAGTCTTTTTTTATTAAGCCTTATGTGGTATCTGTCAGTTGAGAGGACAAGGAGCTGGAACCGTAAGAAAACAAAGAACCTTCAGCCAAAAAGGATAGATTAACAGCTATAGGGGCAGAGGAGTACATCTCATCCTAATCCATGAGTTAAAGACCAACTCATGACACAGGAAAATTTACAGAAAAATATATGGACAAGAAACATTGCAAGATACAGGGTACATAGCAGCACCACCCCGATGCTGTGCTGCAGAGCTCGGAGGATGCTGGGTCTGCAGGGTGCATACAGTCAGCCAAGGCACCCTAAAAATGCTGTCACAGAGCAGCTCTGTGCTCCCCACCAGGCCAAAGGGAGATGTCATCAGGAGAAGGAAAAGGCATCGGCGCAGGGGTGGTGAGAGGCAGGCGGGAGGAGGCGGGACAGCCACAGACTTAACACAGGCTGGCTGCACGCTGATCCGGCACAACTGTGGGAACAGGGAGGGGGGGAAATTGCATTAGCAGCTTGGTACTTGGATAGAGGAAATCAGATCAGCGGGTTTTAAATGGAAATTATTTTCACCAGTACAGACGTCCCTAGGGATAAACTTCAGCTGCTAATACAATTTGGCCAAGAGGAATAAACTATATTGATCTTGAGAGCTCAAATGCTTGCCGAGACCGTCCTAGAGAATTATGGTATTTATTTCTTGTATCAATGACAATCAGCAAAAGTACCAGTGATTATAGCCCAGTCACTTTTTACATACATCAGTTGACTTCACGCACTTCTGCTTGTTACTTGCTTCAGCTCATAATTACTAGGGTTTTTTTAAAAAGCACTGATCCATTCTTGTGTCACACAAATATCTTCAATTACCGTCTCTGGTCACTCTGCGTCTCAAGTTTTAGCTTTCTGTGACTGTCAATACAAAGCTCTCTCTGTAATTGCTCCCCGGGACACTGCTGGTTTGCCCATGGCTGTAATTTAGCAGTACCTCCAGGTACAGCAATACAGCCACCTAGTGCACACAGTGAGAACGCTTCGGTGCCGGGCTTTTAGTGACTATTTTTAGAGAGCAATAAATAAAGCTATACATAGATTTAATCGAATAAGAAATTGGAGTGTTGGCACCTATAACTTGGTATTAATAATATATATTAGGGATTTATATCACTATAAACCCATTCCAAGGTGATTTACTTGAAGTTAAAAAGCTTCAAAAGTCTAAGACGCTTAGGGTGATGCGGCACATTTGGCTACATGCATTGTAATTACTCTGTCTGCATATTCCCACTTGACTTTACATTCACATTTTACCCATCTTTCCTCATTTCTCTGAGCCTTCTTTTTCTTATCTACAAACTGTCTTTGCATATTCTCTGGTTTCCCAGTTTCTTCACCTATTCTTTTTCATATGTAATTGACAGTAGTCTTGACTCCTGACACGGAGCCTTCTTGCTTGCGTCAGACTAACGCGCTGATCTCACTCCCTCAGACATTATATCTGAAGATAAATTGGGAAATGAAGATGTAGAGCTGTTGGAAGAGACTGGCTTCCCCAGGCACCAGTTTAGCCTGGATCATTGGATTTACAACACCAGCACCGCCAACACTGATTTGACTATTAATCCCTGAAGTGCCCTAGGAATTGCAGCATAAATCCAGTGAAGGAGCACTCATATGGCCCTAAAGACCCATAGCGCTTATCCTGGTTCTCCATTCATGAAAATTGATCTTTCCCTGGTAGCAATGACAATTCAAGGAGTCCGTGCTCTGTAAAGCCAGATCTGCTTGCTGTGGCAATGTACTTAACTGCCAGGAGGTCTGTGATACAAACCAGCTGATAGGCACTCTGCAGAGTCTGACCCTTTCTTTTTCACACACACACAGATCTCTACAAATTCATGCCCTGTTAGGGATCACTTTAGTGCCTTTGTGCTCCACAGCAGCACTCAACAAAATCATCGTGTTTCCTATACCCTGCCAGTAACTTTCTCCTGAAGTATCCTTTACCAAGCAGCGCTTAATTATCTGCTAAGCCAATATCCCCCCACAACAAGAATATAAACCTCTTCTGTGTTTGGAGAATCATTGTGTCTGAGCAGAGGGCAGCATGAGTTGGGACTATGCTACCAAGGAAAACGAATTGGCTGCTCTGGTTTCTAAGTACCTCTGTGTTGTACAGACAATATCTTATCCCAGGAGGGGACAGGCAGCAACATATCAGAGGAGCTAAACCCCCACAGAGAGAAGCATTCTCCTGATTTTTTTTACCTCACTTGCTTCAGACACGGCAACAGACTTTAAACGAAGATCTCATATTGCTGGGTCTGTGAGCTTGGTAGCATTTGGCACAGTGTGGGAACAGCTGGGAACAGCTGAGTGGGAGCATGGAAGAGCCAGCTACCTGGAGCAGCTGGAAAGTGCTTGAAGGACAGGCTGGGACTGGGAAAGAAACTCTCTCTTGTAGCAAGAGAAGTGGGATGGGAAACATTTTGATGGGGGCAGAAAGATTCTGCACCAGCCCACAGCCTAGGGAGCTTGGGCAGTGGCTGCTTACTAATAGTAGCATGTCACTGGAGCACAGGACGTTCCGCACCAACATGGGGAGGAACTTCTTCACAGTGAGGGTGAGGGAGCCCTGGGACAGGCTGCCCAGGGAGGTGGTGGAGTCTCCTTCATTCAAGACCCGTCTGGACACCTATCTGTGCAGTATGAGCTGGGGAGCTGCTTTGGCAGGGGGGTTGGACCCCATGATCTCTCGAGGTCCCTTCCAACCCCTACAGTTCTGTGATTCTGTTCAGACACCCAAGGGAAGTCAGAGGTATGAGACGGTCCCATCTAGCTTATCTAAATGGCTCATCCAACGCTCTGCCCTGGCCACAGCCTGCCCCTTTGCAGAGCCCCACGGCTGCGAAAAGCAAGGTCACTTCCCGCTCTGCACTCTGGGCACGCTGCGGGTCCCGAAGCGCTCAGCGTCCCTCCCACGGCACAGCCGGCGCTCGGCTCCGGTGCGGGGGGAAGCCACCGCTCAGGCCCACAGGCAGACTCGGCACAGCCCAGCCCCGCGGCCGTGTGCAGTGAGCGGCACGGGGCTCCGCGCCGCCCCGGCAGCGCCGCCTCGGCACCCGGGGGAGTTCCAGCCCTGAGCACAGGCGGGGAGGCGGACAGCGAGCGGCCGTGCCCTCTGACGGGCCGAGCCCTCGCCCCTGCTCAGCCGGCGGGCTCTGCCGCCTCCCGCGCCCTGTCGCTCCCCACAGCCGAGCGGCTCCAGCGCCGCCCCGCTGCGCACCCGCCAGGCAAAGCACGGGAGGGCGGCGCGCGCCGGGCCCGCGCGGAAGCCCCGCCCGCCGGTTTTTCCCCGGAGCCCCGCCCCGCGCCCATGACGTCATTAATGAGCACAACACGCGCTGCCCACACCGCGGCCTTAAAACGCGGCCGGGCACCGGCGCCGCCTCGCGGCCAGCTCGTCAATCGGTTCTCTGCGCAGGCGTGTCGCCTCCACTGTCATCAGCTACCTGCGCCGGAAGCGCCGGCGGCCGCCGCGATGGAGGGTAAGCGCCGGTGGGCGAGGGGGCCCCGTGCCTTGGCGGCCTCGCCTGACGCCCGGCCCCGCTGTGCTCTGCCTTGCAGGGAAGCTGTACCGTCGCCTGCCGCCGGAGGAGTCGGGGGGCCTGCGCCTCCAGGTACCGCCGCGGCCCGACGGAGAAGCCGGTGGCTCTCAGGGGCAGCACCTCTCCGGGGCTCCCGCCCCGGCAGCGCGGCCTCGGGAGCTCCGCGGCGAGCCCCGCGCGCTCCCCCGCGAGGGGCCGGGGCCGGGCGGCTCCCGCGGGCGGGGCGCGGCCTTCGGCTTCAGCGTTTGGGCGGGCCGTGGCAGCAGGGTGCGAAGCGCGGCCTTTCTCACGCCAGCGGCGTCGGTCCCACCGGCGTGAGGAAGGCGGCGGCTCCAGCACGTGAAGAGCGGCCCTTGACCGCTGCTTGTGCGGAGATCCCGCCGGTCCCTTTGCCAGTCTGATAAAGCTGCGAGCCAGCAGCAAGCGGTGGATGTAATTAAAATTTAATATTTTCAAGTTTCTTTTAAAATATCTTTAGCCTCAAGGCTCAGAAGAGGCCAAAGCCTTTGTAAATGCCTTCCTGAAGCGTAGCATGCCAAAAAAGAACGAGGAAGCTATCCAGGATATACTGACTCGGAAAGCTGTAGTCCTTGAGCATTATCCCAAGAAAAAGACCAAGCCAAAGAGGAAGAAGACGAAAGGCTTTACTGCCAAGCAAAGGCGAGAAATGCGCCTCTTTGAAATTGAGCCTGAACAGCAAAGGTAAGGCTTGAAAGATTTTTCTTTGGGTGGTAAGGGTGAGAAATACATTGAGTGTCTGGAAAAGCAGCAGCACGTATGCATGCATCATAACCTGTTGGTATTTAAAGTCTGAGATGCTGCCAGTGGCATTTCACCATGAGAAAACAACTATTTTGCCTGCGTAGTTGGGAAATTAATTTTCCTGGTTCTTGCTTTTTGTATACATAAATATAACTAGAAATCAGACCCAAAACAAATCACCTCTGATTTCAGTTTTTGAAGTTAGACTGCCTGTGCCCAGTGAGTCAAAAAGGTGCTTCAGGTTCCCCAAACTAATAAATCCTGAATAAAGCCCATGCTGTTGCTAACATGAAGTAAGTGGGGAGGTGAAGAGTAGAAACCTTTTTGGTCTTAAACATAGCCTGATCCTCTAAAACACATCACTGCTGTGGGCTGAGGCAGAGGGACATACATCTTGTGCTTTTTTTATAAGGCAGAGCTGTTTCTGGAGTGGGGTTTTGAGAGGAGAATATAAAACTTAACTAATGTTAGTCTTAACTCTGTTCTAAGCATAGATTACTTCAGTAATCAACTAATAGTTGGGGTTTTTTTCTTTACAATTAAGTTGTGTATAATACTTGTCTTGTTACTGCAGATATGCCATCTTTCTACCACTACATGAGCTCTGGAAGCAGTATATCAGAGACCTGTGTCACGGGCTTAAACCGGATGCGTAAGTTTGCGATGTTTTAAAGCAACAGTGGTTTTGATTGAGTAGATACTTCCAGGTTTACTGAGTTACTGTGTGAAACATCCCAGTTACTTCACACATTCTACTTCTGTATGCTTTGACCATGATTTCATAGTCACCATCATATTTTGTAAACTTAACTTCCCCTATAACTTTCTTCCCCTCTTCCCTGATCCCACCCTCTTCAAGGCAACCACACATGGTTCAGGCCAAACTGCTGAAAGCTGATCTCCATGGAGCTATTGTTACAGGTATTCTGTTTGTTTTCTTTTACAAAATCATTAAGTTAAGCAGACACTCTTCTATTTCAGGTGCTTATTTTTAAATTCCTTTCAGTTCATTACCTCTAGAATGACATAATTAGGAATGTGTGTTGATGGATTCTTTCTCTACTTACAACTTTTCAACTGCGCTTGAAAAATCCCATCTGTGTCAAAGGTTAACTGCCAGTTTTACTAGCAATTCCTGTAATTGTATTTTCTAACATTGCAAACCAGTTTTTAAATAATGAGGCAACCATAGAAGAGCAAGTAAGCTGCCTGCATCTGAAACTTCCTAATACATACATACTGCTGTTCTTTCAGTCACAAAATCCAAGTGCCCCTCGTACGTTGGGATAACAGGAATCATTCTACAGGAGTTTAAACATGTCTTCAAAATTATCACTAAAGAGGACAAACTGAAAGGTATGTAAGAATTTGTGCTTTTCACAACTTGAATAATCAGAAATTGCTTAAGCACACTGTTCACCTCTGACCATGCTGGTTTATATCTGTGCTTCTAGCTCTTTGCATAGAGTGGCAAAAGTCAATATCTTTACTGACCACGTAACTGCTTAATATCTTACAAAAAGTCTCTCATTACAAATGAGCCATTAAAGCCTTTCTAATGATTGTGATTATGCACATGGTTCATTCATCTGATTCACATTAGATGTCCTCTACAACACTGACTGCAGCCTCCGGAAGGAAGACTAATTTGAATAATTCCAGCTTAAAATTTAGAAGTTCAGGTTATTTTTCATGCTAAAACACAAAAATCCTGAAATGTGGCAAACCTCAAATCTGTGTGTGAATAATAAACCCTTGGCATGTCAGTATATTTTCATAACAGGGATTTACATTGATCCACTTTTGTTAATTTCTCTTTGTTTTCAGTTATTCCCAAACTTAACAATGTGTTTAGCTTGGAGATTGATGGATTCATTTCCTACATCTATGGGAGCAAGTTCCAGTTTAGAGCAAGTGAGCGATCTGCAAAAAAGTTCAAGTTGAAAGGAACAATTGACCTATGACATCATGGAAAGCCAGAAGCATTAATAGAAACATCTGCTGCTTTCTTGCAGTTTAAAGACCAGGTTTTCAGGCAAATGAAAATATGGGATAGCTATGTGAAATATTTCTGAAGTATTTATTCTCACTGAAGAATGACTAAGATCTGTTGTCCTTAAAGTTCAGAGTTTGTATTTTTCTATTTGTATATAACACTTACCTTTTATTAAACTTACATGATTAGTATTGATTACTTGACTTCTGTTTCAAATGATAATCATAAGTTTGCACAATTAAAATTGTCTTGCAACTGATAAATACTGTTGCCTATTATAGGCAGATAGAAGCTTGTAGGTGGTGATGGCTGAGGAACAAGGACTATGGAAGAGCAGAGAAACATCTTTGCCAGATGGAAGCACATGCAAGTTGCATCAGCAGACAGTTTTGTTGTTCCTTTTAATGTCTCTTCCTGTATGGTTAATAGTTGTAGATAACATGTATATGCATGAAAGTATAAACAGGCTAAACATACCCTGGGCCTTCAACCTGTTTGCTTACCAATAACATACTAAAGATTAAATCAGATCTGTATTAGTAAATGGATGTTGTCATGCTAGAGTTCAGGGAATGCATCACGTAAGGGGGAAGCACTTGAAGCTTGAAATTTAAAGATGGAGACAACCCCCATTCAATCTGGTACTTAAGCTGGCAATTTTGGGGGTTTCTGAATGTCTAAGCTCTATTCAGAGAGCTGTACTCTAGCCTGTTCTTTCTTGTGTATGTTTAGACTGTGTGTTCTACATTTTAGAAAGTATCTTTTTTAAAGTACATGTTACACAATTTTTTAAAAGGCTAGTGCAGAGGGCACTGCAGTTCTTATCCCTTGATAGTGAGCACTAGGAAAACACAAGGAGTCAGGTAGTTTCATAGTGAGTCTTCTAAACAGGTACCCTTAATACAGCACTGGCTGGGAAGCTTCTCATGTTTAAACCTTGTGTAAATACATGCTTTCTGCAGCAGTCCACAACAGTAGCTGTAATGGAGACCCCAGACATGCACCATTGGAGACTTGTTCAGCTTTGCATGTGCTTCATGTCCTCAGCCCTTTTTTTTTTATTGTCCAGTTCACAAACTCTCTTGTTTGGGAGGTGGCAGAGTACTTAACACTTTTTTCTATTATGAAAGTAGCTTTCAGAAGCTTTCCATGTAAATCATGAAGTCAATTTCAAGATCAAATGAAAAACCCGTGTCTTGCAGGAGGATGTTCATAGCCAACCAGGCTCATTTTTTGAAAGATGCCATAGCTGTTCTCTCATGCTCCACACACTGAAGCATAATTAATACTGGGGTTAGGAGGACCCCAGCACCTTCAAGCCTCCCCAGTCCTATGACAATCTTACTGCCAGCCAGCCCTCAGTCAGCTGGCCTCCAAAGCTCCTACTTCCCTTCCAGACCTGGTGCTGGGAGAGGTTAGAGGAGAGCTGCATCTCCCTGGCACACTCCTTTAGACACAAGCCAGATTCAACACTGCTGAACCAGGTTCTGATCACTTAAAATTTGCAGTATGGGCAATACTGGTTTTCAAGAACAGACTGCTGCTCTGTCCCCTTTGAAGCCAGGAAACAAAGTATAGAAATAAATCTCTGTGCAATTACATAAAGTACTGCCTTTGAGATGGACAAAACAGTTTTCTCACCAGAGAGGTATATTTTTTACAGGAAAGTACAGTCATTTCACACCAGTAGAAAATTAGGAGAAACAATACTGGGGAGGCTTGTGAAAATACACATCAACACACTTGGAAATGCCACAGAGCAGAAGCATTTTTTTTTCCCAAATTAATTTCTACCTGAAGCAAGAGCAAGATGTGTTAAGAGGCCCAAGTTATTAAGTCTACCTAGTACCAATTAGTCCTCTCTGTTCTCTACTATTTAATCCCTTGGTTTCCTGTGAGAGGTTAGGAGGAAAAACAAACAAAGCAGTAGACAGCATAAATCACAGGAGAAACTTTCAGGACAATGACTTAATTTCAATTTTGCTCATAGCCTTCAGTGTAACATCTAATTAAGACATCTGTTAAATGCCTATAATATTAAATTAATAGAGGGGAAGCTAATAGAACTTTATTGGCATAGTCCAGTTAATTAACATTAAGGGCCTTTAATGGATGTCTTAAATAGACATCATTAATGGGAATGCCATACAAATTGGAATTAGCACAATCATGTTTCATTGTGCTCTGAAGGACATACCATGTTCCACCATATGGACACACAGATGAACATGATACAACTTCCCATAGCTACTGGCATTTCCATTTTTTAAACTATTTCAGCAACCAAAGGAAGACAAATGCTGCCTAGCAGTCCCTCTCAATAAATAATAGCAAGGCATTCGTTATTTACAGTGGAGACTGCTGACGAGATGTTCAGAGGTCTCCTCAAGGTAATCACATGCTAGCAGCACATCAAGACAGGTGACAAATGAAGAATAACTAGGGATCTGAACAGCCAGTGCTTTCAGGACGCCTTTACTGCAGTTGGTAAATCACCTGAAGAGGCCTTTTTTAATGACTCAGTGAGGTGTTCCAAACAGCCCCCATAAATCACTTCAGCTCAATCGCTCCTGCAGACCACTGGTATCGCTGTCTCCCCAGCGGCTGCCCGGCCCGCGCCGTGCCCCAGCGGCTCCCTCCTCTGCGTTCCTCTCACTAGAACACGATAAACTCCCCATTGCGTGTGAAGGAACTTCCTTAGAAGCTGGGTAACAGGAACACGAATGCTCACCAGCCCTCCCCTGCTGATTCATGACCATTCCTCATCTCTTAATTAGCTGAGACAGTAAATGCTTAATGGATTTTATATTAGGAAATTGAAGAACTAATCACAGATGTCTCTAGTATGCCTGTTCCTTCATATGTTCAGCTCTGGATTGCGTGCAGGAGAGACATTTGTCATGATCATTTTTATACCTAAACTCTCACCAAAGGAAAGGCTAACCAGGGAATCATGAACAGCAATGAACAATAAACTGTCTCACCACATTGCACACCTTTCTGCTTTCCTGTTACCCTGTGTATATGTAATATAACCAATCTGAACTGAAACAATTGCAACTGATCCAGTTACTGAATTTTGAACATTTAAACAACAATGGGAAAACAAACAAAAATAACCCATAATTTGTTTGAAACCTCAAAATAATTCATTTTAGGAAATACTTAAAACCAAGTCAGCCAAGAAAACAGAATTTTCTGAGGTGTTTTTTTAAATACATCTAAAAGATGGAATCTACAGCAATATATTGCAAAAGCTAAAATACCTCCTCTGACTCCCCTGGGGGGGGACTCACTACACCACTGAAATCATGGCAGCACATAGCTGGCACTAACTTTATGCATGAAGCCACCCAAAGTTTTAGAGAAGCATGAGAGAGAGCATAAAATTCAGATCCAGACTGGAGCCTATTTAATGATTTCTCAAGTCTTGGTCAGGTTCACCCCTCTGGCAGACTCTCCATTTTAGTTTTTAAGATCTGGGAGGACTTGAGTCACTCTGAGTTTAGAAATAATTTCCAAGCCTCTTACAACCTTGGACCAACCAACTCTTTGTTAAATAAACCTTAAAATAATTTGGAAAAGTAACACATAGTCCTTAATAAGTAGCTGCATTTTGCAAAGGAAAAGTTTCAGCAAGGCTGACTAGTATTTTTTCCTAGAACAATGCATCCAGTGAACTGGAAAAGGACAAGATATGGCTATGCTAGGCTGGTATGATCTTAAAAGGGAAGTTTCTTGTTCTGAGGGGTGGTACATAAAAGTTAGGCAAAGCTGGCTTAGCTATTTTCACTATAATTTGCAGAAACTCTGGGAACATCAGTGGTGGTTTCTGTTAGAGACCAAAAAATGACATGGGGGTGAGAAAGAGTATAGAAAAAAACTTCAAAGAGAGGAGTTCCAACTGACTAACACAGGGAAGAAGAATCAGTTTGGTATGGGAAACAAATGCTTCAGAGAAAAGCTGCAGGTATTCACTGGCATGACACTTCTGTGAGTCATCTGCAGGCTTACACTCCTCTAGGGAAAGATACTCCCAATTTTGCTAGACTGCCTGTGTCAAGCTAACCAACTGGGGGCTACTGGATTTTCTCCACATTAAGCACTTCTTTACTTCTAATATTTATAAATCTTTTATAAAAGATTTACAAGTAACCTTTAACAGTCTACAAATAACTCTATGAAGCAGTCCTTGAGAAGTGAACAAAACACACAACATACCATCTAAAAGTTATAAAGATTTTTCACTTTACAAGGAAAATGGTGTCCTTGGGCATTCATTCAGCAGCATGACTGGGCAACACTGCTTTTAGCACAGCCCCAGCCCACACCCTGCCAGGTGTTTCTGTTGCTGTGCACATGCCAAAGAACCAGCACATACCACAAAGCTACTCACAGGTTTGCCATCAAATAACTTACACTTCACTTATAATTCCTTCCTTAGATAGCATGCTTTGCCACGTATAGCCAGAACAGTTAACCTTTTTTTTCTCCTACACTTTCTTCTACCTTTTTAAAAATTCACTTAAAACACAGCTGTGATGTCAGGCAAGACCCACTGCACTACATTAGACCTCAGCCACCATCTTGCTCCTCTGCATCAGCAGCACACTTTCAGGAAACAGCAGAGTCTTCTGAAAACTGGAGTGGCACTGCTTTTATCTAAGCAGGACAGGTCCCCAGCCCCTTACTAGAGCAACAATTATAAACACCCAAAACATACAGACAGGTTTTCTATCTAACAAAAGGTTCTGGTTACCTTAAACCTGCTGCAGTCACTGACACCTTCACACCTAATTCCTAGCTCCTACTACTCCTACCCACTGCTCAGCACACGCTGCACTTTGCCTAAATAATCCCTCTTTGCCTCCACAGTAACCTTACCATAGATGATGCTTGCTTAGTACAAAGCTTCAGGAATCCACAAGCTCTCCTTTCTGGCTTAAACAGCCCCTTCTTCAGCCGACACACCACCTGAGGTTTGAGCAGGCCCAGCAGAATAGAAGATCCCAAGCAGCTGGTAACTGCTATATGAGGGCAGTCTCCTGCACCATCACAGCTGAAACAAATCCCCAACTGGCCTCTTTAGCAATAAGAAACTCCAAACACACCCTCCTGATATGGGAAGCACCTGAGTACTTTGACAAACTAATCCTTGTCAGCTGTGCCTTTCACCCCAGCTGTACTGCACCAGAGGTGAGCTGCTTAGTCTGCAGGGCCTTGTGGAGTAAAGCACATTAGTCCAACCTATATAACAAATGCTTGGCTTTGTTTATCTTGTTAGAGAAAGCCAGAAACTGGATTTACAAAGTTTTCCATGCTGCAACATTCACCAGGCCATGGTCCTATATGCCAGGTCAAATTATACATCAACAGCAGCCAATTCCATGGAATTTCAGAGGTTTGACATACCTTTGTCCCAGCTCCCCTTCCATAATTCTGTCGTTCTTACAGTAACTAGCTCCAATTCTGAGTCACCTTCTCTGGAGCAGGTAATGCAAATGTATTCTTTTGGTAAGGCAGAAGTCTCCCTCAGTGTACTGGTTTAATTAAATTAACAAGTGAATGTGAAAAAGAGGATCAAGCATTCACTGCTGCTGAGAGGAGCAGTTACACCTGGCAAATGCAGCCCTGCTGGGCTGCAGAACAAACAGTACCTGGCACTCTACCTACAGACAGGTTCTGATGCCTACCTCTGCACTCTCTGCCTGTTGGATAGGGATTACAGAGAACTCAGCAACATTTAATACCAAATTGAGAGCTGCCCCTGTTAAGAGTTCTCTGTGCTTTCTATTATTGTATTAGTCAGATAAGGTACAGAACCTTATAACAATTAAGGAGAAAAAAATAGTATAAAATTGACTAATATAACATAACTGACAGCTTTGAACCAGGGTGCTGAAGGAAAAGGCACAATCTAAACTTTAGAGTCTACCCTGCCCTGCTTCCCAGCCTATTTTTAGGCTATTAGTTTTTTCCCATTCTGATAGGAACTATTCCCATAGCACCTAACTAGTGCCAAACAACACTGATTTAAAACATGTTATTTTCACATACTTTCAGGGGCTGACTGATATTTCAATAACCATTACCTTCCACAGCAGCTGAACAGCATGTTAAAGATTTGTAGCACAAGCCTGTTAATAGAAATCTCTTCCTGGCATATTAGTTAATAAATTCAGCCTCACTTCTTTCAGCTCTGAGTGAGCTCCTAGCCTCACAACACATGTACATACTTGTGACTGAGACACTAATCTTAAAATATACAAAAATATATTTAAAGCATTAATTATAATATTCATATAATAGTTTCTTGGAAGTATATTACCAGAAATACTGAAGGACTTTGGCTTGACCTCACAAATTTTAAATCAATAACCAAAATTGAATATAAATGCTAAAGTCCTCATATGCTTGTTAAAGGCAAAAGCAAAGACTTCAAAATCAAAACCTCAAGCATGACTACACTCACTTGTCTGTGAGGGCTTCCCAGCCCAGCCACGTGGCTCCAGGCTTGGAACAGAATGTTTAGGGAAACAAGCTCATTGTGTATGAGAGTCCAGCTTCCAACCCAGACAGAGTCACAGAATGGCTTGGGTTGAGGAAGGACCTCTGGAGATCATCTAGTCTGCTAAAGCAGACCTCTGACTCCAAGCTCCTTGACCATCCTCTAGTGTACACACAGGATCAGCCCCCAAATGGAGCCTGCTTAATAGCACTGTTATTCTGGGATGGAGGAAAAATAGGATTATGCATTTCTTGTAAATGGTAAAATAACCCCATAAATCTGATTTTATTTTGGGTATGTGTGAAATTGTCTGTAATACTCTGCCATGCATATTCTTCCTCTAAAGGATTATTTAAAAATTATGGAGTCAGAAATGTTCAGCTGGATAGTTCTTGGGTGGCTGAGGTGCTCACCGAAGAATTTAAATGATGTAATAGCTATTGAACACCCCATTATATGGCTGCCTAATTAATGTAAATGATAGTTATGTCTCACTCATGGAGGATTATTTTACACTGAGGAAAACCTACTCCCTGCCACAGTAGCCATTTCCATAGTTTTTATAGGAGCAGTTGCATTATGGCTTCACTGAGTAAAAGGCAAGTAGCCATCCTAAATAATGAAGATTGAAGGTTTAATAGTCCCAATAAAGAATCCTGCAGGTTTTTTATTTCAAAAATTAGAGTTTGATTGCAAGTGTATGATAATGAGAGGGAAAAAGAGCTCTGGCACATGGAATCCTTCTGCTGCCCAGGCTCCTTGGGAACTTCCATTTCTTCTGTGCAGAAATACAGAATAAAGACAGGAAAAAAGAAAAACAAAAAAGAACTTTTTATAAAGAATTTCCACAACAACATGTCCAAAATCCAAGCCTCTCCCTGTGGCAACATTTCAGTGGATAAGGATATGCTGGATGGTGGCTGTCATACTTAGAAGGCTGACATTACTGCATAGGGTTGATCATTGTGGCGATCGGCAGAGAGCAACATGCAATTCGATATGAATTGTAGGTGAAGCCATTTATTAGGTGAAATCACCCAGATTCCATACCTTTTTTACTACCAACGTGGCAAGCTAAAAAACTGCTAATTGGTTACACACACTGTTCACACCATATTGATTGGTTAGTGATTATAACGAGTTCTGATAAACCTATCTTACAGCTAAACATCCTTAGTTTACCTTTCATACCTAAAAGCATCTGCACACCTGCTGATCTGACCCTCTTGTTCTGGTTGGTTCCTAACATGTTCCGTTACTCCCAAATACCTTCCCATAACTGCTTCTTCGGTTAGGGTGGCCTGTACCCCTGTCAGCAAGGCCGCTGTGTTTGGAGAATGTGATTATTAGGATCCTCTCAGCATGAGGAACTTTTCCTTTCTCATGGGAGCAGAAGAATATTGTCAGGGCCTATGTCTTGGGAGAAGAGAGCTAGGCCGCATGCAGGCCTGCTGTCTTCCCCGACAGATCATGTACACACAAACACCCTCAAACGACGTGAGGAGCCCAGCTCATACCCATTTGAGTGATGATATGCAGGCGTAAGCCAGCCTTGCAAACTTGTCTCAAAGTTGTAGCCTGTTACAGGAACTCTTCTTTGTGAGGCAATAGTCAAGGGACTCGGCATTTCTGCTACGAGACCCTATTTCCAAGGTGATATATCTGAGATTATAACAGCTATAAAAATTCAAATGAGATTTAAAACTTGGCATAAACATTCTCACTTGGGATCTAGTATTTTTAAAGCAAATCTTTGCAGGAAAACCTGGAAGTTTACTTGTTCCACTTATTATTTTAGGCCTCTATTGCCACATAACTCTCAATCTATATTTTTATGTGCTCCCCATCACAGTACCCACGTAATCTCTTTTCACAGCTGCAGTTTCAGAATGGCAGTTTGGAGCTAGGACAATTGATTTGACATTTGTTCCTCCAAACAGAAAACTTCCAAGAAGGGTTTTAAAAGAACTTCTGTTCCAAGGCAGCCACTTTTTTCAGCAATAAAGCACCACATGTGTTTTAGCCAGTAAAACATGGCAACATCATTAACCTGACTTATGGTAACAATGCCTACAAAACAAGCTGGCAGGGGATTTGCAACACAATCTTCAAATGTCTGCAAAAGATCTGATATATCAAACACACTCCAGGCAGGATTTTTTTTGTGGGTTTGCATTTCCTAATAGAAGAGATCTGTAGTATTTATTTACTGTTAGTATTGGTGAAAAGCACTATCCTTGTGACATCTTTCAGAAAGGTAAGTAGATGTCTTTAGAATAATCCACAGGATATGTAGAGAGCCTTAGACCCTAGAAATCAAAGCTTGGAATCTCCACTGTAAGGAAATAGGATGAAGCTGAAGGTTAACTATAGAGAGGGGGGGAAAACGATTGTAGAAATTGCAGGTAGCCTCCAGAGGAAACCACAGGTAGCACCAGGGAGAAGTCTAATGCTGGACTGGGATGCAGGGAGAAGTTAGAAATGCTAAATGGAGGACACAACTCTATTCTATCAGCACAGCCTGTGTGGCCATTTAGAATTTTTTCCTCTGTGTGGGGGGTTAAAAGCACCACGTTGAAGAGTACAGGTTAGTTCTACCTCTGGTTTTGATCTACAGCCTTGCTGCTGATGCCATGATAAGGAACCCTGGCTAGTGCTTACTGTAGGGATAATTTTTTTTATATTCCCTGACATACAGGAGCTGGACTGACACAAACACACTCTTTCCCAGCAGGTCTCCACACAACTCTCCCCACAGATAAGTGCTGGGTACAAATAACCCAACATTCATGTTAGTGAAAGAGAGGCATAAGCATGGGGAGCAGCAGTGGAACCATTACATTCATGTTCCTTCACCTTCATTCTCACACTTCTTCTGTGCACTAGATTGGACTGAAAACTAATGCTTTGTACAAAGAATACAGGGTCCCTTAACCCTAGGCTCAATATCAGGGGGAGAAGGGGGGGATATAACATGACACTTGGATGGGGACAATGACAGGGAGAAAAGTCATACAGATGTATATGTAAAATGCACTAATGTTGCATTTACAGTACAATATCTCCTATTTACAGTGACTTGTGAACAACACCTTTAGGACAGCACTGCATCAAGTGCCCCTTTGTTTCTGGTTTGTTGTGTTGTTGTGGTTTGATTTTATTACTTTTTTTAAGCAACAAAATTGGGACAATTCTTTAGGATTCCTTAGAAAACCCTAAGCTTTCCCAGGCAATGGTAAGGTTTTGCAAGGCAACTTCTGTTTAAAGCAAAATGAGTTACTGAGGTCAACAGATTGAGTAATGAAGCTCAATTAGGCATGCACAATATTCACTGTAGCAACAGTGACCGTTTGGTGGAATGATAAAACACCTTTATTTTCTTTTTACTTGTAGCAGATAAGCTCAAAAGAACCATCTATTCCTACTCTGACCCAGCTAGTGTTTCCATGAAGATGTATCATGATTCTTAGCTACTTTGCCAACAATGTTGCTGGGGTAAACCAAATAAAACCATCCTACAACTACAAACAGGAGGCAATATTAGCACCTATACAGACATCAAGCTTTGCTGGTACAGTCCACACTCTGCTCAAACATTGGTTTCTTGTAGGAGAGTGGTGTTGTGCCTTACAAGACAAGCCACTTTTGGAAGTGTTTTCTTCCCATGCAGTGGAATGGTTTGTAGCTTCAGGAAAAAACCACACCAATAACTTGCAGCTTGGCTCTGAGGCACAGGTATTTTAATTTACTATTATTGTTGCTGTTGCTTTTGTTGATGATTTTGTTGCAGCTAACAGAGCTATAGATCATATAGATTTCATGCTAGAGAAATCTCACCTCCTCCTGTGCTCAGAACAACATGTTCTGCTTTGGTACCAGAAGATGGAGCCACATGCTCACAGTTTTAAAGTGATTTTTTTTTTCCCCCTTGTTCTGACATTAAAAAAAAAAACAACATGAAGCAGAGAGCGTCTAGAAAACGCTGCCTTACCTTACATGAACTTGCCTTTTTACTGCGTCTATGTGTACTGCTAATCTGGTGCATGTCTTACCCTATGTCAGCTGCCTTTTTCAGATGTTTCCATAACAACTGAGTTTTCTTTACTGCAAATATATTCTCTGAATTGCCTACTGTGTCAAAATTAAATCAGGAAGCAGAACCAAACTAAGCCAGGCATTTCCAACTGCTAAAATATCACACTTTTGATTTCCTTCATGGAAAGATATGCTCTTAAAGGAAGTCATACATATCCCTTAACCATCAGCATATGAGTCCAACACCTTGTCCCAAGGGTGAAAAAAAGCAGATATAATATCACATTTACTCTGTCCTAATGCTTAAAAACACATGCTCAGATGAGAGAAGAGGTTGAGTGTGTAGTGAGCAAACCCTTCAGCACCACTGCAGTCACTCAGAGTAAGCCATAGAATCATAGAATGGCATGGGTTGGAAGGGACCCCAGGGATCATAGAGTTCCAACCCCCCTGCCACAAGCAGAGCCACCAACCTCCAGGCCTGGATCTACACAAGGTTGCCCAGGGCCCCATCCAACCTGGCCTTGGATGCATTGCACCCATGCATTGCCATGCATTGACGTGACTGAGACCTCTGCCCACGCCAGCAGTACACTGCTGCACAGTGAGCCTAGTTGCCACAGGGTAGGGTACAGTTGGTTTTTCTCACTTTGTTGAAGACCAATAAGCATCCTGTCCTGCTTCAAAACCTGCTTGCCAAAAAACCCTCAACGAGCCCCAGATGCTGGGAGATGCTTACCATGCAGCCACTGACTGCAGGAGCAGCCAGCCTGCAGCAGTGCCAGCGGCTCCACTGGCAGGGCAGGTAAGGAGCATTGCTGATCCCCCCACAGCTCCACGCTGGGTGGTGGAACAGGGCTGGTCAAACCTGACCAGGTCTGATAATCCTTGCTCCTTAGCAAACAGCTTGTCCTACTGTAGCCAGCCATCTCCACGGCACATTAAGATGAAAAGAGCCTCTGTAAAATGACCTACATCCAAGGGAAGAGAAACTCTTCACTAATGGTACTAAAGCCTATTAAGGCTTTCCTTCCTTGGCTACTTGCTCTGTGTCAGCCAGTCCTAGAGAGTCAGATCAAAGCAAGATAAATGACATTGCTAATAAAGCCAGCAGAGATTTTTCAGGTAAAAATATTTATTGTTAAAGAATACTATCAGGTCCTTTCATGTCCTTCCCTGACCTGGCAGTATCCCAAGTTAATACAGAACTGTTTGAAATGCACAGACTTAATTATTCTTTTTGCCATTCTTGCAGACTGATCTCAGGCAGCAGCAGGAGGTGACCAGTTTTACTCTCATTCATTTCCTTAGCACAATGCCATAACCTTTTTGTAACAAATCCTCCAACTCAACACCTAACACCTCTCTAATGGGACATTAAAAATGAAGTCAGCAAAATATTCTAGCAAAGTGGTTCACCAAACCAAAAAAAATAATTGTTTTTTTACAAAATATAAATATAGGACAAAGTATACTGCCTCTAGAACCCTGAATGCTGTAACCTGCTACCAGCACAAGACATTCACATGTGGCTTCAGCTCCCACAAGTCCCTGGGGAACCACCGTTTATGGGGAAAACCAGAAGGGTGTGTGTAACACTGAGCAGAGCACACAGCAGGTGAGACTGACACAAGGGTCATCGTCTGGACAGAGCATGTAGGTACCTCAAGAAAGCTTCAGTATGTGGAACTACTAGAGCAATAGTTACTATTAATTCTCAGCTTTTATTTTAAAAAAAAAAGTACTTGCAAACTTATCTCCACCAATTAATTATGGGCATCTAAGGCAACAAAACTTAGGAAAATGCTGTACCAACCTTTTACCCCCATTTACTTCAATGCTGTGGCCAAAAGCCCAATTGCAGCTTTGGCTGCCAGGCAGGTAGATTTACTTTAGATATTAGGAGAAAATTCTTTATTATGAGGGTGGTGAGGCCCTGGCACAGGCTGCCCAGAGACACTGCAGCTGCCCCCTCCCTGTCAGGGTTCAAGGCCAGGTTGGATGGTGTTTTGGGCAACCTGGACTGGTGGAAGGTGTACCTGACCATGACCAGGGGGTGATACCAGATGGGCTTTAAGGTCCCTTCCAACCCAAACCAATCTGGGATTCTATGACTTCTGAGGAATGCCTCTAGCCACTTCCTGTATAATTTTTGGTCAATCACTTAAACCTGGATTTGCTTCCTTTGCCAGTAACATAAGAACAATACTCAGGGGCACACTATGTTTGGGAGTGACACTGTGGCTATGAAAGCACTCTGTCAAGGTGTCAGGAGCTGTGGGTTGGGATGCTGAGGTACACCTCAACGTGAACAAACAGGACTTTCATGCTCTTCCCAATAATAATCTAAGTCCCTTGCAGAGCAGCCACAGCTGTAGCAGTGCTCCCAGCCAAACTGCAGGAAGGAGAGACATGTCACCCATGCACCCATTGCAGGCAGAGGTGAGCTGTGTGTCAAAACCACCAGAGGTGGCTGTACTGGGCATCTACCAGTCTTAACCTGCATTAGACTATGAAACCCACAAAGGACACTCAGGCAGGACTTGTGCAGTATGTTAGATGTATCCCAACTATGTCTCCTGCACTGATCAAGCTCCCCTCTGCCCAGAGAAAAATGGAAATCCCAGTCAGAAAGACAGGATTCCTATTGAACATCTGCAGGGAAATTACAGCAAGCTGAGGAAATCTCCAGGCAGAAGCAGAGAAGGCCTCACTGTTGATCGACTACTGTGTCTACAAGATGGACAAGACCCTGAACTGCTTTGTAAGGAGACCAAACATATCGCTTCATAAAACCACAGCATCCTACAATGAACCTCTCTTTCCCATATTTATTCCTCTCTAAACACAGCAGTGCACAGATTATAGGAAATGGTTTTACATTTAACTTCAACCCCAAGTGGTAAAGAAACGGATTGTATCTCACAATGTAAATTTGCATCTACCATCATTTAATGGATGTTTTATACATGCTATGTACTACTGTGTTTTTATGGAAAGGCAAAAAAATTACTTGGGAATTTGTTTTTAATTAAGCAATAAGGCTCAATGGGGTACTGCTATCATGCAATAAAACCACTCCTGGGGTGTTGTGAGGCATTTGGTCCAGATGAGTGCTTCAAATCACCCCCAGATTGTGATTAGATGATTACTCCCTGGAGTTAATATTAGATGGTTCTCTCTAGAGTTGTCTTATTGCTATTATAAAAAGTCTTCAACATGGGGAAACTAAGTAGCTTTTGTGCTTGAAGAAGATGAAGTTTGCAGTTTCGACTGTTGAGTGGCTGTCTGAGCTGTGTGGGTCCCATAGATCAATTTACCTATTTAGCATGCATGAAAGATCATCTCAGTGCATTTCTTTGACCCAAACAGTTTTACAATTAAGTGGCTTTCTTTTTTTCTAGGAGATGGAAGGATATAAAGAGCAAACAACTCCAAAATAAAGGAATCCCAAGACAAGGCACTAAGGAATTTGATTCTGAGATATGTATTACTGGCTTTATCTTTTTGTAGGGAATAATGAATCTTAATTGCTATTATGCTAATTGTATTAATGAAGGCTAATGCATGCAGTAGCAGTAAGAGATTCTCCCAAGTTGGGTGCATGAGGAGGTACATGGCCTGAGGCAGTTGTGGGGGCTCCCAAGCTAATGAAGTCAAACAGCCCAAATGGTAGAGAACCAAACTGCAGTGCCCTCCCTTGACTCCCCCCAGTCCTCCTCGGGGCTGGCGTAAGAGAAGAAATATTTCATTCTGAGAGAAGACAAAAAGAGGAGGAAAAAAACAAGCAGAAAACAAAAACAAGCCTTCCTGCATATTTCAGTATACCAGCAAGAGAGAAATCTCAGGAAACATTAACCCTTGCAGCTCCTTTCCACTCTCAAAAAGGCAGGATGGTAGCACACAGGTGGACAATTTCTGCCCAGCTTGAGCTGAAGTACAGAGCAGAATCCTCAATTTCTCCTTCAGATGTCCCTCCAAAGCCACTACACACCCCCTATCACACAAAAATCCCTCTGGTTTCTCAACAGACAACCATTTTTATACTTCACAAATTAAGGTGTGATTCTTCACACATCCTCTGTGCCCTAGCCTATATCATTCCTCATACCTTGCACAGCCTAGGCAGCAATACACTCTCCAAAAACCAATAAGTCTCTTCCACCTGGCAAGCAATCCCCATGGTTCCTCCTTTGGGTCAGCATCTCTCCATTTAAAGATCCAGAGGATTGCTCCCTTGATTTCCAGGATGTCAGCACAACAGCTTAGGATGGAAAAAAACCCATATCACCTTTCAGTTTTCTCTTATGTTTGAAGAATACAAAAGGAAACAAGAATTTCCTTATTTCCCCCCACATTCACAGAGCTCTGTGCAATACACACTGAGTGTGTAGAACTTCCCTAGGTCATCACAGCAGATGACTTTCTGCACAAAAGACTTTGATGTGGGGCAAGGTCCCTTACAAAGAGGTGATTTTTTTTTTCTTGAGCAACACACACACACAGCCTGGGCAGCTGTTCTAAGGAACTATTGAAGCTATATCCATGGGCAATGCAGGGTTTATGAATGAAACCCTTTTATGTATCTTTAACTAATCAGTCAATCATAGGTGAACACATTTACATCTTTTTAAATTAACTGATGATTATCACACTCTTGTTCACTGTGCTTTTTCTCCACTTTAATATTTGAAATGCCTAATCTCCCCAAGTTTAGTGTTTGAAATACCTAATAGTTCACAGCAATTTATCTTGTGCAATAAAAGCACACTCTGAATACGAGATCACTGTTTAAATAGAATAGCAGTAACAGGAAAAGAGTTCAGATGAAGAACATGCACAGAATGACATTGGGGAAGGAAGGCTGAGCCCAGAAGGTTCGGTACTCTCTCAGGGCATGCTGCAAAATGCTTTCAGCAGCCTTTTTGAAGAGACACATTGATTTCATACATTTTTCCTTTGATATCACACCCCTCTCTGCACTGAGTACCTGCACCTTCTTGCAGTTCTGGCATTTCATATTCTCTTTCTCACCTCCCCCTTTCACATTTTGACTGGAACCCGCTCCCATTACTGGGGAACACTACTCAGAAATAAGTCAGGCACCTTGCTAAACCTATGGCTTGTTTGTTAGTGCATACTCACCCATTCTGCTCCTTTGAAGAGAAAAAACTCTCCCAGTTGTATACTGCTGAATACTGGGCAGCTCTTGGGTGCAACCTGCAGACTCACAGCGACTGACCCACTTGATCAATCCACTCTGGAAATGAACACGGAGCTCGTGCTGTTAAGGATGAAAAAGCACATGAGTCAGTGACACAATCTGAATAATCTGAGACAAAGTAACCTGGATTAACAAAACAAAACGACAAGAAAAACAAATCCCCAAACACTCCAGTGCTGAAACAATGTAACTCCTTCCTTGCTGGGACCCGTTCACTTTTCAGCCTCAAAATGCCCTTGCTGCCTGCAACCCAACAGCCCAGACAGGAGGGAGAAGCCACAAGGCTGCCAGGAAGCACAGGCACTGGTGCTGCAGGAGGCTGGGGATGGGCTGCCTGCCAGTGTGGGACACTGGGGGTGTTTCTGCACATCCACAGCCCTGGGGGGCAGCAGCTTCCCACACCCAACACCAGAGGTTCAGCATGCCTTCCAGAGACCCACCTGCTCCAGCACAGTCTCCACTGGCCCGACAAACATAAGTCAGTGCATCTGGGTTGTTCATGGTTTCAAGTTCTCTCATGTCTCCTGCTCACACTCCACCATGTAGAGCACTACACACTGATGACATCATATAAATAACATTTCAGGGACAAAATACCCCAAGTATTTTGCAGTAAAGAAGTGCCATATAAAAATGGAACTACATATTACATGTGGATCCAAAACAAAAATTAAAACTCTTACCAAGCTTCGAATTTGGTCTCCCACCAACTTCTGTGAGTACAGTTACAGGCCACTGTGAAGAGAACAAGCTATTAAAACTGAAACTGGCTTAGCAGGGAAACCCCTAGCATTCCTCTCCCCCACTGTACGTTTCACCACTGCTATTTATCACTGAAAATTAAGAAAGAACAAGCAAACTGCCTTATGCCTTCACAGCACTGAGACGTACAGACAATTGCCAAGGCTCAACACAAACCTCAGCATAGACCCTAAAGATAACATGGGTTTGAAACCCCTCTTGTAGTCCTGACAACCACACGTCATTTTTACTGGGGAGCACACACTCCCTTATTTCTTTTCCCTCAAACTCAACCAAGAGAAAGTAATTATTACATATCAATACACAGTGTTTAAGTTTAGCCTCTGCTGTTTACTTGCTTGGTCGTTATTTGTTGGTGAAGACTTCAGTTCCAGTGCTACCTGAAGGCCATGCACAGCTCTGCACACATGACCAGGAGAACAGGGCTGAAGGTCTGAGTGGGGAAGGGCAATGCATGGGGGGGAAAAAAGGAAAAAAAAAGAGAGATGGTTCTTACGATGCAAACTTGCATCTTTTTAGATTCTGCAAGCATAACTGGGTTTGTGCTCTTGCACACTTTTGCAATGACTGCTGAGATACTTGAGCTGGGACATGACCCTGCACATGGGACTATGAGTCAGGGCTGCTCCTCAGCTTCCCAAGTGATGCAGTCTGAGCCAGAACCTGCTGCTGCTGAAAAAAAAAATAGCAAATAACCCACTAATCCTACTTCAGTGACCAAGATGCGTATGACCACATGTGACCCTCTAAATTTCAGTTTTACTCTGTGAGGAGGGTACAAACCCTCACACAGCTGTTAGAATTTCTGCTGCATGTCCAGACCCCTGGAATAAAGGGTTGCACGCAGGCAAAGCACAGCAATGCTGCTGCAAAAACAAAACCACAGCATTGTATATTGCTTGCTTACACTAAAGGCAGAGGAGCCAGCAGGTCTCAAGGTTGCTTTCAGGAATACTTTCATCACTCTGACAATTATTTTGCAGCCAGGCTCCCAGGAACAACTCAGAAGTGGGTAACTTTGAGCACGTGGGCCAGGAGAAGCCCAGAGGACACAACAACCTTTCAAAAGGAGTTTGTCTGGCAGCAGTTCCAACGCACATGGACTAGTGATATTTTGGAAAGTGACACTCTGAGGTTTCAGTCTGCACTAACAGAGCCAAGCAGGGCTCTGATTTCTGCACCGTCAGACCTGGAAGTACCTCATTTCTAAAGCATGCAAACGATGCTGGTAAGGCTTCAGAGACACAGATCAATCATGGCAATTCATACATTTCTAAAATAGGCTGATGAACTGAATCTACTGGGAGCCAGATCAGACAAACATTCATCCCTCCATGCACACCATGTTCTCACAGAGTATAGGACAGAGGTTATTCATGCTTACAAGTAGCCCATATAATGAACACATGCTGATTTATTGACTCATTAAGTAATAGGTAATAGTAATAAGCTCAATTCAATAAAATCTCCATAGTTAAAAGCTGTCTTGTCCACTGATGAAATACCCCATGTAGTCAATTAGTTAAAACCACTGTCTCTCCTGGTCGCAGTGGGTTCCTAACATCCCAAACTACATCTCAATATTAAGTTTTATTCAAAATAATTTTATCAAATGCCTGGGGTTTTTTTTGTCTAAAACATGCACTAAACATACACTGAGCTCAGAGTTTAACAGATGTTTTTGTTACTATTATAATCTAATCTTTTTCTGCAGGCTGTTGTAGTAATTTTGCCACTAGAAGATAATAAAAAGCCGTTTTCTCCCCTGCAGAGCTTACCTTTGGCTGACTCAGCTGAGCAGCTGCAGTTTCCTTTACTTGCTTTGAAATTATCACATCCCAGTTGGGCAAGATATTTCTGCTACTGAGAAACAAGTGGTTTTGGAGAAAATGCCAGAGGCAATAGATCAGATAATGCAACTGGAGCAAGGCAAAGAAACTTTAAAAGCTGGTAATTTGGGCTGCAGCTTTTTCAAACGTTTTCACAAATGCTTCACTCTTACAACCAGGAAAATAATGCTCCTGAGCCTGCCTATCAAAAAGTTCTTAAGATTACTGATTAAACTCAAACAAGAATGCAACAGCTTCCAAATCAACCACCAGCTCTCAAGTGTAACTGGTCAGTGCTGACTGCACACTCACTCGCACCTTGAAGCTTCCCTTGCCTTATGCAGTTGTCTGAGCACACAACCACTTCTGTCTGAAGGAGAAAGTAGAAACAACCTTCAAATCCCAGTCTGTTTAGCTAACTCAGTGTTACGTTTGGCCAGCACATAAGGATTACTGCCCTGGGAAGCATACTGAGAAACAACAAGAAAAACAAATCAAAGTGCTACCTCTCAGGGATAAAGACTAAGGTTAGGATAACATGGGGCCAAATTCAGAATACTGAAAAAAAGTTAAAGAGTGATAACCTAACAGCTGGTTAGATCTGAATTGTTCTGGCAGCAAAGGTGCACTGCACTAGTTCAGCGCTTCATGTACTTACACAATTTTTTACTTTTATGTAAAAAAGGCATTCTGTCAAGGATGAACCTTGGGGGGCCTGGAGCATCTCCCCTATGAGGAAAGGCTGAGTAAGTTGGGACTCTTCAGCCTTGAGAAGAGAAGACTAAGGGGGGACCTAATTATAGTCTATAATTATCTGAAGCAGGGGATGCAGGGGGAATCAGCCAGCCCCTTTTCAGTGGTCAGTGGAGACAGGACAAGGGGCAATGGCTGTAAGTTGGAGCACAGGAAGCTCCACACCAACATGTGGAGGAACTTTTTCCCAGTGAGGGTGAGGGAGCCCTGGGACAGGCTGCCCAGGGAGGTGGTGGAGTCTCCTTCTCTGGAGATATTCAAGACCCGTCTGGACACCTATCTGTGCAGTATGAGCTGGGGAGCTGCTTTGGCAGGGGGGTTGGACCCGATGATCTCTCAAGGTCCCTTCCAACCCCTACAGTTCTGTGATTCTGTGAATTTTTAAGCTGGGCAGGTCTCCCCAGACCTAGAAGACTGCTCACAAGGCAGCCAGGACAGACAGCTGGTGCCCAGGCTCAGCACAAAGCAGCTCCCAGTTGCGAGAACCGGACTGCAAAGGCCCTACCCCTCCTTCCACCAACAGGCCTCTCAGTCCTGCTTTCCCACAAGGCCAGAAAAGACCCCGCCGCACTAAAGCTCTAGCGATAACCTGAAAAACACGGCTCAGCCCCGCAGCCTGCCCTCTGCGGTGAGCACTCTTCTCCCAGGCTATCAGAAGACTGACGAGGACCAGACAGCGCTGCCTGCGACCCCCCCCTCATGCCAGGGACCCAGGGGCTGCAGCCCATGCCCGGGCTCGTATGACACAAGCACAAAGGATGAAAGGAAAAAGGTCCTGCGGAACCTTGTGTCGGCCCGAGCAGTTCAGCGCTGAAGCACGCCATGAGCTTCCCAGCCCACGGTGTGACAAGCAGAGGAAAGGAAAGCAGCCGCCGGGGAGGGGCGCCGCCGCAGCCAGAGACACCCCCGGACAACCGCCGGGCGTCAGCCCCGGCGCTGAGGCGCCTGAGGAGGAGAAGAGGCGCAGAGGCGCCTAAGGGGAGCGGAAGGGCTGCCCGGCCCGGCCCGCTCTCAAACGCTAAAGGCAGCGGAGCCGCAAGGCAGCCCCGAGCAACGCCTATAGCTCCCGGCGCGAGGGCGACCAGCAGCACGAACCCGCCCCCGCCCTTCCGCCGCGCTCCCGGCCCCGCCCCCGGCCCCGCCCCCGGCCCGCCCCGCGGCCGGGAGGCTGCGCTCCGGCGCCCCCTGGTGGCAGATCGCTCCACCCTTCGCTGCCTGCCCCGCTCCGCCATTGGCCGCCGCCGAGCGAGGGGGCGCGGTCCCTGCTCGCTCTGAGCCCGGGCGGCGCCCATTGGCCGTCGGGCGGGGGGGGGGGGGTGGGCCGCGGGGCTCAGCCCGGCCCGGTGGCGGAGTAGAGTCGTCTGGCGCGGGGCGGCCGGGGAGCGCTCGTCGGAGGCGGCCGAGGCCCTTCAGCGGAGGTACGGGGCGTGCGGGCTGCGCGGGGAGGAGGTGTCCGTCGCGGCAGCCGGCCGAGCGGGCAGCTTGTGCGGCTGGGGGGAGAGTTTTGGAACAGCCGAGGTGCGGCGGCAGGGGAGCGGTCTGACGGCCGCGGTCCCCTGCTCCGCCCGTTGTAGGAGAGAGGGGTGGGCGAGGCAGCGCTCGCTGCCGTGGCGGTTCGGCCCTGCCCGCCTGAGGCCCGCCGGTCTCCCGTCAGGCGTGCGCGGAGCCCTGCCCGGGGGAGCGGGCCAGCCCCGACCTCTCCCGCCGCCCTGCAGCACCCCGATGTCCGTGTGTGCCTAAGGCGGTTGCAGTGCCGATTCCGTGGGGGTTTCGGTCGGGACTCCCAAGTTACCGAGTTTAACCGGGTCCCGAAACTTCAGAAGTCGATCCCGTTGCTCGGTTGCAAGTGGAACCCCCACCTCTGGCACCCCGCCTTCTGACAGAATTCATCTCTTCCCCTGGTGACCACCCACCTCACCAGAAGCCCGTGTATGTCATCTGCTGTGAGCGCATGTCCAGGCTGAACCCGCAACCTGCGGCCTGACCAAACTCTGTTGTCTCGCCTCCAGCTCCACACCCGAGAGGCCCTTATAAAGGCCTCTTCCTTATGGCCAATCACCAGGCTGACGCCGATGGGCAGAGTGGGCAGCAGGCGGTGCACATGGAGTACCACCCTGATGTGAGGGGGTGAGGCTCGTCCTTGACTTTCAGGTTTTCCTTCCTTGCGTACAAAGCTGCTTGGACACCTGAGCTCAGACTGCCAACTGGTTTTGGTTCCTCAAAAGCCACCATTCAGCTGAGTTATAGAGTTATAGAATCAGAGGCTGGTTTGGGCTAGAAGGGACCTCAAAGCCCATCTGGTCCCACCCCCTGGCCATGGTCAGGGACACCCTCCACTAACCCAGGTTGCCCAAAGCCCCATCCAACCTGGCCTTGAACCCTGACAGGGAGGGGGCAGCTGCAGTGTCTCTGGGGAGCCTGTGCCAGGGCCTCACCACCCTTATAATGAAGAATTTTCTTCCTAATACCTGATCCAAATCTACCCTCCTACAGCTTAAAAGTTCTGGCTGTGCTGAGCAACAGTAGCAAGAAGCTCAGTAGGTCAGTTAGTCCTACTGAGCCTTGTTGCATTTCTGAAAGGCTCAATGTGACGGTCCCAAAATCTACATGTACTGAATTGGGTTCCTCAGGAGCACAACTGGGAGGGGAATGCAAGAGCTTGCCCTCAGTGGCCCAATGCCTACAGCATGCTGGGAAGAAGAGGGAGGCAAGCTGAAATCCCCTCCAGCAGGAAAAGGAATGATGTTTTTCTTACTCTAAATACCTGTTCTGGCTAAACAGTCCATCCTGCTTACTGTCCTGGGTGTGGCAGAGCTTACTCCAGACCTAACTCCAGGGGAGACTTTTCAACTGAGCAAAGCAGAAAGAGGGAACAAGGGAAGCCTGCAAATTGGCGAGGCTTGGGCTATGTTGTGCTGCCAGATTCAGCACTCAGATCTCAGCGCACCAGTACTCACAGACCATCCTTTCCCTGTGGCATGCATTAGGTGTGCAGTGGATACCAAGACTGTCAGTTCTGCTTGAGAGCAGGAAAGGAAGAATCTGGTGGAAAGGCTCACCTGCATTGCTATGGCTAAGCCTTAGATACATACAGGCTTGAAAAACATACCCCAGAGTCGCTGACCCAGGAGCTTAAGTTGAAATGCTCTGCCTGGCATGCATCAACATGGCTGTTTATAATCACAAGTGAACAAGCGCTCATTGTTCGGAGACGTAGCTTACTTCTGGAGCAGGGTGCCTAATAGGGCTTTTTTTTTCCTTTGAACATCAGTCGTATTCACAGCATAATATTTGATCACATGAAGAACCATCAGATCTTCATGGAAAAAAGCCAACCCTAAACTTTGCCATGTCAAAAGCTCCCATGAAGCCAACCCTAAACTTTGCCATGTCAAAAGCTCCCATGAAAAGTAGCATGCCAGTAAAGTACATCCTCCCACCCTCATTTCGCATGTGCTTCTGCCACACGTGGTGCACAAGCAGACCTATCCCTTGGTGATAAGGACAGTGACCCTGCTGGCCTGACAGGACGACTTGAAGAAACAGGGTAAAATCCATTCACCAAAATGAATCTAATAGATTGGAATTTATATCCTCATTTTTATGTCACATAACTGTTGTTCCAAAGAGAGAGGTTCACACCTCCCAGAAAAGGGGACCCTAACAACACTCACCAACTATCTTTCTTTACCAAATTCACAAGGTACTTTAATTCCAAAGCCAAGGTGAGTATTGTTGTTTGCAGTGAGTCACAATATTCCTGTGAAATCAGTTTGTATGCAGTTGCTCAAGTTGAGCACTGTGTAGAACTTGAGGCAGGATTGATCTTGCATGCAGCGGGTTGAGGCGAGGCATCCTCTGCAGATGGCTGTTTCTAACTGAATAGGTGTGCATAGAGTTGGTTGTCCAGGTCCAAAGGTAGGCTATGTGAATCCCACACCCCTGTTGTTGTACTGCTTAGTATGTGTATGTGCTGTTCTCCAGTCATTTATGCATGAGAAAAATGCCCTATTTTGCTTCCCTGGAAAACTCCTTGGAAATACCCTGGACTAGAGCTGCCACTGACACTTACAGTCGTGGCAGGGTAGATTTTCCCAGAGCAGACTTAGCTTTTCTTTGGTTGACTCATGGCATTTGAACTGGGTAACAAACCAGACTGTAGGAATAAGGCCATACCCTGCTGGGAGAAGTGTGATGTGTAATGAGAGCCCTATCTCATTTCTTTTCTGTGCCAGGATTGCACCCAGCCCCTGTCCAGCCTTTTTTCCCTTGCTCCATGCAGCAAGTCCAAGAGCTTTCTGGCCTATGCAGGGGCCCAAATCAATGCAATAGGTAAAGCCTGCACTCCTCTGAAAACAAGCTTATGTTTTGTGTTCTGTGTATCTGACAAAAGGTTTTCCTTTCCACTGGGATCCAGGATAAGGAGATGCCTAGCAATACAGCCAAGTACCATGTACCATACTTGCTTGAGAGGTTGGAGCATGTTTCTAAAATACATAAAACAACAGCAAAAGAAGCAGACTAGGAGGTGGGGCCCCATAACCCAGAAACACAAGGAAGCGAGATTGGTGGGAGCAGGATTAACTGCTTTGGTTTATCGCAGTTGGTGTTGCTGGTGCCAAAAATTCTTGACTGTGTTTTGTGCATTCACAGCCTTTTCCCATTAAACTTCCCAAGCTGTAACTTCCAAGTTTTTCTTTTTCCTGTATTATTTTGTGTGCTCATCTTGCTCATTCACTCAAGAGCTCCTAATCCAAGGATTTGTTTGTAGGAAATTGGAAGAGTCCACATCCCCGGATAGGTGAGACTGTTAGTTTGGTGTCGCAGTTGCCCTGCCTGTTTGTTCTTCAGCCTGATTTGTGTACGTAAGCGGGAGAGAAAACATCACTTGCAGCATTGTGATTCAGAATAGATGCTCCCCAGTCTGAGCATTGTAGTTAATTGCTCTCCACACTAGAGAACGCACTCATGAGTGGGTATGCTTAACACTGTCCCAATTCCATCAAATCCATTCTGGTGCTTTGAGGCCCTGAAGACACATACCCTGCCAGCAGTTGGAGGCCTTGGGACCTTCCTTCTAGTTCACAGGAGAACCTGAAGAGAAGCCAGCTCTTCAGGAGCACCCGCCATTCAATGCTGCTCTGTGACAGCTATTTCTGCAGGCTAGGTTGATTCATTTAGGTCACCCAGGGCTAAACCTGCATCTTAGCTTTGTGCCTTTGCACCCTGGCCTGCTGTAGAGAAGAAAATCCTGGGAACTCACATGAACTGACTGGTCTGTCTTCCAGGTAGCTCAGGTGAGAGACAAACAGCACGCAGCAGCCTTGAGCAGCGGCTCTGTGGTTTCTTTGCTAGCATACCGAAGGGGTGATTAGGGGTGAAGGGCAAGGGAAGAATGTAAATCATCATTGTCCCAAACAAGCAGGACCAGGCATGTTGTCCTCCTCTTCTTCCCTTTCCCCTCCATCCTCCATGGGTGCAGGGACTCTGGACAAGAAGGACAGAGAAAGCAGCGGAGAGCAGCTCTGCATTAGTGGTTTGATGAACCACTAACAGCAGCCAGTGCGACACACATCCCTGTGATCCTGGAGCCACCTCGTGATGGCTGAGCTACCTCGCTGGCGGAAATGACTCACGTTCCCATGGCCAGCCGGCCGCGGGGCAGCACCCTTCAGCACGGCAGGGGCTAAATGCAGCAAACGGAGCACTTTCCTTACTGCAAACGTTTGCTTTCACTTCAGAGTTACCCTTGTCTAGGTATTTTCTATTAAAAAAACCTCAACAGACTATCAAAACCCCAGATCGTATCAGGAGGAGACACAGAGGTGTGGGGAGGGATGAGCGTGCTGCTTTCCACTTCCCCTTCAGCAGAGGTCTGACTGTTTTCAGAATGATGTGTCTTGTAACTGGAAGGACCGGCAACCTCAGCGTAACAGGGGTAATGAAGGAAGGGCTTAACTTGTGTGGGTTTGTTCATGTAATGGATGTGGTTTTCTTTTATTTTTCCCCCCTTTTTGTCATGCCAGGACCAGTGGGAAAAAGTGATACCAGACCGTTTTGTTCCCACCTCAGCTCTGACCCAAAGTGGAGCTATGGGGTGTGTACTTCTGTACCTTAAACTCAAGAAAGCAGGTGTGCAGTCAGGAAGGGGAGATTTGCTCCCAGATGTCCCCAAGCCTGCGTCAAGCCCAGCATCAGTTAGGTCCCAGCACAAAAAGGGACAGAAAGAAGGGGGGGGCCTGTAACACTTAAGCTGTCACGGTACAGTAACTCCTGTGCAAGTACTTAACACCTGTAGAGTGTAGGTTCAGACCAACCAGCTTCCTTTACTACATGCACACATTTACACTGGTAAAAAGCACAGCTGGAATGAAAGATATGGCTCTGCTTTCAAGGGCTTCCATTCCTGCAAAGTGAACTATGCCAGTGCAGACTGGGCTGTTGCAAAATAGAATCCAAAAGTTTGAAAATTCAATTTCAAAAGGTAATGAGCTAAGGTGAGGCGTGGTACAGATATTACTCTTAACTTCAGGTTGCATTAGCAGCGTATCCCTTGTGTGTATGTTTGCCACTCAGCCTCACCCCAGTGCAGATGTCTGCAGCTTCACCACTTCTCTATTTTCCTTCCTTCAGAACCAGACGGAGATGGTGGACCATCTGGCAAACACTGAGATCAACAGCCAGCGCATTGCTGCTGTGGAAAACTGCTTTGGGGCTTCTGGGCAGCCCTTAGCTGTGCCAGGAAGGGTCCTTCTAGGAGAAGGGATTTTAACCAAAGAATGCCGCAAGAAGCCAAAGCCTCGCATATTCTTCCTTTTCAACGACATCCTGGTGTACGGCAGCATAGTCATCAACAAAAGGAAGTACAATTCCCAGCACATCATTCCCCTTGAAGATGTCACTTTGGAGACGCTGCCAGACACCTTGCAGATGAAGAACCGCTGGATGATTAAAACCTCCAAGAAGTCCTTTGTGGTTTCCGCAGCCTCCCTCACGGAGAGGAAGGAGTGGATCAGCCATCTGGAGGAGTGCATCAGGCACCTGCTGACGAAGACAGGCCGGCAGCCCTCCACAGAGCACGCAGCCCCCTGGATCCCAGACAAGGCGACAGACATCTGCATGCGCTGCACACAGACCAAGTTTTCCACGCTCACCCGACGGCACCACTGCCGCAAGTGTGGCTTCGTCGTCTGTGCAGACTGCTCCAGGCAGAGGTTCCTGATGCCCCGGTTGTCCCCCAAACCTCTGAGGGTCTGCAACCTGTGCTACAGGCAGCTGCTGGCAGAAAAGAAGAAGGAGGCAGAGGCAGATCGCAGGCAGATGGAGCCAATCCGTTCTGCCATCCCAGGCTATGAACCCTCCAGCGGTGATGATAGCGACAAGTCTGATGATGACAAAGCTGACCAGTGGCCAGCAGACACAGAGTTTTATACCTCAGAAGTATCCTGGTCATCTTTCCATAGCTGACCTCCTTGAGACTAGGTGACATTTAGATGCTGGGAAGCAAACTTCTGGCCTCCAATGCATGTCCTTCTTGATGTTTTCTCTGAAGGCCATGCCTAGGAAGGTGGATCTTGGCCCCTGTGCATGGTGTCTGTATGGGGAGCAGAGATGGGCTTACCCCTCTGAGAAGGTGACTTGTCTCATACCACACAAGCACAGAGAGCAACAGGTCAGTGAAGAGCACAGACTGGGGCAGAGACCTGTGGATCAGCCTTGGCCAAAAGAGCTCACCCCTCAGTGCCTTAGTCTTCCCATCAGCAGAAACAGAGCAATAGTGACTTCTTTTCTGGGACACTTTGAGATCGGTTCTTGGGAGGAAAAGGAGCAAGAAACCCTGGAGTTAAACACGTTTGCCTTCCAGGGGTATGTTCCTCTGCCACAGCAAGGGGCACTCCTGATGCCATTTTCCACAAGCATGGCATTGGTATTGGAGAGTGTCATTGCAAGTGTGCCAGCCTGAAGGCAGAGCCACACATCCCTGCACAGGAAGGTCAGCACAGGTTTCGGTTCTGACAGCTGGGTCTCTCAAGTTTTGAAACCCTAAGGGAATGGTGCTCCAGTTGCAGGGAGCTCATGCAAGGCTTGGTGTGAGCAGCCTTAGCAGAGCAGTGGAGCATCCATCTCTCCTACATTTTTCGTAACATACCAGGAGGGAGGAAGGAGAGAGGAAAGGGTGGGTAAACTTACACAGAGCAGGGAGAGACTTACCATAGCTGACTCAACGAAGTGCAGAGCCCCAGATCTCATAAACAGCAGTTAGAGATTACCAGCAACTTGATGAACTCAAGCCTATCAGGTAAAAGGATAACCCAGGGAAGACTTGTTAAAAGTCTTGAAAAATCCAGGAAAATTCCCCAAATTAAGATCCTATGAAGTACAGCACTTTAACTTCCACTTCCCTCCCATGCAGGAGCCCAAGGCATTGAACGCTCACTTGTGGGCTCACTTCATGTCTGTCAGTCACACGAGTCCAAAGTTACAGTCCTTCATGTACATCCAGGACTGGAGCCCAAGACTATCCAGTTAACTCGAGATCAACTTTAAAGTTCCAGTTAAGTTAGAACTAAATGGTGTTTATTCAAGCATTCTATCATAATATAGCATGGGAGTAAATATACTGAGAATCAGACAACAGCAATTGTTTTGCAGCAGACATTTCTACAAACTCTGTTATTACTTTTAGTGTATTTTTGTATTGTGTATTTTATGCTCTGGCAAAGGAACAGGGCTGGGAGTGCACTGCCAATGTCATAAACCGTTTCCTTACCATGACCCGTTCCAAACAGTGCATTGCCTGCCAGATGGCCCAACTTAGGGCCTTTTAAATTTCAGTTCAGAGTAATCATTTGTACAGTCTTTTGCAAAGTGCCACTGTTCCAGTGAGTTTGTATCACTTGACTGCGTGTGAATAAAGATATGGCCGACAGGAAGGAGCCAATAAGACGACTATAAAATATGTTGTTATTTAACAAGTTTTAAGAGCTGGGATTCAGGCCCAACCTGCCAGCATGAGTTCTGACCCCTCAGCTGTGGGGTGAACTCTCTGAGTTTCCATTTACTGCTTGAAGGTAAGCATGAGTGAAAACAAAAATCTCCAAATCTGATGCTGCCTTTCTGTCTCTGCCATGGTATCATCTGACTGAGTTTCCCCAAGGCTTTAGCAATCCCCTCAGTAGTCTGTAGTATCTGAAATGGTATTTTTCCAGTGGGGGCACAGCTTGTGGGTCAACAAACCTGATGACCTAAGCAGATGTTTTTGGGTTTTAAAGCAGTAAGTACACAGAGTTCTGGTTTTTCCATCCCTCTTGGAGCTTAGCACATAGCTCTGCACAGCAGTGATTGTTTTTTAATGCCTCCCACCCAGCAGAAGGGTGTACATGCTATGCAAACAGAAAATGACCTTAAAAATAAACAGCCATTAGAATGGTTCACAAGCCAAAAATAGCCCAGCTGCTGAGTCTGCGTCCATAGCTGGCGTTCCAGTTCCCTGCTCCTGAGGTAAAACTCCCAGTTTCTTCCTAGTAACTGGCACCAAAAATGTATTGACAGATTTGAGCCTACTCCTCTGTTCTCCTAGGGATCAGCTTTTCTTTATGTGTCCAAAGGTTTTAGCACTTACTAACCCTGTGAACTGCTTCTATCCACTCATGAAGGACAGGCACGCCTGCAACAAATTCCTTCTTGTTGAGCAAGAGCTTTTCTTAATCACAGCAGGGGAAAAACAAGAAAACAAACAACTCCACAAAACCCAAACAAGCTCACTCCACCAAAACCAACCCAGCCCCTTACTGCTGCCTGTGCTGGAGCTGACAGCCTTTCTGGAAACACACACACCTTCCAGCAACTGGGACATCCCCGTTCCTTCCAGGAGGTATGGGAAAAGAGTCAAGGGTAGAAAAGCTGCCACGCTGCTGCGAATGACTGGGAGTCAGGGCGAGTCACATCCCATACACAAACAGCTATTTTGAAGCTTAGTGTTTTGGAGCAGGGGAGGTGCTCACGAGCACTTAGGCTTCCAGAGCTGCCTTAACACATACACTGCCTTGTCCAAGCTGCTGTGCCTTCTCCCAGAGCTTCCCCTGCTTCTGGCCAGTTGCTCTGCATTGCTCCCAGCTCCGCAGCATCTGGGTGTCACGCTGCAGCTCCCTCCAGGGAGGGAGACCCAGCAAGGCTGGGGTGGCCACAGCTTCCAGAAGACGTTTCATGTGGAAGCCCCAAGGAACCTAAGGACTCTTAAACTGCTAATGCATATGTGAAAGGAGCCTGCCCAGGAAAACACGGGCCTCCCCCCCCTTCCTGTAGTTTTATTGGCTGGTCTGGGATTAGAGCCTGGGGCTCCTGGCTTCTGGCCTGCTGCACACATGGGTTTTACATCTTGGGCTGTGCTGTTACAATCCAGTCTGAAGTTTTCCAGCCTGATTCTATCTCCAGTGCATTAATGGGTCATTTCCTGATGGTTTAGGTTTTTTCTTTTTTTGAGCTAAATGAAGGCCTTAACAGAGATTCATTCACATTTGCAAGCCCATGTAACTAGGAAGAGCAGTAGCTCGAATGCTCACTTTGAAAAACCATCTGCAGCCTGGGGATTTTGTGGGGTCATGTTCTCCTCCTGAAAGACATGGTGCGTGGGGATCGGTTGCCAGAGGGGTTTGGTGCTCAGCCCCTGCCTGAGGGGCACAGTACCGTGCAGACATCCCATCTGTACGCCAGCCTTGGCATGGGTTCAGGAAATCAGACTTGCTGAAAACTGCTCCTTCTGCTTCCTCGAGCAGAAACCAGAGCCCAGGCGCGTTTAGAAAAATTCAAGAGGGTTTTTTTGTCCTCAGCAACAAGGTTGCTTTTCAGCTGGGCACACAAGAGTGAGAGGACAGTCCCCGTAGCTGTCAGGAGCAAAAGCAACACCAGTGCATCAAACACAGAAAGCAAAATGGGAATGTTAAGCTCAACAGACCTGCTGAAACTGCTGGGGATTCTCCAGCAAAGGGACAGGAGAACAGAATTCAGGGCCATGCCCTCCTCTGCTCTCCAAAGTTGGTGGGAAGATGAGGAAGGGGATGGCAGTGCTCTAGCAGCCAGTGACAAAAGGTGAAGGAAAGGTAATGGGAAGGTTTTCTCTGTGAATACACTGAAAAGAAAGGATCAGAGAGGTTCAGTGAAAGGTGCTCTGCCATCGAGTGCAGCCAAAGGCACACCACCACCTCCAGAGCATGGTGCTGACTCAGCATTTCACAAGCATTTGGAGGCAGCGCACCAGCTTCATGGTCAGATTCTTGCTCCCAGTTACTCAGAGTTTTTATCCAAGCAGGAGTTCTGGCTCTGCTGCAGCACAGGGCCTCTTCCACTCACAACTGCTGCAAGGCAGTTGCTTGTGTTCCTCAGCCTGGGATTTTTGGTTAGCAGGAGGAACTGAGGAGCACAGATGATCCCGACTACGGCTGAGCTTTAAAACAATGTGTCTCCAATGAAAAATACAGGCTTCAGCTTCTGGTTTTCTGCTCCAGGCCGCAGATCTTTAAGGCAGGTGTTGGCAGGAACACCACTGCCACTTCCATGGTGGATACAACATGGCAAACCAGCTCCAAGAGATCATTGCCTGAGACCCAAAAGCTGGAGATGCTCTCCTGAGCACCCGGGGAGGAGCAGTGTGCTCCAGAAAAGCATGGGCTGCACAGCAAGGGGGACAACTCACAGCCAGGTCTGCTTTCCTTTGCATGTCACAGGCAGGAGAAATCCCAGTGCCGTGCATGTGAATGGGAGTCTCTCCTGCCTGCACACTTGTGCACTAAAGCTCGGAACAGGCACAGCAGCCGGTGCTGCAGTCCTGAGCTGGCAGCTGGAGGAGGGGAGGCAGGCAGGGAGGGTGGCATTGCACACTGAGGAATGCTGAGCAACTCCCTTTGAAGTTGGCATTTGCCTTCATTTCCTGCAAGGCCCAGGAATGAAAATAAACCATAGGAGAGTTTTCCATAAACCTTTTGTTGCGAGGTTCCCAGCCAAGGGTGAGTTACACAATGTCCCCAGTCTGCATTGTAGGAAGGGCAGAGAAGGAGGAGGAGGAGGGGAGCTAGATCCCAGGTTTTGCTTTAGCAGAGCGCTTCCATGCACTGGCCTATTCTGCATGGTCAAGCCACCTTGGGGCAGAGTATCTGCTGCTGGCAGCAATCCTGATACCCCTGCCCAGCAGCAGCCCCGGTGCTCAGGCTGCCCCACACAGCAAGGGAGCACTGCACCCCTGTTTGAGCTTTGCCTAGCCTCCCCTTAAAACAATGTGTTTTGGTAAGAACCTTTAAAAAGCTGTATTTGAGAAAAGCATAAAGACAGGGCCAGACAGGCCTCTTCCTCTGGCAGATAGCAACAAGAAAAAAAAGTCATGTCTTATCAGAAGACTTACAGGTAAGGTAAAACCAGACCCTTACTGGTTTCATATACAAAGAATTTTCCAAAGACACCAGAGGGAAAAGTAAATGTGACACTGAGAGCTCTCCACAGATTTGTCCCCTTCCTATCAAAGCCTGTGGGAGGAACCACATCCTCAAGCACACATCACGCCCCCAGGTAGCCATGAGACATCCACAATCACCCTAGAGAGCACTGCCTAGCTGTGAAGAGGCAGCAAGGGCAAGCCTCAGTGCTGGGGAAAGCTCTCAGCAGCCTGCCTGAGCTGCACGTAGAACCACAGAATCGTTTAGGTTGGAAAAGACCTTCCAGATCAAGTCCAACCATAAATCTAATGCTGTCAAGTCCACCACTAAACCAGGTCCCTGAGCACCACAAGTCTTAAATACCCCCAGGGATGGTTACTCCACCACTTCCCCTCCCTGGGCAGCCTGTTCCAATGCCTGACAGCCTTTTCCAAGAAGACTTTTTTGCCAATATCCAATGTAAAACTCCTCTGGTGCAACTTGAGGCTGTTTCCTCTCACCCGTTCTGTCACCCTGTGTGTGGCATGCTGGCTCTGCACATTGCCACTGAACGAGCCCTGTGCCTGGGAGTGCAGACCAGGAGAGCAGCGCTTACAGGGGCACCCCTCACCGTCATCCCCAACTGCCTGGCTGGCTCCAGTGCTGTGGTGTGAGCTGGCAAACCACAGACAGGAACCACTAGCGCACAAGTCACAGTGACTTGGTTTCTATCAAAGTCTCTGACTTGAGGAGTGTTTGTTCAGCAATAAGTTTCAGGCAAACCAAGCTGGGCCGCTAGATCATTCCAAAACCCAGCCTTGAGCACACTTCTTTACTGGCCAGCCTGACAGCCTGGCAGCGGTTCAGTGTGCATGGCTTGCTTAGTTCAGAGGTCTTTCATGTGCTCAGGTAAGGGTTTGCAAGCTCTCTGCACCCTGGCACTGCTTCCCAGCAGTACCCAGAGCGAGCACACTGGGGCCCAGCCTCCATGGCCGGGAGCTGCAGAGCATCCTCCCCCTGCACAGCTGTGTGGGAGCGAGCCTCCCACCGCTCAGGAGAGGCTGGCTTTTCCTGGCCTGGCAGGATCCAGCTGCTCTCCCTGCCACACTCCTAATACAGCTGACTTCACCCAGTGCCCCAGGGAGCAGCAGGTGACACTGGGCATTATCCCTGTGATGGCCCCTGCTGCAGTTAGTGCAGGGGGGACATCTCACACCCAAACCTCAACAGAGACAGGCTGGTGTCAGTCTCACACATCCCATGACTGGGGGAGGACCTGTCCTCCTGGCTATGAGACTGCAGCTGCATTTGTTCATTGTACCTATGCTGGGCCCTGGCTGGCACTTGGGGTATCACATGCTGCAGCCCCCTGTTTGCAAGGAAACTGCCCCACTGACAAGAGGTTCTACAAAAGCCACTGGTAGAGAGTTATGGTGTTAGTTTGGGAAGGACGACAAATGAAGACTGTCACACTCTGCTATTTTGAGCCTCCAGCAGTACCACTGCTGTCCCTGTAACACAGCAGTTAGAGGTGTGTTGCCTTCATAAAAATGGGGTCTGTCATGCAGCTGTTGTAGCACGGGAAGTGCCTCAGAGCACGGCCCTGGAGCCCTTGGACAGCCTTTTCTGGAGCAGCAGCACTGCAGGCACCCTGGCAATAGCTCAGTGAGCATCCCTCACGCCCACTGACATTCCCTCTCCCCTCTGGGACATGCGTCAGCCAAAGCCCAACACATGGCTGTGGCACAGAAGGGATCCTAAAGGCTGTGCTTGTGGGTTTGGACCTTACAAATTAGAGACAGACTGGTAAAAATGGGGTTACTCCTCTGCACAACTTACCCCCATTTCAGCTCCCTCACCACTCAGGAGAATCATCTGGGCAATCCACGAAGCACAGGGGAGCCCCAGGACTTCAGCCCCTCCTCCCCTCCGGAGCTGGAAGCAGGCAGAGGAGCTGGTCACTACCCGAGCACGTGTGATGCAGCTCCCCAGACACAAGCTTTCACAGGCAGCTCCAGAAACCACATGTGGTGTTAACAGCTGTTTGGAGCTCAGCAATCTGGCCCTTCACTGGAGCAGCTCTGCCTCCCACCCAGCAGCACTTGAGCTTTCTCCTCCCTGCCCATCCTCCCCCACCAGAATTTGCTTCCTGTGTTTCAGAGGCTGGGCTTTCCTGGGGTCTGCTGGCCCAGCTACGTGTGGGACACATGCTGTGGCGTGAAGCACTTTGGAGCTGCCTGACGAAGGGCGCAACGGGCAGGACATCCCCCCCAGCTGAACCAGCCCTGCACAGCAGGTACCTCTGCCAGACGGGGGTTGGCTGGCTGCAAGCTCAGGGAGAACAGCAAGCTTTTTTTTTTAGATAAACTTTGAATTAGTTCTGTGAGAACACTTACACATGCAAAATGAAAATGTGAAGAAATTTTCAATCAGCTTGAGCCATGCAGCCTCTGTTAAACAACTTTCCTTTCTGCAAAACAAAACAATAGCATGACAATATAACTTCCACTGTGTGTGAGCATGAGTAAAGGAGCTTTCCTGCTCTAAAAACACTGTCTAGTGCTTTGGATTCTGGTGGCACAGAGACATTTTCTGCTTGGTGCAAGCCATGAAGACACTTGATTTCATTTTTAAGCTGATACTGCATTTGTGAGAATATGAAATAACTGATTGCAATTGACAGACCCAGAGAGGTTCCTACCTCTGCTTACTCACTTCTTTGGGCATGGGAAAGAGTTTAAGGAGGAAGGCTCTGCTCCTAAGCGAGATAAGAGGCACAAAGGCAAACTGGCAGGTGTTCCCCAATCAACAGGAAAAGCCTTTTGTACAGCACAAAGCATGCCATGCTGTTTGCAGAATGGGACTGCTGTGGCAGCACACACATCACATTTTACTTGCACATATCCTGGCACAACACTGCAGGAACTGTGTGCTATGTATGTGTGGGATAACCTGTGAAAGCAGGCTTAAAACAGAGCCGGAGTTCACCTACCCCAGAGTCATGAAGGACGGCATGTAAGAGGCACCTGTAGGGCTTCAGCTGCTTTAGTCTCCTGACAGCTTACAGTGAGAAACTTCAAGACAGTGGTTGATTCTGGACCAGTGTGTTTAACAATCCTCACTACCATCCAGCTGACTAATTGCTTCCTGAACACATTTTCATTTGGGCACCCTAAGCATCCTGTGCCAACTGGCTCCCCAATCCGCTGCTATGCTGAGTGAACAAGCGCTTCCCTTCACCTCCAACAGCTCAGCGGGTGCCCCTGCCTCATACACCACACTGCTGCCCCTCCTGTGCACCTGTGCTGTCCACAGCCTCGACCAAACCTCTCCCCACTAGTGCCTTTCCCAGGCTGAAGAGTTTTGAACTAGCCCATCTCTCTTTACACAGATACACTCCCAGTCCATGATTTTTTCAGTGACATAACATTTACTGCTGCCTTCTCAGTTCCTTTCCCATCCTTCCCAACCTTTTCACTGCCTTATGACCTGCTGCTGAGCACTGAGCTTGTGTTGTCAAAAATCTGTCCGCAGGGACCTCCAGCTCTTTCCTGGGAGAAAATAGGTTACTCAGAGCACGGCACTGTGACCATATTTTAATAAAATCATGTGTGCTCACTTATTTGAATAAAATCAGGTTTATCTTTCTCCCAGGGGTGTTTACCAAGACTAACCAACACCATTCTGTGGGCTGCTGTATCACACCAATGCCAGTGCTGACAGGCACAACAGTGCAGTGGGCAGGTGGCTTCACTGCCCAGAAAGGCTTTGAAACCTTGCAGCTCAAGTAGAGCATCCGCTCTGTTTCTTGACGTGTCAGCACAGCGCATGGATGTGCTGTGACCTTGTTTTTCTTTTGCAATCAGCATGCACCAGTGTGACACTAATACAAGACGGCACCAGTAGCGTGGAAACTGGGGCTCTTCGGTTAAGCCCAGCAGCACCCAGGTTTCACTGGGTGCCAGTGGCACTCAGACTGTATCCTCCAGGCAGGTTAAGAGATGGTGAAGGCCATATGCATGGATGAAAACTGAGCTGCTGTAAAACACAGGAGCTTCTGTTAAACGCTTGGAATTTTCCTGCTTTGCAAGAGTATTTGAGGTTCCCAAAGATGCGCCAAGGCTAACCAAAGGACATGGGGCAGCTTTGGTGCTGCATCAATTGCTGGGGTACAAGCAGCCAACAGTTGGTCAATTGATTGCCCAAATGTTATCTGAAGACACTACCCAATTCTGACTTAACAATACAGCCCAGTTACATTGTGCACAGTAAAAACCCATACCTTTGCCACAAGGCTGCATGGCACCTTAGTAGGTATCAGCAGAGCACTTGGCATATGTAAAGTATTGTGGGAGTGCTCCTTATTATTCTCATTGCTACTAGTCATTGCTCCTCTTCACCCAATCCTCAGGGGAGATGTGCTGCCATCGTTTTCAACAGCCCCTGTTCCACAGGGTCCAGGGCTGGGGACATGAAGACCCAAAACTAGGATTCTACTCAGCTGCAACACAGGTTCCTGCCGAGTTAAACAGAAGAGACAGCAGAAAACCTCAAGTATGCAGGCAGCTGCCACGCGATGGGAGGCTGTTCGCTGTGGTTACGGAACAAATATTTTTATACACAGATTCCTGGAGAGAATGGCTGGGAAAAAGCAAGCAAGCCCCTTTTATGGAAACCAACAAAATCACATCCCAGAGCCTGCCTTACCAACACCCTATTTAGCTTCTTATTGCTGACTTTCTTCCTGCATAAGCAATCAATAAACAGCTACTTGGTCACAAGTCTGCTGCACGAACTTTAGCTCACAAAGAGGCACAGAGCAGGCAGTGGATCCCTACTGATGCTGCAGCAAGTCTGCTGCTCTAACACAGTATTTGTTAAACTGTTTTACCCTGTCCCCTGCTTTCTTGAGCAACTTGCAGCATTTGCTCTTGCACTCAATCTCTCCCAAGCCCAAATATTATATTCAATTGCTCAGAAAGACCTTTAATTTAGGACTTTGAAAATCTGGTCATGTAGGGTTTAAAATCAACCTGGAAGGGCAAGGTAGAAAAGTTAAATGGGCCCCTAATTTTGGCCTGAACAAGCAGGATACCTAGAGCCAGAGAGGTTTGAGTAAACACAGACATCAGTCTGGTCTGAGCTGCCCTGGCCTCCTTTCTTGCAGCAAGTTTCCTCAGTATCAAGCAGCATCACCTGCTGGGGAGAGGGCAGAAACCGAGAGGGACGGCCCATCGGCACCATGACCTGGGCAAGGACAGAAATGCACACTGGAAATCTGTACAGCATCAGAAGAACAAACTTACCTACAGCTGGGCACCCAGGACAGGCTTTACCCACCAACTCACACACAGATATCTTCTGTCTGGGAGCAAAGGCTGGTGCCTGGTGGTATGGTCATGGCTGGGGGTGACACACACCTGCCCCTGCTCCTGATCTCCAACCCTCCTATCTGCCAAGCGTTCAGGGGCTGATTCTGACTTGGCTTGGTGATCCTCCAGTTATGTTGTCACAACATTTTCAAATGCGCAAGGAGCAGGGCAGGGAGCTGGAAAAGAGCAAGGTAAACATTGGACCTTCAAAGCTTTGGCTTTGTTAGATCAATTTTGACCCCAGATTACAAAGATTATTCACCATATCTTATTGACTGATGCAGAAACAACAAACCCTTCATGCTGCCTTCAGATTACATGTACAAGTGAATATCCGAGTGCTGTGCTTCAAAGCAGCATGTCAGAGCACAGGAAAGATTTAATTTTGCCCTAAATCACTCCTGCCCACTGAGGCCAAGCAGAAAATAAGGAATACAAAACATTTGTATCTGTTAGACACTGCTCTGTGAGGTCTAATTAGTTAAGGTCAAACACCAGCGTAAATCTTTCATTCCCTTCAACAAAGTGGCTACATTTCACAACCTAGCAGTTTTTTCATCCCCATCACTGCAAATCTCTACTAACATTTATTACATTCCTCCTCCTTTGATGCTCACGTCCCGACTGCGGGATGGGAGAGTGGTTAGCTGCATAATAGTGCTATTACATTTTTGTAACACACCATTTCCTACAGATGGATTGCATGGTGATCACATTCAGGGGCAAGGTAGGAAGTTACTCAAGGTCACCCAGCACACAAGCAGAAGAACCAGAAAAGGTGGTACCTCTTCCAAGGCCCAGCTGAATGGGCTTTCCCTGCTGATAGCTGAAGCACTGGCTCTGTTGGAAGCTCAGCAGTGACACTAGGTGAAGCCATGTCATTTTGAGGGGATTGCAAAGGTGCAGATGTTCAAATGCAGTTTCTTTATTTGATGTTGAAAGCTGTAACATTTGTGTTTGCCTAAATCCTTCCTGCTGAACAGTCATCCAAAGAAATGAATGTCTTCAGTTTTTGCAGAGTTCAGAATAATTTTATGTATTTACCTCTTAGGCTCTTCTGAAATTCATAAATCATGCTTAATGAGAAGTATTAGCACGCACTTACTGCAGTTCTGTGATGAATGTTTGATTTCTGGCTTATAGCCTGAAAAATACATAGATTTCCATGATCTCTAGAAAGGTAAAGATGAAACCTCATGTTTTAATTAGGGGCTAATAGCTTTAGTTCACTGCAATGCAAAGGCCTTTGGTTTTTAAAAGCTTTCCAAGCCAGCTGTAGTCTGCTATTCAATTAGTCAGGAGTTATACATCAGCCGGTCAAGCAATGACAGTCTTTTTAAGAAGCTATGGCTTCCTCTGTAAGAGCTTTCTCTTTCTGTAGGGGGGGGAAAGCAGCATTGCTTTCATATCCTTTAGCTGCACCGGCGCTGCTGAACTGCTGCTGGAGACAGAGCTCAGCAGGTCTGACCACTGCAGCTATGCAGGATTAAACCCTTGAGCCTTCTTATGTGTCACTACTGGAGCTGCTGTGAGGAGAAAATGTAAAAACTGAAATTTCCACATAAATCTGTATAGTTCTTAACAGAAATATTGAGACTGCTGTAGATGATGTGTGATCAGAAATGTGCAGAAGCCACAGAACAAGTCGGAAGAGGCCTGCTGGGCCTGAGAGGGATCCGCTCCGTCAGCAGGAGCAAGGCGCTGGAGTCAGGCCCTAGAGGCCCCAGCGAAGGTTGCAGGAAATCACGCATGCCAGATAGCCCAAGGGGAACCCTTCCCTTCCCTTAGATCAAGGTCTCCATTGTAGTTCTCATGCTCTTCCAGTGGACTGAGCCTGGGAGTCTCTGTGGTGCCACTGGGAACGGGACCTTGAGGAAGTCTGTGCTGTGACAGGGACTAGCAAAAGACAGAGTTTCCAGAGCAGTCCTGTAGCGCCCATGCGAGCAGCGGTTACACATGGGCAGTTGTACGCGAGAGGTCAGCATGCCTCCAGAGGCTGCAGGGCTGCTACAGGTGCTGACCTGAAGGTGATAAAACTGAACAAAGAAATACAGCCCTCAGAGAAACATGCAGTTACTTGTTGCTGGCTTGCCAGTTCAACTGTGGTCAGTCTTCACAAACTGCCTGCTGCTCAACTCACAAAATCCACTGGGCCTTCAGTAATCAGGAGGGTGAAACCACCCTCCTCTGCCTGACTGGGTACTTTCTCACTGTAATTAAACGTGACACGCAGCTGCAGTAAATATTTGCACAGCCATAGCTCACATGTTATATTCACAAAAAATAAAGAACTTCAGCAGGGAGTGTATGTAAATTCTAGCCTAGTCTGTAGCTGGTCTGGTATTTGTAATCTAATAAAAATTAATTAAAGCCAGAAATTTAACAGATCAAGAGCAAAAAAAGAAAACACCACTTTTCATGTAAAAAGATAACTCTATTACCCATATACTGAGGCAGAACTGATAGGCTGAATTTAGGAAATAATCCACTTGCCACTAGATGGCACATCCCAATTACTAATCTGAATTCAGGACATTTTTTTTTTTTTTAAATATATATTCCCTCTCTTTGCTAACATAACACTTTACAATCATGCTTGCTTTCTATTTTCAAACCAGACATCTTAAAAAAAACAGGTAGAAAAAAAAGGAATTTTGAACTAAAAATACACCATCTGCCAGTCAAAACCTAGCTTGATTCTGTAACACGAACGATCAAACCAGGTTAATAACCAGCATCACAGATGGTTTCTTTATATAAATATGTACATCTCTCCATAGCGACTCTTTCAGCTGCTTCTCCAAACTGCTGGCACTGTGTTAGGACGTTTCCTAGGCAATAGCTGTGCCTTACACCCAGCCTGGACACTATACATCTGGAAGGGGTTTCCGAAGAGTCCAGCCCCTATCTGAAGCTGTTTCCAAAACCAACAAGGGATACAGTAGTGGACAGCTACATCTCAACCAAAGAACAGCAACAGATGGGTATTAATACACCCGTTCTTGTCCTCAGATGATCAAATCTGCAGGAGAGTTCCTCAACTGGCTCGATTTGCCACATCAGGCTGTACAGTACTTATCTTTGAGGCCTTGATGTGACGCTATGGGACTGCAGTCAGAGCAGTACAGGTGGACCTGTATGAACCAACAGAAGCTACTGAAATACAAACAACAAAACCATTGTGGGGTGCCATGCTCATTGTCCCTCAAGAATTACCTATCAAGGTCTCCACAATCAGGAACGGTCATTTCCACATTCTTCCAAGCCCAAACTCACTTGAGCTGGATTCTGTTCTTCTGTTCCCACCAGTGAAATGCGTTCAGACCAAACTGCAAACCTTGCTGCAAACCTACTCCTACCACTTTTAAACAGGTACCTGCCACCTTCCAGGAAGTTCCACAAGTATCAAACCACTTCAGTGATGATATGGACAACAAACAGGATTCAATGTTTCTTCCTGCTATCCTAAGCAGCAGAGCGACCTGGGAGAGCACAGGGAGGGGCTCACATAATCTACATTCACATTGTGAAAGAAAGAAACAGAAAACTGCAACCACCAGTAACTGCATTCATAAAAACAGTCTTTTGAGTAGCCTTCATACAATGTAAAGTCTACAACGCCAACTGCAGTGGGTGTAACCTGTCCATGAAACTGAACCAACACCAACCTCAGGCCTGGCATTATGAAACTCTGACAGGGCAGGGACTGTGCACTTACCATTCACGTTGGGCTGTCTTTCACCTCACTGGAAACGTGTTTTCAGATGATGAGAACAGTCCCTGCCCTGCACTGCAGGCAGGAACGCACACAGAATTTATTAATGGCAAATTGTACTGGCAGAAGTAAATTAATCAAATCTGTACAGCAGCAACTTCTGAGGTTAAAGCTTCACTATTTAAAACTCAACTTGGAGAAACCCCATCACACACACAGATAAACCTTTATTTTGGGGAACAAGTAACGTTATCAAAGCACTTACAGAATCAGGATTTAATCTACTAAACAAAACACAATTTCTCTCTAAGTTTTACCTAGTGATACATTAGCACAGCAGAAGCATGATTCCATTCAGCAGTTCTGAATTGGGTCCTAGTTTACAGTACTTGAAAATTTCATAGCAAGCCAGTGTCAGGATAATGCAGGAATCTAATACTATCCTTACAAAAAAGCAAACCAAAAACCCCAAACAAATCCCAATCCCAAACCTGAAAATTACACTTAGATCTTCCTGTATTCACAATTAGTGCTGATAACTAATAATTGCTATGTTGAAGAATCACAATTGTTACAGCAAAATTCATTGCAGTGTAAAAAGCATGCTCTGGAAAGGTTTATTTCCTACACTGCACCTTTACATTTAGATTTTTGGAGAGGTAATTTATCAGCACTCTTATCAGCTTCTGCTGAATACTAGTACTTCCCATCACAAGAGCAGTCAGCTGAGCAACATCAGTCCACTCTAAGCAGCTGAGAATAAGCACGGCTTCATCATAGAGTTTCTGCTGCTCAGCAGGAGACAATTCCAATAAAATCTGAGGCACTGGCCTGAACTGTCCACTACTCATCACGGCACCAAGCAATCCACCAAATGCTGCTCCTAGAAAAGAGAGAGAGATGTTACTTAGTGCCATGAAGCCCAGGTCAGCACGGGAAAGCAAAGGATCCTCTATAGCTGTCGGGATCGCAGCTGCTGCTGAGAATCCAGCCTTACGCTCTGACAGACACGTTGTTCTCTCTCAGTTACCAGTCCAACTTGCAACAAGCTGCTTTTCAACAGCCATTCCCACGACTGACACAACCGCCCAGAGACACACACGGGAGGGAGGGCTCTCACTATGGAGGGGCATCAGAACCCACTCTGCCTCCAAAGTTCCCAGCCCCAGCGACTGCTCCTGAAAAGTCACTTGTGCTCTCACAGGGATGCAGGTTTTCATTAGATAAACATTTCTTAAGTTGTACATTTTAACCAGTTGACAATTTTTCCCTTGATACCACAGAAACACTTGCAAGCCTACAGTGGCTGAATTCTTCTTCAAGGAACTTTTATGAGAACACCAATATCTGATTTAGGGGCACTTAATGCAAAAGCCACTAGAAATATTCATTCATATGTAACAGAATTCAATACATTTCTTCCTACTTCTACTTCAGTCATCTGAAAATCTGCAGAAGCCAGATTTACTATAATGACTAAGAGCAAGCCACTCTGGCACAGAGTATAAAGCTTCTTGGGAGCTCATATAAGCTAGTCTGGTCCACACAGAACTCCAAACTACTTGGACTGTTTTATCCTTTCTACAGGTGTAAAAAAAAAACCACATTTGAAAGAATATGCTAAGCATCAGTGTGACCTAGGAGAGCACAGGGAGGGACTCATGTAATCTGAGCTCCATCCCTGGCATTACACTGATCTGAGTGACAAAAGTCAGTTCATTGCCTGGGCCTGGAAAATGGGAGTCACAACACTGATGGGTCTCAAACCCATGAGGAGAGGAGAGATGACAGCAGGGATTGCTACCCCTGGCTGCCTCGACACAGGGTTTCAACACAACCTGATGTGGAAACACCTCTGTGGATCTGCACAAACATTAGAAATGGTATCACTGGTGGGGACCTAGAAAACATTTGGTTGCGGTTAATTCCTTCATTACAGCATTTAGTCAGTGCCTCTGCTTGTGTCAAAATTACACAAAGCCATCCCCTCCAGCAATGAGATGTAATAGTAGCACAAGCTGTAAAGATTTAGAATCTAGTAAGAAATATTCCTGTCAGGTCTCTCAAAATATGGGTAATTGTGATGATGCACCAAACGAAGTACAGACACTGGTGACTGGACTGTGTCTCAGAAATTAGCAGTATTGGCTGAAGGATTCTTTGGATTGGGAATAGTTCATCTTAAAACCAGAATGATGCTGTCCAATTTAACTGCATAAGAGGAAGTCTCAGTGGCCCTTACTAATGACAATTTTGACTTGCTCAATACAGAAGTACAAGCTGTCTCAAAAGTTGCACTTCAAAACTGACTTGTGGTAGATAGGATGCTGCTTAAGGAGCAAGGAGTGTGTGGATCCCTGAAAGTAAACCATGAACAAGAAGAATGATGTGTTACAATTCCCAATGTGTCGCTACATCTTCAAGAAAACTTCCAGAAGATGCAGAAGATTGCTGAAGTTACACATGAGCTGCAGAAACAAATGAAGGACTCTCGGTTGGGAAATATCTTTGGTAGATTAGGGTGGGTATTTTCGGGGTCAATTACTAACCTGTTGCAACCATTGTTATTATAATTTGCATTATTGTAATAAGTTTTATTGTCAGTTGTGTTAAAATAACTTTCATTTTAGGGGAAAAGTAACATTTTTAAAGCAGTTTCATGTGTTTTTACCTACAAAAGAAGGCACACCTCCACAGTCATCAACCTTGTCTTAGAAGTGCCTTGAAGCAAATGGTGAACAAGCAGCTGGGATATTCATCACCACCGTGTTTGGAGCTGTTGCTAACTGCAGTTGGCATGTCATCCCGCAGCACTGCCACCAAAGGCTGGCTGTCCTGTACCTCCATTGCAGTACCCTGTTCTCACAGTACAGTTCATGTACTGTAAAGCAAAACACAGGCCACTATGATGCTTCTTACAAGTATTTTAATGGAAACAGGACGAGCTGTTCAGATTCGGTCAAGAAACCAATGCTGACATGACAACCCCAGTCCTAGGGATAGTATAAAAGTGGCAGATTCAGCTCCCCTTTTAAAACTTTTCTAAAAGAATATTCTTGCCATGCCTTCCCATTCGAGGTCACCAGGTACCACTTAGCTGTACAGTTTGTTTTTCTGTTGCTTTAAATTGTATTTAGGCATTGGCTTCACTTCTTAAAGAAAGGAATAACTAACTCAAGAATTTCAAAGAAAAGGCAACAAAGAGTAAAGTTAGGATTGAGATTAATGTACTTCCTTATAACTTTCTTTTGCAGGCCAGAAACAGACAGCAGGTAAAATTCTTCAAGGTGCCCCAGCTACTTTGGTACCTCTATATCATAGAATCACAGAATCACAAAATGGTCTGGGTTGGAAGGGACCCCAAGGATCATAGAGCTCCAACCCCCCTGTCACAGGCAAGGCCACCAACTTCCAGGCCGGGATCTACACAAGGTTGCCCAGGGCCCCATCCAACCTGGCCTTGAACACCTCCAGGAACAGGGCATCCATCACCTCTCAGGGCAGCCTGTTCCAGCCCCTCACCACTCTCTGTAAAAAACTTCCCCTAATATCTAATCTAACCCTTCCCTCCTTTAGCTTCAAACCATTCCCCCTTGTCCTGCCAGTCTAACTTGCAACAGGGTGGTTTTCAACAGCCATTCCCACGACTGACACCTCTGCCCAGACACACACAGGAGGGAGGGAGGAAGCTTCAGAGGTAAAACAGGCTTACCTAAAGCAATTCCAGAGGGAACTCCCACCAGACCCACGAGTAACGCTGTTACACCTGCCAGCAGTACTCCTCGACCCGAGTGTTTCACAGCAGCTTTCATCCCCTTCTCCTGAGAGAGGTGGCAGAACAGTTGCATCACATCATCAACATTGATGGGCATCTTAGTGACTTAGGAGCCTGGAAAAAGAAGTTATCTTTTGATCGTTGCAACAGGGAGTAAATCTTGCCACTGAACAGCGCTCAGTGAGATTCAGCGTGAAAGGACAGAGGCACAGACAATCCAGGAAAAAAATACATTCACTTTCAGTTCTGACAAAACCAAGCCTATTTGCAAACTGCTAAATGTTCCTAATATTGCAAATGAAACCGTAGAGCATACCAGAGAAACATCTGGATTTAGGACAAATTCAGAAGGCCATACAAGCAACGAAACACCTCAGAAAGTGTTTACAGCACACTGCCTTTGCGCTGAGCAGCTGCCACACCGGTTCAGCATCGCTCACAGCTCCAGGAAAAGACAAAGCAGAGCCTCACTCTACCATAGCTAGCAGACTGTAACTGACAAATCTACCAGGTATTTTCTCCTTGTCCCAAGTCTTGCCACAAATCAGTCATTTGTTTTCACATTTCAATTCTACTCCCCATTTTGTCACATGCTTAAACACTTCCACACAGCTTTCTGAAAGCAGGAGGAGCCCGAGGAAGGGAGCAGTTTTCATGAGGAGTCAGAGCGAGCTAGGACTGGCAATACATGGGGGCTCTGGAGACACAGCATCAGAAACACAGGGGTGTATGTGTACAGCTGTAGGGACTCAGGGTAGCCATGAGATGACTTCCATTCACATGAGGAGGAGGCCTCACATGCCATGACAAGACCCCAGTGTGGGACAGGTGCCTGCTCCTCAGAACAAGCCCTCTGGGACCGAGCCTTTTCCACCATGTTCACTTCCTGCTGGGGACAGTAGCCAAGCACTGCTGACACTGAACAAACATCTGGGTTTGGGGATGGGACCACACATGCTCCACAGCAGGAAATTTACCAGAGAGGTGCACTTCTCTACCTACTTCATTCATTTTCATGCCAAGTCATTCGTTTTACCACCACTGCTTTTGGGGTTTTGGCAGGCTTATGCCACAGCAGCCTACCAGTGGGTGCTGGTTAGTGACTGCAGAGTGACACACACAGCTTCCAGAATTATATATTATCTCATTCAGAGTGATTCAAGCTCAAAGTAATAAATAAACGGCTCCTCTGTTCATCACAGAGCAGTAGGGAAAAAACCAAACAAAGCCAAAATACAGAACAGGTACAGCTCACACTGACACCTGGCAATGCTGGGAAATGAGAAGACTGAATCTTTGGTTTCACCTTCTTAGAAAAGGTGAGCAGATTGACACTCAGAGTAACATTCACACCAGAACCAAGAAGCTTTAAGTGCAGCACATTCAGTTCCTCCCCTCAATGAGATGGGAACATATTTGTGCTTCTCCTTCTTTTCCTTAGCGTGACCTCCAACTAACCCAGTCACATGAGTGCCAAAATGAGTTTCTCTCTTCTCTTTGGGTGAAATCCAGTGAACAACTGACGCAAAGCTCTTCAGTACAAAGGCTCTGTGACATGGATGGGACAATGCAGGTCAGAGAGTTGAAAACGCAACACGTCTCATGCCCAAACTGAATGGCTTCCACCATTTCCTGAACCAATATTATTGCCAGGTGATAATGCAAGCAGGACACACACTGCTATCTGATGGTGTATGAACGCACAATAACCTGTTAGTCTCAAGGTCGAGCAGAAACACTCTGCAGCTCAAGCAAGCGTAGGAATTCTTCCATAATAAATTGCTGTGTTACTCCCCTTACAACTTCCCCAAAGGGAACTGCCCCTTGCCAATGTAACACTTACTGGGGGTTCCTTGGCTTGATGGAAGAAGCTGTTCCTGCTTAATCCCAAAACTGAGTGCACACTCACAGTTCTCAGACACTACAAGGAGCACTCATCTTCTCTGAACTCTTCTAAATACTCTTTGATCTCTGAGCACATTCATAGTATTTCAAGTCCTGTACTGAACTTTATTGAATACTGTAGCTGATGCACAGTACATACAGTACATGTACATGCAGAGTACATGCATGCACAGTACATACAGTACATGTACATGCAGAGCACTAGCAGGAGCCATTAAAACATAAACCACATATTACAACACACACACAAAAGATTCTTATACTCAAGCCACAAAAAGCCCCAGCAACAAAACCAAAACACACACACCCCAAGAAAGTCAGCCAGCCAGTGTGAGGCTGAGGAAATCAAACAGAAGGCTATAAAGCTCTGCTGCTGCAAACCTCTAACTGGTAAGGTCAAAATGGTAAGGTCAGCAGGAGGTCAACTGCAGGAAGCTGGGCCTGACATCAGCCTGATGGTGAGAAACACTGGGCATGCAGAATAGGAAGATAAGTGTATTTGAAGATACCAGTGAGCTACAAATGATCAAGAATCCTATTCTGGATTAAAAGGACATCTAAGTTTTATGTGCCAGAGGCAGAACCAGAAGACAGCCAAAACTATTTATAACCTTTGATTGTGTAACTGACCAGTAACAAATGTGCAATTTGTTGCTAGTAACAATTATCCTCTGTGGAACCCAACCAGAAGAGACACTGGGAATGTGAAATACTGGATTTGCACTAGTGAAGGGATAGAAATGTCAACGACAACCAGAAAGATGGGGCCTGGCTTTGGGAGGCACTGAACATCCACAGCTCCTACTCACCTCATGTGGCATTGGGAATATTCAGCACGTCAGGAACACATAAAAAGCCAAAACCAAACCAAATGAAACCAAACCAAAACCAAACCAAACCAAATGAAACCAAACCAAATGAAACCAAAAAACCAAAAAAAACCACCACTACCCCTCCCCCCAAAAAAAAACCCAAACACATGAGTTCTGGAAATCAAGGTTGCTGAGAAATCATGCTTTGGAATATAAGAGACCTCTCTTTTCTCCTGCAATTCAGCAGCCTCATTTCCCTTCTCTTTAAGGTCTACCCAAACACAGAAATTACTGAAATACAAACAACAAAGCCATTGTGGGGTGCCATGCTCATTGTCCCTCAAGAATTACCTATCAAGGTCTCCACAATCAGGAACGGTCATTTCCACATTCTTCCAAGCCCAAACTCACTTGAGCTGGATTCTGTTCTTCTGTTCCCACCAGTGAAATGCGTTCAGACCAAACTGCAAACCTTGCTGCAAACCTACTCCTACCACTTTGAAACAGGTACCTGCCACCTTCCAGGAAGTTCCACAAGTATCAAACGACTTCAGTGATGATATGGACAACAAACAGGATTCAATGTTTCTTCCTGCTATCCTAAGCAGCAGAGCGACCTGGGAGAGCACAGGGAGGGGCTCACATAATCTACATTCACATTGTGAAAGAAAGAAACAGAAAACTGCAACCACCAGTAACTGCATTCATAAAAACAGTCTTTTGAGTAGCCTTCATACAATGTAAAGTCTACAACGCCAACTGCAGTGGGTGTAACCTGTCCATGAAATTGAACCAACACCAACCTCAGGCCTGGCATTATGAAACTCTGACAGGGCAGGGACTGTGCACTTACCATTCACTTTGGGCTGTCTTTCACCTCACTGGAAACGTGTTTTCAGATGATGAGAAGAACAGTCCCTGCCCTGCACTGCAGGCAGGAAAGCACACAGAATTTATTAATGGCAAATTGTACTGGCAGAAGTAAATTAATCAAACCTGTACAGCAGCAACTTCTGAGGTTAAAGCTTCACTATTTAAAACACAACTTGGAGAAACCCCATCACACACACAGATAAACCTTTATTTTGGGGAACAAGTAACGTTATCAAAGCACTAACAGAATCAGGATTTAATCTACTAAACAAAACACAATTTCTCTCTAAGTTTTACCTAGTGATACATTAGCACAGCAGAAGCATGATTCCATTCAGCAGTTCTGAATTGGGTCCTAGTTTACAGTACTTGAAAATTACATAGCAAGCCAGTGTCAGGATAATGCAGGAATCTAATACTATCCTTACAAAAAAGCAAACCAAAAACCCCAAACAAATCCCAATCCCAAACCTGAAAATTACACTTAGATCTTCCTGTATTCACAATTAGTGCCGATAACTAATAATTGCTATGTTGAAGAATCACAATTGTTACAGCAAAATTCATTACCCTGTAAAAAGCGTGCTCTGGAAAGGTTTATTTCCTACACTGCACCTTTACATTTAGATTTTTGGAGAGGTAATTTATCAGCACTCTTATCAGCTTCTGCTGGATACTAGTACTTCCCATCACAAGAGCAGTCAGTGGCGCAACATCAGTCCACTCTAAGCAGCTGACAATATCAATGGCTTCATCATAGAGTTTCTTCCGCTCAGCAGGAGACAATTCCAATAAAATCTCAGGGACTGGCCTGAACTGCCCACTACTCATCACGGCACCAAGCAATCCACCAAATGCTGCTCCTAGAAAAGAGAGAGAGATGCTACTTAGTGCCATGAAGCCCACCCCTCAGGAGGTCCTCACAGAGCCCCAACCCACCTGCTCTGTGGGGTTTGATAGAGCCAAGCTTTCACCTGCCAGCAGCACCCACCCACAGCACCCACCACAGCTGGACAAGAAATGGTATGGTGAGTGGAGCGGCTCCAGGTCAGCACGGGAAAGCAAAGGATCCTCTATAGCTGACAGGATCGCAGCTGCTGCTGAGAATCCAGCCTTACGCTCTGACAGACACGTTGTTCTCTCTCAGTTACCAGTCCAACTTGCAACAGGCTGCTTTTCAACAGCCATTCCCACGACTGACACAACCGCCCAGAGACACACACGGGAGGGAGGGCTCTCACTATGGAGGGGCATCAGCACCCACTCTGCCTCCAAAGTTCCCAGCCCCAGCGGCTGCTCCTGAAAAGTCACTTGTGCTCTCACAGGGATGCAGGTTTTCATTAGATAAACATTTCTTAAGTTGCACATTTTACCCAGTTGACAATTTTCCCCTTGATACCACAGAAACACTTGCAAGCCTACAGTGGCTGAATTCTTCTTCAAGGAACTTTTATGAGAACACCAATATCTGATTTAGGGGCACTTAATGCAAAAGCCACTAGCAATAAGGACAATCCCTGCTACCCAGTCCCACATGTACCCAGGCTGGATGTGCAAATAAAAGGGCCCTTGATGGCAAATGTCCTTTTAACTCTCCTAAAACTCACTCGCAACCTGTGGTCCCTTACCTTTGCAATTTAATAAGTAATTGAGGGCCTTCTAATTTATGTGCACTGTAATTGGGGGACAGTTTTTGGTATGCTTAGTATTTATTATTCTTATTATCTATACTTACTCTTGTATACTTTTGGTATACATAACCGACTGTATTAAGATGTTATGAATTGTCTGGGAGACATTATGAAATTTAAACCAACACTTAAGCAAAATCAGGAAACACATCCAAGAATAACTTCAGTCTTTCTTATCATCTCACACTCAAAACCAAAGCTGCTTACATTTTTACTTCTGATTTACAGCTTATAAATTTCTCACAAAAGCTTAATGTCACTGTTTTGTTCCTGGTAACTTCAGGCATGTGTTTTTCCAAATAGGATTTTTGGCTATTAATGAAGCTCTGTACTTGTAACAGGAGGAAATACACAGCTTCATTCTGCATCCTCTGTTATGACTCCTTGCATACTATTTGGCTATTCTTTGTAACTCAACCTTGCTAACCCTCATGCAGAAATACTGCAGATTCACTCTGATACCAAGCTGTCCACAAAACTGCTCATGGGAGTAGGGAGCATTCAAGGACCACGGCCCACATGACTTCAGCCACAGCTTTCAAACTACACAAGTCTTAGTTCAAGAGATACAGAGGAGAGACCACCCTTTACTATCAGGCTCTGGCCTTCCTGTAATTTTTCACATAAGGAAACAAAAGCAAAGTGACAGCGAATAACAAATTCCAGAGGAAAAAAACCCCAACAGGTTCACCAAGAAGTGGATACCATTATATTACAGAAATAAGAATAATTTTTTAATAAAATCATTAGCAAGATGATCCTGTCCCTTTCTACGGCTGATTAAAAATACTGACCCTGGCTTTACATCCCAATTTCCTTTCTTTTGTGCCACCAGGTCCCAAGCCCCCCTCTGCCTCCTGTGCTCCTTCACCATTGTCTCACCCCTCTACTCTTCACTCCCCACCACCACGCTGCAGCAGAGCCCACACTAGCGAGCTCCAAGCCTGAGTTTGCTCTCAGTGAGTCTGCGTCCACACCTCAGACACTGGTGTACTTCAGCAGATGGGAACCAGGGCTCTACCCCCAAAAGCAAGCGATTTGTTAAATGCTCCTTCAGAGGGTTCCAAAATCACCACTGCCTCAGCCCCCTGGGTGGGGGCCCAGCTTGCAGCAAAGCAGTCTAGGTCAGCAAAGTCCCTATCATCCCAGAAGGAAACACTGACACATGCCTTGCTGATGAGCACCTCATTTCTAAAAAGCCAGTGTAGATAATGGCATCTTCTTAAAGGCCAGTTACATGAAATCTCAGCGCTGCACACCCCCCGTCCTTCAACCTGGACCCTCTACACAGTCTTAGTAGTTTGTCCACTCAAGGAGTTAACCACATGCACTGCTCCTAGAGTAAAACACACTTACCTACAGCAATTCCAGGTGGACCTCCGAGCACACCCCCAATAAATGCTGCTCCACTCGCCAGCCAAAATCCTTGACCCAAGTGTTTCACAGCAGCTTTCATCCCCTTCTCTTGAGAGAGCTGGCAGAAGAGTTGGATCACCTCATCAACACTGAACGGCATGTTGGCGAGTTAGGAGCCTGGAAGAGTTCTGTTCACTTATCTTTTGATTGTTGCAACAGGAACTAAATCTTCCTGATTAACAGAGTACAGGATTCAGTGAGACTGAAAGGACAGAGGTACAGTTGATAACGGAAAAAGAGCCATTCACTTTCAGTTTCATTTCTGGGAAATCCGACCTACTTACAGGCAGTGAATAGCTACTGAAACTAGAAAAGTAGGCCAAAGGTGAAACACAGAGGATGCCAGAGAAACATCCAGTTTTAGGACAAATTCAGACCATACAAGCAATGAAAGACATCAGAGACTCTAGAGCACGTTGCTTTTGCCCTGAGCAGTTGCCACACATGTTCAGCATCACTCACAGCTCCAGGAAAAGACAAAGTGGAGCCTCACACTACCATAGCTAGCAGATTATAACTGACAAATACTCCAGGTATTTTCTCTTTGTCCATTCATTCACTTTCTGAACCAACAGAAGCTACTGAAATACAAACAACAAAACCATTGTGGGGTGCCATGCTCATTGTCCCTCAAGAATTACCTATCAAGGTCTCCACAATCAGGAACGGTCATTTCCACATTCTTCCAAGCCCAAACTCACTTGAGCTGGATTCTGTTCTTCTGTTCCCACCAGTGAAATGTGTTCAGACCAAACTGCAAACCTTGCTGCAAACCTACTGCTACCACTTTGAAACAGGTACCTGCCACCTTCCAGGACGTTCCACGAGTATCAAACCGCTTCCATGATGATACAGACAACAAACAGGATTCAATAAATTTCTTCCTACTTCTACTTCAGTCATCTGAAAATCTACAGAAGCCAGATTTACTATAATGGCTAAGAGCAAGCCACTCTGGCACACAGTATCAAGCTTCTTGGGAGCTCATGTAAGCTAGTCTGGTCCACACAGAACTCCAAACTACTTGGACCTAACTTCTGTTGATATCTATTTGGCACATGCCCACTTTATACAACAGTGAAGGCTGAAAGATATTGTTCTAACTGTTTTATCCTTTCTACAGGTGTAAAAAAAAAAACACGTTTGAAAGAATATGCTGAGCATCAGTGTGACCTAGGAGAGCACGGGGAGGGACTCACGTAATCTGAGCTCCACGCCTGGCATTACAACAATCCAAGTGACAAAAGTCAGCTCATTGCCTGGGCCCAAATTTGCGAATACCTGTATGTTGTGGTTTAAACCTCAGCGGAAAGCTGGGGCCACAAAGGTCAGAAAAAAAAAAGCCCCCTACCTCTTTAAGAGGTGGAGGATGGGTGAACGGAGCTAACCGAGGAGCTGCAGAGCCAGAGGAAAAAAAAACCAAAGGCCTGTATAGTTTACTAAACAACAGGGAAAGGTATGAAAACAACTAACTACAGTGCTATTATATACAGTGAAAAACTCTCACCTCAGTATGTCATTTGAGCCGTGCCCGAACCGATTCAGATTCAGAGCCCCGAACGCAGCACTCCCCGAGCCCAGCACCCCCGAGCACCCCCCTCACCACCGCCTGCCACGCCGATCCAAAAGAGAGAGAGAGAAGCCGGAACTCCCACACGCCTGCCCAGACCGGGACTTCCCGTGCCCGGAGCAGTTTCTGATAGGTCCGGAGTCGCCCCGGGAACTGGCACTGCGGCTGCCCAGACCGGAACCTCCTGTGCCTGGGTCCGGAGTCGCCCCTGCAAGGGTGGGGGGGCAGCCTGCCTGATCATGATGCAATTGGTATGGAATACTCTCAGGGCTAACATAGCCTGCTGCTGGGCTGAACCCAGGACACTGTAAAATGGGAGTAATAACATTGATGTCAGAAACCCCTCTTGAAATCTGCTAACCATCTGTTTAAATACTGGATGCCATTAAAAATTATTTGGAACCAACATCTTTCCTAGGCCTTGCTTTACAATTAGATGCCAGCAACTGTCACGTCCGGGTTTGAACAGGCGATTCTAAGGTGGAAGGCTCCATCCCACTGTATCAGTCAATCACCCGCTGCCGTTAGCTGGGTGTTGCATTGGAAAGAGTGAATTTACATCGTGAAATACCATGAAAATGGCAACCACCAGTAACTGCATTCATAAAAACAGTCTTTTGAGATGCCTTCATACGATGTAAAGTCTACAAAGCCAACTGCAGTGGGTGTAACCTGTCCATGAAACTGAAGCAATACCAACCTCAGGCCTGGCATTATGAAACTCTGACAGGGCAGGGACTGTGCACTTACCATTCACTTTCGGCTGTCTTTCACCTCACTGGAAATGTGTTTTCAGATGATGAGAACAGTCCCTGCCCTGCACTGCAGGCAGGAAAGCACAAAGAATTTCTTAATGGCAAATTGTACTGGCAGAAATAAATTAATCAAATCTGTACAGCAGCAACTTCTGAGGTTAAAGTTTCACTATTTAAAACTCAACTTGGAGAAACCCCATCACACACACAGACAAACCTTCATTTTAGGGGATAAGTAACATTATCAGATTCATGTGTTTTTACCTACAAAAGAAGGCACACCTCCACAGTCATCAACCTTGTCTTAGAAGTGCCTTGAAGCAAATGGTGAACAAGCAGCTGGGATATTCATCACCACCGTGTTTGGAGCTGTTGCTAACTGCAGTTGGCATGTCATCCCGCAGCACTGCCACCAAAGGCTGGCTGTCCTGTACCTCCATTGCAGTACCCTGTTCTCACAGTACAGTTCATGTACTGTAAAGCAAAACACAGGCCACTATGATGCTTCTTACAAGTATTTTAATGGAAACAGGACGAGCTGTTCAGATTCGGTCAAGAAACCAATGCTGACATGACAACCCCAGTCCTAGGGATAGTATAAAAGTGGCAGATTCAGCTCCCCTTTTAAAACTTTTCTAAAAGAATATTCTTGCCATGCCTTCCCATTCGAGGTCACCAGGTACCACTTAGCTGTACAGTTTGTTTTTCTGTTGCTTTAAATTGTATTTAGGCATTGGCTTCACTTCTTACAGAAAGGAATAACTAACTCAAGAATTTCAAAGAAAAGGCAACAAAGAGTAAAGTTAGGATTGAGATTAATGTACTTCCTTATAACTTTCTTTTGCAGGCCAGAAACAGACAGCAGGTAGAATTCTTCAAGGTGCTCCAGCTACTTTGGTACCTCTGTCATTCACAGTAGAAAATTAAAGCACTCATAGAATCAGGATTTAATCTACTAAAGAAAACACAATTTCTCTGTAAGTTTTACCTAGTGATACATTAGCACAGCAGAAGCATGATTCCATTCAGCAGTTCTGAATTGGGTCCTAGTTTACAGTACTTGAAAATTACATAGCAAGCCAGTGTCAGGATAATGCAGGAATCTAATACTATCCTTACAAAAAAGCAAACCAAAAACCCCCCAAACAAATCCCAAACCTGAAAATTACACTTAGATCTTCCTGTATTCACAATTAGTGCTGATAACTAATAACTGCTATGTTGAAGAATCACAATGGTTACAGCAAAATTCATTACATTGTAAAAAGCGTGCTCTGGAAAGGTTTACTCTCCATATTGTATCTCTGCTCTTAGCTCTTTGGAGAGGTAATTTATCAGCACTCCTGTCAACTTCTGCTGGATACTAGCATTTCCCATCACAAGAGCAGTCAGCTGAGCAACATCAGTCCAGTCTAAGCACCTGAGAATAAGCACGGCTTCATCATAGAGTTTCTGCTGCTCAGCAGGAGGCAATTCCAATAAAATCTGAGGCACTGGCCTGAACTGCCCACCAGTCATCCAGGCACCAAGCAATCCACCAAACGCTCCTCCTAGAAAAAGAGACAGATGTTACTCTTTACAGTTCAAGTCTGAAATTCTATCCTCAGCCTTCATCAACAATGTTCCCACCTTCATTAGAAATCAACGCAGAGCTGCGCACGCGTCTGCTTTAACTAAGGTTATAGATGACAGCCAAAGCCTCTTACATCCACAGCCATCACACTGGAACTCTTCACAATCAATGCTAATACTTTCAATATAGCAATCAGAAACAAAATAACAGTCCTAAGGGCATGGGTCTCTTTAGAATAAGCTCCACTACTAAACAGAAGTGTGTCTAAGGAAAAGCCTGAGTAATGGCCTTAACACTGCCAGTCACACATAATATCCTTTAGGGAACTAGCCAAGCTTTGGCATCTGTGTAGTGGCTTACTGCAGCTGTAAGGTAGTAATGCCATGAAGCCCACCCCTCAGGAGGTGCTCACGGAGCCCCAACCCACCTGCTCTGTGGGGTTCAACACAGCCAAGCTTTCACCTGCCAGCAGCACCCACCCACAGCGCCCACCACAGCTGGACAAGAAATGCTCCGGTGAGTGGAGTGGCTTCCAGGTCAGCAAGGGAAGGCAAAGGATCCTCTATAGCTGACAGGATCGCAGCTGCTGCTGAGAATCCAGCCTTACACACTGACAGACAAGTTCTCTTTCAGTTCTCTTTCAGTTACTTGCTGCTTTTCAATAGCCATCCCCACAACTGACACCACCACCCAGAGACAGACACAGGAGGGAGGGAGGAAGATTCTGAAGTAAAACACACTTACCTACAGCGATTCCAGGTGGACCTCCCACCAGACCCCCGAGAAATGCTGTTGCACCTGCCAGCAGCGCTCCTCGACCCGAGTGTTTCACAGCAGCTTTCATCCCCTTCTCCTGAGAGAGGTGGCAGAACAGTTGCATCACATCATCAACATTGATGGGCATCTTGGCGAGTTAGGAGCCTGGAAAAAGAAGTTATTTTTTGATTGTTGCAACAGGGAGTAAATCTTGCCACTGAACAGAGCTCAGTGAGATTCAGAGTGAAAGGACAGAGGCACAGACAATCCAGGAAAAAAATACATTCACTTTCAGTTCTGACAAAACCAAGCCTATTTGCAAACTGCTAAATGTTCCTAATATTGCAAATGAAACCGTAGAGCATACCAGAGAAACATCTGGATTTAGGACAAATTCAGAAGGCCATACAAGCAACGAAACACCTCAGAAAGTGTTTACAGCACACTGCCTTTGTGCTGAGCAGCTGCCACACAGGTTCAGCATCGCTCACAGCTCCAGGAAAAGACAAAGCAGAGCCTCGCTCTACCATAGCTAGCAGACTGTAACTGACAAATCTACCAGGTATTTTCTCCTTGTCCCAAGTCTTGCCACAAATCAGTCATTTGTTTTCACATTTCAATTCTTCTCCCCATTTTGTCACATGCTTAAACACTTCCACACAGCTTTCTGAAAGCAGGAGGAGCCCGAGGAAGGGAGCAGTTTTCATGAGGAGTCAGAGCGAGCTAGGACTGGCAATACATGGGGGCTCTGGAGACACAGCATCAGAAACACAGGGGTGTATGTGTACAGCTGTAGGGACTCAGTGTAGCCATGAGATGACTTCCATTCACATGAGGAGGAGGCCTCACATGCCATGACAAGACCCCAGTGTGGGACAGGTGCCTGCTCCTCAGAACAAGCCCTCTGGGACCGAGCCTTTCCCACCATGTTCACTTCCTGCTGGGGACAGTAGCCAAGCACTGCTGACACTGAACAAACACCTGGGTTTGGGGATGGGACCACACATGCTCCACAGCAGGAAATTAATCAGAGGTGCACTTCTCTACCTACTTCATTCATTTTCATGCCAAGTCATTCGTTTTACCACCACTGCTTTTGGGGTTTTGGCAGGCTTATGCCACAGCAGCCTACCAGTGGGTGCTGGTTAGTGACTGCAGAGTGACACACACAGCTTCCAGAATGATATATTATCTCATATAATATATAATATTATATATTATCTCATGTAACACTTATTGGGGGTTCCTTGGCTTGATGGAAGAAGCTGTTCCTGCTTAATCCCAAAACTGAGTGCACACTCACAGTTCTCAGACACTACAAGGAGCACTCATCTTCTCTGAACTCTTCTAAATACTCTTTGATCTCTGAGCACATTCCCTGCATTTCAAGTCCTGTACTGAACTTTATTGAATACTGTAGCTGATGCACAGTACACTTTTTTTTCCAACTGTACATGCAGAGCACTAGCAGGAGCCATTAAAACATAAACCACATATTACAACACACACACAAAAGATTCTTATACTCAAGCCACAAAAAGCCCCAGCAACAAAACCAAAACACACTCACCCCAAGAAAGTCAGCCAGCCAGTGTGAGGCTGAGGAAATCAAACAGAAGGCTATAAAGCTCTGCTGCTGCAAACCTCTAACTGGTAAGGTCAAAATGCTAAGGTCAGCAGGAGGTCAACTGCAGGAAGCTGGGCCTGACATCAGCCTGATGGTGAGAAACACTGGGCATGCAGAATAGGAAGATAAGTGTATTTGAAGATACCAGTGAGCTACAAATGATCAAGAATCCTATTCTGGATTAAAAGGACATCTAAGTTTTATGTGCCAGAGGCAGAACCAGAAGACAGCCAAAACTATTTATAACCTTTGATTGTGTAACTGACCAGTAACAAATGTGCAATTTGTTGCTAGCAACAATTATCCTCTGTGGAACCCAACCAGAAGAGACACTGGGAATGTGAAATACTGGATTTGCACTAGTGGAGGGATAGAAATGTCAACGACAACCAGAAAGATGGGGCCTGGCTTTGGGAGGCACTGAACATCCACAGCTCCTACTCACCTTACTTGGCACTGGGAATATTCAGCACGTCAGGAACACATAAAAAACCAAAACCAAACCAAATTAAACAAAAAAACCCCCACTACCCCTCCCCCACAAAAAAAAACCCTAAACACATGAGTTTTGGAAATCAAAGTTGCTGAGAAATCAAGCTTTGGAATATAACAGATCTCTCTTTTTTTTTCTCCTGCAATTCAGCAGCCACATTTCTCTTCTCTTTGAGACCTCCTCAAACACTCATCTGAGATGTTAGACTCTACCTCTGAGTAAATAGGATGATGCCCTGTTTCACCCCAGGGACTAAGCAGTAAATTGAATTATCTCCAAAGAGATTGATAATGTCATGTGTTTGTATTTCATCTTTCAGCCTGTAAGCACCAGGGTGTAATAAAAAGCATATTCCTCTCACAACTAGCTAATTACTTTTTAAGAAAAATGCCAGAAAAAGAATTAAAACCACAAAAGGTCCCAAATTCACTGATGGTGCACACCTTATTTCAGCTCTTCCCTATTTAACGTTCCCATCTCATCATCCTACTTCCCCCTGCACAGAATGATGACTTTAGACAAGCAAAAGCTATTTTATCCCCTAGGTTCGCTGTCCTGCTTATAGAAAAATGAACACACCCTCAAATGTCCACATGAGATATTCTAGTCGGTACACAACCTGACTCACCACTGAGCTGTCCTCATTGCTCCTTACACTACTCCATCAACACAGCATACTTGTCAGTAAACATCTCTGCCAGGTGCATGTACATGAACATACAACACAACACACAAGACAAATTCCAAACCTACCAAGCAATGAAGACATAGGTCCAAGTCCTCTTACCAGGAGCTAACTATCTCAGTGAACACTGCACAGCGATAAGCAAGAACAAAGCGTAAGAATCTGCTAGAAAGAATACAGCTGCTTGAAAGGAACCAGATGAACTGTGTAGATCTTCAAACCGAATCTTCAACACAACAGCAAACAATTCTGCAAGCAGAGAGGCCTGGGAAATAGAAGAAATTGTCCTGGTTTGTCTCAACTGTACAGTAACAGCTCCATCAGTACGACAACTTTTAACCATGAGATCAGCACCAGAGCAAAACCGAAGTACTCAGCAACTGAGGCAGGCTAAAGAACACAATTTCACAAACAACAGTGTGCACAAAGATCTGACTCGATGGTTGAAGGGCCAGAAGTCAAGTAACTGTTTCAGTAGTGGCTGGTGGGGAATGAAGATACTCCTATCTGCCAAGGAGGACAGTTTTATCACTGGTCCATATGCATACTGCTGGCTTGGGTGGCATTTGTGATTCTAAATCATTACTTCCTGAAAATCCCACCCTTAGAGCCCAACCTAGTATGTGAAATCCACAAAGCAGTACATGGCCTGATTTAATTCATGACTGGCATCAGCAACTAATAAAACTTTGTTTAAATACACCACTTTTAACCCTGCTTTGCACCTGTAATTCTTGTTTATTTTCTTAAGGCAGGGTTGATTCCTACCTAGTGGTGTAAAGATTAAAAAAATCCTGACTGCCACTTGTTAACTCTGCATATGGTACCCTCCCAACCACGAGGACTCACTACATCTACAGATATTTACTGTAACAATAGTATAATCTCGTTGCTCACTGGACAAGTCAAATGCTCATTTTTGCTGGAGTTTCAATCATATTGGAAGATGGTGAGACACTCATCTGTTTGTGAGACAATCCGAATCCAACTGAAATGCACAGAACATTTGAATATCATTTTGTAAGAACTGCAAGTTTAAGAGTGTTGCTGACTTTCTTCTCTTGTGTACTTATCAACGCATGTAAATTCAATAAAGTGCTTAATTCATTTATTTAACAGAAGAAGCAACAAATTTACTCATATAAACAAACTACTTCTAGGAATCAAGAGGCTCTTGGACACTTGAAAATGCAGGAAAATATTCTGTGGGAATGACCTCCTTCCACTGAGATTGAAGGAAATTTGGGTCCTATCCTGTGGAGGCACTTAGGACACCCCAGTTAACTGGACTGAAAAGTTACTAAGTATCTCTGAAAGACCGGCTGAAAGTCTTACCCGACGCCTTTTTACTTTATAAAATAACGGTGGGCTTTAAAAAGAAAATAAATTATTAATTCCTGGCCAGTTTCTCCGTTTTGAAAGGTGCATTCAAAGGAGTTACATGTCACTTGCATCAGCTAGCTGGTATCACAGCCAAAATTCTCCCTTTCAGTTAAGAAAGAAGACCGAGCTGGTACCTGGGAACCACGCAGAGCTTGCTCCCTGTAGGATGCCTGGCCCAGCACACCGCAGCCTGCCTCCAAAATCTGAGCCGAGGCTGAGGAGACGAGAGAGGCTTGTCCCGGCTCACTGCAAGAGCATAAACTCGGGTCGTTCAAATGAGCCACGGCCCGAACGCTTTAAAATTTGTTACAATTTTTATGGCTGAGGCAGGCTGAGCACAAAGACCGATTATGAACCCCTCCGAACAGCTGAAATTTAATTACACCGGGTTTTTACATTTATTTCCCCACACCGCCCATTTCAGGCGCGCTGCCGCTGTGACCGGACCCAGCCGCGACCGAACCCGGGGCAAAAAGCACCCAGGAGCCGAAGCAGAGTTCAATCCGATCAGATTTGTAAGGCTCATCTCGCCGGGCCCCTGCGGCGGATCCCGGGGCGGGGGCAGCGGGCGGCCCGGCCAGGCCCCGGCTCAGGGCCCCGGCTCAGGGCCCCGGCTCCACAGCGCCCTTCCCGTCCCACGCCGCGCTCCCAGCACCTGCCGGGCGGTGGTCCGCGACCTCCGGCCCCGCTTCCTGCAGCGCCCGGCTGCCGCAGCCGGCATCTTCTGGAAGCTTCCCGGCCGCCGCAAACGCAAGCCGCGCCGAGCCGGGGGCAAACGCCGCCGCGGCTTCCGCACGCCTCCGGCAGACCCGGCGCAAACCCGGCCGCGGCCTTTCCCTCCCCCGCTTCCTTCTCTCGCCTCCCGGCCGCCTACCTCCGCCGGCAGCGTGCGCCTGACAGGGGCAGGGCTGGAAACGGCTACGGCGCCAGGGGAGGAGCGCTGCCTGCCGGAGCGACCACCGCACAGCCCAGCCCCCTCCTCCCGCGGCAGCCACCCTCACCTCCGCGCCGGCCGCGGCTCCGGCAGGCCTCGGTCAGCGGGGCCTGGCTCCCGGCACTACAGCCAGCCTCTACGGCAGCTCCCGCGATTGCTCCATAGGGAAAACGCGTAGCCCGGAGCGGCTTTGGGCAATCGGCGTGCCGCCTCCTCCTCCTCCCACCTGCCCCCGCGGCGGCACCGAGAGCGAACCTGGCCCAGGCCGGCAGTCAGGAGAGCTGTAAGCGCTCTCCCGGGGCTCGGTGCTCGTTCCGGAGCAGTGCGACCGGCCCCGGGGAGCATCGGGTGCCGCCGGGCCTTGCGGAGGCCGGTAGGGGCTCACGGGAGGTTGTGGCTGGGATGCTACGGGGGACGGGGCAGGCGCTGCCCGCCGCGGAAGGCTGTAAAGGCATCCCTGGCCCCTGCCTGAGTGCCGCCCGCGAGCAGCACTGCGCACCCTGCACCCGGGTTGTTTCGTGCCATCACACACGCTGCGCGGCAGGGCCGCGTTAAACACCGTGTCACCTGTGGGCCTTGGAACCCACCGTTCCTGAACGCCAGGGCTGTCTTGGGAAAGGTGCTGCCTGCCCTTAAAAATGCTGCCGTTCCCTGGGAACGGGTTATTAACAGGGCGTTGTGTCACCCCAACCCGTTCTGCTTTGAGGCAAACCACATCCCCCCCCAAGTCCTCGTTGAGATGAAAAAGCAGGAGGAGGAAAGGGGGGAGGAGGGATAAAGCTCGGGTTTTGTCTCTTTCCTGTGGCTGCGCTGGGGGCTTCATAACCTGCCCCTGCTTTATATGCTGACATAAACCAGCTCTCTGACAACTCACAACGGGACAGGGCTGCGTGTGCTCTTGATGCTCACGGTTCGGATGGAAACAGCACAAGGAATTCCTAGAAGGACCACAGAACCACGCACGCTTTAGAAAGCAACGTCCCAGGTTCCAGCCGTAAGCAGCTCTCCAAGGAGCAAAATTAAAAGCGAGGAAGTCTGCCAGCCATCGGGGCGGGGCGGGGTGTGCCCCGTCTATCCCAAAGCGAGCCGCTGAACAGCGCCCACGAGGGCTACATCAGCAGGTGTTTATTAGGTGCGCTTTTCTCCTACGGTAGCGATTACTCAGACGGAGGCGTAAGGTAACGCGCAGAGCTGCGCCCAGAGCCCCGACCCCGCCGGGAAGCCGCTCACTGCCGCCCATTGCTGCCCGAGCGCAGCGCCCGGCCGGCGCCTCACGGCACGCGCGCCCCGCGGAGCGGCACGCAGCCGCGCGCGGGCGCCACCTGGCGGCTGCCCGCGGCTCCAGGGCCGGGCGCCGGCCCCGCGGCCGGTACCACCCGGGGGCGGAGGGCAGGGCCTGCAGGTAGGACCCCGGCAGCTGCCGCGCTAGGTCCAGAGGCTACCGCTGCTCCCGCATCGCGGCTCTCTGCCTTCCCCTCAGCACCGGACACTAGTTTCCTTTACCAGGGTGCTCTACATCTCTCCCCCGAGGTCACTGGGAGCTCTGCGCTGCTAAAACATTCCCTCTCATCCCCCGGATCCTCAAGTCATCCATCGAAAGCATTGATCGAGAGATCAACTACAGCGACGGCATTCTGCCTGGTGAGCCACGCTGCACAGCCCAAAGCCAGCGCAGGGCCCCGGGGTGCTGGGGTCACTGCCTATTTTCACAGCCTTTGACGTACCAGGAGCCCGGCCAAGGGCTGGCAGGAACGGGTTCAGGTGGAGATGGGCTCTTGCTACCAAGAGAACGATTCACTCAGCAAACACCTATCAGGAGCAGGCTCAGCCTGGAGAAACTGTCCAGAAACACACAAGGCCAACTGTCAATGTGCCTCATGTGACTACTACCTCCACAGGAAACCATGGCAGGTTTTTTTAAGACAGGCACTTAACCTTGTTTAGACAGAAATAAAAGCTGCTTCTAAGTTTTCTTCTGTGCCAGATATTCATGAAAAAAAACCCCCACAGACAACTGCAACAGACTCAGTTTCATCATTTGACCTAGTTGCACTTTTCTTCTTGACAGTCTCTGAGTTTCTTACTCTCACCATGGCAGGAAAGAGAAAAAAGCATTCAAAACTTGAGGTGTGTGCAAATAATGCAGTTCCATTTGCCTAAGTCTGCAAAGCACCTAACAGTACACATGAGATTTCCTTTCTGTGTCAGTGTGTTAACCTGGAAGTGTGTGAGGATGGTCTAATATACTGTGTCACATCAAAGCATGAGGAAGAGAGGAAAAAGTGTCATGTGTTCCCCAGAACATGTGATGGGAGTGGTCCACCGAGAAGAAAGGGGATGGGAGATAGAACAAAGCAGGTTTCTAACCACATCCAAGTTCAGGAGGGTAAGAGACTTATCAGTTCCCCCAGAAGTCTGGAAAACGTTATGCTGCAGCAAAAAAAAAGCTGCTTTGCTTATCCCTGTCTAACATCTAGGGCTCTACACAACCTACATCTCTCCCCAGACACTATAAAACCTGGTATGCATGCTCTCCAATGGGCCATGGGAACAACAGCATCTGTTCTTAAAGAGTCTGCCACTCCTGCTTCATACTGTGTTTATGATTGGAACCTTCCCTTCTTGACAACAATAAATACAGTTTTAGAACTTCTGAGTTGCTGATATTATACTCTGATTATCAAGAAAACAGTGAGCTAGACAAGATCAAACAAGGCACAACCTATACCAAAAGAGAAAGGGAATATAAAAGTAACACTGTTGCATTTAAATCTTTAACAGAGACATTTAGTAAGGGAAATTCTACAACTGCTGCCTGGCTGTTCAGAAGGAACGGCACTTCCTCAGAACCCTGTACAATGAGAACAAGGCGGCATTCCTAAAAATGGGAACGTAACTCCCATTTTCATCTGCTAACACTCTTCACCTCTGTGCATGCAGGTGTAAGTAATATAGTCAAAATGACCGAATTGCTCCAGGAAGACACAATAGCAGGTTACAGAGATCTGCTACAAGCAAAGCATATGCTTGATGGCAAATCTTTTCCCTGTTTCCTACATTAGATATTCATCAGGGTCTGACTTCTAATTGGATGCAAATAAAGGATATAACAGGTTTTTGCATATGAAGTGAAGATATAGAACATCTGTCTCCTTACAGCCTTTCAATGTACCTTATGTGACACTAAGCTAAGAAGAGGTTTGCCTCATCAGCTTGTAAGAAAAGGTTTGAATTTGAAGAACACTGCAACAGAATTAAATCATTCCACTGCTGCTGTGAAAGGTGCTTCTCTGGTCTCCCTGCACGCTCTCAGGTGATAAAATGACAGGTTGGGCAAAATCAGTTTCAGCGCCAAAAAGATGGACTACTGGTGTAGAAGGTCACAAAACAGTATTAATTGTCTTATATCATCTCAGTCTTGAAAGGTGATCCAAAAATATAGGCTGGTGCTTTGGAATAAAGCTCACATTGCTGGCTAGCACTAGCCATGAGAGCTCTTTAAGATATTTAAGGCATAGGCTTAACTGCAAGTGGCATACCTCTCCTGCTCTTTTAGACTCTTAGGGTAGTAATTTACACTGGGTTTCTACTTCCTCAGCAGCCCAATTCAGTAACTGTTTTTACTGATACAGCATAGCCATTTTGTGACCTTTTCAGAAAAAGCCACAGCAAATCTGACTATGAGTCAGTGCCCTGGAATGAGCTTACATGTTTATACCTTACAGCATGTGTGAACACTGACATGAAATAAAATCCTGGTTAGAAAATAGCCACACAAAATACCTGCAAGGTTCCCAGAGCAGAGCTAAAAAAGAGAATCGCCCACGGCTGCTTCCCCCACTCCTTCCTCTGCTGCAGAATGTATCTAAGAAAAGTGCATCCCAGCTTTCTTCCAGCCTGTAATTAAAGGGCATACATAAAGGAGGCAAAGTTCAAGACCAGATCTAAAATGCATGTTATAGATTCAGGTATGGAACAAAGCATTCTAGTGCCAAGGATGGAAGGACAACATTTGAGGGTGTCTAGAATAACACCAGCAATAGATTCCCATGCTTCAGACTGTTCAGTGGCGTGAGAAACCTGCACTGGATCCTGCTGCCTGGGGAGTCTGAGAATAGTAAATGTTCAGCTACTTCAATATGCTTCTGGCCCCAAACACACAGACAGCACTTTGGAGACACAGAGAGGAAGCACAAAGAAGCTGACCTAAGTCCCATCAGTCAAGGGTCCTGGGCTGACTTCAATTCCAACCTTAGACCAATTTCACAGGTACAGAATGAGAGGCCAAATGTTACAAAGCTGTTAGACCTTGTTTCCTGTCTTCTGGGAACACAGGGGAATTCTCTTCAGCTGTCTTGGGTCTGAGTTCTGATAGCATGGCAGGCAAAAGGAGCTCAGCTGGCCAGGTACTAGAGTGGAAGAGAAGTCAGCTTGTACAGATCCCACTGCTGGTTTTCTTTTCTCACATGGCAGGATGGAGGCAAGAAGATGGAAAGGTCAATTTGAATCGCACTGTACAACGATGTACCAGAGTCAAAGCTTCCAGAAGTCATTGCAAATACTCAGCTATGTTACAATGGAAATTTCAGACTTACAGTTCAGTGTGTTATATTTTAATACTGCCTCCTGGGCTACCTCTGTGCTCTGCTTGCAATCACAAGGGTGTCACCATTTGGGATCACATAGTGCCTATGTGGCTACAACAGGGTGATGAAAAGAGCTACTGCTAAGCCAGAAGAGCAGGACAGCATTCATACCACATTTATAGTTGTCCTGGAATGTGAGCTAGACTTTGGAAACAGAAAGAGCAGAGTTTGCAAAGAGGCCCTTTGCTGGCTTTCTCAGACCTCATTTTGGGAACCACTGCCTTAAGAATGTCATAAATGACTGAGTAAAAAGATGTGCATTCAAAACTGGTAATAGGCATAATCCATAAAGAACAGCTAATACCAAATGGCTTTGCCTACAGCAGCGTGTATATACACAATCATGAGAGACAAGTGCCACTGGAGTAAGAGTGCACTGACAGAGCAGGTGACTGAATGCTAGAGAAGGAAAGAACTGGGCAGCCCCTTCTGGACGGCGAGTTCCAGGGGATCTGTCATCCTGCCCTAAGTAGACAAGCATTAAGTTCTCAAAACTCTGTTGAAAAGACTCACAGCAGGACACGCCAGTCTCCATAGCAGGGAAGAATGAAAGGCAGAGGTTTTGCTGCCATTAGAATGCACAACTGTCCCTAATTTCTGTCAAACAGTAGATGTCTCCCTTGGCCAGTGTTTGAAACGTGTGTAAAATGTTGTTAGGGTACACATCCACAGCCAGCATGACAACTCGTTTTTTCAGCCTACGTTCCCATCATGCCTCACAGGAAAATCCATGGGGGACGAAAGATAACAGTGAGTGGAAACCCTGAGAACAGAGGCCCATGAAAACAGCAAATTATAAACTCTACTGAAGAGATTTTCTTCAGAAAGATCACAGGTCTCGTGCTTTAGTCATGGCCTGTTCCTTTGCCAGCAGGTTCAGAGAGAGTGATCTGTGAGAGCTAAGTGATTTCTTTCAAGTAAGCTGCTCACGATGACTACAGAAACCTCAAGGATTACAGTGCACAAACAATGGGAGAAAAGCTGCTTCAAATAATAAACCCAGACAATGGAGTTGCCATTATGGTAGCAATGCAAAATATGGACAGGGATTTAAATGAAACGGGTGATATCTGTATACTTTGGAGGGCTCACGTGTGCCAAATTTGGCAGCATGAGTGTTCATATTGCTTGTTGCTCCACCCCTTGAACAATGAGGCTAAACCCCATATGTGCAGGAGTTGGTAGAGCACAAGCAGTTTTGCTAATCACACTGCATGCAAAAGCAAAAAGACAAAGGAAACTAGTAATGCTTAGACTAGCATTGGGGAAATAATTAAGCATGAATAAAATATTGTATGTGGATTTGAAATGAATGTTCTTGGAAACAATTGTGCTGGTTTCAGTTGTGCTGCTTTCCCCCCAAGTTTCACAAAGTAATTTGCATGTCATTTAAATAAATACCATAAATTACTGCAAACTTTTTGCTTTTATTTACATAAACCAAAATGCTCATTTCCATTATTGTTTGGACTACCTGACAAGAGCGAAACGCAGAGGGGACAGAGGAAACTTGTCTCCCCCCAAAATACTACAAATTCCTCATGTGAGAGCCAGAAAGCAGGACCCCATCTTTAGCTTTGCCTTACACAGCACATAAAGCTCTGTATGTGCACAGAAGTACAGGATCAGATCTTCCCATTGAGCCAAGCTGGAGCTGCAGGCTGGCCAAGGGTATCGGCCGCCCTGCACTTGTCAGGGTTTCACAGCCCTTCGTCAAACTAACAGCAGCCTCAGCACAGCTTGTCTACCAGCCAAGCCTGCTTTTCCTGGCATACCTTAGTTCTCTGCAGCTTAAGCACACACAGCAAACAACTCCTCTACAGGCATACTGAGCTTACACAAGCCAGCACAGCACTAACAGCATCTGCAGCAGATACTCGGCACAGCTTTCACATGCTGGGAGGTGAGGACACTGTTAACTCACGCTTCTCTGATGAATTCTCTGTTGCTCTTTGAGAAAACCTATGAGGATCAACTTCAACCACCATAACTTACAAGGCCTACACTCTGATGCTCATCTTCTCACTGCCATTCAGTGTTATCAATATGTCACCAATGTGATTTCACCTCTGAAATATTTGCCTTCCTTCTTGACTAGTAACACCTCTTAGAGACCTTCTCAAACCTGCTTTCTCCTCTCACCCCATCAAGGGGTCAAGAGCATCCCATTCAGAACCCTTGCCATCCTGTGCCTTCAGACAATTATAAAGAAATCACATGACAAATACAGAAATCCAGACAAAGGTGAGTACAAGGTAGACTAAGAAGTTCAGTAGGAGCACATCTCTCTGCAGGATCATACGGAGCCTGTTAGCCACTGAAACTACATACAGGTGCCACCACCTGAAAAACCAAGTGACCCAACCATCTGCAAATGAAGGAACTGAGTGTCTAGCATAAATGATTTTAATGTTCTGGCCATAAGGCAGTAAGTGATCATTCAAGCTGCTGACCTGTGAAAACTGCCTGCAGGTTTTCTCCTCAATGCTTTGTTGGCATCTGGTTGCTCTCTCCAGTCTGAAAGGAAACCCAACAAATGTTCTCCTCTCTCCTCACACAAGCTTGGGCTGCTTTTCCACACAGTCTGTTGTAAAAGACATCCAACATTAAACTGCAAGCCAGATGAACTCATTATACAGATGTTCCTTTCACAGAATAACATCCTGTAGTCTCGATTTCTAAGGCTGCTTTTTATCTTATAAACCAAGGGATTCAGCCTGATCCCATCTTGGACACAAAAGCATTTACTTTCCCTGGACTTTTCTTAGTGGAGTCTTAAGTTTTGCTTCACCACTAAGGAAGTAAAATTGACTGGGTCTAACTTCATCATTTCCAGGTATCACTAGGGTGTGCTGTAGATCATAAAATTTCAGTAAAGCACAGTTAACAGGGAAACTGCTGCTGCACTAAGTATTTCAAATTAGAAGCAACTCAACACTGACTCAAATTCCCTTTAAACAACATACACTCTCGAGAGGTAGTACAACATGTTAGCAATTTAAAACATTTTTGTTGGTAATGGGCTTGGTAAACACAGCATGGTACCCAGAGAACTAGAGTCAGGCAGATAATGAGAGTTAAGCTGCACCTAGCCAACTAAATCCAGGCATGCAGTCTGGTGGGAATGGAATAAATGGGACTAGAACCAATGCCCATATCAAACCTGGTGGCAAGCTTTCTTCAAAAAATATTACCAGACTGTTTAAGTCACTGGAACTCACAAAGATAAGTGAGGGCTGGGGATGCAGAGTCAAGGGCTGAATGATATTTATACCAATTAACACACATAAAAAATGATGCTCCAATTCCCAGTGGAGGTAACCTAATTCATCACTGGAGACTGCACCTCTCAGGTATCAGCTCTTAGTACAGGGGTGCTCAGCACGGAGTGACACTGGGAAGAGGATCACAGCCTCTGTGGGAAGTGTGAGCTCCCAGCTCTGGGCTTCCACCCACTTCCAGGCCCTGCAAGAGGTGGGACCCTTTGCTACCACCTGCACCCAACACACTGCTCAGCTCTGGGGAAGATACACCTTCCCTCTCTCTATAGCCTTCAGCCTAGGGAAGAAACAGATATCCTGGCACTGTCCTTCAGTGCCCAGTACAGTCACAAAGCTGTGGTGGGATAACAAACCCAGCATAATAAGGATGCTGAATCAGAAGAGTTTTTAAGCACACCCTTAACTTTAAGCCTGTATTTACACTAATAACCACAGACTCAAATGCAAATTTAAAAACAAGCACCTATTTAAACACTAACAAAGGCTTAAATGGCTTACTGGGCCGAGGCCCCAACTGTCAAGACATATCCAGTATGCCATAGTTAGTGGTAACAGCAAACAGAATTATCAAGTGATGCTTCAGCAGGCTGTATGAACTGAGTTTGGTAGTCTTAAACCATGAACCACATATTCATTATTATAACAATTTGTACTACTATTTGTAGCATCTAGGGAACCCCAATCAGGGCTCTATTGTGTTATAGACTGTACAAGCACAGAAAAATAGGATGGCTCTTATAATGAGTACATCACAAGCCCTACTACCATAATTAACATTGATTAGCATCGATGCAACAGCATGGGAAGACAAAGATTGAGCCAGTTTGGGAGCTGAGGTACTCTCTCACCCTTTAAGGTGGCTCCACTGGTTCCCAACTGCAAAACAGAGGGCAGGCTGTTTCAGTGGAGAGGGCTGCAGTCTCCAGTGCTCCCAGTAAGCAACTCCCATGCACACATTCTAGGACACGGGATTCAAAGAGACATCTTTGTCACTAATCCAGTCTCTGTCATGAACAACTATATCACACAATCCTGCCCTTAAAATTATCAAGAACCATTACAAACCAGTTAAGAGTACTACTTCTTCCTACTCAGGGCATACACCTCTGTCTATCACTCAAGCTGGCTGAAATGGTTGGACCTGAATACTGAAGGAAGACTGGGATTTACTGCTACAGATGACCATCAGTTTGAAATGGAATGGCTAGAATTGACCTAAAAATCACAAGAGAGAGACCTTAACAGACATGGGATGTGGAGCTGCACATAATAAACTTCCTCTCTCCAATATACAGCCCTTGCTAGATCTGTCATGATCATATGCAACTTCTCATCGTAGCCCATGGCACTGTCCCAGGTTTGCCTTTAATACTAAAGCAGTTTTTCCTTTCCAGCTGTAGGGAAGTGTTGACAGGTCTGTAATGCCAGGAATAAAAAACCTGAGCTACCAGCATGACTTGGAAAGATGAGCAAGTTTACACAAGAATGATTTTTTTAATCTTTATTTGCCAAAATACTGCCTGGGGGACTCACTGGAAGACAAGTATTTGTGGCAACTTCTCACTCACTTTTAATACTCTACTTATGTTATTTGCAAATTTGGAGAGGGAAATCCAAATACATACACTTCTCTATATGTACTTCTTTCAAGTTTGCTCATTACATTCATTAAGCTATTTAATTCTCAAGGATCTACTGGAGATAGAGTGAAGACCCCCTGAACACCAGTTAAGAATAAACCTGTAATGAGAATAAATTGCACACACATATCAATTGCTACAAGTCTTGTAAGGACTGAGACCTTTCTGCATAAGCATCTGCTGCAGAATTAAATCCAATACAGTAATAAAAGCCCTCTCCACCCAAATCAAACAATGGCAGTGTAGCTGTTATCCGATCAGTTAAAAGAATAAACCTTTTAAATAAATAAATTTCCACTACACCAATTTATGTCACTGTGGTACTTAAGGCGAAACCTTTTAAAGGAATAGATTTACTGTGCATACAGATCTCCACTGGGTATGTGTAATTATGCAAAGCAAAGGCATTACTTTTAAAGTGGATGAATGGGTGATACTTTTTGATTTACTGCTAGAAACAGAAAAATGGTAATGGCATGAAATAAGCATTTGCAAAAGCGTTTTGGCAGACTGAAAATGTTTGATTTACCTAGGGCATCCATCAGGTTCTACATTTTAGATCAAAGTAGATAAATGGAAAGGCAAATGGATATTTGGAAAAAATCTACAGCTTTTCTGTCAGCCCTGCAAGTAAGTTAAATGTTTGGAGGGGGAAGAGCCCAAGGCTCTTTGGATGGAAGCAAGCCATGATTCATCACAGCTCTGGCAAACACAGCTTTCTGTATTTACCTGGAAAGGTGAGAATTACATGGAAGTAGTTTTAACTTCCTGATTCTGAGATGTCATCTGAAGACAGCTGGCAAAGCTCAGCATTTCCATCTATCACTAGGTAACAGGTACCTGGAAATAGATAATGCACACTCTGGGTCATTTTCCACACAGCTACAAGTTGGTCTCTTGTTCTCTCTCTCATTCTCTCCTCTTCTGGCTTGAATTCACATTGAAGGAAATGCGTTTCAGTCCAAATATCACCCCCCATAACAAAACGCTGCCTTCTCAGACCCTTTTGAAATCTGCAATAGGAAAGCACACTGAAGGTAGGATAAGGTTTACAGGACAATTAGGTGTGACAGGTCAGAAGACTGAAGAACCCAAAATCAGCTCCTTCCTAAGGCAGAATTCTTCCATGAGGTTCCTACTGAAAACATGACTTCCAAGTGCACCACGGTCCTGCTCTGAACTCCTACACCAAAATGCATCACCAGGAGTGGTGTAGTTTATGCATTGTGCCCAATCCTTGAAGCATCATCAGACCTATGGTAGATGCGTTGCACAGACGGTCTGAATGTGCACAGTAAACCCAAAACGTCTGGGGCACATCCAATCTGTTGTGCTTGTGAAAATCCACAAGAGCCCCAGCCACATCAGATGTACTGCAAGCGTGCACAGCACGTGCAGTGGGCACAGATTTGCTACACACACAGTAGAAAGGATTTGCTTGCTTGCTGAGAAAGGGCTGAGATTGCTGGACATCTGGAAATCTTGAGACACATACAGAACCCTTGAATATAACCTCTTGAGAAAGTGGCTGGCTGGGGAAGGACACGTCTGGAGAAATTCAACATTGTGTCCCTCTCCTTGCTCTGTCAGGAAATAATGCAGAGGGGGATATATGGCCTTTCCAGCTCTCTCCACATCATTATCAATATTAACAGCAATTCTATCAGCTGCTTCTGCATCCACTTATTCTTCAGAAGGGTTGCCCAGCTCTTAAGAAGCCAAAGAGCAAAACTCACATCTTTTGCCCAGATAGGTAAAGAAAGCCAGCAGGACTTATAATTACACAGTAACAGAACTGGCTGCCCTCTAGGATACTCACTTCATAGATTTATCACAACAACGTTAGCAGATGCTTGCTCCTGCTGACATAAATGGCCTGTTTTTAACTTAGCTTATCCTTGAGGTTACCCAGAGGCTGTGGAAACTCCATTCTTGCAGATATTCAAAAACCATGTGGACAAGATCCTGGGCAACCTGCTCAAGCTGACCCTGTGTCATGGTGTAAGACAGCAGGCAGCTAAAACAGCCACACAGATGTTCTCTCCCTCCCCTTCCCCAGAGAGATGAAGGAGAGGCTCGGTGGGGGTGAGTGAGGAAAAACATCAAGATAAAGACAGCCTAACAGGACAGAAAAGATAATTAGTAATAATAACAAATATACAAAACAAGCAATGCACAACACAATTGCTCAGCACCTGCAGACCACCGATGCCCAGCTGGTTCCTGAACTATGGTCCAGCCCCTGGGCAGCTTCCCCCAAATTATATACTGATCATATGGTCCAGAATATCCCATTGGCCAGTTTGGGTCTGCTGTCCTCACCATGTCAGCTTCCTTGCTGGTGAGGCAGTGTGGGAAGCTGAAAAGTCCTTGGCTGAGTGTAAACATTGCCCAGCAAAAACCAAAACATTAGTGTGTTATCAACAGTATTATCATCTGAAATCAGCTACTAAGAAAATTAACTGTTCCAGCCAAAACCAGGACACTCTTGATTTATGCTGAGCAGTCGGGCTAAATGATGCTCCTTCCAACCTCCACTGTTCTGTAGTTCTGTGATGAAGATTTGTCCCTTCTGTTTTGAAGATGCATTTGCCTTCCAAGAAGTAGTTCACTGATCACAGCTCTATCATACTGTATACAAAGAGTTCAAAGATGTTGCATTTGAGGAGCAGGCCAAATCCTCTTCGGCGATCAACAAAACCAACACAAACAAAAAGTTATGAAGTTTTACTAACAAAAGAAAGAACACAAAAAGACCAAGGAGGACAGTGCTATTCCTCTGTCACTAGTGAACAGCCCTTTATGTATAGGTTTTTACATACACAGCCTCTCAGATGAGATGGAAGTCACACATCTTCAGAGCAGGGTCAGCAAGCAGCATCCAGACCTTTTGTACCTAATATGCCTTCCAGTCTCCTCAAGCTTGTTTTTAGCTATGCCTCTCATGCCAACAGCAGGCTACAGACTTCCACATATATAAACTCTCCAAATCAAGACTCAAGACTAAGACCACCAAATGCAAGATGCATGTACACATTTAACAGCTGATGCACCTATGCAAGCTCAACATTTGCACACACCCAGGCATACCTGAAAGTTACACTTTGTCTGTAGAAAAAGTCACTGCAAGCTTCCATGCAAGGAGCAAACGTTAAAATATTGAGCTAGAAGTAAGGCCAGACTGTATTTCTGCTCCTGTAAATCAGCACTATATGTATATATTAAATCCAGTCCCTTGATGTGTCCAGTTTCAGTGATAAAAACTCAGCGAGCAGGGCAGAAGTTACTGGGCAGAGATCGATCTGCTTGCTTGTTGTCCTTGATTGGCACTAATGCGACGCTTTCTCCTTGACTGTAAGAGGTGCTTTTGTGATTTGGGAGCATAAAGAAATTCTGCTCCTGACAGATTTATACAGTAGGAATACGCTAATGTCCTTTGACCTGCTTAAGAATAAATACGACCTACCAAATTGTCATTTTTATGGGTATTTACAACTGAGGCACTTTGTAAACCTAAGAACTAATATTTCCCAAAGGAAATCTGTGCTCTCCAATCTTGATAAATTATTGAAAAATACAAGCCACTACCAGCCCTACAAATTTTCTCTTCTATTTCTCCTATTTTTAGTTACACAGGAGTTGTCAAAGCAGATTGGACTACTGATCTATTTCACTGGGTATGAGGCTGCAGCCATGGCTAGTGCTTCAGAGGAATCCTATAATATTTTTGGCTATTTGATCAAGGCTGTGTAAAAAAAATTCTTTCCTGAAAGTTGAAGGTTTTCAGTGCCCAATTGAAGTATTAGCCCTATAATTCTTTAAGCTCTCAAATTACTATCAGAGAAGTATTACAAACTGTAATTTCCACAGCCCAAATGCCACCAACTGCATTTGCTCTCAAGAATTCTTCAGCTCATGCTTTAAACAGATAACACAAGGACTAAAATGAGCCACTCAAGTTCACCCAAACTCCAGTGCTCACCACCTCATGGGTGTAATGCAGATACTCCAGTGCTCATCACCTCATGGGTGTAGTGCAGATACTCCAGTGCTCACCACCTCATGGGTATAGTGCAGATACTCCAGTGCTCACCACCTCATGGGTATAGTGCAGATACTCCAGTGCTCACCACCTCATGGGTGTAGTGCAGATACTCCAGTGCTCACCACCTCACGGGTGTAGTGCCGATACTCCGTGAGTTTAGCAACTCATTACTGACCAATTACATCCCTAGTTTTTCTTCTTTTTTTTTAATTCTGCAGGCCAGGTGACCTAGGAAGCACTCTGATCTTTCGAGGTCCCTTCCAACTCCTAACAGTTTGTGATTGCTGTATCTCAGCTCCACTTCATCTCACCAACACACCCCACTCGCCACAGATCTCTTCCACCACCTCCACGCTGCCTCTGCCCACAAAGGCTTTCAGAAAAGCCAAACTAACTACCCACAGGGAGAGATGGAAACTAATGAGATGAGGAGCTCTGCCCTTCAGCGTCTTCCTCAGCACATGACTGTACCTCTATAGCTCAGCCTTAAGGAAACAGATTTTTGACATGAAACTCATCATCCTCATCCATATTGGAATGGTGGAAAGCCATTTCCTTTTACTCTTATCCTCCAGCTGAAAGTTGATAGAAAGTCAACACTATTCAGGACAGTATCTAAGACATGAGACTGTCAGTAATTTTCCAGCAGAAGCTTATTGTTTCTCCTCTTGGTTATATCCCTGTACAACAGTACAGATCCATTCAACACATCAGATTTTGACTAAAGCATCATGACGTGATGTTCATCTCTACTTTTACTCCATTTCTAAGGGCAGCTGCTTTTCTATTTTTCTTTGCACATCTGTGGACAACAAAATCTTTTCTCTATCACAAGAATGTCTTCATTAAGTCAGTTTCTGCCTTCAGCTTATTCTTAGTCTTCTGCATACTATAATCTATGTATATGCACAAGAAAGGCTCTAGAGGCAAACTGAAAAAGCAGGAAGCTGGAATAAACAACGAAGCAGAAACTGCAGGAAACTTGAGCATCTCTCTTCTTGCCCTTACTGGGCTGTTTTCCTTTTCATCCTTGTTTACTGCTGAATTTGGGATTCCTCCTACAGTTGTATGAAACATGATTTCAATATCCTCTGCTTTGTGATAGGAGTATGACATGGCACAGCTAATCCAGTGATTGTGGCACAAAGTCAAACAATTCTGAGTTTAACTACTATCTTGAACACTTAATTTCACATCAGATTTTAGACACTTAAATATACACTTAAACTTTTAGACTTAATGTTTTTCTCTAAGTAATAAAAAGGTCCTAAAATCCTGACCAATTTATCAGCACCTGCCCCCACACTGGCTATTCCATCTCCCTTTACACAGGTAGTAGGACAGAAGTAGGAGCTGCATTTGAATGTACAACCAATAGCCCAGCAATCCATACAACCAAACAGCATCTCCATCCCACTCATTTCAAAGAGAGTGACATGCTCTGGAAAAAGAAATTATGAAGCACTAATGTTTGCTGTCTGACACTGAATTTACTTTGTGAAACAATGAAAATCTGACAGTGACAGGAAAGAGGGAAGTTAAACATAGATAGTCATTTCAGCCCAAATCAGCAAAATCCCTTTTTGACATGTTGAAAAAAACCCTACCAATTAATAAAATCAACAGATTTTTAATCAAGATAATTGCCCTCACACATCTTTTCCTATCCTTAAGTGTTTAACAAGAAACATCTTGGGTTCTCCTTACCTTTACTACTTCTGAAGCTTCAAGCTGTAAGCAAAGAAACAGACTGTGTTGTGAATTTAAACCCTTTTGCCTGATGAAAGGCTTTCCTATTTGCAGTGCAGACTGTTTTTCTCCCTAAAATTATCTGTGCATTTAAGGATAGGGGTGAAAAAGCATCTAGTACTCTCGATATTTCACTAGAAACCACCTGGCCTTACTTTTAGTTCAGCTGCTGCATCCGTTTCCTCTGCTGCAGACATACAGAGGCTGACAGGAAGGAGCAACGGTTGTATCTGAGCAAAGCACAGGGGAGAAAGGGATAGATTTCCTAAGGGAAATAAGCTTTTGATCCCTAAAACAAGTGTCACTAAGAATTGAGCAACAGTTAAGAGTAGGGAAAAAATTGGTGAGAGGTTACATAATGCCCAATACAAACAATTTCTTCCAAGCTCTGGTGCAAGCAGCATGCCACTCAGAAGCAAGGAGCTAATGAGCACTGTTCCCTGACTCCTCTACAGCAGGAATCCAGCTCTGTCTATCTGAAGAATTTTAAGTTCTGATGGTATTTCTGCAGTGGAGGGTTGGGTCAATTCTACCACCCACCATGGAAGGTTAGTCCACAGAGAGGACCTCAGCCCAATTCTCCACCCTTTCTGACAATGAATCATTTAGGTCACATAGATAAATGCTGCAAGAAAAAAGCCACAGACAGTTCTGTTCCTAAACTCAGTTTTGAGGTTGTCAGCACAGCAACCACTGACTGCACGTTAGGGCAGAAGGGCAGGATGTAAATGAATACATAATACTAATACCTTCCGTGGTTTCTTTTTGAAGGCACATGCATATAAATCTGCTCTTCAAACCAAGGAGCTGTGAATTCCCAAGCCTAGATTTTGCAACAGGTATCACCCACCACTGCCATAACTATGCACCAAAGCTTCAACTTTCATCCTTTAGGAAAAAATGTCTCCCTGAGCCCATATACTAGTGACAGTGATCCTCAAACATAACCTACACCGTGAGAACTGACATAGTCCTAACTGAAGAGGCTGCAAACAGCCCAAAACTACAGCAAACACCCCTATTCATTTCTCTTGAGAGACTCATGCAGGAGGAGCTTGGTGGGACAGGTGCAGCAAACAAAAACTGGACTCCAATATATAATCTGTGGAGTCAAAATAATGGGAGGAAAGAGCAGCCCAGGGGCTGGATCAGCTGCCTAAATGACAGGGAAGAAAATTCTCCCAAATTAGCCACAAATCTTACAAACTGAGACTTTCAGCACCAAAAATACATTGTAAAATTGTTACTAGGCCCAGATAAAAATAATTAAGCTTTATGAATGGAATGTGGGTTTATTAAGACTCACAGAATCACAGAATTGTAGGGGTTGGAAGGGACCTCAAGAGATCATGGGGTCCAACCCCCCTGCCAAAGCAGCTCCCCAGCTCATACTGCACAGATAGGTGTCCAGATGGGTCTTGAATATCTCCAGAGAATGAGACTCCACCACCTCCCTGGGCAGCCTGTCCCAGGGCTCCCTCACCCTCACTGTGAAATACACTGATTTAGACCAAAGTCTATTACCACCACTGATTTTTATTTATCTAACTTCACTGAAGAGACACCCACATGGCACCAGGCATCCTTCCTGTACCAAACGTCACGTAAAGTCATTTCCCTACACAAACTGGCACTTAACATTCTCTCTGCTGGGTCAGAAGCTAACAGCAACAGCCACATGTGAGGCTTCAAAAATCTAACAGGACTTGCCCACCCCATCTGTTTTTAAGATTTTTCTGCCCAGCACAGAATGGACACCCATAAGTACAGTAACAATGCAAAACCTGAGAGGAAGAAGAGATCCTGCAGGAAAGGGAGGCCACTATCTGACATTTTAAAAGGGCAAATCGAAAGCAATCAACACCCAACAAAATGCTCAGTGTAGGATGAGGTGATAGCTTAGGATATACTTAGGATACTGTAATGAGGCTAACAAGTGCTGTGTGTTTTAATGTAAATTAACACAAGATAATCTCTTCACATATTTAAGTGATGCACTTCAAATTAATTAATACATATTTAATAGAAGTCTTCTTGAACAGCTGTTATTTACTTCTGGAGTTTCTACACATTAGCACTGCCTGCTTTGTTCTGCTCTGAAGTTGTTCATGCTCCAAAGTACTTTAACAACTTGGGCTGTATAAAAATTGAACACTCTTCCTAAAAGAGAGACAGCCTTTCTGATAACTTAATATTTTTACATTAAATATTCAAACACTTTCTGAACAAAAGGTCAAATTCTACTTACAGCATCTGTGTGAAACAGGCAAGCAGATGCTTAATGCTGCACAAAGAATGATAAAGAGTTGGTGGTTAGTCACACTTCAAGGCTTTAAAATCAGCTTTCCTTTGCTTCTGTTTCCTACATTCTGCACTTACCATTCACTGAACAGTCCTTATCAGTGTGTCAGCTGACTGCTTGGAGATGGTTACTCTTTCTCATGGCAGTGTATCACCAGCTAGTGCTCATTGCTTCTGGTCAGCCTTTCTAGCTTGTGGGCTTACTGAAAATACCTTTCCCAGTCAGTAACAACTGCATTAGAAAATGTCTGTTGGGACAACCATCATTACATCTTCTCTGCAATGATGTATGGAAATACAGGCAACTTGTGAAAGGCCTGAAAACAGCCCTAAACACACAAAGGTGAAAAATATGTACTTATTTTAGCACACTGATATTACTGCTACCTACATTCATGCTCTTTTATTTAATGGGGTGTTTTTCACAGTAAAGAGAACGTGAAGGCAGCACTCAGGCTAAGAACATAAAGACAACCAGATCAATGCTTTACCTGGCAGATATGCTGCAGCTGTCTGTGTGGAAGACAATTGGAAAGCATCTTCACAATCCCCAAGTAATTCTGCACTGCCTATATCAGCAGCTTGGAGTTAGAGCTGCAGATGCAAGGAATGAGGAAGATGGCCTACATTTCCTCCCCACCCTGAGTGGGGCTGGTACAAGCCTGGGTTAGCTTTCAACAAGAATCAGCTTCCTGACCCCTAGGAGGCCACACCAATGGTCCTGCTGGCACAAGAGAAACAATGGGGACAAGTGTTTGGGGCAGAACTGTTGGTTTGGATGAAAGTCCAAACACATGGCATATTTACACAGGCAGTTAAACGTGGACTTTGGAAAAATTAGTGTCCGCTGCACTAAACAGGCACCTGAAGGGACTTCTCTGCATTGAAACTTTGTCAGTGTAGGTAGGAGGGAAAGAGAGCAAAGCAGAATGATGCCAAGGTTGTCAAAGGATCTAAAGAATCTCTTTTCCAGGAGGTCAGCACACCAAAGATGTTTCACTGCTTTTGATGGGAGTCATGTGGGAGACAGACCAGTCCAGAAAAAAGAAACACAAGTAGGCTTAATTCTCATGTGTGATGTTCTGGAATTACCATTATGTTAATGAAACTAAATTTCTTGAAAAACTTTCTTTCCTTTGGAAGGAGGATGTATCTTTTGTTCAGAGAAGCATGGGCACTCGGCCAGCTGCTTGTATACCTGCTTTGATATCTACAGTATAACTTTAATTAGCATCAGCCAAAGCCTGATGCATATATGTTAAGGAAAGAGAGATCCCAGAAGACAAGGTCAGCTCCTAGTCCCAAGGAATGAAAACATATGCTCATATTTTATATAGCCATGACATAACAGGTATTCTTTAGATTATTTTAGACTTTCTTAGAGCCAAAAGATCAAATTCAAGGGTTATCTCTTACAACATGTACAGTGAGACTGTAATATTTTCCCTCTGTGTTCTACAGGAAAAAATGAAAATCTATGTTTACATGTCAGCTTTGGTAAAAAGGTTCCCATCATAATTACACCTTGTGTGTTGGAAGGAACCTGGCAGTTTTTAACATCACTAATACTAGTCTGGAGAGGTACAAAGCTGTAGGAAGACTGCTGAAAAATAACAACAAACCTTTATTAAAATTTCCAGTTTTTGCAAAAACATTTGGACAGAATTCCAACTCTACTTAAAATGTAATTAAATATTTGCATTTATTCCCTAGTAAGTATTGTTAAGTAAATCAATTTCCCAATTACCTTAAGTTTTTGTATGGTATACAATTACTACACTTTTGTAATAAATGCACAAGTCTAATGAAAAAATAATGATCTTGAACTTTAATAGAGCCCTTCATTTGAGGAGATGAAAGTGCTGTACATTCATTCATTTATTATGTCTTACAGCCCCTGTGTGATGTAGGTACTATTATCATCATTTTAGAGATAGGAAACTGGAAGGCTAATTAACTTGTCCAATTTACAATACTCTTCGCTGTAAACTCGGGGCATCCTATTGTACTAACAGGCAAAACAAAACTCACCTCCCCTCTGATGAATATTTACCACAAATTCTTAAATTCCATAAGCATTTTACTTATAGAAGAGAATATATTTGTTACACAAGCCTTTGGAGAGTTGGTTTTGCATTGGCAATGGCTTTGAGTGCCACTGAAACGTGCTGCCTAGAAACAAACACCAGAGCACCAGTTTATTGTGAAGTGTCACCATGTTTCCCAGCTAGTTACAGGGATGATGGGTGTTTTCATTTAGTGTTATTAGCCATTCAAGCACACATTTGTGCTTTAATTCTGTACGATGCATCACACTGCACTTACACACACAAAAAAAACCAGTGTTTGCTGACAAACTCATTCTCTCAGTTTACTTATGTGTTCCATAAATTTCTTTACCCTGTCAGGATCAACACCATTTGCCCAGTAACCTTCTTTCTTGAAATACGAACCAATTATTAGAGCGTTTGCATCCAAATAACTCCTCACATTCTCCAGAGTAACTCCAGACCCAATCAGCACAGGAATCTTCACTGCATCTTTAACTTCTGAAGAGAAAAGAAAACTTAAGGTTAAAGTCCCATCTTAGAAATTCTATCAAGACTCTAATTTGCATAGCTTTTGAACACTAAAGAAAGGTATCAACAACTCATGACCACAGTATTTCTTCTACTGCAGAATAAAACTTCTCTAGAAAAGCACACCTTCAGCTCTGAGCAGCTGTTTAAAAAAAAATCTCACTTTAATTTTATTTTACATTCTGTTGTTGTATGAAATGCTGCAGAAGAATATTCCTTGTCACATATGAGGGTTTGGATTATATGACTTTTCAGGGTCCCTTCCAACCAGATACATTCTATGATTCTATACCAGAGAATGGTTTCAGTGCTATGGAAGACATGAAAGTTGGGTCTTGGTACCACAGCTGTTCCCCTCTTTATTCTCAAGGAACAAGGTTTAAGCCAGAGTAAGTAGAATTGGCCAGCAGGGAGTGTGCTGCATGTTACTATATTCCCTTATAAATCAATTTTTATTCCACTCCCCTGGTAAGAAGAGATGCAGGAAGTTTTTGCCCAGCAGCACCAGACCCTTTTACTGTTACCATCACACTTAGAGGCTCTGTTGTGCTTTCCAGATACTACACATACAGAAAGAAGCTATCATTTACTGCTGTGTTGCAGTAGCACCCAGTATAGATTCCAGGCAAAACAGAACCATTGCCTTGAAAAAAGGTTTACTGATACTGGAATGACCATGTGTTCCCACCTCCCTCACCTTAAGCAGTGAATAATCACCTCCCCCAGTCTTTCCACAAAGTAATCAAAATACAGCTTCAAGAATAAGATACCATTCTTGTTTCCATTCATTTTATCAGCTCAGATTCTTTTTTGCAAGTCTGGTGAGATCATTAGTGGCAGAACTATTCAGCAGAGCTGGGCTTATTACAATTCTTCAGTCATCAGTTTAAATCACAGTAATGGTAGTTGGACTGGTGTGTATTTCTGCCAGGTCTCCTTGCTGAATTTATGCCATGTTGACAACCAGCAGAAGATCTTCAGCAAAGAAACAAGAAGGGCTTATTCATCAGCAATGGAAGAAGAACATGCTCCCTACTTCATGACAAATTTCAGGGACTTGGAAGTAGGAAAGTAAGCAGCAGTCTTACAGACTACAGTGATTGCTCCAGGTAGCTTACCAGAAAGCATAAGACAGTACTAAGAAAGACTTCTCTTTCTGAACAGCAAAGGAAGAGAGCCAACTCTGTTCTACACGCTACATGTGTTACTTCATCACCTGACCTTTTACCTAGCTCCAAAAGGAGAAACAGACATATCAAAACCAGGGCTCAAAACACTGCAGGCCCACTTCACCCCTCATGCTCAGGAGCGGGTTTCAGACTATGGTTCAGATGATCACTTCACCGAAGCACACATGTCCTGCCTGATCTGAATGTGCAGAAGCTGATACGTGCACAGCTCAGTCACAGCAGCTCACAGGTCTTTTAGAATAAAACCAAAAGGGGATGGCTGCTTCAACCATGGAAAAGTTCCCCATTGTTAAATGAAAGGTCATTAGAGTGTTTTTTGCAGAACTTGGGTCAGCACTAGCTCTGGAAAAATAAAAACTCCCAGTTCAAGAATTACTCAGTGTCCTTCTCATCCTTCTATTTCACACTGTTCATCCTAAGAGTCACTCACAGGACCAGATGCTTCATTCCGTACTTAGATTAAGTGTTGTGAGGCATTATTTCTGACCTTTAAAAGCATCTAAGTTGCTTTAATTGGTGATAAGCTGATGTAAGAAGGCAAAAGCAGCCCAAAGTCATTAGAGAAAGCATATATGTAACATGTAAAAGTCTGCGTGAAAACACCATTTGTTTAAATGAAGTTTCATCAGAACCCTAACTTATTAATTATGCTTCAGGGAAGCCTAATTATTTATCACCTTCCTACTTCACTGAAGAAAAGGGATCAATTAAAATGCTCTTGAATCTCTTTTTAGGTCACATCCTCTATCAATTTTCCATCTAGAAACAATAATTCCTTCTCACAAACATCTTAATAAAAAATAAAATCATTTCACACAAGCCATACTGAAAATGTTAAATGAAGTTGGATCACGCACATATGATTAAAGCTATAGCTATTTCTATACATATTTTATATTCTTACAGTTGTCCTGCTTACAGCCACAAATTCACATTTAGTTATTTATAGCGTCATTACTGAAATCCTGTTCTAGAAAATTCAGATTTTTATTTATACAGTATCTATGTGCTCTTAGAAATATCGTATCTGCTTTACATAGACACCAATGCATTATTAAGGTGCTACAACTGACCACAGATTTGTGCAACAGCACTTTACTGTATTCCCAGAGGAGCCACGTTCCAAGTCAATATTTGTTTTTACAGCAAGTGCATAAGGCACATTAGCAGGTAGTTGTTTTATAATTATTTCACATCAGCAGGAAAAAATGAAGAGCCAAATAATTAAACAGAGCATGATCACATGGGTGTAAGACAACAGCTTAGCCCTAGTAGGCAAGGAGCAAAAAAATCAGTGAAACCAGAGGCTGATGTGAAGCTATAAAAAACACCCCAAAGGTTTCTGAAGTAGCCAGGTATCCAACTCCTGCTGCAATTCATACATGACACCCTGAGTCCACACACACCTCCCGTGCTGGATATTTATTCAGATTGACAGTGTGAAGAATGGCAGTGGGTGTGCTGGGTTTCCAAATTAGGTATGCTGCAGATGCTACTTTTAAGTCATTTCCAAGCACATCAAGGTTTAAAGTTGATTAGTAGAAGTCATTTGTCTATTAGCTGTGTTACTACAAATCGTAACTCGTAAAAGAAACTAAAGCAACTGCACAAGATCTGCTTTTGCATGGCAATGTTCAGTCACTGACAAGATGCCTCTAAGCAGAGTCTTGCTTAGAAAAACCTCTCAGCTTTCTTGGCTTCTGATTATATTTTGAGAAAAAGGAAACAATTTTGTGATGTTACAGCAACAAGATTTTAAGTTTACACAACTTGCACATTTGTCTATTTCAACAAGCTGTAACTAGAGGGCACTGTGCTCTTTCTTGTGCCAGCGCATCTGCAGACATGTCTTCAATAAAATCAGATGAAATGGTGCTTGGTTGCAAAGCACAATGAAAGCATTTGAACTATGGTATGCACAAGTTACATGAAATAAAGGCCAAATGCTCCTAGCTTGAAAACAATGGAGAAGAGCAGCATAAAAATAAGCACCACTGTGCCAGTAACTTGCTCGGCTACTCTTCTTAACAGCTTTGTCATACGCAGTAACCACCACACCATACACAACACTGTTCATGGTAACACTCCACTGCAGCACATTTTAGTTTAACTCAAAGGCCCTTCTCTGTCATTAAACCTAGAGCTTACAAGAAGTACAGATCTGAGACACATCTCCTTTTTAAGAGGGTACCAAAGGCAGCAGCCTTCATTTTGCCCTAAATGTACCATCGAAAGGTAAGAGGGTGAACCAGTCTTGATGCCCCTTTTATGAACAATAAGTAAGGAGGTGACAGACAAAACTAGCTCTTGGGTTTTGTGATTTAACCCCTATTCCACTGGTTACTCAGCTGAGGCCACTCACTTTGTCCACAGAGATAACTAGGCAGTCATGAGCTCTGGTCCCTTAAAATCCGGACTGGCTGTGAAGCAGGTACTTCAGCAGAAAGAGAAAGCCCAATAGATTCACTCTCCAACTACAGAACACTGTACAGCATAGCAAACTGGAACTAACTTCTATAACCTCTTAAATGAAAATAGGGTTTATTGAACAAGTTAATTATAATTCAAAACGCTCGGCTAGAATTCCTACTCCTTAACAACCTCAAGTCTGATTTTTAGGCCTCGTACTCCCTTAACCAGTGGTGCCCTGGTATGCCCAGAGAGCCCTGGAGCAGAGTCTGCCAGCCACTGTGAGGAGCGATGCTGCCGGCTGCCTATGCCAAGGCAGCAACACCAGCTACAAACAAAACCCTACTGAACACGGCTCTCCGGCTTGACAGGGAAGCGCTCATTCCCCACACCCCATCACAAATCAGTCAGCTCAACAGACACAAAGGCAAAACCTCTTCTATTACTGCACAACAAAGCTGAAAAGAAGACATGACAAAAATCTCATCTGTCTCTTGGTTCTGCTTTCAAGAGATGCTTCGCAGTGTGATGAAAGGTGCCCAATTGTGTGTATCATCCTAACACAGCACTGCCAGGGCTGCATAAATTCGTGAAATGCAAAATTTCACATCAACACCAACTTTGTAGACTGTAGATCTGATTCCTTTTAAGCATCTGTTGACATACATATGCCTAATTTGTCATTTCCTTATAACCTGGAACATTGATTTTTAAGTTCTTAACTGTTTTAAGCCAACATCATCTTCATGAGCGGGCCTGTTAACATCCGAAATGCTATGACCTAAGTAAAATAAACCCATGATCTGCAGGCTCTTGCTTTCGTAGCACAAATCCAAACACAAAATTAATGTGTGTCCTTCATTACAGCTGCCAACTCTGATTCATTTTGTTCTTTGGACCCAGAAAGAGAACAAGACAGACTGACATGTTTGTTCACATGAAAGAAAAGCAGAAGTTATTGTGCTATCGCAGAATTCCAACCAGAGACAAAAAACCTACAGGCCTGGGGGGTCAGGTTTTGCTCTCTGATTCAAGAAATCAATGGAAGTTGCATGTGCACATATGAAAGCAAAACCTAACCTAGGATTTTGCCTTGAGACTTATCAAATCCTTGTTTTCAGGGTCACCTGTTCCATGTATCATTTCTAGTTGACTGTACCAAAAGAGCCAATTAATTTGAGAGCTCAGTGTTCATACCAAACCATCATTTTCTTTTTAGCATTGGTGATTGAAGCACAGTGATTTATAACCTATTATTTGGCAAAAAGTTTAATATGCATGAAATCTAAACCCATTTTGACAAGTTCAACATTCTTTTAAAATGCATTAAACCCTGAAAACACTCAATGATTTCATGTTATTTAAAACAGTGTTTCAGGTCCAGGTATCTATGGCAAGTACATTTTTCAGACACTGATTGCATAACATAAGTTGGATACAATACACCCTGCACTGGAACTTCAAAATAGGCTAAGTTAAAGAATGTCAGCAAAAGAAAAATAAAAAAACCCACACATTGTATTTTATGTAGCAAGACTCTCAAATTCAAGCCTTTAACCTTAAATTGAAATTAGTGATGAAAAATAGAACTGGAATTCTAGGATGAGCGCAGTCCAGTTCCATGAAGACAGCCCAAGCTTATGTGACTATAAAAATTTGAAGAATCATATAAAACTTTTGGAAAGGTCAGAACTCATAGGTTGATCAACTCTCCCCTGATAAAAAGTCCACACCATTTAAAACCTAATTTTTTTGGTAATATCCATCTACAATGAACTTGTATTCTTTCTGCAAATCTAAGCAATCCTTTTCCTGGCATTACTGTTTTTAACACTGCCTTATCAAAATGCCTCTTTTCTTGCAGGACTTCCATTTCCATTGTGGAAAATTAAAATGCTCAACTCCTTCAGCAGAAAGATTTATAGGTAGTTTTCTCATAAGGCTATAAAGTACCTTTTTCTTATGTTAAGAGTTTTTAGAAATGCAAAAGTTGGGTTGGGTTTTTTTGGTTTGGGGTTTTTTTACAGTTTTACATGTCTTTTTTTTTCCATTTAAGCCTCAGCATCATTCAGCATAACAGAAGCTTGAAATAGTTTTCATTTTTGCCCTGCCAAGTTGTTATTTAGAAACATATGACAGCGAATGTGAAGAGCACCTCAATCACATTAGTTCTGCTGTATCAATTCAAACCCTACAGTGAGTTTCTTTTCTTCCCTGTTTTTTTCCCCTTAAGGAAGAACAGATAGATAGAATTCTTTCTATGTTAATCCAGAAGCTGATTCACTGCTGTTGTTGCCCGACCTTCGCATGTCAGCGCTCACCTTTCAGCTCCCGGGGGTCTGCAGGCAGTCCAGTAGCGGTGCCAGTCAGTACAACCCCATCAGCCAGGAAGAGCTCGGCAGCCAGCGCGGTCTCAGCCACACCAACATCTGCCGTCAGGGCGTGAGCACTGCAAACAGCAGGGTGGTAACAGTGGTTACTGTCGGCACACACACTTGTTATCCATCTTGTTGAATGTTTAGACTGCATTTCTCCATCTTCCCTGCTGTCAGAACAGCCAAAGGCATGCTTTGTGAGAGAGGGTAAGGGTCCCATTTCAAATCGGGAAGGAAAACTGCAATATAAACAGGAGGGAAAAACCCATCCTCTTCCATCAGGGAACCATAATTGATCCATCTACTGCTCTCGGTCTCCCGTCTCTAAAGAGTGATTGCTAAGTGTGAGCTACCAAGTGTCAATTGAGGCAGCTGCTTACATGTCGAGCACCTGTATTTCAGAAGTGTTGAGCACACACAGCTCTCTGACTTCAAGTGGGAGTTGTGGATGTGCAGTCATTCATAAATCAGATTCTGTTGCCTAGAACAGAATTAACACCCTTCACTTCATTTCACAAAGTCCAACTAACAGAAAGTATAGTTATTACCCATGATATAATCACAGGAATCACCTTACACAGCAGTTACGAACAGCAATTACCTGCAACCTAGCTTTTCAACTGCAGTCTTTGATATATGGGTGATGCACTTTGTCTGAAACCTGTAGCAATAGCAGCTTTTAATTTAAACTGTTCTAAACTTTGAAAGTATTCCAGCCATTGCTGGTTCAACACCTGATTTTGTTGTTCCTCTATTTCTATTTAAGGAGAAAATGATGGCTATGGCCAACTTTTTGCACTGATGAGTGGTGATGGAGCCAGCCTCTTTCCTGGATCAGCCTAGATGGACATCACTCTGAGTCTGTGCTCTGGCCATGCCCAAAGGCAGCACATGTGTGCAGCGCATTCCACTCATGGTGATGGATGCAAAAGGAAGTATGTGAACTTCCTTCTGGAGGAGGGTAGGCCTGAGTACCTAGTACGTACAGTAAGGATGAAATGGGGCTTAAGGGTAGCAGGCACCCTAAAACTAACACGTGGAAGGTAGCCATAACATAGCATGTAAACTACAAAACCAGTTTCTCCCCACTGAATGAACAAGGGGTTAGCAGCTCTCGGCAGCAGGCATATTCTTCTACATTAAAAAAAATCTCAACCAGCAAGCCCTTTACCATAACCTTCTCAGTTTATGAATCCAGCTGAAACAAAACCCTTTTTCTTTCATAAAAGCAACAAGAATTATAATCCAAATATCAATTCATAAATTGTTAAGATAAAGGGGAAAAAAACCAAATTACAATACAATCTTTTTTCTTTTTTACAAGAAAGTCCAGTGAAATGTACTTTTATTAACATATCTACCTAGAGAAATCCTTAAAAAGACACCACTCTGAAAAGCTTTTTTTTAAAAGCTTAATTTGGCCACACTACATTGTTTCCTTTCCATTTTAAAATTCACTACCTGTTTATTACGTATTTAAGATCTTCCAGACTTGGTTATTCTCATGATTACCCACATACTACACACAAACATTTTAATTAGGTTATTTAGCATGTATAATACATAACACTTGAGCAGTTCTTCTGGGGAAGAAAAAACAAAACAAAGAGTGACATCTAAATAGCTGAAAGTACCATGTGACAGTTATGATAAAGTATCAGCAGAAAAGAAACTGGATTCATCTGTCACAAGTTCTTTCTGTTTGATAATCATAGAACATAATCTGTACACAGACAGCACTGATTTAAGTAGAAGAAACCAGTATTATTGGCAGGAAGGAGAAAAAAGAGAATAGCTTTAAAATGCCAAAATATTATGATTTGGCTGTTTCTATATGGCAACTCCTTGCATAACTAAAAATAACATTGGATGCCTAGCCTCCAGAAACAAAGTTTCTTTAAACATAACAGGCATATACAGAAGGATACAAAAATCTCACCTAATACCAGATGTAAAATTTTTTACAGCTTGTATTTATAAATCCTGAAGGTTAAACAACTGAAAACTTCAGATGCAGCAACCTGCAGCTTACAGGTGCAAATTTATTTTAAAATTAAAAAGCATCACAGCATGACCTTCCTTGAACAATAAAGTTCTCCTTATATCATTAACTTTCCTGACACTAAATAGGTATTAAAAAAATTCATCAGAAAATTGTGAAAAAAATAAGATCATGATAACATTCACATAATAACAAAATGTAGCTTGTTTTTACCTATGCTTCTTTTTAATATCAGCAAAAATCTGAATGTTCTCTGCTCCAATTTGTTTTCTGTAGCGTAGCAGGCTACCTGCACAGGCATTTATAATGCCTTCATCAGCAACATGGGAAAACACAAACCCTTCTGCCCGGATAAAATCAAGACCTGGAAAAAAAATATTAAAAAGTTAGCAATCTCTTAGCTAAAACTGAAGACTGAAACCCAAAAATACAAAACCCAAACAAAACCCCACCTTATTGTCCCTCTTATTTGGTCACAGCACAAGTTGTTCTACACACTCTCGGAATAACCAAGCCTCAGACATTTAAGTTTCACATTCTTTATTTTCACTTATATTCTCTCAGACATCTTTCCATCTTACTACTTCCAATTTCTTTCTCTCCTGTGGAACCCACGAGCTTTCTCTCTCTCAACCCCAATCAATTTGTTCCCGTGCAGCCCAGAACAGACAGCTGCGCACTCTGCCCTGCCTCTTGCCATGATGTGGGAGCATGCTGACAGAGGAGCAGGTAGGCCAAAACACAGCTTCTTTGCCCTAACAATGTGTCTTCTCTCCAAAAAGGATCATTAAGATGGGTTTTTCCCCCTCTTTCTAGATACTTTTTCACTGCATTGCTTTTGCCAACATCTTTTCCCCTGTTAAACATGCCTGAAGTTGGCCACTGTGTCAAAAAACATCAAGGATGGGGGCAGGGAGGAATAGCTTTAAGTCCTCTTTCTTTAAGAAATTAGGCAAGAAAACACAGCCTGCAACACATTATATACAGCCTGTTTGACTCTCCAGCTGAATGGAGCTTGTGTTTTCTACAGAGCACCACATCAACTAATTACTTCTGGAGCTGCACCAAAGGTATAAAAAGATAGGGGTTGGGAAGTGTGATGCATCATCTGCTCTACTCCAAACTTACTCTGACCATCAATTCTACCTTGTCTTAGCAACAGGATTTCCACCATATTCATTCATTTTTTGCACCAGGAAGGTTTTGTGGCATGGACGCTTTACAGGAAGACTATGAACAGCAATGACTTCGCACAGACCATTCATCTATCCTCAGGGAGCCCTTACATAGCCTTGAAATCTCTGTTGAAATACTGAAGTTCTATTTACATCACCCAAATTTAGAGAACAGTTCAGAGTTAAATAAGAATATTTAATTCTCTAATCTGAAGGGTGTTAATGAATCTAGAGATACATTACCATAACAATCATGATGTCTAACTCAGGACAGGGGCAATTCATCAAGTAATTTCATTTATTGGAGTCACCGATTACACATGGTTGATGCTTGGTTTGTGTGTCTTTAACCAGGTAATGTAAAACTTTCTGCTAAGCATTAGGATTGTACTTACTTTAACAAGGCTGCACTCTCTATCTGGGTTTTGGGGGTCTATGAAGATACAAACTTTAACCAAGTGTAAGAGGAGTGGGCACCAAATCATTACCCTTCTGTTTTATGCAGTCATAATCAGATTCTGCTAATGAATTCATTTTTACACTCATAAAATTGTGAGAATGATACTATTGCTTACTTTCACATTTGGCAACTTGAAAAGTATCAGCTGTTGAATAGTTAATGGGCAGCTCCATTTCTGACTTACATGGGAACAAAAAAATTGGTAGTCTCACTGGGAAACAAGAACAGGAAATTTTCAGTGAAGCCCAGTAAACAGAACTTCACCACTGTATTAAGAACATAGAATCAAGTAACCAGCCACTGCTCAAGGAACTAGAGCTTCTCTCTTTCACAAGCTAGTACTACTCTACTTAATCCTACTTAAACACCATTACCTAAACAGCTGTAAAGGTTTATCAACTTTATTTTTATTTAAGTTTCCTTCCCATTATAATTTATGATTAAAAGACATAAAATGATGTACAAACACTTCTTTTCTTGGATGAGAAAATATTACAAGACTGAGCTGGAGGAAACAATACTTTTACTTTGTCCATCTTAAATACTGCAGATACACATATCACTGCATTTCAGCGCCCCAAAACAGTGACTTGGGTGCAGCCATTGAGAAGCCCTTTCTCAAGTATGCTCCTTCCTTCAGTTAAAGTCAAGAGGAGCTGGGAGCTAGGATTTACTGCTTTCACAGAGACAGGATCCGGCCTCCGCAAGACAGCAACTCCTGGCTGCTGCTGAATTTTGGACTTGAAGCAAAGATATTTGCCTCTATACAAAGATAAGAATGCAGCAGGTAATTGTACTGGTGGCATCTTGTTTTTTATGCACAGTAAGTCCCAGCTCCCAGCTCTTCTTGCCTTCCTAATCCAAAAAGAATCTGAAAGACTGATTTTGTGCTGACAATGAAAACTCAAGAGGAGTATTGACTTTGCCTGCTATTGACACTAGAGGCATACAGTGTCCATGCTGTGAAGACCCTTTACCACTCAGGATATTGTCTTGCAGCGGCTCCTTCCACACTCAGCATGAATTGGAGGCCTGGGAGAAGTGTCTCCTGCAGAGCTCACAGCAGCCCCAGCACTCACTGCAAACGCTCCCAAGGCACACACACCCCCACTGCCATTCTCAGCTTAGCTGCCTCCCCACCTCCCCATTAGTATGGTGGCAGTTAAAAAGAAAACCCAAAAAAGCAGCACACAATTCTATCCCACCTTAAACACTATCACAGGCTATAACAAGGGAATCCCTGTGGAGGACATCTCTGCTAGCGGGTGAGGGAAAGGAATTGGCTCAGCCAGCAAAGCTGTATTTCTAAAAGGCATGGAGATGTCTGGGTACTGAGGATATCTTCTGATATGAAGCCCCATGTAATCAGCTACCAACTGTGTCATTATCATTGACAAGGACTTAATTCATAAATGGTATTTCAGTAACATGATCCTAAAAGGAAAAAAGGGCAGTTTCACAGTCAGGTGAACATACAGTTGGCCTAGATGATTAGTTTAAGTCCATTCCAACTGAACTACTCTATCCTAAATTTATGAGATAAGATAATCTTAAAAATTCATGATAAGTGTAACAGAGGCTCACACAGATACAGGGAGGCTACACTCTACAGTAGAGCCTGCAGTCCTTGCTCCCAGGCACACAGGCTGAAGGTTTGGCCAGAACACAAGTGCATAACTTGCCCCTGGCCCCTGTGCTTGGGTTTTCCACCAAATGAAACCAGGCCAACATTGCACAATGACAATATTTCTTAGAATCCTTCTTTAGCATTAACTTTGCCTCTGGTAGGTTAATGATGGGCCATTTATTTATTTCTTCTCAATCACTGCTACCTGTTGACAATGGAGAGCCTGCAGAAGTGCAAAATAATAAACAGATTATCACCATACATGTCCTCTATTATAAAGGCTCTGCACGTCCTCTGCAAAGACCTACTCTGATAGTTTAGAGCCAAGCAAAACATCCCACAAACAGAAGGAAAAACACAAACAGCAGCTGAGAGCTTTCAGGCAATTCCTTTAGACACAACAGTCCCTTCTGATAGGAACAGTGCTTCACAGTTAGCAAGCTTTCAATAAAAGAAAAGCCATGTAATTTGGAAGTAGATCAACAACAAACAGGAGTACATGAAATTAACACAATGGTGAACTTGAGGAATCAAGACACTGATAGATAAGGAAAACCAAACACTCAGCCTAAACCCGACCCAGACTTTAACGAACATACTGTGGACATTCCCAAGCACTGAGAAATCATATCCAGCAATATTTGCTGAACAAAAAATAAGGGAACATTTGTATTTTTATCTCCTCTACAAATGCACATAGAAGCTGCTTATATATATATCACTCTGATTCAACCTTGAGCAGATGTAGTTAATTAAACCAGAAACTACAAACAGGAAATTATACACCTCTAAAAACCACATGGTACACCTGTTAATAATGAACCAATTGAAAAGTAACCCTAGCAAACAAATCCTGACTTGCTTCTCCACAAAGAGCATTTTAGGAAAAAAAGGAAGATAAGGCAGTCTTTGGAGGATGTCATTAAGATGCACTATTAAGAAGGGTAGTTTTTCTGAGAATAAGTATTTGAGATTAAGACAGCTTCCAGTGAAAAGCCTAAATACAAAGCTGTACTATTCTGTAATGGCTGTTTTGTGGGCTATGCTTCCTTCAGGACTTACTGTAGTTTAAATTAAAATACCTATATTAGAAGAGTATAGAAGTTAAGGAGAGGACTTGGATTTCAAGAAAGGTGTGACACGAATCTCTCTTGCTATTTGTAGACACAGCAACACTAGTTTTTGAGCAGGCTAACACTGCCACATGAAGAGGCAATCCGGCACAGAGGGAAAGCCAGCAGCTGTCAGCATCACCTCCTAAGTCAGAAACGAAAGCAAAAGGTCAGACATGGCAATGCTGGTTTGTGGGGCAGATGGAGAGAGAACACAGGCCCGTGACAGGATGGTTGTCCTTGGGCAACCCCCCTCCTTCAGCCCCGTGGTGGGACCTGTGGGTGTGCTGAACCAAGAGCATCCTGCACTGGTGTAACAGTCTGCAGTAGCCTTTTGGAGCTGGAAGAATGTTGGCAACAAATGTTTTGGCTCAAGAGTTCTTTTTTATTAACAGGAGGAACTGCTTGCTTCTGTCAGAAGCACAGAGACACAGCGGTTCCCTTTTCCTAAAGGTCCCCCACTATTTTCCTACCACTGTCCCATACCTTTGCTGAAGCACCCAGCATGAACACATTTGTGCTGGCATTCTTTCCTTTAGGTGCCTAACTGAATAAATAAATGTTTCCTAAAGAACCAAAAAAAAATAATTTAAAAATACTGAACTTTCTCAGATGCCTCAACTTCTTGTTATTTCCAGATTTATCCAATACCTTGTGCTTGGAACATTCAGTAACTTAATGTGTTACTATCTGGCTACCTACAACATTTATTAGTATAATCAGATGTTGCTGATGTTGAACTCCTAGTCACACTGTAAACCCACTGACTTTTTTTCCCCTTTACAAAATAAAATCATTATCTTCACATAGAGACCACTTACACTTTCCCTGTGCAGCTCTCTTCAGAACAGTTATTTCTACCAGAGACAGTAATTTCCACAGAGAAAATGAAATGACTACATAGTAGCAGATGCTACATATGTTTTTTTAGCTAAAACACCTTCAGCAAGTACTTTTTTGTGGCAAAAGCATATAGGGCTTGTTTTATTAATAGCCACCTATTCAAACTGTACTGACATTAAAGTCAGTACTAGGTTGCCACAGAAAAACTACTCAAAAGATTTGAAACCTACAGAGTGAGTAGCACTCACTTCACTATGGTTTTGCTTAAAGTGATTTTATTTTCTTTTTGCTTTCCTGTTCAGTGAACTCAAGACAATCATTTTTAGGGAAGTGCAATGAAATGCATTAAACACAGATCCTTCCTAGCTGGTGTTCTCCAGTTAGAGAGCAAATAGTGCAGAACAGTGGTAGAGCTGAGCAAAACCCCAGCCCTCCAGGAATTCTCTCCCTCATTAATAACTGCTGAGAAGTAAGAGAAATACATCGTTCCCACACTATATCCCTTATTTAGTGATCAATTTTGCTCCTAAAAGGATGCATAACTCACTAGGAGTTTGACTACTGCTTTTAAAAATCAGATCTATAAATATTTTTGCTAAAGTCTGTGTACCCCAAGTATCCTATGTGCATACAATCCCTAACAGCTGAAGCTAGATTCTGTTAGCAGCTTTAGTCTACTGCAGCAAGAAAAATTAGGTTTTGCCAGTTTGCAAAGCAGCTAGATACCTTCCAAATGGCAACTTCTGATTGTAAAGCACTCTTGGTTGAGTTCAAAACACATCTACTAACAAGAATTCCCCCACAAAAAAGGGCTCAGTCTTTTAGAACATAATTAAAACCGCCACTGCAGGTAAATTAGCCTATGTTATTTTAACCAAAGTACAGCCTTCAATTAACACCAACATCTTTTCATTCTGCATTCTTACAAAATTCTACTCACTTATAAAATCTGTACATTCAAAAACTGTGCATGCTTACGGTAATCACACATGCAATTTGGGCAAAAACAGGCATTAGCCTTCAATTTATGAAGCATTCAGGAAGTACAAGCCTTCCATATTAAACCAGCCTCCATTTTTAAATCAGGGACTGCTACATATGAAAAACTACAAGTGCTTCAGCAAGCAGTAGGAACAGAAAGGTTAGCAAGTCTAGGGTTCATGCAATAAAGATTAATTTATATTTAATTCCCCCAAATGCAATTTAATTTTAAGTAGTTTGGCTAGCTGTACACTCATTTTTTTTTGTTACTAGATAAAAAGCTTCATTCTGTCCATTCATTAAAAAGACAATGAAAACTTAGTTTTAATGGATAACAGTAGTAGCAACCACACATAATTAGATGCTGAAACAGGATGCTTAACCACAGTGGGTTAAATTGATCCTCAAATATAATTTAACTAAAGTAAATAGAGTTACACCAAAGGTGGCTTTTAGACATGAGTAGATTTAAACTAATCATTACATGTAGACAGGTTTCTCCTAGAAAGCTGCAGCAGTGGCCTTGGGATTTTCAGCTGCCTCCAAGTGAAGCAGTGTGCAAGTATCATCTATTATAATCAAGCAGGCATCTTCCTCAAAATCTAATTTCTGCTTTTTCAGGGTACAGTGAGCTTTTCATGTCTCATTTTTCATGGTATCTATGTTAGTACAAAGCACAATTTGCAGAGAGTAAATGCCATAGCAAACAACAGGAGTAACTGATGAGTCATTTCTGTTACCTGCAGCAAGAGCAACGGCCATCGCCTCCTGGTTTGCAGCACACAGGATCTGGGCACCCAAAGCAAGGTGGGGGCAGGTTTGTCTCACTGCAGCGCTAATGACTGTCATTGCTGCAGTTATTTCAGGCCCAGGGCACACAGTGTAAGGGAGATCATGCATGTTCTCTACTATCAAGCCATCCTGTGAAGATTATTATAAAGAAATAGGATTAAACTGGGAAAAAAGGGACTTTAAAAACATGTCCAGTTTACCATTACGCTGTTTATTTATTAACACCAGTTTAAAGGTTTTCCTTCAAAGGAAGGATTATCTACAGTAAATTGTGTTGATGCATACAACTACCTACAAAAGTGCTTTCATCAACAGCATGGTATTTGCTGGGAAATCATGAAGAGGACTAAATGTGATTTTAATTATAATTCATCAGTTTGGTTTCCTTTGATCCATCCTACAACGTGAGCTATAGGCGAATGAGTTAAATCTTATACTTCATTAAAAGCAATGTAAAGTCAAGCTTCCATCATCCAAGTGGAATATAGGATATTGAGCATGCTTGGCTAACAGAGGATTTAGAGATAATCAAAGCGATTTTCAATTCAATTAATATCAGAAAACAAGTGTTAGTTTGGATAAATAAAGGAACCTCTTGTTTGACTATTATTGTGCCTATTTGCAGTGTGCCTAATACCATAGCATTATATTAACTATTGATATTTCTCCCATTCCAGATTCAGAATTACTTGAAGGAAGATACTGCTATTTATTATCTACTCTACCTCTCACTCCATATGGACAGACTCTTAGCAAACAACAGAGTGATGATAAAATACTCTGCTAATACAATTTATGTGATTTATTGAAAATCTTTGTACATTATCTAGTACCTTGTACTTTTCCAATCGTTGTATAGTATGTATCAGAAAGTTTTCAACAACTACAAATCATATATAATTTTGTCAAGGACCAATAACAAAAGTTTAGCCTTGAAACATATTTCAAGCCTGATGTTTTACATTTGAAGTGAGAACGTTAAAAGCAGCTAGATATTTCTCACCTGCTTCAATCTAAAAATACAAGTAGTTTAATAGACAAACTAATTGTATATATAGAAAATAAAACTCCAGAGAGTGGAATTTATCACACATCTTAATCCTTTGAAATGAAAGGTTTACATTTCAAAGATATTGTAACTGAACCAGAACAGAAAGACGAACATTTGGGGGAAAAAAAACCCCAACAACTAGAGATTAGACAGAGAGTTTGGGTTCATAATAACATAAAGAATCACAAAGGGGAAAAAAGGTTTTGTTTTTAAAAAAACTTTCATATGTAACGCTTCTTTAATCTTTGCTGTAGTGCAGAAGCCCTTTTGGCAGTAAAAGATAAGACAGTATATAAAATGCAGTCAGCATTTAATGGCTGAATTACAGGCTAAGCCACAGACATAAAAGAACACCTAACATGGAGGATGGGGAAGACTGAGAATGGAAATAATTCAGGGGAACCCACAGAAGTTCAGTGTACCAGGGTACCACTGCCTTTACCAAATGACTTATGGCTGAGTGTTGAAACACACAGCATACATGTTACCTTAAAAACAAAAGGGCACAGCCTATTTATGGAAAAAGTGATCCAATACTATGAGCACCCAACATTAGGCTTACCCACTCTTTGGTGCCAGCCGTTAGCATATTTCACTACAGAACTCCAGTCCAAGAAAACATCAACTAGGCAAAGGAAAGCCAGATATGGAAACTACCCAAACACCTGTCCTGGGTTTTGTTTCTACATCCAATTCAACATGTAATTTAACTTCTCTACCTGTGATAGGATGTAGTCATATGACAAAGATAACAAGTAGTCTTCAGAAAACCCACAGCACTTCTTTTTTAGGGGGGAATTTAAAAAAAATCATGACCTGTAGTTGGTTTCTCTGGAATGAGGCCACAACTGTTCCAACAAACCTGAACCAACCAGATGGTCTTGCACCTCAGACACAACTACTGAATCTCTTGTGGTACCAACAGGAAGAAAATTCTTTTAGCCTTTTGCCCTCTGTACACAAATACATTAGGTCACTTTAATCAAGACTATGAAGTTGGTCAGTATTAGCATGTGGCAAAAGGACTGATGGATTAACATAAAGCTATAACATTTTAACAAAGCAATGAGCAGGGATCTGCAAACCAGAACCCCCAGGCTCTCTAGCATTCAGGAATCAACCTCAATAAGGCAAGCAGAGAAAGAGGTGCAGGGAGATGGGACTTCAGTGCTCAGCTCCTGAAGAGCCATGCTGGTAGCCAAAAAAAGCATAACAGGCTGGCAGAATTCCACAGGAACTCCACAGTGAAACAGAGCTTTCTGTGAGTTGCTACTACTTTAACAGTGCAGGATTTGCATAAAGCAAATTATTCCATTAGATACATTAATGAATTAATTCATTTTAAAATTAATTAAAACCCCTAGCTGTATTACTGTGCATAAAAAGTATCTGATTGAATTCTGGTTTGAAATGCAGGCATATGGGAAGAGTCCAACATTTCTCTCTTCTGCCTCAAACTTACTATATTCCCTTTTCAGCAGTTGTCTCTTCCTATGGCCTCAAGGTCCACAGTTATAGTGAATATTTTTGGTAGTATGTTATTTTGGTACCATCTGAAAGACTATGTTCTTTTGCATATTATGTTTTGTTTAATTAAAAAAGAGCAACATACGTTCTGCAATACAGAGAGGAGAGTTACAGATGCATTAACTCAAAGCTTTCTTTCATATTTTATATAAAAATATAACACCACAGATTTTTGTGTTTACTGAATTGATATGTATATACAACAGACTTCACTGCTATCAGACAGCTAATTAAAATGGTGGAAAGAAAACAGTTATGCTAAATTAAAGTTCTTGGAACTTAAGCTTATAGCATAGACTGTGGGAACAGCTACCTCATTACACCCTCCCAACTGGAATTTATTTGGATAGTAAGAGATAAAACTCTAGCAAATACCTCTTGTGTTCCTTTTCCATTGAATATTAAGATGATTTAAGTGTTGCTTATATATAATAGCCTTATTATAAGCAATTCTCAAACAATATATTTCCCTTTTACTTTGAATGACTTCTGAAGTGCTACATACATGCAAAGTGCCTCTTGTATCACAGTTAGCTACTAGAAAATAGGTCATTTGAATAGCTCTCTGATTATATAGAAAAATAATTTCCCTAGCTTTACTCCACTTACAGAAATGACCTCTTAAAACACTTCAGCTGCACACACACATATCACAGTAGAAAAGCATCAAAAATACTTAGAACACTGTAAACAACAACAGGTATAACAATCTTACATGCTTTAACTCTGCACCAACTTCACCCCCAATGCCTCCCCTAGAAGAAAAGCTTCATACAATAATACAAAACTGTCACAAGCTTAAAACAAGGATTCCTTCCTACAGGAAAGAAGGAGGCTTTTTATCCCACACCAACAATTATACAGCTCAGGTGTGCACTAAGACAATTACAGCCTTTCCCACCCCCACAGCCATATGCCCCTTAGAAAGGAAATCAGGTGCCTTTGGAGAGCATTTATTTGCTGTGGCTGGGCACAGCTTCCCAGCTTTTCCTTTAAAAACCCCACCTCTAGGGCTAAGAGGTTACTGCTCCAGTATAGAGAAGTAAGTACCTAATATTGTCCTTCATATACCATAACTAATAGTTATGGGAAAGTTTGGCTGCTATTTTGTTTAACTGTAATATAGCTAAGATTTGAAGTGTTAATTTCTGTAGCCTACGTGATAACTGCTTATCTATTTTTAATGAAATATTAGTCTATTCTAACTTGACTGTCTTTAAGCTCTAAGCACTTTAAATTCTAGCTACCACTGTAGCTATAAAAGGCTTAAAACTTTTAATTTTTAAAACCATCATTGTAAAATGTGTACTAACAAGTCCCCTTCTAGGTACAGAGGCTAAAGAAGGATCAGAATGAAAAAGGATGCATCTTTAGAGTTAGTATTAGTACTAAGAAAAAGACAAGTATAAAACTTTGTGTGGTAAAAAGCACCATAACATTTTAAATTCAATGTAGTGTTATGATTTTGGGGCTTTTTTAATAAATAGCTTTACTTGTGTGCCTCTACCTGTCCTTAACATCTGCTACTCAAGTAGCTACAGCTAGATAACAGCAACTAATAGTATAACAATGAAGCTAGATAGAACTTGTGCTCTCTTTCTGGCTACAAAGTAGACATCACCCAGGCGGAACAAAGTGCATAAAAGTTGACATCAATATATAGCTTGTGTTTTTATTAAACAAAAGTAGATATACAAACCAGAAGGACCATAATGCCTTATAGCTTGCTGCCTGTAAAACCTTGTCTAGGGAATTTCATTGTTTAGCTGTGCACAAATACAAAGCATATACACTTTGAGCACAGATGGCTTCCTAACTGAGCACTCACTTGTTTTCATTACTGTGCTGTAATATCACAAATCTTTCATATTTATTATGTTAAGCTGCTAATGTGCCAGACAAGTCACCTTTTCCTGAATATACTAGGATTTACTTCCAAGTGCAATGCATATTGAGTGAGTAAGACCATACACTTTGTTTTGAAATGTTAACATCAGTTTAAGCAACTTGAGACAATGTGAACATGTAGTAGCAGCAAGTTAGAGATCACCTTAGAGAGTACTGTAGGCAGCATTTGAAAATGCTGTCAGTAGAAACATCCATGAGGGAAAAAAACTTTGAAGCTTCTAGCTCATCTTCCCCAAGTAAAAGAGCTTAACAGGTTACTTGGAGTACTGAAGGAGAAACCCAAATAGATCAAAAGTACAACCAGCAAGTCAAAGGGGGTGATTCTCCCCCTCTATTTGGCTCTTGTGAGGCTGTGTTTGTAGTACTGTGTTCAACTCTGGGGCCCCCAACGTAAAGACATGGAACTTTTGGAGCAAGTCCAGAGAACAGTCATGAAGATGATCAGAGGGCTGAAGCAGCTCCCCTGGGAAGACAGGCTGGGAGAGTTGGGCTTGTTCAGCCTGGAAAAGAGAAGGCTCCATGGAAACCTAGTACTTGATGGGGCCTACAGGAAAGCTGGAAAGGGACTGTTTACCGGACAAGGGGCAATGGCCTTATGCTGTATTGAGGGTAGGTTTAGACTAGATATTAGGAGAAAACTCTTCATTATGAGGGTGGTGAGGCCCTAGCACAGGCTGCCCAGAGATGCTGAGGCTGTCTCCTCTCTGGCAGTGTTTGAGGTCAGGTTGGATGGGGCTTTGGGCAACCTGGGATAGTGGAGGGCGTCCCTGACCATGGCAGGGGGGTGGGACTGGATGGTCTTTAAGGTCCCTTCCAACCCAAACCATTCTGCAATACTCCTATTACAGAAGCAGGACAGTTTGGAAGAGTGGCAACTTGAGTTCAAAAGCCAAGAAGTTCCTTAATCTAGCATGAAAGGTTGCACTTCTCTTGAAGTACTGGGAAAAACTAAACGAGCAAACTGCAGAAACGAGTTAGGCAGCCATACTGATATTTATGGAAGCTCTCCAGATTATCTCTGACCATTGTGGCATTAATAAAGGATTTGTTTGTCATATTGCTGTAACACTATTGTGTACAGACCTTTAGAATGCAGTCTGGTCTGGAATGTATACTGATGTTCTTGTGACTTCTACAGGAAATAGAGTAAGCCTAACTTTAAGCCCTGAGTTTGTCCAAATGTGCAGAGAAATGACTGCATACACTTCACCTGTCTACCTGAGAGGTAGGTTTAAAGATACACTCAAGTTCAGAGACTGCAGCATAGTAGGAGAAAAGGTAAATGGGTTAGACCTGGAATAGCAGAATTCATCACAACTGTTGAAAAGACAAAGTTTAAAACACAAAATCTTGTATTAGTAGCTTGTCTTAAAACTGTTCCAGCTTTGCACGTGTCAGCAGGGACGTTAACTGCTTCTGTATCCTCCCTTACCTTTAGGTACACAGCAGGGAGAAAACACCCTACTGCTAAAGGTTTCAATGCATAATTAGTAAGAGAAATAGATAAACAAGCACTGGCATGTGGGGTAATGGCTTTGAGTTACAGATCCCATGTGCAACCACTTCCGCTACGTAACCACAGAGACTTGTATTTGCCACTTTTCTGATGTAGATCGAATCGTATCACACCTCATGTTGACACCGTAACTGTAAAGGCAAAATACAAAGTCACAGTACAGCACAGCTATTGCACACCTGTTCTTTCAACAGCCATGGAGAGCAAGAAAACATACACATAATGTACATCTTGCACATGCTAATCTGATTTAAAGCCACTGAAGCCCATCTATGTAAACACCATTCTTCTGTACTGCTCTTCATCCTTTCAGCCATCCTGCTTTTAGGATTCTCTCCTAATTTAACCTTACTAGTGTTCTGCCCATAACCTACTTGGTGGCATCTTGCATTTTGACCTTGGTATTCTATAATTCAGATTAAGTCGTTGCCAGAGCTGAAGTTTTGCAGACTCAACTCAGATCAACGTGATCACGTGCTGAGCTCGTTTACTGAAACACACAGAGCTTACACAGGTTTCTGTATCAGTACATGAGTTCCATTATATTGCTATTGGTTAGATGCTCCGTTCACCTGCCTTACATGTGTCTCACTATGGCTAATAATTGGTTGAGGCTACACAGTCACATTGTTCCTTTTCAAGGCAGTTGTTAACATTCTTGCAGTTTCTAATCTCATGAATTGTTTCTTACAAGCTCCTGTTCTCACAGAAATCTGCTCTCCTGTTACTGCATACCAACATGTTCTCTGCTAGCTTCCCCAGGCCTGATTATATGGGGGTCAGCAATAAATCTGGATGGGCCACGAAACCCATTCCTCTCAAAATGCATTGCTACAAGTTCTTATATTCTATTTTGTTCAGCCTGTATAGTATCATCCTAACTTAGGCCATTAAAAAGGTTTCAACTGGCTTGCTACTAAAGTTTTGCAGAAAACAGCAGCTCAGATCAGTGATTACTTGTTCCTTTAAGACATTTTCAAACCTCAGACATGAGGACACCACCTTGCCATGTCAGAAAATGTACATAAGACTCTAGGCAGGTCAAAGATAAAGCACATCAACACCTGAAGACAAGGTGCAATGGAATGTTTAAAGCATATCTGACCTTTCAAAAGGACGTACTCCCTGTTAAAATCGACTGACCTATGAAGATCACTACACTGCTTTATATCCAATGGCAATTCAGTCAGTACCCACCTCTCCTTGCCTCTGGCTGAGGCTGGCCTTTTGGGCCCTCTCTTCTAGATGAGCAGTGATGGTGTGCTTTCTGCTAGGGGGCTAGGACAAAAGGGTTAAAGAGGGCAGAAAAGGGCCTAAGCTTTTTCTTAGTCCCTGAATAGTATGTGCTCTTTTAGCACTGACACAGGTGTGGGGTGATCCTGCACCCTAAAGTGACTGAAGCATGCATGCAGGGCCTCAGCTGGGCACATGGCATTCCTCCACAACTTCAGGAACCAGAGTTGCACAGGGCTAAAAATAACAGTGCCTTGTCAGGCGGGATGATGAAGTGTTCTACAGCCAGATACCTGGAATGCCAGAAACAATCCATGTTGCAGTCATCTTTTTTTTCCCCTTCCCTTTAAACTGACCTGACTATTAAAAATGGATGGCAATCTAACTTAAGCAACTTGAATCGTACATTTTGAATCTATACGTTTTCAAGTGTTTTGGGTGCATGTGATAGCTACTTTAGGCTTTGTAATCTTGAAGGCCTACTTACTATGTTGAAATAAGACATGGATTGAAACATCTTCCTAAACTGTGTGGTTTAAGGTGCTTTTGATGAACTATAGACTCAAATATCTGCTATGCAGAAGCAGGTTTGTGTAAATGCTGCCACAGGAAGAAGGAAATCAAAACTTACAACTCCAGCATCCTTGTAAGCTTCTGCCTCTTGACAAGCTTGATCAATGATCTGGGTCAGTGGAAGAGAACTTCTTGGTGTCCCTGAAAGAATGATGCTGCTTACCCCAGGGCATGCAAAAACCTAAACCACATACAGTAACAGCTTTCAGGTTGGGTAAGTATAGAGACTGGCATACCAAAATAGGGTAAACTTGCTAAAAGGCTGAGATATCTCCTTGTGATGTGCCTTAGCAGCATCTCTTACCTTAGCTGAACTTGACAGATCTGCTGTAATCTTTCAGCTCCTAAATCTAGTTCAAAAACTTGAAGAATATCTGCTATAATCTCTGATTAACCAGGTCTGCTCTTAGCTTGTTATTCCTGTACTTAGTACAGCTTACCCTGGATGAGTGATGTTCCACACAATACAACCTACGGCAAGAGTGACCTCTAGGTCTGCAGAGTATGTATGATAAACACCAGCCAATTTAAAATTAAAGCTACCTTAAATTCCAACCCTCTGCATGGTTGACTGTGTTTATCTTCAGCGAAAGTGCTTCGTGGCAGAAATTAACACACACAGATTTTGAGTCCAATGAGTCTCCCTTAAGACCAACTCAAAGTCCAAAGCCAGGCACTGGAAGTCTGAAATGGAGAGTGTGAAGAGCCCTCTGACAGCTCTGTTAGCTGGTCTGATCTCACAGCCTGGGGAGAGCTGGTCATAGCACCCGGAGGCTGCTTGTGGGAACCCGTGTAGCAGGATGATCTCTGGGCATCAGCCTAGCCAGGGGAAGGTCAGCTGATGAAATCAGCCCTGATAACCCTCGCCCCTGGAAAGGTGGACGAGGTCTGGGCAGGACAAGCCCTGCCTGATGTCTGAGCTTCCCGCTGCCTCTCAGGGCTTGCGAAAGCTCATCTACCCAACATCTACCCATCCCAGTGTCCGTTTGCGTGGTCCCCTAACCCTTGCCTCTCAAAACTCAGCAGCGGAGACCTCAGTAAACCCGAGCCCTTGCTTTCTCATACCCCCTCACCCCACCTCCCCGCCTGGAAGCGACTCCTGCCGCTGCCTCCAGAAACAGGCAGTGCCCTGCGGCACCTCACGAGGGGCCCGCAGCACTGGTTGACGGGACAGGCTTCCAGGGCAGCGGGGCTTGCTGCGGGAGCCGCAGCCGGGCTAAAGGGTGACACCGACCACAGGGTGGCTGGGCCCGGTCCCCTCGGCGGGCGCAGCACCGGCAGACCCGGCCGCCGCTTACCTGGCAGCGCTCCCACGTGCACCACCCCGACGACCGCCGCCTTCAGCCGCCCAAAGAGCCCGGCCGACCGCATGCCCTGCGGGAAGGGCAGTGGGGAGCCAGGGGGTCAGGGCCGGGCAGCGGGGCGGGCAGGCCACGGCCGGCCACAGCGGCGGCACGCTGCGCACCTCGGACAGGCCGAGCCCGTTCCTGTTCCCGCTCGCAAGCGGGGCGGTCCGGCCCCTCCCGTCGGCTCGTCGGCTCCCCGGCCCCGCTCGGCCCCGCTCGGCCCCGCTCGGCCCCGCTCGGCCCCGCTCGGCCCCGCTCGGCCCCGCTCGGCTCCCCCCGCCGCCGTCAGCCCAGTGGTGTCCAGCTGCGGCGGCCGCGCGCGCCGCTACCTCTACTGCTTCCGCGTCGGCGGCGCCGGTCCCGCCCCCGGCCCGGCCCCGGCCCCGCCCCGCCAGCCCCGCCGCGGGATCCCGCGCCCCGCCGCGCCCTGCTCCGCTCCACCAGGTCCCGCCGGCGGCCGGCGGCGCCCCGCCGCGCCCCCCGCAGACCCCGCCCCGGCCGGCGCCGGCCTCCGGCGCTGCGCGCGGGGCCACGTGTGCGGGCGGGCGGGGAGGCGGCCCCGCGCCGCGCGTTTAAATGTCCCGCTCGGCGCGGACCGCGCTGTGCGCAGGGACGGGAGCGGCCGCGCCGTGAGGCAGGAGGCGCCCAGCGGAGCCCGCCCGCCCCGCGCTCGCGCCCTGCCCTTGCGCCCTGCCAGCGCCGCAGCCGCCGGGCGGGCACCCGCCACTCTCGCCCGAGAAGGTTGGGGGTGGCCGGCGCGGCGGGGAGCGAGCGAGTGCGCGGGCAGGGGGCGGTGGGCTCTCCTGCCGCCTCCCGGGGTGCTGGGCTGCGAGGCGGGGGGAGCCGCTGGGGCTGGCTCGCAGCTGCGGCCGCCCTTTCCGCACCGTGCGCCCGCGCCTCCGCCGCCCTTTGTGGGGGCTGGGGCCTGGGCCTGCTCCGCGGCTCCCCGCACGGCGCTCCGCTCGGCCCGACCCGGCCCAGTCTGGCACCATGCGCCGGGAGAGGTGAGTCCGTCGGCCCTGCTGTACGCGGGGCCCTGTAGGCCGAGGTCCCCGTCAGGCACCCCCGGGGAGGCTCCGTGCGGCCGGGGCTCCCTCAGCTTCTTCTCTTTTGGCAGCGACTGCGCGGAGGAGAAGGCTCCCGCCAAGGGGGATGGGGGTGCGGAGTGCGCCGTGAGAGCCCGCAAGAGGAAAGCCGATATGGCCACGGTGAGTGCGGGCCAGGCCCGGCGGCCCGCCCTGGTGCCCGCAGGCCAGCGCCTGTCCCGCCGCCGGGCTTGGCCTGCAGGCCCTCGCCTCCTTTTGTTGGGTGGCGGGGGCCATGCGGTGGGCTGCTTGCCGGGCAGGTAGTGGGTGGCCGGGGGCCGGCCGTGCGTTGTGGTGGTCAGTGATTGCTTGTGCTACAGCTTGTGCTCCATGAGTTACATGTGCCTCTTTGTAGTTCTTGCAGGACCCTGATGAGGAAATTGCAGAAATGGAGATGACCAGAAAAAAGCAGTACGAAAGCCAGGTAACTGATTGGCTTTAGATCGCACTCCTGTGTTCTTACTTAACCCTGTTATTATTTTGCAGTACCACTGTATTGTGAACATGGTGCAACAGATAGGCAGTTACCATGTGCTGTGTAGCAGTGGGCAAGGGGGACTATCAGCCCTGGCTGATGAAGAGTGCACAGTGCTTCAGGTCATACAGGTTACTTTGGAGTCTTTGCAAGGGGTGCAGCCTATGTTGGTCTAAAGTGTTGCATTAATACTTCAGTATATTGAACTGTCCTGGAATTGCAAGGGTGTATCTTACAAAAGCCTTAATGTACCTTTAGGCCTACATGATGGAACTCTGCATTGACCTCTCTAGAGAGTTGCAAGAGGACAGTCATGTGCTGGTGTGCTCTACCTAGCTTGCCAAAGCACAAGACTCCTGGCTGCTCAAACAGAATTGTATTTTGAGGTTGTTGTCTCGACTTACATATCACCTGGAAGAGAGGAAAGATGCCCCTTTCCTTGTAGTGCCAACTCCATTCCTACTGGTGAGTGTCATTATCAGGTTGACTGAGTATGAGGCTCCTTAATAGAGCTTTGAGCTTCATACTAGGCACTAATGTAGTAAAACAGGCCAATTTCCTGACATAGCAAAGGGATAACTTATGTAAATTTGCTTAGTTGTGGAACTCAGGCCTGCAGTGGGGGTTAGTAGTGGCCATTCCCAGCTTTGTCAGTAAGATGTTTAGAATAATCTAAGTTGTGAAGTCAAAGCTAACTTTAGTAGTGTCCTCTTGCCACCTTAGCACCCTTCCTTTGAACCTGAGATGCTGTTGGTACCTGTATTGGATGCTGTGTTGGTATATGGTATTGAAAGCATGACGCTTTCGTGGGGCGACCAGCAAAGAGCAACACACAATTCGATATAAATTTTAGGTGATGCCATTTTAGTGGGTGAAATCACACAGCTTATATACCTTTTGTTATTGCAAACATGGCAAGCTAAACCACTGCTGATTAGTTACACACACTGTTCACACTATGTTGATTGGTTAGTAATTATAACGAGTTCTGATAAACCGATCTTAGAGCTAAACATCCTTAGTTTACCTTTGCCTAAAAGCATCTGCACACCTGCTGGCTTGAACCTCTTGTTATGATTGGTTCTTAACATGTTCTGTTACTCCCAAATACCTTCCCATAACTGCTTCTTGGTTTAGGGTGGCCTGTACCCCTATCAACAAGGCTGCTGTGTTTGGAGAATGTGATTATTAGGATCCTCTCAGCATGAGGAACTTTTCCTTTCTCATGGGAACAGAAGAATATTGTCAGGGCCTAAATCTTGGGAGAAGAGAGCTAGGCTGCATGCAGGCCTGCTGCCTTCCCTGACACTTTTGTACATTGAGATGCACATTCTAAATAAGAGAGGAGCCTGTTTTATGGAATAGGCTTATTTCCCTTCTTTTTTTCCTGTGTGCACACATGAGCTTACTCAGTCATTGTCACTAGGACTTCAGCTGGTTACACACGTGCAGGGTGATACTGAAGCTGCAAAAGTCATGATTAGGGAGTACAGACTGTATTCATTTGGTACACAAGGCTATGCATAATGTGGCCCATCTAACCAGAAGTGGCAGCTGGAAGTTCTAAGACTAAAGTGCTACCATAACAGATGGGCATCATTGTTTGGAATGGCCTCTGCTTGTTGCAACTGTGTATACTAGTTATCAGTCAACATATTAAGCAGGGCTCAAATGGTGAGCATTTAATGAGGGGATCTCTCCTTCCCTTCTGTCTTTCTTTTGTGCAGTATATTAAACTAATTTCTCACTTCTGACAAGGAAGAGCTGCCTGTCCTTCACCACAGCTCTCCTTCACCAAAAGATTCATTCTGTTTGAGCTGAGCAAGGGCTTCTTGTGCGTGTTTATTGCATAATAATAAGCTATTGTTAAAAAACCCTCAACAGGGACCCAATTTTGCCCTGTTCTAGAGAGATGGTGCATAGAAACTTGAAATATATTTTACATACATTGACCTTCAACTTCAAAAGTATATGAAGATTTCCAGTATTTTGTTCTTTGTGTTCTTGGCCTGGTAGCTATTCAGTGTTACCTCAGGAATGATAGATTAATTAAAACTTAGAAGATCTAGGCATAGCCATTCAGAATATTTACTTGAGAATGTTTTGAGTTAAGCTTAGGGCACTGGTGGCATTTGGCCCTTTGATTCTCTAACCCATAAAAAATGGGTACCTGTATATTCGGCCCTACATAGAGGAGGTTTTTTGTTGTGACAAAGTAGCCAGATTGTTACAGATCTGTTTAAAAAAAGCTAACATTTGGCTGCACAGCAGCAGCTCTTCAGTCTATGGTGTGACACAAGCTATTCTCTGATATAAATTGCCATGGGCCGCTAATGAGAATATGTTTACGGTTCCAGCAGCAGTATAGCAGGCTTGTATGATAGCCAGTGAGACAGTTATTCTGTTGAGGCATAACAATTCTAAAATGCAAGCAGCTATAAATCCACTGCAGCCTATACCACATGACTTCTACATTAAATAAATTGTTTGCTGACACTAGTTTATGCACAAGGCGGAGTATCATAGTCACATCCCGCTTTACGGCATCTTCATAGTCAATTCATTAGTTTGCTTCTGTTGAACATAAGGCCTGAGTTCTTAATTAGGATGCTGTTACCCTTTATGTGATGAAAGGGTGGCTATATCATCAGGTTTGTGACAGCAGAAGATTGCATAAATTCTGTGTTTGATTTTAGAGAACTGGCACTGCTGTAATTCTACTAGCAATTCTCATATTAATCCTGGCTGCTTTTTGTGGATGGATAGACTTCCAAGGTTCAGTGTAAAACAAAATTCATCTAACTAGATTAGAGTCATCCTTGCAGTTGTGTACAAATTACATGGCCACCACCATCTAGAGTGAAGAATTGAATCCAGAATTTAGTTTCTTTAGATGAAACTAATGTTCTCATATGAAAAGAAGATGGTATAAACTATGAGGAAATAGTTTTGATCAATTTCTCACTAGACAGCTGGTCTTACTGTTGTCAAAATGTTCTGCCTAAACTAGTTTGAAAATAACCTCCAAAAAGTTTCTTTAACTGGTCTAGATTATCTTTAGAAGATCCAATTTAAAATACCAAAACCCAACTTCAGTCTTCAAAGAAATTGTAAACTCTGTCCAGTTTGAGAGCTTGACTTGGCCCAAATCTGGGGTAGGACGATATTCAGACTTTAGAACACTGACATAGTAGCAGAAGCTCCTATGCAATTTACAATGAATTGTAACAAATTAATCTGAGTTGCTATTTTCTCTTACTAATCCTGGAAACCCTTTCTGATGCCAAAGAAAAACCATGTACCCAAACTAATGAGTGAAAAATGGCTAGGATTGTAGGTCTTGCTGTTTCTGATGGGCAAAGTAAGGCTGCAGTCTAGCAGTTGATGCCCATGTCTCTGTTACAAACTGCTGTGTTTTAGGGTGAGACAAAAAGCTTGTCCCTCCCTCAGCTCTTCCTCTGCCTTCATTTCCATGCTGAAAACCCTCTGAGTTTGCTGTTTGAATGCAGGTCTGAGTCATTCTCTTTCTCTGGTTTCCTGCTGCCCTCCTTACCCTGGTCTGTGGAAACTTGTCGCTCCAAGCTCGTGTTGAGATACACAAGTGTCTCAGCAGCTTCTGCTTAGGTGTGGCTGTTTCACTGAGGGCTCTGCCTGTAATCAATAACCTATATGGTCACTACCTGCTCAATTTTGTCTGGCCTGAAGGGTGTGCAAGACATCTGGTTAAATGAGTGTTTGGTATGTCAGCAAATGGTGATGTGATGTAGAAAACTGAGGTGTGGGAATGTTAGAGCTTTAAAAAACCCAACAAACCCACCACCTCTGAATTCCTTAGGCTTCTTTTCTTGGAGCTGCATGGGCTTGAGAGCTCTGGACTTGTTTGGTCACCAACCTTCTGCCCTTCTTGGTGCTCCTTCTCCTAACGAGCCTCCTCATGTCTTCAGTTCAGTTTCTCCAATGTATATGTAATTCTGAGGTCTGAGATGCAGATCTGTATCTGATCAATTGTTCTGTTCCTGTATCTAGATTACTATGTCATCAAACTTTCTTGCTGGGCTCCATAGACTTGAAGAGACAGTTTCCCCCTCTGATTTTGGCTTGCATCCTGCTCAGCTCCAATTTGTCTCAAAAGTAAGACCAGGACTGTAGGATTTCCTCCATTAGCCTGCACTGATTCTCTGTAACATCTCTTGCTTTTTGGCAGCTCCCTACCTACTTTTAGGTTTGCTCTGTGCAAGCCCAAAGGAAGCTCTTCATGGTTTCCTCAACACCTCCCCACCTTAAACTTGGTTTTGATTTTTTTTCAGTGCTAGCTCCCATTTCCTCAGTGTGATGTAATGCAGTTTCTTGGTTGTTTTTTCTTAGTTTTGGTTGAATGTCTTGCCAAATTTGCTTTAAAGACTTGAGTTTGAATAATGTGCTCATTCCCTCAGTCAAAACTTAGGCCAGAGCTATAGCATTCCCTCACGCTAATTCAGTCTCCTGTCTTCCTGGTAGCATCTTCCTTTTGGAGGCCCTGTGAGTTTGTTTCCCTCTTGGCTCCAAGCTGTATCTTTTTTGTTTGCATCTTTCCCTCAGTTGCCTTGGTGAGTGATAATGCCTATTAAAACCTTTGTTTTCACTTCTTAAAGCACTTAAGAGGCTCTTGACCCTTGATTAATATTTCTTTACAGAAGATTGGGCATAGTGAAATCTCTTGAATCAATTGTCACTGCTGCTGCAGTGTCTTATGTGAGGTATCTATGTTGAGAACTCTGTGGACCAGATCCCCTGTCCTTCAGATCTGGTGTAGTAGGCACCTTTACACAGATGTTATATAATCTGCTGCTTTTCTTTGGCTTGCTGATTAACTGATAAGGCAGTACTTCTTCAAAGGGTCGTGGCAGCTGGGCTTGCCATGCAGTTTGGAGGACAAAGTATGACTGAAGTCTAGTTTTGAGGGAGGACAAAAATTAACTTAAAGCAATGCTGGTGTGACACTTCTATTCAAACTGTCAGGTTGTGAGGAATCTGTCATTTTTAAGATAAAGATACTATTACCTCTCTGCCTTCTTCCACCCAAATTAAATTGTGGCACTGCTGGGCATGTAGCTATGCCAGACTTGCAAGTAGAACTCCAAGAAGAAGAAACTACCCATCTCTGTGTCAGTAACTCAGAGTACAAAGTCTTAGCTGTGAGTGAGCTGTGCAGTGTGGTTTTTGTTTCATCAAGTCAGTGGTTTCTGTTTCTGAAGCTAGGCTGGAGGACAGCCATTTTGCTGGGAAGTGGTGTCCCTTGTAGCAAGGAGAGGACACAAATCAGGTGTGTCAGCTTCTTTGAGAGGCAAAACTTAGCATAGAGCATTCAGTTAGTACCTGGTGATTCTTCTGACTTTTTAATAGGTTTTTTTCTTGAAGCACATTAGGAATCTTGTTAGGAAGTTCTGTCCTTGTGCTGTGGAACAGATCAGTTTGCAGCAAGATGGCTGACTTCACTGTTAGGCAGAAATGGCAATTTTTAATTTACTTAGGAATGATGGAATGGGGCTGACTCTGTATTCTACTGCAAAAATAAAACAAGTAGTGCTTTCCTGGGGATCGATGTGAAGCATACACCAAGATCTCTGTTAAACAGAGCTAGGCAGAAAGAAAGTAAATTTAAACTGAAGTTCTGATCCAAATGAAAGGATATGATGGGTGAGGTGGCAAATGTCTGGTGTGTGCAGACCTTGGCGTAACTCTGTATACGAAATGGTCACATTGATGCTTCAGTAGTAATTGTTTAACATATATTTGCTTTATTCTGAAAACAACTGGATTGTAAGTGCTTTGTCTTTTCATTGTAGCCCTGCAAGATGAATAAGTGAGGAAAAATTCTATGAATGACTATTTTGCTGTGTGTGTTTGTCAAGGTTGCTTTGCATGGAACTATGGCTTCAGGCATTGCATCCACATATTCCTTACCAGAAATCCTGATGTTGTATTCATATAGTTAAACCACAAGTTTGGTTTTAAGGTTCAATCTGCTTATTCTTTACCTGAATACAAGCATCTTGCCTTCATGCAAAATATCTTTGGTTTTAAAAAAAAAAGCAACATAACAGGAAGCTCTGACTTAGGTATTCTTCCATCAAACACTTCTGGTCCTTCAAAAGGAGAATGGGGTTGAATGTTCTTCAGCTTTTGCTGTGAACTCGCTCTAATGTGAAAATAAGCAACACGTTCCCTTTACTTGGTGCTGTGGAAGCCACTGGTGAAGTACTGTGTCCAGTTCTTGGCTCCCCAGTACAAGAGAGACTTGAACATACTGGAGAGAATCCAGCAAAGGGCTACTTAGGTACTCTGTCCCTTAATTGTCTCTTGTGTAAGGAAGGGCTGAGGGAGCTGGAGAAAAAAGGGCTCAGGGAGATCATATCAATGTGTATAAATATGTGAAGAAGTTGGAGCCAGGCTCTTTCCAGTGATGCCCAGTGATACAATGAGAGTAGATAAATACAAACTCAAGCACAGGATGGAAACATCTTTTGAGTATGAGTGTGAGCAAGCACTGGCACATGCTGCCCAGAGGTTGTGAAGCCTCCTCCATCCTTAGAGATATTCAGAAGCCATCTGGACACAGTCCTGGGTCACGGTTGCCCTTGAGCAGAAGGGGCTGGACAAAGTGATCTGCAGAGGTTCCTTCCCATCTCAATGATTCTGTGCACTTCAAAATGGTAATCATAGCTTCTGTCTAAGGTTTTTGCCAATGCCTTGACTTCTCTTTATAGCTGAAATGATTATTTGAGAGGGCACAATGTAAAACTGTGTGTATTTCCTTTAACAGCCCTCCCAGAATAACGCTCACAAGAATGCCTATATGCTGACTCCTACTCCAGAAAAAGATGATGATCCAGTTGGCATCGATTACTCTCACTTCATACCCCTAAGTGTTGTTCCCACTAGAGCTTCACCATTACCAGTTCTATGGTAGGTGTGCTGCTTGGCTGCTGCTTGCCTGCCTTCCTTTTGTCTTAGGATTAGAGACTAAACATACTGTTCTATCTTAGCTGGGCAAACAGAGAGGATGTGTGGAAAAACATGATAAACAAAGAAGACACATACATAAGGGATAAACTCTATATGCAAAGGCACCCTCTCCTGCAGCCTAAAATGAGAACAATCCTTCTAGACTGGCTAATGGAGGTAAGCTCCTTTGTCCTTGTGACTATTTCAAGTATGCTTTTGTGTACTAATAACTGTCACAAATACGGTTCATGATCTTTGCATAACTCATTTAGCACTAGGCACTCATCTTAATCTTAAAGCTTGCCAATGGCACTAAACTTTAAAAAAATATATTATTGATTGAGTTGATGGCATAGAAACTGACAATATAATCTGATGTTGATGTAGATTGATAGTGGATGGATAATCAGCTTGTCCCTGAAGGTCCACAGTGTAGGATTCAGTCACACTGCAGATAAAAGCTGCACAAATGGTTGGGCAAGTCACTGTAAGAAGGAAAGTGTGGTGTCTGTTACAGGCTGTATGCATCTCAGCCTCTTTACCTGTTACTGACATGCAGAATGTACTGCAGCTCTTCTGAGTCTCTTGCTGTTTGGATGACTTGATGGCACAGTCTCTGTTCTTAATTCTAAAGTATATGTGAGAATTTTCTCTTTTGAGGTGTTGGAATGATACATCTTTGCAAAAATGAGGAACTGATGTTCTGACACTGTTAAAACATGTGCTTGCATTTCCTAAAAGGGTTTTCACTCTGATCTATTTTCTGGGGGAGTTAACTGTAGTGGCAGTCATCTTGTGTCAAAGCAAACTCTTTAAATCATTCTCTTAGTTAACATGTGACTTTGCAATAGCAGTGAACCAGAAAGTCAATATGAATTTTATGTCTAATTCTTGGGGTGGGGAGTTTAATTCATTTGTAGCATCTGTTTGACTTGTAACACTTCTCTTGACCTCTGTAATCTCTGATGTCTCTCCAGGTTTGTGAGGTCTACAGGCTTCATAGAGAAACTTTTTATTTAGCACAAGATTTCTTTGATAGGTTTATGGCAACTCAACAGAATGTTGTAAAAACGCTATTGCAGCTCATTGGCATCTCTTCTTTATTCATAGCAGCAAAGCTTGAGGTAAGTATCTCCAGTGTTACTTAAACAAAAATTGTGTATGGGCAGACAGCACTCTTACTGTACCCTAGACACACTTTGGCAAGCTTTATGATGTTTCATCTGGGAGACTGGAAAAATCCTTCTTTTCTTTTCAAAATTACTCCCATTTTAGAAGTGGCTAAAACTAAGACTAGCTAACATCACAGTATGTCTCTTTAATCTTGAAAGGATAGTCTTTTCAGTGTTTTTAATTGTGGTTTGCTAAATGAATTTTTGGCTGGCTGCTGTATATAGAGACCACTTGTTGCAATCCTATTGTCAGTGGAGTACCTACTGGATGATAGACTGAGCTACTCTTTATTTACTGGAACAAATTGAACTATTAAAATACATAGTGCTTTTTAAGTTCTTACTGTTTGTCCTTTAAGTGGGCTATTCTTCAATCTATTCTCAAGCAAGAGATAAAAGGCCTTTTCAGGATGTATAAAAACATCCTGATGTCAATTATGATACAGTCTCAGTGGTGCCATAGTAAAACATAATACACTTTGTACTGATCCATCAAAAGTGGAAGGTGAAGGCAATGAGCAGGAAGGTTGAACAAGAAATCTGCTTATGTTAGGGCAGAGTAAAACACTGAGTTAGGTTGAGGGGTTGGTTCTTTTTCCTTTTTCCCCTTCTGTTTTGAAATGCTGAGATAGTGGCAGGTTGTTTGTTTTCTTAAGCATTTGAGACTAGTTGCAGCCTATTCCACATATTAACACTTGATCTCTGATCTTTCAGGAAATTTATCCACCAAAGTTGCACCAGTTTGCCTATGTTACAGATGGAGCTTGTACAGAAGATGAAATCCTTGGTATGGAATTGATCATTATGAAGGTAATATTTCACAATGGAATTAACTTTAATTGTAAAAAAAATGTATAGCATAATCAGACAGAAAGCAGAGAGCCTCTGTTAACCTTATGTGCTGCTAAGTGGCACTATTTCTTTCCTAGAGAAACAGTGTTCTCTAGGTAACGTGATTTAAAGCATCCACCAGTAAGTGTGTATTAACAAAAGCAGTTCCTCCCCTACTCTATCAGCATGAGGAGGTACAGGAGAGGATTAGATTTGTGTGTTTCAAAGATGCCTTGATGAACTGAAGTTACAACTTCTGATCTGAAGTAAATAAAGTTGTGCAGCTTAAGTTAGGAACTTGTTATTAATACTGAAGTTGTCCTGTGCATCTCTACTTTCAGGCTCTTAACTGGAACTTAAATCCACTGACAGTTGTGTCATGGCTAAACATTTACATGCAAGTTGCATATTTAGATGAGCTTTATGAGGTATTGCTGCCACAATATCCACAGCAAATGTTTGTACAAGTAGCAGAGGTAAGATTGACTTCTTCCTTCCTTTAAATTCTTTCACCTGGGGGAAGAAAGGTGTTTTTGTGAAAGACTTATTGAACACTTGCTGTCTTGTAGCTCTTGGATCTCTGTGTGCTAGATATTGGCTGCTTGGAATATACATACGGAGTACTTGCGGCTTCTGCTTTGTATCACTTCTTCTCCTCATCTGAGCTGATGCAGAAGGTTTCAGGTATTGGCACTTATAAACCACGTCTGGTGTTTACAAATGTTCAGTCTTCATTCAGGCAGATAAACATAGGTCTTGTCTTCCAGGTTATAAATGGTGTGAGATAGAGGAATGTGTGAAATGGATGGTTCCGTTTGCCATGGCTATAAGGGAAGTAGGAAGCTCCAAACTCAAACAGTTCAAAGGTATAGCTCCTGAAGACTTGCACAATATACAGACACACATAAACTGCTTGGATTTGCTGGTATGTGTATGCTTAATGAAGACAAAAACTGCCTGTTAAATCTCCTACATCTTGTTTCTTTTTTGTTTAGGACATACAGTAAACTTATGTGCAATATTAGATTGAGACTGAGTGTATGTGGGTGATAAAAGGCATAAGGCTGTACTCTAGTTGCAAAATTCTTGGGACAGAGATATCACTTCTTGAGTACTTAGTTTCAAGAGGTGACTGTGACTTATTAACTGTTTCCGATGAAATACTTTATTACCCTAGAAATCAGAAGCATGTTTCTACCCTTTTGGGATGCTTTAAATACTGTATGTTAGACCTTTCTCTATAGGAAACATGGTAATACAAACTTGGTCTGATGAAAAAGAGAACATACAGACTATTAACAGAACACAAGGTTAGTCTCAAGTTACGTGGCAGTGGTGGCTGACAAGTGGAACAAGAGGTTTTTAGCCTGAGAAACTTGCACAGGAATGTAAGTTGTAGAAAAAGTTAATGCTTTTCCTGTTCAGTTGTTTCTGAATTTTGCTTTTTTGAAGAAATGAGTATCATAACTTCTGGAATCTGATCAGCATTAATACTGAGTTCTTGGGGGTCTGTATTCAGTAACCATTGTGTGTACTGCATGAATTACCAGTCACTGCTAGGGGGGGTTAGATAGCATTTCCAGGTTAGCAATCCATAAAGTTATAAACAACAGAATTATATTGATCTGTTGCATAGATATACCAAAGTAAAGACTTTTTTCCTCCTTTTTCTGTGCTTTCAGGACAAAGCTCAAGCAAAACAAGCCATATTGGCTGAGCAAAACAGGACTTCACCTTTCCCCACTGGTGTCCTTACACCCCCACAGAGTAGTAAAAAACAGTCTCCTGGACTGAAGTCGATATGACTTCAGAAACAGTTGACAGACAGTTTTGCTCAAGTGCCTGTTGCTGGTTCTAACTCCTGTTCCATTATGGAAATGCTGCCAGTGAAGTTCATAAGCTTTTATGGAATCTGAAAAGGAAACTTTAATTTTTTTTGAGAAGAGTTTTTCTATTTAATATTTTAATGTGCGATAAAAAATATTTCAAAGAGATGGATCAAGTACACCAGCCACTTAAAAGAACACCGAAGAGTGCTCCAAATGCTGCTACGGAGGGTGATGCTTGATGTGACCAGCTGTTCAGAAAAAGGGTTTGAAGTTTAGATTAGTTACTGTACCTGTTTGTCCTTTGGATAACATGCAGTCATACTGTCCCCTGTTGACAAGTGGGCAGAAAGTGCTGTGGAAGACATTTCAAAGCCTCTTTTTCAAATGGTTGGCTTACAACTTGATGTATTTTTAAGAACTGTTTATTGTAAATGCTGCTATGTCTCTGTGTATCCATTTTTAATAAAAATGCTGTCTAAGACAGCTGGTTTTATATTCCTATTTTTCTTCTAATTATGGTTAGATAAGGTTTTTCAGACTGTGACCACTAGGATCATGGGAGTTAGGGGATGAATAATGTAGTAACTATGGCTATTTACCACTACAGAGTTACTGGTTGAAACTCCCTTTTTGGATACTAGGGTGCAAGTGTCACGTTGGGCTATCTGGGTTTTCCTTAGTCAGATGCTGGTGGCTAGGGAGGGGATAATAAACGTGACAAGTACATGGGGAATCCTGCAACACTTCCTATTCATGGGTGTATTGAGTAATTCTTGAACCTGATTGCTTGTTATGCTTAATAGCAAGAAGTGAAGCTTAACCTTTTCTTAAAACAGTAACTTAAACTTTGGGATTTTGGCAGAGCCTCTGACAACTGAATGACTTGTGTGCAAACTTGATTTCTGGAATGGTGTGTGCCTCTTTACAGGAAGAGTTGTCCTTGACCTTAATGAGGTCTGAGAAGGCATAAGATGTTTTCTGGAAAGCTATGGTTCTGGAGAAAAGGGGAATAGAGGAAGAAGTATATTAAAAAAAAAGGTTGCTTGTCTTCCTCACTTTGGAGGAGGACTGTTCAACACTGAAAACTTCTGTGAGACTGGGACTACCAGGATTCAGCATGTCCTTCTGTAGATGACTTAAATGCTACAACACTTCAGGAAGCTCCTACTCTGTTGGTTGATTATTTTTTTTCTAAACATTAGTTCCCAGGAAGGCTGCTTTTCACTATTTAAGTTATTCTCCTTTTTGATCCTTCCCTGGCCCAGTATTCTGTTAAATGTTAAAGCTTTAATGTAATAAAAATGCCTACAGTAACTAACAATAAGCAAATTATTTGGTGTTGCTGGCTTTTTTCCCTTGCAATGAATGGTTCAGAGTTACACTTTGTCAGCACAGAAATGTTAACTGCACAAGTTTGCTAGTACCAGTTCAGAGGCTTTAATTTCTCAGATAACTGTATCTTAGACAAAGGAATGTTCTATTTGCCTATGGGGGGGGAATGTTTGTAACATTGGAGAAAATGTCAGAACACATTTTTGTACTTTGTCCTTAGATTTAGAACACAAAGTGTCAGGGGGAAGGGGGTGAGCAGGCGATGGCAGACAACCCCTCACAGGTAGTCTCTAGGCTTCCTATTTTTCTTTTAATTCAGTACTAGTCCTTTTGCTGTTACTTTCGTGTGTTTCAGCTGTTTCTGAAATATTTAAGTAAATATTTAAACTGTAACTGGTCCCTTATCAATGGGGATTGTGTATTTATGAATTAACTGTTTCAGAAAATATTCTGTAATAACATTGCAGATACAATGTACTCCAAGCTCTTGGTTTAAGCTAAATATAACTTTCTGTTTAATACCTATTCAAGAGTGAATGCAGTTGTACCCTGTGTTCTCTGCTGCGTGGGAAATCTGTCAGATATATCTGTGAATGAAACTGGTCAGGTAACAGGCCTCTCTAAATTGTATCTCTGCTTTAGATGGTAATCCTGCTAATTTTGTAACTTCCCCTCTTTCTGAAAGGTCATCCTGCTTTATTTTGATGGGAAGCAGTCTGCTCAGAGCCTGGGGCCTGAGGCTTTGCAGCCTCTCAGGTAGGGATCCAATGATGCACTCTCCAGCTGGGGGGACACCTGCAGAGCAATTTTCTGACTTTCTCATCTTTATCTTATGCTTTAAGGATCTTTGTTTCTGGTTGACTTGCAACAGGTGAGGATACTAAATCTGCTTGACTGTTTCTAGGGTAGCTGGTTGCCACAGGCTGAAAATCATTACAGGGAGGAATGGTGTAGCTAATTTTAGGGAAGATAGTTGTCCCTATTAGAAAAAAACCAACCAAACAGAAAAAGCCACCAACTAAAAAAACCAACCCAAAACAAAACCAGAACTAGGAAGGCATTCCTTTTGTATTTCTTTGCCTGAGGATTGTATTCTAAATTCTCTTTGGTCCTGGATCAGTCTGGAGACATGTTCATGGCAGGCATGGAGAAACAAATGGGCAGACCTGCCCAACCAGAAAGGAGAAAAAGGTTTAGTATGTTTATAAGTAGGCTGAAGTTTGTGCAAGTAGGATGAGCTAATATCAAATAATATGTTCCTGCAAGCTGTCTCTGTCTTGGGGCATGCTACCCTGAGAGGTGGGGAGAGGGCTCCAGGGGAGGATGGCCCTGGAGCTGTGTGTGAGGTTGCTGTTCTGGCGCAGGGACTTGCAGGCCCTGGGGAATGCAGAGAAAGCAATTTAGCTGTGTGTAGCTGCCTACTCCTCAACTGGAAACTCTTTCTTTAATAGCTGCAGACCCAGCAATAAAGCATGTTGCGAGTCAATTGAATTCTTTAGTAACCCTGCTGGCATATGGTTTGCTGCCTCCTTCCAAAAGGTTTTGTCATACCTGTGCATCAAAACCTCACCTTGAACTGAAAGCTGGGGGCATCAGAGAAACTTGGCACAAGAACTTAATCCAGTGCTGATTTTTTTTATTGCTGTTGTTATAAATTTGAAAGTTGGTGGTGGCTGTTGTATGGAAGGGAATAGCTCTAAATGAGTGACTTGAAGCTGTGAGCTGGGGTCAGGGAGGAGCAGCGCTGCTGAGCAGAAGAGATGAAGATGTGGAGGTCTGTCAGATGTGAAGCTGTTGGAAATGCAGTGACTACGTAACAGTAGTTCATGGAGCTCTGAATAGATTGTCTCAAAGCAGTAGGATGGTCTGCTGGTGACCATCAGTTTCTAGGTCTCAGGTTAGCATCTCTTCTTTGCTCTTGGGAATTACGGCACGAGAGGGTTTACTACATCCCTGCTTGCACAAGGTGGAGGTACGCAGCTGGCGCAAGTTCAGTGGAGTGCTGGTGTAGCTGCCATGGGAGCTGCAGGCTCTGTGAGCTCTTGGAGCCTGGCTTGAGCTTCTCTCCATTCCTGGGTGCTGTTTCTTCTGCATCAGTGCAGCTGGCTTGTCTTACAGCAGTGCCAGCCACAATAAAGCACTCTTCCTTTGACACTTCCTGTGACACTGCTCCTTGGTGCAAGCCTAAGAGGCTTCCTGCAGCATCCCACCTGCATCAAGGTGTTGTGAGAATTGCCAAAGGCTGCAGCTGGCTTTTCTCTGGACTGTAAGGGCAGTTACACCCAGTCAGGGCACTGCAGGGTTAAGGAACTATGTTGGGAAAGAGTAGGGACCAGTGTGTACTGCAGCAGGGCAATTGGCAAGTGCAGAGATCCACACGGGATGGACCTGCTTTGCCTTGTTTACTGTCATAAATCTCTTATGTCAGGAATGTGCTTCCTCTAGGTATTTAATACCATGCATCAGATTACTCATACCCTTATTCCCAAACCTCTCTCTCCACTCAGAAAGAGGGAGACACTGCAAAATAGCATGGCTTAGCCCAGGCTTTGTCTGGCTTTGAATTTCTTGGTGATTAAGTACAGCTCCTTGCTGTCAACCTCGAGATCAGCTTGACCTGGGTTTTTGTAATCTCTTTGGAGATCTCCTCAAACCTGGCACGTGAGGGGTGCAAGTCTGTTGTGATGCCGGTGGCAGGAAGCAACATGGCTCTTCCTTCCTCTCCTCCTCCTGCCCTTGCCCTGCCAGCATTGCCTGTGCTGCCGGGTGCAGACCTGCTGAGGATGGAGTGGGCAGTCAAGGTCACATAACTGAGAGGGTGTTCCTCAGGTTGGTTTTATTTTTGTGTCTGCAAGATGGCAGGAGGTGATGACTATGTACAGCTGAGGAGAAGACTTTAATGTCTGTTTCTTGCAGATACAGCACTTGATTTTTAGCCAGTCTGTGAAACTTCTGTGCTTTGAAGTTAAGACTCCCGGAAAAAAGTCCTTATCTTGGGTTGTTGAACGTAAGTATTGTGGTGATGGGCTCTTTCAGCCATGCTACTTGCAAACAAGTCACATTATGTCTTACCTTTGAAGTGCAAAAGGTGTTTCTCTCAGGTTTAACTCAGTCTACTACTGATACAACTTATACTTAACGAAACATTTAATTAGGACTGCAGAGTATTGCAGTACAATGCAATTGGTCACCTTTCAGTCACTTGCCAAGCCCAAAGGGTAAGTTTGTACATGAAGCTTTTTTATTTCTGTTTATGGTGAATTTCAGATCATCAAAAGAAACAAAGTATTCTGTGCAGATTGAACAAAACCAGGGCTCCCAAACCTCTGCAGGCTGGCATGTTTGAGGGCAAATTAGATCAAATGAGTATCAAGGATGAAAGGAAAACCTTGCTGATCCCACGGGGCTTTGGTCCTACAGCAGCTGGCAATTTGGGGGAGCAGACTGTCTATTGGAACTGCACATCTATTTGCAAACTGGTTTTGGTTTACCCTGCTGAACGCACTCTGGTGTGACAGGCATAGAAGGCAGCAAGTGTATTAGCATGCCCTGACTTTTTACTTTTCATCAGGGCTGCTATAATATCAAAGGAGGAAAAATATGAGAAGCCTATTTCTGTTTGGCTTAGGATATGTGATCACCTGGGATCTAAGGGAAAAGGCTGTGTAGAGGCTTACCTTAACCTTCCTTTTGTGGGTGGACCCTGGCTGGGTAGATGTGGTATTCCTCTTTCCAGGAACTTCAGTGAAGTATCTGCTTGTTTGAACTGAAGAGGCTACCCCTGACCCCCGAGGGCTGTGACAATGCCCTACTCCTCACATGAGGCTGCAGCCTTCCTTCTACTGACCGCACAAGACGTGTGCACCAGCTGCGATGGAGGAAAGCCTGACAAGACCTTCTTGCTGTGGGAGAAGTATTTCCTTTATCAGCATATTTTCCTGGGGGGGATTTTGTCTCAATATCTGATTCAGACTTGGCTAAAGAAATAGGGATTTAGTTACTTTCCTAAATCTTCATAAGTGTTGGCAAGAGGAGGAGCTGGTGCGTTTAGAGACGGTGCCTGTGGTGGGGAGCTGTTCTCTAAGTGCAGTTAGTGTTTTTCTGGAGATTTTTCAGTTAGTCTTCACTAAATAAAAATAAAAAAACCTTCAGCCACAAATACTAGAAGACACTTGAGCTATAAAAGCAAAACCAGATGCTCAAATGTGGGATTTTTACAAACTGTATACATCAGAGTTCCTTGAAACTGAAATGATACCTGGTTAATTGTGAGCAAAGCGATTTTCCTGACAGAAAAACAAGAAGCATGAATGTTTTCTGGAAAATCCTGTAGCTAAAAGCTGTGCCACAGACAGGGTTTTCCTGGTACAGAAAGGAAATCTTGGTGTGCTGTATATTCTGCCGTTGGAGGTAGACTCTTATTTTCGGTAGGGTCAGGAGTCCAAAGTAACTTGTTCACAGATTTGAGCTTTCAGAAAGAAACCACCATGTCCATTGATGGTGTAAGGATGCAGAATCTACTAAAGCTGAGAGGGTGCTTCCCGGTGTTGCTTCTTTCCTGCAACACGGATTGAAGAGCCCTCAGGTAGAACTGAAAACAAGCGGCTTGGTTGGAAATGGGGCTCACTGCAATGACAGTAGAGTGTCATAAAGCTGTGTAGGAAAGGGTTTGAGTTATACACACTGACACAAGGCAAAAGAAGATGTCGGGGCAGCTGTGGTTTGCCAGGTTATCGTGTTCAGACTCCAGTTACATGAGCGTACCTATCGCATGCCCTGCGTGTAACTAGGATAAATGGCTTGAGTATTCTTGGATTGAATCCCAGAGTAACAAAATCAGAGTAATAAGGTGCTTAATTTTATAATTCTGTGAAAGGTGTTTTGATTTTTTTTGGAGTGTTGGGCACTCTACCAAGATGCCAGCCTCAGCCCAGCTTTTCTGTATGTTTAAGAATTATTGACCATGACAAGAATTAAAAGGAAAATGTTTTTTTTCTTCCACCCCAGGTGCGAATATGATGCTTGGACTGTACAGCTCACAGTGAGAGCTGGTTGCCACGCTTCAGTTTAAGGTTGATCTGAGAATAAACAAGTCTCATCTCAGCCAGATCTGCAAAACTTTGTGTTCTGGTGTTTGTAAAGCTGATGGTTCTGGGCTTGCAGGAGGCATCCCCTCTTACCTGTGCTAGAATGATGATGATTCTGTTGTTTGGGCACAGTAGAGGGCAAGTGGAAACCTTTTTTACATCTTGTTTGGGAAGCCTGGTTGTCAGCCACAGGCTTGCAAGATCAAAGAAAAATGTTTCTGTTTTGGTCAAAATCTTGCAGAATGGAGAACGTGCTGAGGAAAGCTTAGCAGATCCTGCGTGGTTATATTAGTATTCTGGGCTTCAGTCAGGAGATTAATAACGGCCACAGACAGTGTCTCTTCATATTAAAGTGTCTTCACATGAGTAGTTTGGGTGAGTGTGGAAGGACTACAAGGCACAAGCAAGCTGTCTTGTCTCTCCCCGCTGACAATGAGTCAATACTTTAATATGAAGAAGAGGCAGTTGGTAGCAGTCATTAACATAACAAAGTGCCCTATAGGTCACTCCAAATTCATCTGACTGTTTTTAAGCAAGCATTTTCCCCAAAAAAGTGGCAAAAAAATTTTTGTTGACTTTTTTCTTTTTCTGTCTGGACCACCCAGCTCTGCTGGGAGTGGGAGAGGTGCTCCTGAAACCTCCTCATACAGAATCGGACGTTCTTGCAGTGACAGTGTGCTGATTTGGGGGTTTTAACCCGATTTCCTTTTGAAACTGAACTCAAGAGTTCTTTCTGTGATTTCTTCCACACCTTCCCTGTCTGTTGGCTTCTTCCTTTGGACCACTTGAAGAAGATCTGGCTTCTGTTGATACAGGTAAGAAGGAAAAGGAGTCAGACAGGCAGCTGATCCTCCATCTGAAGGAGAGGGAGAGGCTTGGCCACTGTGCTCAGCTGGGCCCCAGGGTGAGTGTGACTGTGCAGGCACTGTGCTGGCAGGACAAAAGGTGGCAAGCAAGAGGGAAAAGAGGAGGAAGGAATTGGAGGTGTAGCACTAGCAGCTGTGCTGTGCGTTGGGCACTGAAGGGGCTGAGTAGGGGCTAAGAGTAGCTCCAAGGAGGGAAGACACAGTGTGCTTCTGGAGAAATGTGCTTGACTTCTGTGCGTACCATCACACTGGGATGATGCAGGAAATGCATTGGTTGAATGTGCTGAGAAACCACTGTGTGTGTGCCCAGAACTACCTGGGTTTGAGGGGGCTGGCACCCGCTTCTGCAGTATGGTAAGACAGCAGGTTTCTCCTGTGGTTCCCGAGGGCTGTGTGCTGGCACCTGCAGCAGGTTTGGATCCTCCTGCAGCCAAGTGGACTTTGCTCCCTGGCAGCCACTGGATCAGAAGCCCTGTTTCCTGGGACTGACGTAGCAGGAAGGCCTGACTCCAGAGGAGGTAAATCATGCAAATTTGGGATGTGTTGCTGGCTGGCTCTGAGGGTGGAGGTACTGAAGCAGCTGAGGCATCAGTGAGAAACATCAGTTCAGCACTTAAAACTGTGCATCTGACTCTGCTGTGTGCTGCAGGCACATCGGATTTGGGTTGAGATGGCTCTGTCTGTCCTGGTACCTGTTGCTCATGGGCATGAGGGAAATCCCTGACTCTCCTCCAGCTGTTGGTGTTGGAGGGGACCAGGACAGATGTCTTCCACCTCTGTCTCTGCCCACAGTGGCCGGGGGAACCCTGTGTCCTGGGGGTTCATGTCTCTGGGGTGCGGGAGGAGTGCGAATGCCTCCCTTTGTGTGGGACTGCACTGGGGGTCATGAGCTCCTTCAAGGATGCAAGGAGCGAGGTGGAAGATGCCTGGGTGGGACCTGGTTGGGAGAGGGGCTGTGAAGATAGCGGGAGCGGGTCAGCAGCCCCCACGCTCATTGACTTAATTGGGGCTGCGCTGCGGGGTTGGAGGAACGCAAGATGGCCGGGATTCTCACGGCGTGGGGAGGCTCGCCGGCGACGACCAGGAACCGGCCAAATCATTAACGTCAATTAAGTACAGAATGTGTAGATTACTGACATGTTATTGTTAGGGCTCTAAAGGAAATATAATTAATAAGACTCCCCCACCCACACCGAGAGGCGGCCCTTTGTGTTCTCTCTGCTTTCCCTGACGGCAACGTCTATCTCCTCCCGCAGCCCCACACTCCTTTCAGCAGCCTTGGATGGCATTATCATTTGAATTAACATAAAATCACTTTCTGAAATCTGTTAACATTTATAATGTTGCTGTACTTTGCCTGATCATTGGGTTGTTTTTTTTTTCCTGCCGGTTTGAGCTCGGTGAGTTTTTTCAGATGATACCAAACACAGACCTATTATGCTGCAAAAATCGCATATTTGTTTAATGATTTCCCATTGGTATCTTTGTTGCTACGAACCAAAGCATTAAATAGAAGCTAGCACGTTAACGCTGTGTTGTTCTACATAATAAATTTGAATATCCCCCGATGAATATTTTAAATGGGGATTTTCTGAATCAAATGCATACGTGCCAGGGTATTAGTAATTACTTAAAATCGGTTTTTGACATTTAATGTTGACATCTAAAATATTTCCTTTAATTTTTGGTTGCCTCTGCAAACAGAAATAATGGCATTCATCCTAGGGAAGGCTGGGTGGACAAATAACACTTTTACTCATAATGAAATGAAAAGCAATAAAGAAAATGTGCTAAATGTCAACAGTAAAGCATATCTTCTCTTCACGTATTACGAGGAGAATATACCCCAAAATGTGCGTACATACACAAAAATCCTTTAAGTGACTTAATATGCTTGAGTATTAATGGCTTGAACGTTAATTCATTGCAATGGTCCTACTTTTTGAAAATTGGCTATTTAAATACATTATTACCTCAATAAATTCTCTGTGGTCACTGTGGTAGCCATAGTATGAAAAATAATCGTCATAAATCTGAATTTACAAAATATCTCCAAACTGGTTCAGTTTTGCTGAGAGAAACAAGTGATGAAGTATGTGTTAGTTAACTCAATCTATTTTGTCCTTGCAGGAGTTGCTTGTCTAAAAAACCAGCAGATGGAGACTGTTGGAGGACACGAGGGTCTGGCAGGAGCCAAAGAAACCATCTCAATTTTGTAAGCAAGCAGTGACTGAAAACCTTTGCTATGTGCAATGCAGTCTGGAGACCTCTGCTCAAGTAGGTGGTCGATGCTGACCCACATCTGCAGAAACCAGCTTCGCCTGGAACCTGGGCAGGTTGGTACAGGATCCTGTGCCCCTGGTAGAAGGGTGGGAAAGCCCCTTTGCCTTCTCCCCTTAGTTTTTGTGACTATTTTGTTTAAACAGTTGTGAGGAAAATCATGGAACACCTCCCTGCTTTGCATCCCTGAGTGCCTCTTGTTGCACACAAACATGCCTTTGTCCCTGAATTCCCTGGGATTGTTAACAAGAGGAGGATTGTTTCTTGTGAGGGTCTGTGATCACTGGGGTGTTTTTTGCATGGACTTGGCATTTGGGCAGCAAAATGGCAGAGCAGAGGGAGGGGATCCCTGTGTTTTCGGATCCCCTGACGCTGCCATAGCAGGAGGAGTGCTGCCATCAGGGATGTTGCAGCAAGAAGCATCTGGCAGGGCCTGCAGGAGGTGGTTGGCATCACTTGTGTCAGAGCTGTGACATTTGGGGGGTTACAACATCGTAACAGCAAGCACAGGGAGAAGAAGGAGGACTGCTCCACCTCAGACTTTATCTGTTCCTGTGACATCTATTCCTCATCACTGTTTCCAGCTCCTTCCTGCTCCAGGCACCTCTCATCCACTCCTGAAGATCCTTGGGTGAACATCTGGGAACATTACTGGCTTTTGGGTCTGGCTGCACTGTCACTCAGCTAATAGCATTCCACAGCAACAGGCCTCAGTGAGACAAAACTTGATAAGGCTGATAAAGTACTGTTCCATGTAAACCAGCAAGAAGCTCTGCCACTGTTACCCTTTCTCACCCAAACCTGATGTCCAGCCTGACCAGTGCACAGCACCTTGGGCCAACTATGCATCCCTACTGCTCAGCTGTGCATGTTGCACAGGGAGAAGGAAAGAACCCAAGCAATGTCCAAGCTCTTCACGAGTCTTGAGTGGGGACATCGCAGCAGGATGCAAAGGAGCATGCCCAGGCAGCAAGTGTGGCACAGGTACCCCCTTTCACGGGGTGCTGAGTCCTGACCCATGTCCATGGGGACTGACCTGGGGTGCCCTCACCTATCTCAGTTAAACATCTCTGTATATGGTTTGGGAGCATGGTAGTGGGACTACCTTCACTGCTGAACCCTCACAAAGCTGGGCACCCTTGCTGCAAATTGCAGTCTTTCATGTCTGCAGCAGAGTTTGACGTGTGCAGCTGCAGCTGCCCTTCCTCTGTGGTTTTATTTGGTAAATCTGATTTATGAGGATATCTTAATTCCTCTCAATCTCTTTAAACTAAAAAAAAAAAGGAAGTTGAAAAGAGCTGTAATTGCAAGTGAGCACTATAGAAACCTAGAGCCAGCAGGTATGCTTCAAAGGAAGCAGGGCCAGCTTGGATGCCTCAGCTGCTGGTGAGTAAGGGCCTCAAACGGGCCTGCACCGTGACCGTGTGTTAGTTTTGAGCCATACCAAAAGAGCTTAGTTGGAAGATCCTGGGGCTTTTTCTGCGTACAGCCTCCTCAGTTTGGTGAGCAGATGCCAAAGGTGGTCCCTATCGTGACAGGGTGGTGTCCCTGCAGCAGGGAGCTTGCTGCCAGACTTGTGGGTGCAGGCAGGCTCAGCCCTGCCTCTCTTGCTCATGGAGCCGTGGCTATGTTTGATCAGTGTTGGGGAAAAGGTTCCTTCTCAAGGAACAAGAGACACACTGGGTGTGTTTAAAGCCCCAACGCTTGCAGAGCAGCCTGGCTGTGCCGTGTGCTCCAACCTTCCCGAGCCTCCTGAGCAGCAGCTTTCCTCTGCTTTCCCACCACCTTTCCCTGGCACACTCCCATGTGGGGCTGGTGAATGAAGCACCTACCTTTCACCAGTGTCAGTGCACCTCGCCCCTAACTCCACCAACTGCAGTTATCAGTTCTGATCTGCAAAGGTACTGCTATGTTCCACTCAGAACTAAAAAAGCAGGCACTAAGCTTCAGGGACAGGCTGCTTAATGCAGCTGCAGATTAAAGCAGCTGATTTCTCATAGTTGGGTCTCTGCAAACCTTAATCCTTAGGAAGTGGGTCTGGACCAACCTGTGTTTGGAACTTTCCCACTTTGTCTGACTGGGGCAGATTTGAGCTGTGAATCTCCAACTGTTGCCCTTGAACAGCTATCTCCTCAGAAACGGGGTAGGTGTTTCATCAGCCCGCTAATTCTACAGGGAGATTAAATACTGTGTAAAGATAGTCCTGTATTTGGTTTGGGATGTGAGGATTTATCCTTTTATTTCCCAATCCTGCAAACACAGAATAGCAAAGGGTTATTGTTCACAGGTTCTGCTATGTGTTCTCGTGTGGCTTTTCTGCTCACTGAATTTGGTCCTCAGCTCATGATGCTGCCACAAGGTGTTACCAGTCCCTACAGCTGCACTCTGGAGAAGGGATTTCTCACTTTCCCGTTCTAACCTCACCTGACTGAAGGCTGCATCCAAACAGTCATTGAGTGATAGGATAGCTTGAGGACATTTAAAAAAGACTCCATATCCTCTGTTACTCTGAGTTGATTTGAGAGGCCTGAGCATCGGGGCTCCTTTGCAGCCAGAGCGATCCGTGTCTGCTCAGTGCATAGCAGTAGTTTAAAGAGCTAACTGTATGCTTGAGCTAAGAGTGAGAGCGAATGTGAAAGAATATTATAATTGTGCATAACAGAATTTTCTAGAATTAAAAATTGAATTCTCTGGCATTGGAGCAGAAATAGCAATTTTCTACCCAGTGAAGCTCCAAATTATTTTAGAGGGAATTAGATGTATTCTCCTGGACTGTGATCACTCTGAGAGACTTTTTTGATGCTAAATTGTATCTGAATATTGGAAAGAGCAAACTATGTTGTCCTCTCACCTGCTGCTAGCTTGGACCTGGAAACATCAGAGACAAAAGTGTCACGGCTTTTGGATTTGTTGCACACTTATGTTCTCTCTTTACATGATTATCGTCTTCTATGACTGCTGTGGATTCTTGTACACACACCTCTCACTGTGGTTGAACCAAGGTAGCTATGGGATTTATGTGCAGCTGCATCCCGAGAAGCTGCTTCTATGGGTTAGTAGTTGAAAGGTGCTACAGGGCAGACAGCTCTGTGTGAGCAGGGACCTGCAGAGCAGGCTGAGCATTCCTGAGGTGACACCCGTGTGTCCAGGAGCTGCATGGCCTGAGGATTCCAGATGTGCCATCTCAGTCCCTCCAACGAAGCAGCAAACTGGAGAACACTCTCCCCTTTTTTTCTTTCTTCCCCCACCCCTCATTTCTTCAAAACTGGCTTCTCCTGTTCTCAAACCATCCGTACGTTTCCAGCTTTCCCAAACCTGATCTGCCCACTGGAAGCCTGCCTAGATGGGCTCTGGAGATAATGGCAGCGAAATACTCGGGGTGTGTGTTAGCGCTGGCGTTAAGTTGCCCTCTAGTTTTATTTCCACTGCAGTTTGCTCAAGGCTGTTACCATCTGTCCCAGGTTTGTCCGAGCAGCAGTCCTCTGTGTCTCCTGGGCTGGGAGCCTCATGTGGTCTCATATCAAGTATCAGCCCTAGAGTAAACTATGTTTGTAAGAGTCATTTTATTGAATGGGGGAAATTCAAGTGACTGCTTTGCTCATATGGCAGGCTGGCTCTAGCCTGGTTCCATTGCTCTGGGGTGCTGGTGTAGCTCCCTCTGGCATGCCTGCATGTCCCTTGGGAGGATGGCAGAGGGATGGGTTCCTCTGGCTGAGCTTGGCCATGGCGTGTGTGGTGTAAATCATACAAAAGCGAGCAGGGTTTGCCTCCATTAGCTCCAGTATAAATATTGCTGCTCTGCCCTCGCTATTGACAGTGAGTGTTGTCCTACTCGCAGCCCCGCGCCGGGCACTGACAGGCTGTTCCAGTGTGGAGGCTGCCTGACCCGGCCTCTGACCCACTGTGCTGGAGAAGAAGGTTGAACTTGTGCTTAATGTACTGGGCCGGCACCCAGGGGAGCCTCCACAATTCCCAGTTCTGCCACAAACTTCCACCGTGGCCTGGGATAAATCATCTCTCTCTCTGCAGCAACACCCCTTTTGGGGAGAGAGGTGAGAGTAGCAGTGATAGTCTCCTTCATCTTGTCTGCTTTAGGGTTGTATTTCTAATAAACCCTGGCACCAGGCATCTATTTAAAGTGCTGCCTTCCCCAGGCATGTTGCTTTTCCCTTGGCACTTTAAGACTTAAACCCACACCTGACCGGGGCCTGCACCCAAGTTGGGGTATTGGGACATAGCTGTGATGCAGTAGGGGATATAAAGCACTTGCTGCAAGAGCCTGCTGGTGCTCCTGGTCCCTCCGCCTCGCCCCTGGCTGGCTCTGCCCTCCCTTTCCCAAAGGAAACTCTCCAGCTGTCCCCTGATGTCTGTGTTAAAGCAAGAGACAGCCAAATGCTGCCCTACCTAGCAGCATGGGGAGGTCAGGCGAGGGAACATATTTTACTTGCAGAGCTGACATAATTGTTTAGAGCAAACAGACAGCTCAACATTTTTGCTAACTTACAAAATCTGGCATCTCGGGAGGACGTGTTTGGACTCAGCAAGGACATTTCCACAGGCAGAGCATTGTCATTAATCTGCATGTTTGGCATTGCTGCTGGAGAGCCTCCTTTTTGCGCTGAATGAGATGTATATTCATGGACTGAAAGTTGCCTGGTTTTGTTTTTATGCTGGCCGTGTGGTTTTGATGGGTGGGATCTCCATGGGCAGGCACTCGGCTCTCCCAGCTGCACCGGCACAAAAGCTCTGGTCACTGCTGCCGGGTTGTCGAGCAGAGTGCGAGCTGTGATTGTATCCAGGCTAATGCAATCATATCACCTGCCAGTCTAGGGAAAAATAGGGTCTAAATAAGATGACGAGTGAATGATGTGGTCAGAATTAAAAGGATGAACAGCATCTTTCCCCTAACGAGCTCTGTTTAACATGTGAGAAGCCCACACATGCTTTATCTGTATTCTGACCAGCAAAGAGCCTTACCCAGACTTCATACAACAATTCATCACGGCCGGTTTGCACGAGGCATATTTGAGATGTAAGATGTGTGACTCAACCTCTTTTATTCCCTCATTAATTTTCTATTGCCTGAAATGGGTTCTTGGAGTGCTGAAAATGGGGCATCAGGGTTTGCACTTTTAATTTTGTCACCGTGGTTGGATAAAGGAGCAGATGTGCAAACGCTGGGGCTGAGCAGGCTGGTCCTGAGTCACCAGCACCTACTGCCCCCCCTGCCACCGCTCCCCTGCTCCCCTGTATGTGCAAGTCCAACAGTAAGGGCCCATCGTCACTTGCTGGAGCATTTCTAAGAAAATCGGTGGCTGAGCAATTGGAGTTGGAAATTTTTAGCTCGGGTTGATGCTTTTAAAGACCTGGCTTGCAAGTGCTTGAAGGTCTGGTTCATTTGGTCAACTTGGCTGCACGCCTGCTGACCTGTGTGTCTCGTGCAGGTTGGCTTTTCCTCTCCCTTTCCACACTTCCATCCATGCTCCTCACTGCGCCTTTGTATCGCCTGCTTTATATATCTTTCTGCTGTGATATGTATTAACTGCTCAGACTCCCAAGAGCCTCAGAAGATGAATGGCTTTATCTATAAGATTCCAGTAATAATCCATTTGTGTATGAAATGTATTAGTGCATCGCAGAGGGTTGGCATTATCTGATAGCTGCAGAGGGGGCTGTGGGCAGCAGCTGTGTTCTGAGCTGTGCCTCAGGCTCTCCAAGTAACTCCTGACAAGTCACTTAAATCCTTTGCAGCTCACAGTATCAGAAGGCAGACAGCTTGCCAGATGTGTGGGGTTTCCTGAGCTAACACCTGTGGAGCACCCCAACCTTCTGGGAAGTGCAACCAGTGAGCACTTACACTCAGCAGCGAAGCCAGGCACCTTCCTGCGGGATGCAGCGGCAGCAATGGTGTGGGTAACAGGGCTCCGTGTGACGCCAAGCACGCTGCGTGGGGGTGTGAGAGAGGAGCCCTGCTCACTCACCCACCCTCCTGAAAATCCCCAACTCCAATGGAGTGGGGCTTTTTATGGTTGTTCCAGGTGATGCCTGTAGCAGCATGGCAGCTCGCTCCAGTGTGCAGTGGCATTCTCATGGTATTGTCCACTGGCTTTTGATTTAATTTCAGATGATCTTAGTCCAGGAGAAAAAAAATGCAGTCTGTGCCAATCAAGAAGTGTAGAGCATTCAGTAAGTACAGTTCAAAAGTTGCATTAGCCTTATCTATTAGTAATGATCAATTAGCATGAAGGTCAGTGGGCAGCTTGGAAATGAGTCAGACAAGAAGGGCAGAAGGAGGATTTGAATGGAAAGGAAATTCTTGATTCATATTTGGCGTTTCAAGTCATAACTCTGTAACAGTGGGGGCGGAGGGTAACGTTAAGTAGTCCTGCTGTCACACTGACTCAACCAAAGTGTAAATCATGGTGGAGAGAGTGCTGTGGCTTCTTCCTGGTGCTAAAGCATCATATTGTTCCACAAAAGGGATTGCAAGTTCCAACAAGTCCTCCTTGCCTTCCAGCCCACCCAGAAAGTCCCTGGCCGGTCCGATCACCCCTTGGCATGGCACGGCACCACAGGGCAGGTGGCTGCTGTCAAAAGCTTAAAATTCTGGTCCCTGGCTTGCACCAGCATGAGCAGGATCAGTGGAGGATGGAGACAGGGTTTCTGCAACCTGAGCATCGTCTGGGCAGGAGGTGCCACTTGACCCAACGTGAGTGTTTCTGGGAGGCAGAAAAGGCTTGTAACCAATTAATTGCAAATTTTGCACAGATGATCCAAGTGTGCCACATTAAACAAGTGTGCCTTGCCCTTCCTGGTGCACATGTGCACTCTGAGGTAAACAAAAAGGTATTAAAAAACATTCCTGAGAGTTGCACGTGCACTCCCTGGGCAGTGTGGGCCTCTCAACACGAGCATGTGCAGCAGTCTGGTTTCTGTTGCAAGCTGTTACACTCCAGCAGAGGTGACAGGGCCCATCGCTGTGATAGGCAGCACATCAATGCACGGCCTAAATGCTGTCCTTACCCTATCAGCTACTGCGGGTAAGAGTGCTCAGGTTTTGCCTTCACCTGACTCTGCTCCTGTGAAAGCAGCCAGCAAGCTGCTGCACAGACAGGCTGGCACAGGTAAGAAAGAGATGAGTGGTTTGGTACAATGTGCCATTTGAAGGAGCAGAGCTGTGGAGTATTGAAGCTGCCTCACATGGGGACCTGCCCCAGGCATGGGAGCCTCCTCCCCAGGCCACATCAAAGGGGCTTCTTCGGAAGGTACAGCGACACTGTTCCTGCATGGGGGAGCTGGTGTGTGAGGCATCTCGGACAGTAAAGTGAGCAGGGGCCCTCAACAGATTTCAGGCAGTCTGATACAATCTTTCTTGCTTTCACAAGTTTATGAATCCCAGGTTTTTGCTATTGCTGTGGGGCGGGTTAGTGGATGGGTGAAAATAAATCTGTCGCTTCTCAGCATGAGAAATTTCTTTCTGCTTACTTCTCCTATGCATACATACACAGGCATGTGTGCCCAGGCTTCACAAAGCACTTCACCACCTCCTGCATGGGGTGTGTGAAGGGATATGTGTGCATGGTGCTTCCAGCTTCTGTGCCTGAAATGCCATATATTCTGGCCTGCAAGCTTAAAATACCCCACGAAGTGATGTTTGAAAGCATCAGTGTGTTACACGTGGGGCTGCTTCTTCCTTCTCTGGAGGCTGATTAATCCCCTCAAAGCAGAGAGGTGGGAGTGAAATAGGTGCTCTTGGTACCCAGCAACTGCACTGTGCGTTGGGGACGATGAAGCACCCGCACAAAAGCGAGTGGGTAGGGGCAGGTGAAAACCAGTGTTCCTGCCTCCACCAGCACACTCTGATGGATGCGCTCATTCACTCAGCTTCACCGGTTGGATCCTGCCTAATCAGAGATAACAGGCGGATGGTTTGCATGAATAACTAAGTTTGTCATGTTTAATTTTCTTTAAAAAAAGAAGCAGCGGTTGCTTTACCCTCATCCTTCAGGCCCAATACATATTTATAAATTGTCAGGAAAGGAAAAGGCTTTTAACAGCACGCACCAAGCATGCAGAGCTATGTAACCAGGGGAGCGGTGAGCATGGGGAGCAGAGCCGGGGGCTTGGGCAGGCTCCCCTTGCCCTGGCTGGGAAAGTGGTGTGGGTAGAGGATGCTGAGCAGGCTGGCTGAGTCATTAGGATATGTGGTGCTGATATTTGTTCTGTGTTCTGCAGACGTGTCTTCTGGCAACTCAACACTGTGCAACACGAAGCAGTAAAACTGAGAAGTAAGTGTGTGGTTGGCAGTTACCTAGTGATTCGGCAACTGACGGTGCTGCTTAATATTTGATGGGGTGCTTGGTTTAACAGTGCCTATCCCACTGTAGCCCGTGCCTTAAAGCATGCAGAAGGGGCAGCTGGAGTTTGTAGGGAGCAGAATTGTGGAGGAACCCCTTCTGCAGAGCACTCCTCTCAGCAGCAGCTTTGTCCCCTCCAGAGCCACTCCCAGCTGCCCCACAAGCTGTGCACAGTGGAAACATGAAGGAGAAAGGAGTGACCTGCTCCTTGGATGGCTTTGGGCCAGGACCAGCCCGTCCCTCCCTGCACCAGGTGTAGGTATAGGCATCGCAGCTGCTATCGAACACGGCTAATGGCACAATTAAAGGAAAATCCAGTCTCTTTATTGAGCAAGTGATTTCTGCAGAGAGTAGTGTGATATATTAAAATGTCTGGGCAGAAAGCTCCCAAGGGAGAAATTCAGAAGAAGAAAGATTGGATCACTAAAACTGAGAGAGAAACCAGGAGTTGCTAATGTGAGGCTGAAGGAAGAAGACCAAATCTAGTTAGAGGGTCTTCTAACCAGCATGGCTTTTTTCATAATCATCCTCTCAAGATGATCTTTGCAATAGGCGACCTCTGACTTCAATACTAATATATATGTCACCAGACACAAATCCCTCAAAAGCTAACTCAATGATATTTCAAGTAAAAACTACTCGGCAGAAGTGCAATCTGATTATCGGCGTGTACGCAGCCTGGGAAGCACAGAAGATCTATGGAGGCTGAAGCTGTCGAGAAGCGTGGGGCAGGAGCACGCTGAGCCCCACACTGTGGTTCTGGCTGGCCACCACTACCCCTCTGGAAGCCCTGCTGCTGGCATGGGGCTTGTTACGGCAGATCCCTAAAGAAAAGGAATCACGAGCTGATGAGGGATCTCCTTGCTGGGCTTTAGTTTGACTTTTTAGCATCATTTAAAAGGATCTGAGAGTTGCTTTAAATTGCAACTGGTTAATCAGCCCCTGAAAAGCCTTGCTGGCAGGGTGGGTGCCGGCATCACCCACCCACCCTCCCTGGGGAGCAGCAGTCCCTTGGGAACTGCTGAGTGACACGGCGCTGAAGGGAACTGTGAGCGTGTACTTGAGTGCTGTATTCGGGTTTAATGGCAGAAATGATAAATCTTACTGAAAACATCACTGAGATGAAAAGTATGAAGTGTTTGCCACTAGTAGGCACCTAGGGAATAGAGAATAATGAAACAGCAAATTCAAACCCACAAGGGCCTGTAAAATGTTGTTTCCCTGCTAAAAATATCTTATGGAAAAATCTTAAAAGCTTCAGTCCCCCTCTTTTTTATAGAACTCGCTTCACCCAGGTGCTTACACACGTGCTTTGTTTGCAGCATGTGAGCCCTTCTGCAGGTGCCAGGGGCAGAGCTGGGGCTTGGGGTGCTGCCATGGGAGAATGCTCGGCTGGCTCAGTCCATGGTGGACTCTTGGGGCCATCTGGCTGCTGGTGGATGTGCAGAGCCTGATTCTCATTTACACCGCGGCGGCAGTACGCAGCTCGCCGGGTGAGCAGGGCTCTTGCAGCGAGCTAAGTGTGTGCGAATGCTAAATCATGTAATTAATTTAAAATCCCCTGAAGTTAACCCAAAATAGTCCCATAAAGACAGCGCGGGGCTGGTAGACCACAGGCATCTGAGTGCTGTGCCCTCGTTCTTGCCTGTAAAGGCAATGGTGGGTGTCCCATGGCTGCAAGGGGGCTCTGCCCTCTCACTGCCTTCCTGCCCCAGCTGCTGCCCCACTTGTCACCTGCGGGGCTACATCCCACCTCTCTGCTCTGAGCATCTCCTCTGCCGTCTGGACTGAAGAGCTTGGTCTCAAACAGAGACATTAATGTTCCTGCTAATCGGGATCTCTGTGTTGCTACACGGTCTGAATTGGCCTCTATTACTTATTAATGAAGATCCAAAAGTGCACGTACTTAAGACCTTGCTTAGCTAAGGGGAGTCTTCTAGGGCCAATTTGAGTCCTATTTAATGACTAATGGCTATTGAGACATAATGTCCACTAAGCAGATATCACATCCTATTTAGTATTTAATGTTTAAATATTTAATTAATTAAACACTGCCAAATATTTAATTAAACGCCATCAGAGCCATCCTGACACTTTGACTATGCATAATGCAAAGGAAATCAGGGCTTTCCTTATCAGCCCCACAAGTAATGCAGACACCGCTGTACCCAGAAACAGCTGGGTTCTGCATAGCCAAAATACCTGCTGTTGTACACAACAGAGAGGGATGGCTTTTAAAAACCTCTCTTCTTTTTTTCCTTATTTTCCCCCAAATGAGCTGAGCTAAGCGCTTCGTTAGTAAACCAGGCTCTGAAGTGACACGTAGGCAGAGCGGTGGTGCCGTATGCCGCACTGCAACAAGAATGCTATGCTTGTATATTGACTTTTAATTATTTAAAAGTAAATGACTGCTACTTAGCATGGCATACCTGCCAGCAGTTTACACTAGTTTTGCTTAAATATTTACTCTGCTATTCAATAAAAAATGAGTCTAGTGAAGCAAAAAATGAGAAGCTACCGTACCACGTGTTCCCTCTCCTACCTGTGGCGTGCCAACTTCACAAAGATTTCTTCACAAAGAAATGCTAGATGGTGGTGGTTTTCCCAGACTAAGCCAAAATACAGGTTTGAAGTATCCAGTTAGACTTCCAGCTACAAACTGGGTCGTAATTACCAGCTTTTGCCGTTTGGTTTTGTATTTACTCAAGGAAAGTTGGCACTTAGAGATATACAGATCTTTAAATCCCAATTTCAAAATCTGGACACCCAGCAGGTAGAGAAACGTTTAGGGCTGAGTTGCTTATTTGAATACTTTATTACCAAGCTCCGTCCCCGGATGTGTGCTGGAGCTGCTAGGTTGTGTTTCATCACCCCCGGCTTGCGTGGGGATGTCTTATTGTAATGTTCCCAGACAGGATCTCTTGCTAACAAGGAATGTGGCTACTGGTTGGAGAAACCATTAAAGTCCCATCGTTTCTATGCTCAGATTCACGCCATTTGGTAGTGAAACAAGGATACATATTTTGGGCTTTCTTTAGAGGATCTTACACGATCTCATTGGCTGCTCCAGCCAATTTATCTTTCACTGTAAAGAGCTGATGCTCCAGTTGCTCAAATTGGGTTTTACTTATATAAACAGGCAAAAAAAAATTGGACTTGCACTGTAAAAAGCCTCTATTGTGAGGACCTTTATCTCTCAAGTTCAGCAACGCTTCGCTTTGTCCGTTTGCATTTATTGAACAATCAGTTGCCTGAACAGCCAGGAGTTTGCCTACATTGTACAGGCTGCTTAGGTGTTTTGAATTTTCATGTTCTCCTGCCCACCCAAGCAATAACCTCAGACTATATTAATTCCTTTCACTCCTCAGCTCCTTACAATCTTTCAAACAAAGGTGTATAGCCACCCAAAGGGGGAGCAGAACGTCACTGTGCCCAAAAAAACCCCTGCTAAACCTGAGCAAGATGATGGACTCAAACACCTCATTTAACGTAGCAGATAGTGCATGGCCTTGCTTGACGTAGGTCATAACTTTTAATTATTAACTTTTACTTTATTCTCATATGTATGCATATAACCCCTGTAACTCATTTAAAGTGGGCAGTGGTCTGTGTGCCAGAGATGCAAAGATGGCAGGGAATCACAGAAGCACAGAATCATAGGGGTTGGAAGGGACCTGAAGAGATCATCGGGTCCAACCCCCCTGCCAAAGCAGATTTCCCTAGGACAGGTAGGTGTCCAGATGGGTCTTGAATATCTTTAGAGACGGACACTCCACCACCTCCCTGGGCAGACTGTCCCAGGGCTCTGTCACCCTCACTGGGGAAAAGTTCTTCTGCATATTGGTGCAGAATTTCCTGTGCCCCAACTTGAAGCCATTGCCCCTTGTCCTGTCTCCACAGACCATAGAAAAGAGGCTGGCCATTTCCCCCAGTGTCCCACACTTGAGATATTTATAAACATTAAGAAGATCCCCTCTCAGTTTTCTGAAGTGGCAGTGGTGAGTGGAGAGGTGAAGGGCGGGGACGGTGGGATCACAGAATCACAGAGTTGTAGGGGTTGGAAGGGACCTCGAGAGATCATGGGGTCCAACCCCCCTGCCAAAGCAGCTCCCCAGCTCATACTGCACAGGTCGGCGTCCAGATGGGTCTTGAATACCTCCAGGGAGGGAGACTCCACCACCTCCCTGGGCAGCCTGTCCCAGGGCTCCCTCACTCTCACTGGGAAAAAGCTTTTCTGCATGTTGGTCCATAACTTCCTGTGCTCCAATTTGCAGCCATTGCCCCTTGTCCTGTCTCCACAGACCACTGAAAAGGGGCTGGCTAATTCCCCCTGCATCCCAAGCTTAAGATAATAATAAACACCAATTAGGTCCCCCCTTAGTCTTCTTTTCTCTAGACTGAACAGTACCAGCTTATTCAGCCTCTCCTCATAGGGGAGATGCTCCAGGCCCTTAATCATCTTCGTAGCCCTTCTCTGGACTCTCTCCAGGAGATCCCTGTCCGTTTTATACCAGGGAGCCCAGAACTGGACACAATACTCCAGGTGGGGCCTGACCAGGGCAGAGTAGAGGGGGAGGATCACCTCCTTCGACCTGCTGGCCACACTCCTCCCAGGATCCCAGGATCCTGGCCCCCCAGGATCCCATTAGCTCTCTTAGCCACCAGGGCACACTGCTGGCTCATAGCCAACCTGTCATCCCCAGGTCCTTCTCTATAGAGCTCTTCTCCAGCAGGTCATCCCCCAGCCTGTACTGAAACGAACAGCTGTTCCTCCCCAGGTGCAAGACTTTGCACTTGCTTTTGTTGAACTACATTAGGTTTCTCCTTGCCCAGCTTTCCAGACTGTCCAGGTCTCACTGCATGTCAGCCACTCCTCCCAGTTTTGTATCATCGGTGTACTTGCTGAGGGTGGATGCTATTCCCTCATCAAGGATGCTGGGGTCTGTGGGCTCACTCCAGTGTCGTAGACTCCCAGCAGCTGGTGGCACAGGAGAAGGTGCTGGCTACAGTGAGAAAGCTGGGCCTCTTCAGAGAAGAAACTCCCTGGCAAAGCCGGGGGCTGGGAGCACTCTGCCAGCATGGCGTGCACCCGCTGCCCTCGTGCAGCTACCCGGGGAGTCAGTCCCAGCTGCAGCCTCGGCCTTTCTGTGCTCATTTATCATTCAGCACATCGTGACTGCTTAATTGAGGAGATGTGGAGCAGTCTCTATTAGCACATGAGCTCTGTGGGGGGAAATCGGTGCGGGCAGCGAATCCACGTCTGCATTTCCCGTTTATAAAGAAAATCTCCTTCGGCCACCTGCCATCACCCCACAGGACCCCAGATGCAGTCACCAGCCGCTCAGTTTCAATGGTGCCCTGCCTCGGTTTACATGGCTGGTTGTGCCTGGTAGCTGTAGCTAAACCCAGCGCCACTCGTCCCACCGTGCCGCAGGAGCCTCTGCCCACTCAGGCTGGGACATCGTGTGGCCCCATGTCTATAGCACCCGAGGATGCGCTAGCGGGGGGCTCATGGGTCCCACACCTTGCGGGAAGTGCCCCAACTCTCCCCTGTTGGCGAAGATCCCCTGTACGCCTGGGGCACGGAGGCGGGCGAAGACCCGTGCCGCAGCAGGGCCACAGCCTCCACCGGGCTTTGGGGTGCAGCTGCCGGGGGCTGGCAGCCTCACGGGGTGCTCCCATCCCATCCCATCCCATCCCATCCCATCCCATCCCATCCCATCCCATCCCATCCCATCCCATCCCATCCCATCCCATCCCATCCCATCCCATCCCGCCTCCCTTGGAGAGTTCGTCCCTCGGAATAACGCTGCTCCAAGAGACAATCTTCTCCTGCGGTTGCGTTTGAAGGAGGATCTCAGCGGCGTGACGTTTCTTACCGTGTCATGGCACGGCAGCGAGCTGCGCTGCGTGCGGGGAGCCGGCGGCGCGCTGCCGGGGCGCGGATGCGGGGGTGGCCGTGCGCCGGGACAGCGCCACGCACAGCTACAGCCTCGCAAGACTGACCCCTTCGCCGGGAGACGTGTCCGCGGCCCTCCGATCCCGCCGCCGCCTCGGGGACGTCTGAAAACGACTCGTCCGGCAGCAGCCCCTCCGCTCCCCGGCCCGCGGAGCCCCCGCCGCCCGCCCACTCGGCCCGGCCCGGCCCGGCCGCCGCATTGCAAAGGGTCTGCTGCCACCTCGTGGGCCGCGCCCGACGAGTCCCGCCGCTCCCCGCCGGGCCCCGCGACCGCCCCCGCATCCTCCCGGCTGCTCCCGCATCCTCCCCGCGGCATCCGTCCCCGCAGACCCGCGGCTGCACCCCCGCCGCTGCGTCCCCATCACCCCGAAATAATACAATATATATATACAATTCCCTTGCAGGGAATGGCTCCCTGAGCCCCTGCCGAGGAGAGCCCCGTCGGCCCCTGACCGAGGCAGCCAGCCCCGCTGTGCTCCCGCACCGGGAGACCCTCGGTCATCTCCCCGGAGCTTCTGTCCCGCACAAATAAAGTTTGGGTTTTGGTCCCCACGGGCTGTGAGCGACTCTGAGATGCTCAACCAACGTGCTGTGTGAAACAGCTGGCGCAGCTGCGGATCCGCACTGTTACCTTACAGACAGGGCACCGAACTAGCATCCACATGCAAAGTGTCAGAGGTTTTCACCCAGGTGGGGTTGGTCTTCTCCTCCCCCAGGTATGTGAAAGGCTACTGGAAACACAACAGGGTTGGCCATGGAGGTTTATGGACAGTGGTTTTGTGCTTGCATGAGGCCCTGAAGCAACGTGCATGTAGAAAAGGCCGTTTTTTCTCCCCACAGTTTCAAAATGTATATATTACATTTCATTGTCTCACATAAGATTTTATCAGGCATGTTGTTTTCACTGCACATCCTGACTTAATGCAATGTGGCCTACAAAAAATTAGTCATAACACAGCACACCAGCCAGGAAGAGACAAACATTTCCATAAGCTGCATGTTCCATCAGCATGCTGGTGCAACCTATGGGCAGATAGTTTGAACCAAACTCAGTGAAATCACATGTTTTCCAGATGGCTCCATGTTCACAAATAATGTATTTCTACACAACTCTGACCCAGAGACAGGTCAAGCTCAGTCTCAATGCAAAAGTATATTAGTAACAAATGTGCTGCTCTCTCCCCCTGCCCCATTTCTGGGTGAACACACTATGAGCTGTTGGGGAGAAGTGTCCTTAATCCTAAAAACAGGGTCTAGAGTAACTGAAGATCCACCTTGTTACTGGGTCCTATGATTGAGCACAGCCCTGATCATGTGCTGCAGGGCCCATGTTCACCTTGGGTGGCCACATCCCTGGGCAGAACCACATAGACAGGGCAAGCAGTTGGCAGGACCTCAGCCAACGTCCTGCTCCTGCAAAGCCCGGCTGGCCACAAGCTCCTTTTGGCACTGACACGGTGCTTTCCATGCACAGTGCTTGCCTCCTGACAGGTATCTCCAGCCACTCACCTGCTCTCTCATTTTATCCCCTCATTTTACAGAGGCAAAACACCCAAGCTGGTGAGCCACTGGTCATCACTTGGCACTGCGTACCCCACTTCCCAAGGAACCTGGGCTGGTGCGCCTGCGGGGCTGGCGGGATGTTTGGGTGATGCTGGGAGGGGACACTGGAGGCTGGCAGCTGTGGCTCCCTGTGCCCAGACCCCCCTGTGCTGTGTCCTGCGGGTCAGCTCTGCTCTGCGCTGTGGAAATGATTGTCAGTTGATCCTTCACTACTTCAGTGATGCCGATCAGCTTTTGAACTGCTGTAAATGAGGCCAATCAGCATTACTTTCGTTTCATTACTTCAAGAGCTTACTCATAAATTTCCTCTTATCCTGCTTCCCCTTTGGTCTGGAATTAGCCACAGCACTTGCTACGAGCTGCTGTACCCAGTTCTCCTCTGCTAGAGCTGTTTGATCTTTCCTAGGTTTAGTAATCAACTGGCAAACATGCCTTATCTTGTTTGACTTAAAGCACTGCACCTACCTGCCCGTCTTTCTCTGCCCCACACACGCAGTGCTGCTGGGGAAGCCGGGGACCGGCTGCGGCACCGCACTGACCTCAGTATAACACAGGAGAGAATGAACTGGCAGCAAGTCTGTAAAATAATTAACAACATCTTTCATTTAGCTGTGTGAATTTTATTACTAGGATGTGAAAAACGGGGAGGATGGATTTCACTGCCGACGACAGGGTGGTTCCCCCCGTTACTGCAAAGCATCCCAGGGCTCAGCGCGGCAGGGATGGGTTTGACAGCAACGCTCTTCTGGGGTGGAAACCAGCTGATTCCTAAAAAGGTAGAACAGGAATGTAAAATATTTCCTTTTCCGCAGCATTTCGTTGGTGCTGGGTAAGGTGAAATGAGGTGAGGGATGGCTCCAGCTTGCCCAAAGTGCCCCTGACTTGGACAGTCGGTCCAGGGAGCTGTGGCAGCTCTTCCAGCCAATAGCAGTTAATTAATAACAGTGTGGGTGTAAAATAGTTGTGACAAACACAGAGCCCTTCAGATGTGTTTCCCTGTCAGGAGAGAGCAGAAACGGGTCGTTTTCAGAGTTGCTTTCCCTTGACTTTCCCAATACTAAAGTAACCCAACCTGCTCTCAGCAGAAAGTGAGCAGCAACTGCCCATCTTTTTAACAACAGATTTTTCATGAAAGTGCAAGTTTAAAAATACTTTGTTTTCACACCGTTGGAATCTCTTTTAAAGGATTGATGAATAAAGTGATCGTTGAAATTGCTGAGACACATAAAAGACATCGGGGAGATGACTTTTAGTGAGCCCCTGTGCAGCTGCTGTGGGCAAAGCTGGTGCTGAAGCCCTTGGAGCCACCACGCCTCCAGCCCCCATCCACCTGCCCCTTAGGGATGGGCCATTTCCTAGCTAAACACAAATGGCTCCACCTGCCATCAATTACAGTTTTTTATGGGGATGCTTAAGTTCACAGCTCCTGGAGGAAGCCACATGGCCTATAAAAGAGTCCTGTGGGCTCATGGGTCATTTTGGGGCTTGAGTGCTTGCCCTCCACCTCTTTGTTTTGCAACCCCGGCCTTGGAGTAGACCCAAGGCAAACAGTTATTGCTTCGCACTGTGCTAATAGCTGGAGAGGTAAGGTGTGACCTCATCTTTTCTCTGCCTAGGTCTGCAGGGTGCTAGGGGTGCTCTGGAGCAGGAAAGCAGTGGGGGGGAGCCTGGTGCGGTGTGTGTGGGCTGGCTCTGGTGGCATGTCATTGTGGCTGGGAAGCTTCCCACCCTTCTGCTGCTGTAGTGTGATGCTCTTTCCCAAAAATGTCCTTTTCCCAAAGCAGCTGGATGCATGTGCAAAGCAAGAGCTGGTGCTGGAGTGTGGGCTGAGGTCTCTGCCTGGCTGAGGTTCACTCTGACTGTGCTGCTAACCCTGCGCTTGAGGGAAGCAGTGTCCTGGTGACTCCCATTTATCATGTGTAAAGTGGGGATCATAATAACCTACGTCACAGGGGTGTCGCAAGCCTTAATTAATTAGTATTTGCAAAGAGCTTTCAGATAATTGGATTAGAGGTGCTATGTTAACACAAACTGTTATTGTTATTATTTATTTATTATGTACTTGTAGAGTTCATCTGTGCAGGGTGCTTTTGCTGAGCCCAGCTTGCAGATGTAAACAGAGGTGACTGCACTGAGTTAAAGGGAGCAAAAGAAGCAAATTCCTGTTCCAGTTCCAACCTGTGACCTCCCCAAGCCAGACCCTCACCCAAAGGCTGAGCAACAGCTACAGCAAAGCCTGGAGTGGTGCCTTCTGCTGAAACTTCTCTGTGTTTCTGGAAAACACTCAGAAAATGGGTGGGAAAAGGTCCCAGAGTTTGGGAGGCTGTTGGATAATGTGGAACAGGTTTAGCTTTGCTTCTGAAGGACCTATCAGCCCCTATGGTCAGGTGTAGGATGATGTGGGACCCCAAGACCTGTGTGCCTGTGTCTGGGTGAGACCTGTAGCCGCAGGGCATGGGAAGCACAGTGCTGTTATGTGTGCAGCTTATAGAGGTTAGCTACCCTGGATTCATTTTTAAACTGGTTTGGGCTTACCTAAAATGGAGAGAGAACAGCAGAAGCGGCCAAGCAAAGCAGCGCTGTGGGTATCTGGGGCCCTGGGAATGGCTCCTGCCACCCTGGGTCATGGCACAGTGTGCACCAAATCTCTACTTGTTTCCACAAAATGAACTTCTGGGTGGATGTGTAAAACAAGCTTCCTATAGCTGTGAATGCTTCTCCATCTGACTCCAGCTTTTCTAGGTAATTCACCCCTGAAGTGAGTACTTGGGTCAGAGTTAAATACAGCTGCTTTGGGATTTTGTGGATATGAAAACAGACTAATTTGGTGCATAAGTCATTTTTAGTGCACTAATTTCCTGTTTTACATGCAGAAATGGTCCATAAATGGCACAAAAGTCTTCAGGAAGCTAAACCTAAAGCATCTTGTTCAGATAGACTGAATGCTGGAGTCTTCCTTAAGAGCGTATTATATGAAAACTCTCGGTGCTTCACTTCTTACCAGCAAATCTTTATCAGTTTATAGCTCTGCATAGGTTATTAGTTGTCTCAGGCTCACACAGCTCTGTTTTTCTTCATTAATATTAGGCTTTTATCCTTTCAAATTTTTTTAAGCGCTCCGAGTCCACAGCTGAAGATCTGAAGTCTTTCTTCATTAAAAAGAGCAACAACAAATGCAGTGTGCAAATGAGATACTCAGGGCAGCGGAGCAGAAGCTGCTGTGTCTGGAGCTGGTGGGTCTCCTGCAGTGTCTTCAGGAGTTGGTGCAGCATCTGACCCTCACCCTAAGGATGGGCAACCCTGGGGTGGGGGGTGAGGGGTGATTCTGCAGGAAGGTGAGGTGCTGCCCTGCACTGCACCTGTGCCCCAGCCACCCAAAACCTCAGGCCCTGGATGGAAGTACACCAGTCTGGGTTCAAATCTACTGAACCACCTTCAAATTGAGGGCCCAGACTCCACTTCCACACCTACAGCTTGGGGTTCCCCTTAACTGTGGGAGCTTCTTGTCTTGAAGAAAGACCCAGGAGAGAAGGGCAGTCCTAGGGGAAAGGAGCTAAAGTCTGAAAGAGTTGTGAAAATCCTGAAGTGCAACCATGTCTGTAAGAAAAACTTCAGGATAAAGTTTTCTCCTAGTTACCAGTGCAGGTGAGCCTTGGCAGAGAGGTGACCCCCCCCGGCAGGAGAGGTGCTGGCTTGCCTTCTCTGGGTCTCAGCCCCTTCCTCTCTCCTCCCATGCTCCTGTGCATCGCTCCGTGCTTCCCGTGGCTCTGTGCTCAGGTGGCAGCAGTTCTGATTGTGACATGAAGCGATTGCTTCGTAGATGGGATCCCAGGGGGAGCACCAGAGAGATGCAGGTGTAGAGAGTTTGGGGCTGGCTCATGTGCCAGGCAGGCAGAGCAGCGGCCAGTCCGTGGCGGGCTTGGCGTGCCCAATTTATGGCCATTTACATGTGAAATTGCTCTGATCTAATTTGCATATGCAGTCATAGTAATCGTAGGCCAATTAAACTTGTAGTTCACAAAATCTGGGCCCAAAACCTTTACAATTCTTATGAACACACTAATCTGAGTGTATATGTCACTTCATCAAATTCATGAAACCATAAATTGTTCCTGTCTGGCATCACCAGCTGCACGGGGGAGTCGCTGGGGCTGGGCTGGAGGAGCCATCGGCCCCATGCAGTGACTAGGGAAGATATTTTTTTAATGAGCTCTTCCCTATTCAAGGATTGAATCAGAGCTGTTAGGATGTCAGTGTAAGATTCATTGCAATATCTATGGGAGATTTATCTCTCCTCCTCCATTTTAAAAAAAATGTTGTTGTCCTGGAGGAGTTGTTACAATGTCAATAAATGTGTCGTCTACATTTGTTAGTGAAAATGCAGTTATAAAATGTCAGGGGTTTGTCTTGAGCTTCTTATTCCTACCTTACCACTGAGGAACAGAAGTGGCTTTAAAATGGGTGGTGCAAGGGGCCTGTGGCTGGGTGGGGGAGCAAGCCTCTGACCACCCTGGAGACCCCATTTCCCTGCTGAGGCTTGGCAGTGGGGTGAGGTGGGTCCCCAGCCTTGGCTGGGGATGCCAAGGGGTGTGGAGGCAGTTTCCCTGGGGAATTGGAGCTGGGTGCTGTGTTGGTACCATTCCATCAGCTGCTTCCTCCCTGCTGGAAGCATCTGGAAATACCCAGAGAGCCTCTGACCCCTGTGAGAGCATAGAAAAATTTAGTTTGTGTCTACCCAGCTTTAATCATCCTCCTCTTGACCCGATGAGGTGTGTGCTCAGTACCTTCCCAGCCTTCTCAGGACACCTACAGGGTCTCCACCTTACCCCTTCATGCAGTTCAGCTTCTTGAGCACATCCTGCTAATTTAGCATCTCGGAATCGTTGGTGTTGGAGCAAGGCTTTATCATAGCCAGATGCTGTTGACGACTTGAGGTTTGGCTTTTGTTCAGTGAGAAGAGCTCTAGCTATTGAAGCACTGAGTCTGGGTCTGGCTATCACAGAGCCAGATGGTTTCGTTCCAAATGTTTAAAATCTATAAATCTTTAATCTATAAATTCTGTTGTCACTATGGAAATGATAGGTTAAATTTTGCAATCCTCACAGATAGTTACCCTCTGAGTAGATATCATCAAAGATTAAAAAGTCATTATTTCTTGGCTTTTTATATATTTTTTTTTTCCTCCTTTGCCATTTTTATGGAAGTTCCTATGGGGGGAAAAATATTGAGAGCTCTGAGTTAAGTGTCAGAAATCAGCTTTTCCAAACGGATTTGAAATAATTTTTTCCAATGTATTGCTCCTCTTTGGTCTAGCTGCAGTGTTGAAGGCCTTGGTATTTGTGGGATTTTTGTTACACTTCAGCCAACTGCAGATTTTATTCTCTCAGTGGTATTTTACACGCTTTGCAGAAGAGTAGTTGCTTCACTTTTATCATCTTATTTCTGTTTTTAAGCCTGTAAGCAGCAATATTTTTCTTCCCCCTTCAGCCTTAGCAGGGGCTCTGGCACGGTGGCTTGCTGCTTGTGGTATCCTGCTGTGGTCTGAGGGTGCTGGCTATGCCTGTCTGTCACCTACATCAGCTTTGCAGAGCAAACACATCTTAAAACCCTCACGGAAGTCGTGTTTCAGCTCTGACTTGCTGGGCTGAGAGGCAAGAGGCATGGGTGCTTATGGGGGATGGCACGGTGGTCTGTCTGCTTTGCTGAAGGGCTGAGCTGTAAACTGCTGACATCAGGATGCAGATAAGGAGCTCCTGGCTTTCCCTGCCAATGCGGTGCTGTCCTGTCTGCTTGATTTTCCCTGGTCTGTGGCTTCGTGTGTTGCCTTGTACCAGCTGGATGGCCCCTTCTGCAGGGGTGGCCCTGCTGTGTAGCAGGTCACACCACAGACTGGTTTGGGTAGGAAAGGACTTCAAAGCCCATCTTGTCCCACCCCCATGCCATGGGCAGGGACACCCTCCACCAGCCCAGGTTGTCCAAGCTGTCCTTGAACCCTGACAGGGAGGGGGCAGCCACAGCATCTCTGGGCAGCCTGTGCCAGGGGCTCAGCACCCTCATGTGCAACCCCACAGGCTGAGGGAATGTGTCTCTGGCTGAAGAAAACAACTGAGAGCCAGGAAAGCTGGTGCTTTTAAAGCCCTTTCAGAGTCCTGCAGCAAAACTTATACCAAATCAGTTATGGATTTGGGAGGTATGAAACATACCTTCTGGAAAAGAGAAATACTGGCTTGGAGGTTGCTGGGTGGACTTGCAGCTCAACCTAGAGGCTTAGAGAATGGAAGAAAGATTGGTTAGCCTGCACAGGTCGAAATGTTCTTTGGATGTCAAACCACATTTCTGCATATGCCTGAACTAGCTACTGCCCAGTGACTGCCACAGGCAGCATGAAGCTGGTCAGCACCTCAAGAGACCTAATGCTGGGCTCCAGAACGTGGGGGTGGAAACAGTAACTACAGTCTAAAAATGTCTAAAAGTCTGAGCCTGAGATCTTGGCTGCAGTGGTGAAACAAGTTGAGTCTCTCTTGTCCTATCCCCAAATGACTGGGTTACTTCTCAGTGTACAAAGGTATTTCTGGCTACCCAGAGAATGTGGTGCTTTGACCACCCACACAGACGTGTGCTGGTCGCCTGGGTCACACCACGTACAGAGAGGAATACCTGCACACTGCAGCCACCACCTCCGGGCAGCTGCTGGCAATGAGCTCTTGATGCTAGCCTTCTGCTCCAGTGTAACTCCAAAAGTGTTAGGGACAAAGCTTCCAATGTATCTGCCTGAGTTTATGCAAATTTATTAAAATTAATGCAAATTGCAATCTATTGATTTTTTTAAATGATATTGGCAGGCGTGAGGCAAGACACCACACTGATTTTTCACTATCTTGCATCTTTTCAAGTGCTTTACTCTTGTGCACAGTGAACAGAAGTGTCTGAAACGGTTTCATGCTCCCTTCACAGAGGCCAGAAAGCTGAACACGCAGCATCTCAGACTGAGCCCCAATCCACTAACTGCTCTGGAAGTGAGGAGGGACACTGTCACCAGGTCTGTGTGCTGGTGAACAGACAACACGTGTGGACGGGAGCAGTTTGTGCTCAATGTGTGAGAACCAGAGCAGCAGTAACTTGTGTACACTGGCAGGGGTGAGACTGGGGATGTCCCAGGTGGGGGAGCAGGCATCAGGCAGGGGCAGCTTCAGTAGAGGTGTGCAGAAAGGCAGCAGCCAGCACAGATGACAGACATGTGGAAACCTGTGAGTTGGGCACACCAGCAGCTTGCTGCATGGCTGGGAGCAGCGGCAAGGCAAGCTGTTGTCGAGGATGCAATGGTCAAGGCCAGCCTGCCTGCCTCCTGGCCAGGCACGAGCTTGTGGCTGTGCTGGCTGAAACTGGGACTCTGTGTCTGAACCAGGCTAAAAGTCCTGGGATGCAGGGGCTGTGCTCGTCACAGCTCTGCCCCTCCTTGGCTGGGGCTGCAAGACCAGAGGCAGCCCCAGCCCCCAGATACAACTTGTATCAAATTACTTGGTAGTTTTTCTTTAATTCCTCTTTAGTTTATAACAATTGGGCTGAACCTCAGATTCTGTGTCTCTTTTCCATGTCAGTTTTTTGAAGTCTTTGCTATAGAGGAATAGTGTCTGTCAGTCCCACGTGGATTTATTCACACCAGTCTGCTGAGGGATGCACACAAAGGTGATGCTTGATAGCGTATGTAGGATGGGCAGGTTGGGTGGGCGCTGGCCAGGGAGCCACTGCTGCCATGGCTTAGCTGCCTGCTGGAGGGCACAAGCCCTGTGCTCTGCTGGGTTGGCACACAGGGATGTGCCAAGAGCTTTGCACAGTTTAATGTCTTTCTGCTTGTTTGCAAAACGGCTTTGGGCTTTCTTTATAGGATAGAAGGAGTTTCCCTTGCAGAGGGCGAGGGCTGGAAGGCTCAGGGGGTATGGAGCCACCCAGCCTCTTGTGAGGGTCTATCTGAAAGCCGCAGGGAGCAGCCAGGTGAGTGGGGGGGTCACTGGCAGAGACCATGCAGCAAAACCCACACAGCCAGGCAGCTCCAGGGCTGATGCTGTACCCAGAGGCTGAGCTTGGTGCTGCAGGGAAGTGGCTTTTTCTGTGACTTCCCTATAGTTACATGATGTTTCTCACCTTAACACCCTTTCTAGTCCAGCTGCTGGCAGCCGGATGACAGGTGCTTGGTGACCTGTGCAAGCATTGCAGTTCTAATGCATTCCTCAATGGATCACTATCTGCATCACAATTTGAATTTATTGGATTTTTTCTTTCTTTTTGGAAGTCCTCACAGCAAGGCTTTGGGGGCAGCGGGCACAGAAGTCCAACCTCTTTCACCTGGGTAATTGCCTTTCAACATCAGGCACCATGGGAAAGGGAGGTGTGCCCTTTTTCCAGGATGCAGGGCTCCTGTCCAGGGACTTTCATCATCATTAAACTTCTGTGGCAAGCTGAACTCAAACATTGGTGGGGTAAAAAAAGCAAGCAAGGCATGTTTGGTGTCCTCAGTGTTACAGGGAACTGCTGGACGTGGTGAAAATAACGTGAAGAAGAATTGATGACCTCTATCAGAAATGTTAATGGAACATTTCTGTTAGAAGGGAATTACATGGTCATATTTGTATGGCTTTCATAGGAAAACATTTCATATTAATTGGCTACAGTGCAAATCTTAGGGTAGGAAATACCTCCTTGTGTCTGGTTCTACACAGAAACCAACGAGGTAGAGCAAATTTGTTGCTAACCTGCAGCTTATGTAGTATTTCATTTATTGGAGAGTCTAGTTAAATCCTAAACCTGCAGTTATATACCCATTTATGGAGCAAACACTCGATGCTCTTCTACTGGTTTAATATACTATTTGCTTAATGGGCCATTGACATAATCATTTGATATAGATCCCAGTCATACCATGTTACCAAGCCATGATATATGAATATAGCCACATATTAATGGTGGAGGGCAAGCACGCTATATTATTATCCATGACCAATTAGTTTCTGTCTTAGGACACAGTTATCTAGGTGTTAGTCTTTACGGGTCTGATTTTTAGAAGTCTGAGTACTCCCAGCTCCCACTGATGGGAATTGTGTTTCCTGATGGCTTACTCAGTTACTCACAGCCCTCTCCATGCAATCTGTGTGCACGTCACTGTAGTTGTGTTTCCACTTGCAGTTGGAGATTTTTTTGTTTAATTACTATTAACTGTTTTCCTCCATTTTTATCCAATAGATAACCAGAAAGGCTTTTCTTTTCCTTTTTGCTTTATCAATAATCTAAAAGATGGCCTATAAAGTCAGAAGGCTTTGCAGAATGTCATTAGTACAGCCACATTTAGTTGCTGATGAACAGGGCTGTTGTCCCACAGCTACAGTATCTAGTGTAGAGCTGTACGGCAGCAAATATGATCTCTGTTTCACTCCCCTCATGCTCAGATTATTAACAACAATATGAAAATATGAGGGACCAGCATGCAGATCCTGCTCTTTGTGGGATGCCTGCAGAATTAAGTGTTCATTATAAATAGGAGGTGAAATTGGCATTTTATGTGTCATACACTGTAATTAAGTAGCTGATTTCTTCCTGATGTGGCAGTGGTAGTGGCTCTAGACAGAAGAAAGGGTAATAGTCTTCTTCAGTACTGGTAGGCTGCCTTATGCAGAAAAATAAACTATGGGAAGCATAGGTGACAAAGGAAACAAAGGGTCAATTATAAGGGCTACAATGAGGGGGTTGGTTTGCAGAGATAGAAAAGGATGGGACATTAAAATCTTTGGATGGAAGGGAAAAAAGAGTGGGATGTTCTGGATACTCGAAGTGCTGGAAGCAGCATGTATGAACTGCAGGGAGGGCAGTGCCAGAGGGGAGGAGGAACAAACTCAGGTGCACGAGGAGCTTGGCCAGCTGTCCCGGAGTAGGTATTTTTAATAGTCTGGACAGCTTTTAACATGAAAATTCAGATGCAGAAATAAAGAAGCAGACTTGAAGCAAAAGCAGGCAAATTTTCTTGCTAGTTGCTGTCCGATGTTCCTTGCTAAAGTCATGGTGCTCTTCCCTTGGGTGTAATGGGGACCAGTACGAGCATCTTTACAGGGGGCTCCGTTAAGCATCTTAAACTGTACTTGGATAATGTTATGTGTTGATGTATGTTTCATGCTCTCTAATTCAAAGAGCACTCTTCATGCTGTGCACTGGATAATGTAAAATCCTGTAGAAAGTGTAATATGGGAGAATATAATTAAAACTACATGATGTGGCTGGACCAAGTAACTGAGCTGAGGTCTCGAAGGAAACCTCAGTTGTGCCAAATTTTCTATGCAACCTTTGTAGCCCCATCACTCATTTAATACTGGTGTTGGTAAATAACTTTCTAAGCACTTTAGATGGAGGACTCCCCTAACCCCTTCTTTCCCAAGTTGTTCTGCATAGATGATGGACGAAATTGTATCCGTCAGGATGTGACAGCCTGAGAGGTGAGGCTGCTGCAGCTCCATGCTCCCAGCCCTAACCAGCAGCGAGGCTGAAGGTGCGTGTTCTCAGTAGGCATTGGCGGGCAGAGCACAATACGCATTTCACACACAGCTATACACACGTGTCTATGCACACACACCCTCCCAGATGAGAAGCAGAAAGCACCATTCGCAGCTGTGTCCTCTCCCTTCCCTGGCTGAGCAGCATGGAGGCCCACTCCTGCGGATGTGTGTGCACATATAAGAAGTAAAAATACTTGTGTAGAAGGTACAAGCCTACAGCAGCTGTGCTCAGCCAGCCAACCTGGGTGGCAGCTCCCTTCTCTTGAGCCCTTGGCTGGGGCTCCCATCTGCCATCCCTGTGCCCCTGTGCTCCTCAGCTAGTGATGGGCTAATGGCCCCGAGGAGCCACTGCAGGGAGGGAGGCTTGGCACCTTTGCTGACAACAGAGGAGATGTTGAGGACTGCCAGCTGCCATCATGCTTAGCTCCTGGGCTGGCCACAGCTGCCCTGCGAGGTTCTTGCTCATCCTGCCTGGAGCTGACGGCATCTCCTCTACTCTCCCTGAACCATGTGGCGGGTCATGTTCGGCCTCTTCACTTGTAGAATCCTACTGGGCTGGCTCTGGGATACAGCCAAGATGGCCCGAGGCCTTCTCCAACAAGTCCCTGTGGAGGCTCAGGGAGGAATAAGGATGTGTGTGGATCATCCCACTCAGACAACTGGCAGCCATATGTGTATGCAAACAAAGTTTTACTACTTCTCACTAAAAGAGATCGTTTTAAAAGCTTTATTTTCTTGCCAGTTGGCTAAGAAGCGAACAAGGAACAATAGATTCAAGCTGAAATAATTTGCATTTATGATGAAGACAAGGAATATCTACCTTGCATTTTCCTAAAAAAGAAAAATTAAACCCCATTTTTAATTAACTGATAAACTATTAATCAAATTTTTGCAATGTTAGGTGACACATTATTCATTTAGATAGAATGACTGTGAACTTAAACTAATCAAATCTGATTTGCCCACATATGCTTGATTGAAATACATTTTAACTAGCATATACAAAGAGAAAATCTTGGATTTCTTACCTAATCTTCAGAGTATACTGCTGAGTTAATAAGGGCAGTTTTTTTTAAATGAGACCACCATTTCTTAATCTGCATATCAAAATCAAGAGCAACTTAATTGCAAAACACATATTCCTGAAATCTAATCATTATACTGCTTTAGGGTATTTTATTGAAGCATGTTAAATTATGGACAGAATATTAATGATGAAGCTAATCAAACCCAATTAGTCACTTCTAACAATAGTCACATAAATATACAAGTCAGGTACTAAAGTACTGTAGGTATGGTTTTAAGTTTTTTTAATATAAAATTTATGTGGTATATATGAATTATATACTCGTTATTTTTAATCTAAAAATCTAGGACAAGTCATTTCAAAGAAAATGTGATACGCCAGAAGACAATGGGACTTGTCCCTTAGCATTAGAACTGACGTTCCTGATTCCCGATGATATAAATGCCACTCCGATGCGAGGTTGATGGGCACACAGCTAATAGGGCAGAAAGGGGGATCTGTGGGGGCTCCCAAACGTGGGGAGACGATGTGCACAAGCAGCTTCCTCCCCTGCTTGCGCTGTGATTACCATGACCGCACAAAGTAGTTGTCTGCGTGAGCAGCCTAGTCTCATACTGCAACGTACAGGATTTGCATATGCTGCTATAATAATTGTAGTATATAATAATTAGAGATGTATTGTGTCTGCATTGAAAATCAGCGTCTTCCTTTATGCTCAGAAGCAGCATCTTGTAGAGATTTAAGCGTTAGGCTTATCTTTGTGCTGGTTCCATTTGAGCCTACTTTGATATTGATATTTTGGGTGGCTTTCAGTTTGTTTCAGCTTCCTACTTGATAATTATTGGAGGGCAGCTGTCATCTTCCTTTAGGTCTATCTACACTATCAGAAAAACCCACACAATGCAGGGGTCACAGATGACCTTCTACTGATGTCTTTTGAACGATGATGTGTTTTGAAAAGCCTTTTAAATTGCAACTCTTACACAGCTTCCATAATTATCCAGGTCACTTAATAGAACAAATTGGAGTGTTTATAACCCCTTTTTGCACTTCCGGTTTAAGGAGATGTATTTTCTAATCTGTTCTCATCTAATTTTAAAAGGGGGTACCCATAAATAATAGGTATGGGTTCAGTGCCAGGCAGGGAAGTGCTGATGGGATCTGTGCTGCTGTCGGGCTGTGTGTCAGGGAACTGAGGAGTGTTTTCCTCCGACAAGCCCTGACTGTGGGTGCCTCAGCCACGTTGCTGCTGTGTGGCCAGTCATGAGGGCGAAAGGACCAGGAAGCCTCCCCCTGTGAGATTTCAGGGGAATGGGTCTTGGTTGCTGAGCAGGGAGAGCTGTGAAGTGGGAAGGGAGATGGGATGGGGTGAGAACTGCTTTTGTGTGGAGCCATTGGGTATTTTGTGAGGGGCTGGAGGCCTGGGCAGGAAGTGAGTAATGGTCCCACAGCTCTGGCAGGGAGCAGGTTGCTGTGCAAGGGGCTGGCTGGCAAAAGGCTGCCTCAGAGCTGCCCTGGCAGCAGCTGGGTCCTGGGAAGGGTGGCAGGAGCACAGCTCTGGGGATGCTGCCAAGGGTGCAACTTGCTCTTCTGTGCCGATTCCTTCTCTAATAACAAGATCATACACTGGTGCTTGTGCTAGTCACCCACCAAACCACACTGGCTCTCATGTCCAGGAAATAGCTCTGTGCCAGAGATCCAAGGAGTCCCTCCAGGAAATGCTGGTGGGGGGAGCAGCCCATGTCTTCCTCCACTGATGATGGTGTTGGCAACAATCACTGTGAGCCCTTACCAACAATTGGTAATGACGCTGTGATCTGCAAAGGGCTTTCTCAAATTAGTGTAAGATTAGTTCAGATTTCTATGAAAAGACTTCAGTGAAACAAAAGCTGCTGCTAGAAGTAGCACTGGAGCTTTATATTTAGACAAGATATAAATTTGTACCTACTGTGCAATTCCAAATTGGTTTGTCATGAATAGCACTCATGTTCACAACACCAGGCTGAGAGACCAAGGGCTATCCAAACTGATATGTGCTTGTGGGTATGCAGCTTTTCCCAAAAGGAATCAAAAGCTGCTGGCAAGTTTGGAAAGGGAGCTGATGACTGATACTGCACTGTAACTAGGCAAGTTAAGACTTCCTCTACTCCATCAACTCTTCTGGAAACCTGCCTATGCTCTAAAGGCCACAGGCCATGTTATTCTATATTTCATTATAAAAAGAAGATTAAGAAGTGACTCAATTATAATGTATAAGCAGAGTCATGGGAAGAAAAATACAGGATACTGGAGAGCTCTCACCTAGCAGGGAAACGTGTCAGCAGAATCAGTGTCTCAGAACTGAAGCTCAGGTTGGAAATGAAGCAGTGGTTTCAAAGCACCCACTGGAACTCTGCTGGGTTCTGCAGCAGGTTTACCTGTGTGGGTGTCTTCAGCCCATCACAAGATGACTTTGAACTATGTTCTTTGGTTATGTAGAAGCTATTAATTAAAGTATTAAGCTTGATGTAAGCCTATTTTTGTGGTCTGGTAGCTTTTGTTAAGTTGGGATAGATGATCCAATAGTCCTTTCTTGCCTTAACATCTCCAGACTTGTACAGTACTTCCTTGTCCGTGGCAGCTGAACTTCAGTAAATATTTGGTGCTGTCTTGTGAACACAAGAGGCAACTACTGGTTCCTTGTTTATTGTAGGGGTTTAGGTGCATAATAAAGCATTGTCCCCATCAAAAGAACACTTGTGATTAAAGAATTCAGTATTTATTCCCTCTCATGCCTAAATAATACCCGGTTGCTCCTATAACTGCTACAGTGAGAACTAATTTTCTCATAACTCTGAATCTGTGCAGCATTGCCGATGCATTCTGTGGGTGCTCAGGGGTGGCTGCCTTCAGCCTTGCCTTTACAAGGGGGACAGTGACTGCCTTCCTGTGCCATGTCCTGGACAAGGGCATGTCTTTCTGGCACAGACAGCTGAGCATTACAGGTACTGGAGTCTGGCCTCGGTGGGCTCACAATGTGACTGTGACATTGAGGGGAGATATGCTTCAACCATGGCTTACTATAGTGTTTTGTAAGAACAAAATGGGACAGTGCTAACTAGTTACAGCTTATTACCTGGTTGACTATTACATCACACCTGTAGTGAAAATAAAAAGATCCTCTCCTGTAGCTAAACCACTTCAGCATGGCTGGAGTACAGCTCTGCGCCTGCTGTGTGACTCTGGACCTGGCCAGCTGCAGAGAGTGTTACTTGAATTCATCAGTGTTTCAAAAGAGCATTAAAATTTAACAAGTACATTTAACTAAGAAAATCTATATCTAAATAGCATGGAGGTAGTGATAAAAAGGAGGTAATTCAGGCCAAGATACTGCATTAACTTCCCTATGAATGGACCTTCCAGACAGTGTGGAGCCAGGCTGAAGTCACTGAACTACTGCCAGTGCTTTACTCAGAGCCTGTGCCTCAGATCAGAGGGGTGTCATAGCCTCATCTTTCACCTTAACATGAGGGTTTCTTTGTTTGACAAATAAGGGTGAAAAAACCCCAAAAAACCCTACAACCCCACAAAACAAACCCAAGTCCCTGCTCTTTAGGGTACTGAAATCTTTGCTAGAACTACTAGAATCATTTTTCAGGAAAGCTTTCTTCCTCCCCAAGAGGTCTACTGACCCTGGGCAAGAGCATGGACAAATCACGTGTTACTCCAACAATACTAGTGATTTTTTCAAGGTTGCTTCTACCTCTAAAATAAGTGAATTGTGTGTATCTTAGGTGGGGTTCAGGTTCTGGTATGTTAGAGAAATATTAACTCCATCTAACTGTGCATGATTCCTTAAAAGTGCTTGCTGGAACAGGAGTGTCAGTCTGTCCACTGCTACTGTGTTTCCACCTCATGCTAAAGGAACAAAGCCCAGATGCTCTAAATTCTTTTAATTGAGGATGAAGTTACTTACACAATATTGTGGAGTACCCTGTGAGTACTGAGTCACCACAGTGAGTTGTCAGTTCCCCTATAAAAATTACTAAAAAAAAATCATTATTGTGTGATTTATTTCCCTGGCAGTTTATCTCAAAATAAAAATCAGACCCAGATTCCCTCAAAGCCTTCACTTCTCAGCTGTTTCAAAACTGAAAGTTAATAGGGAGGGCTGCTGCCTGACAGCTTTAGATCCCGTCTCAGTGCAAGCCAAGGGCATGCAGCAGTAGTGGTGCTGGGGGCATGCGAGATTGGGGCAGAGCACAGGCCTTTCCTACCCACCCATCCTATATCCCTGTGTTCCCACAGGCCTTTTGTCTCAGAGCAGTGCTGCAAAATCACAGGTGAGGTATCATGGAGCAACTCTGTGTCTCTAAGAGCATCCGGCTTGGCTTCTGGATGGTGGCAAGGTTAATCAGGAGGGCTGGCTACCAGGAAAGGCTGGAGGGGGGGTTGTTGCTGCTTGGTACGCTGCTGGTTACAGATGTGTGATGAATGGCACGTCCTCCTTCCGAGAGCAGGGCATCAGTAGAAGTTTGCAGCCGAGTTCCCAAGCTGTACAGGCCAGGGCAGACCTGTGGGCTGTGAAGACATGTGCACACTCTCTTCTGGCAACACATGGGTTAAAGCAGAGTCTTAGCATACAAGCCCAACTATTGAAATGAGTGGCAAAACTCCCACTCGCTCTGGATTGTCAAAACGATCTGTAGAGCCCCCTAAGATTTGTGTTCTGTTAATAATTATTACTTCTACATAAAAGTAAACTTCTATATTTAAAACTTAAAAACTTGGCAACCACAAAATGCACATGTCTATAATGAATAATCGTGTGAGCCTATTCCTCCAGCTCCCCTCCGCTCTCATCCCTTCCCAAGGTTTACCTGCTATTCATCTGTCAGGTTCAGGCTGTGTGGTCTTCTGGGCAGAGAAAAGCACCTTTGTGGCTCTGTGTTAAATAAGGGAAGTGTATCTAAATCTGGGGAAGCAAACGTTCATGCATTTGACAACTTCAGAACATGAATGCAAGTGATCAGGCATGCGTGTCTAGAGATGTGCTTTCTACATGCACATATTGTTTCCTTTTAAAGACATCTGCATCTGCTGAATTCAGTCCAGAATTTGGCCTAGAAGTTTACCGTTGTTATGCCTCGATCCAGCAAAGCGTGACTGGAGGGAGACTTAACATGAAGTATACATGCAAGTGTTTTGTTGGATGGAGGCCTTTAAGATTTTGTGCGTTTGTGCTCTTGTAATTTTAAAATGAAACATATAATTGAAAGTCTTCAGTTCCTTATTCTGTCATTTCCTCACTTGTTTTGATTTATTATATATAAATACACGGCTCCTTAATTCTAGATGCTTTTGAAAAGGAATAATTCAAAATACATTGGAAGCAAATGGTAAAAGCAGTACCTGCTCATCACTGAACTACAACTGTATCTTCTCTGTTCATCAGCATCACTTTTATATGTAAACAGCAGCTCCCCTATCACAGCTGCCGCATGTCAAGAACTTGGTTTAGAAGAGAGCCTGGCTATTTTTAGCCAAGAGGAAACATGTCTGCTCCATGCAGACATGGTTCTTCTTCATGCAGAAACAGCCTTACCTACTTCGCTTCCCAAGGATGGCAAATGTTGCTGCATCTGCCCTTCACTGAGCTATCAAACAATCTTGTTGAGCAGGTTGTCAGAAATGCCATCCTTCTGGGCCTCCCACCATGGGGTGGCTTTGGTTGCCTTTCCTTTGGGCTAGCTATCATTTTCCATGCATGAGATGCCACCTGAAGGATGTCTGCTAGCTGTTGCCCTAACAGAGCAGACCAGGTTTGAGTGGTTCTTGGAATGAGAAAGAAGATGGCCAGGGAGTAACTGTTTTGCAATGTAAAGCAACAAAAGCATGTAAACAGACACAGATTAAGGCTCATCTTGTAAACTGACATGGTGCCCAGTTCAGGTTGATTAAAATAGTTTGAACATCTCCAAAACTAGTAGTCAACTCCATCCATTACATCTGATATGCTGAAGGATGTGGAATTACCTGTTTATCTTTTGCATAGAAGTTGTCTAATCAATCCTGATTTGTTGTGTTATATAAAATCAGATCTATTTGTATGTGTTTCTTAAACACAGATGGCATCTTTGGAACTGATCTCCTCTTTGGGGCCCATGGCTGGTAGCTTGAATGTCAAGGGTCATCTCACTGAGGTCCACTCCAATATTTACAGTTTACATCACTTCACAAAATGTGCTCTTGAAGTGTGAGGGTTTTGTCTTCCTCTAAATAATGATGATAAAGATCTAGTGGAAATCTCCAGGGCTCAGAAAATACAAAGCTATCTGACTTTGTTGTATTTTCTTTCCTAAAGATGCTGTGTGAATTCAACAGTGGTAAAAAGTGCTGGATTTACACTGCTGAGCCTAGAGACCTCCATTTTAAGTGCCACCTGCGGTGGTGGTTTATGAGATGAGGTTTGCTCTCCTAGAAGTTATGAGACCACCCAGCCTTGATTACATATGCCATGGATTAGAATTCAGATGGTAATGATTTCTCACTATTACCAAGGCCAGATTTGATCTGGTGATGCAAAAAAAAGAGAGTTTGAGTTGTGGTATGAGTCTCCCCAGCCTGGATCCTGCAGAGAATCTCTTCTTTAGACAAGTTATCTGAATTTTTCTCCCTTGAGGAGAGTCTGTGATCATGTAAGTACTGCCACTGCAGCAGAGAGGACTGTCTCAGTAATTGGGATTACATGTTTAAGAAAGGACATGCAGCAGTGAATTGTAATATACTCTTGGTTTTGTAGCAGGGTGAGTAGACGATGGTGGTTTCTGGCTTCCATCAGTTTGGCATAGTCCTGTCCCCGTGGCTTTCTTAGTAAAGAACAATGTAATGCTCAATAACATTTGGAATTTTATCTAGAGGGATAAAGCAAAACTGGTAGGACATCAGGAAAACAAAGATGTCTTTAGCAACAAAATACTGTGGTTTGAAATAGTATAAATGTCAGGAAACGAAGCAAAAGGCAAAATGAAAGGGAAGCTGGATGATAAGCAAGCAGGTTTAAACTTGTCAGGGAAACCCTGTTTTCATATGACTATATTTTTAAAGTGTGTAAATGAGTATATGTAAATATATGTAAATAGTACCCTGAAGATAATAAGGAATTACAATTAAAAGGCTAGACAAAGTTATTAATTTGAAGTAATGATAAACCCAACCTTTGCAGTTACTTCAGCCCCAGAAACCCAGGTATAAAGTTTGTGAAGCAATTTCAGGCTGCAATTCTGGCTTGCTTCAGCATAGAGAAGAGAATCCACTTATTCATGACAAATGCCACTTTATCACTTTGAAACAAGACAGTGTGAAATACCCAATTAGCAGGCACACCTTCGTTCAGGCCTTCAAATTGGAAACCAAAGGAACAGCTTTCTGAGAGTTTAACAGTGTCAAACCAACTGTCTCTGCTGCAGAAAAAAATAATGCTCTTGATCAATAATTAGCAGGAAAACAGACCTAGCAGCAGTATATTTAACAAGGCCACTTCTGGTTGAGAATTTGCCATGGGTCTGGTGCAGGTGGCTGGGTGTGATGTGTGGCCTGGATTAAACACGTTGTCATGGGCCAAAGTCTGACAGCCTTATTTTAGCTTGTGACAGTGAAATGCAGACCTTCATACAAATTTCATGTGTGCTACCAGCTTTGGTTTGTGTGTACACGGTTGTTGGTTCCTGTGCTGAAGAGAGCTTGTGTGCCCAAACACCAGGGAAGTTGTGCACTCGCAATGGGGAAGAGCTTGAAATCTGCTCCCTGGGTCTGGGTAAGGACTGCTCGAGCTCTGCCACCCTCATCATCACCGTAGCAAATGAGTACAGGAGTAAATGGTTTGGGAGAAAGATGTGCTTTAATGTCACGATCTTTTCTTTAATGGAAATGTGAATCTGGTACTGTCTGCTAAACAAGCTAAAAGAACAGATTTCATAGTATCCCTCATAAAAACCTCAGAACTTTGTTCTCCTTTCACTAATGCAGGTATAAATCACCACTGAAGTCAGAGTTATACCAGCTTTAATCCTGGTACCTACAAGAGGAGATTGAGGCCCTTAAGGTATTCGGCTATCTAGGCTATCTTTACTAATATACTGCCATGATCAGAAAGCTCTCCTCCTTTACAGAGAAAAGATGAGGGGGAAAAAGCAAAGTGACACTAATCTTTTTTGAGTCAGGCTTTCCTCTTGGGTGTGACTACATGCAGGAAAGCTGGGATTTCCAGGAGATACTAATCAAAGATGGCAGAAGCAACTACAAAGCATACAAATAAAGCATCTGAGTTTCATGTCTTAAACCAACCAGGACAGCGCTGATGGTATAAAAGCTAGGACACAGTCAGCTCTGTCGCTGCAAGGGGCCTGGAGCTTTATTGAATGATAGTAGCATAAAAATAAATTATGTTTTTATTATTAGCAAGCACATAATAAGACTAAAACATAATGTGCACTAATAGTCAGCTATTTTGCCTTACAAAGATACAATGTATTTTACATAGATGCCTTTTTGGATCAGGAAATAGAATTTCTATAGATGGTCCCACAAAAAGCCTGCAGTCAGACCCAGCTTTTCTTAAACAGCTGCTCCCTGGCACGTATGGTAATGTGTACGTGTGTCTGTATGTATGGGTAATTAATTTTTCTCTTATCTGTCTCCTCCTTTTTTCCTGTCCTTGTTTTCCTCTTCCAGTGTGTAGAGTGGTGGTGAAAGACACTTAAGGAGCATGGGGGAAGGCACAGACGTCTTTGCCAAAGAAGAATGTCTTTGGACCCAGAGCCCTGGTATGAGGTTCTCTGCTCCAAAACTTTGTTTCTAATCCACTGCACTCACAGGTGGAGTTGACCCATTTATACCAAACCCAAAAAACATGACACTGACTGCTTGTTCTCAAAAGGTCTTCCAATCTATCTAGGCTGGATTCTGGTAGGAGTTCTGCCAGCAGTCACATCTTCTGCTACAGTTCTGCTGACTGCTAAGCCACCCTCTTGGAAGAGAACATGGAAGTTTTGCTTATTTGCCTTTCCCTCACTTAGAGTTCTCCAAAGTTTTCCCCAAGGTTTTATGAAAATCATCTGGTTGGGCATTTAAAAGATTTAATGTAGTAAACAAGTAAACAAAAATCTGCAGCATAGAAGGCCAAATTTCAATTTGATTTATTTTGTATTCCGTAGAGTTCCACTGGTGACAATGGTTTTATACAGGTTATAAGTACAAAAGAATGTCACCCAGAGACAGGCTTCGTGCTCCTCTCTGGCAAATGCTGTCTCCCATCTGTTTGTCACTATTAGAACATTTCTTCATTGGCAGATGAAAACCAAAATGTACAAAAGGATCCAGTAAACTGTTCCATACTATCGTCAGTACAACCAAATGCATACAGTCGTTACCCTGATAATGATGTAGCCTCTTGCTCTGGCCAACTGTCAGAAGCCTTCAGCGCAATGCACGCAGTGACTGAGTGATGTACTAGCGGCGTGTGCAACGGCGAAGCCTTTGGAACAGGAAACAGGAGGAACGGCTGCACGCCTTTACGTTCCACTTCGAAAACTTCTGCCTCCTGGTAGAAAACTCCTCCTTTGTGGCTCCTGTTGTTGGTTAAGTTGTTGGCGCTTTTTGCCATGCCAGGCAAAAAAATGAAAGTCCTAGGTAAGAAATATATCTTTATGTTGTGCATCTGTTTTGTCATCCAGTCGAGTTGAGACGGAATGAGATCAAATTAGAGCATTTAAAAATGGCCTGTATTTGTACTGTCTCCTCCACAAACCCCCTTAACTGGAGAAAAGTTCAGAAGAGATTCTAAGTTATTTGCTACCAGGATTTAGAAGGACCACAAGATTTGTATAGCCTATTTAAATTTGAGATATTTTGCCGGTGAGCTGTTTTCCTGAGATGACAACATATAGATATCTCTTGTCCATTCAGAGGATCCAGAATCCCTCGGTGACAAATACGTGCCAGAGATTTCAGCTAACTTTCAATTACTGTTGAAGATTATGGATGTAGTTATTCCATAAACCAAACTACCCAGCTGCAGTTGCAAATTTTTATTTGCAATATTGGAAGCTGTATTAAAGTCTGGCTAAAAGCTAACTTCCAGCTTGAGTAACCATGCTCTGAAAATTGCTTCTAAATTCCTCATCTGTAGAGCTTTAACAAGCTCTTTAAGGGGGATGGGAACCCAGATTTAGAAAAGTGCATGGCACACTCTATGTCATGTATATAACGAACAGTTGCTCTGTGGCATATACAAGGGTTAGTTCAAGGAAGTGGTGTTTCTCTAGCAGGGGGAACCCCCTCATCTCAGCACAGGGAAGATGCACCTTTGTACCTCCGTCCTATGATGTGCTCACCAGTGCCAGTGGGAAAGATGACATAAGCATCTCTACTCTGATGGCAAATGTATATGCTGGGTGTTCACAGACCCCTGCTCCCTGACAGGAAAAGGGTGGCAGCAGCCACAAGGTCTATCTGTAACTGACCCCTCAGACACGGTGTTTCATGCACAGAAGTTAAAATACACCTGCTAGAATGGCAGCATCTGTCAAGCACCATGTGACTCAGGTCTTCCACAGTACCCTAAGGTGGCATGCCAAAGTATGGTTCCATTCTAACATGCTACTCTGGACGTGTCCAACGTCATTCACAAAGTTAGCTAATGCATTTGCTGCAGGTGCATTACCCTGTGGTATTCCAAGGGTGGCTGAGCACCATTTGCAGGCTGTGCAGTTGCCCTTCCATCTAGGCAAGGCCGTCTGCTCTGGGTGATTTCAGGGTACCCAGAAACATTTTGCAACCCTTCAGGTCACAGCAACCTACTGTTTATTCACCATCAGGTGTCCTGACACTGCGGACTCTGTGAGCAGGCATTCCGAGATGAGTCATTGTGCCCTCACCCCGTTATAAAACTCATATAGCTGTATGCGGGCCGGGCAGAGGCAGACGATGGTGCGAAGGCCTGTGCGCCCTGGGCCTGCGCTCCGAACGAGTGCGGGGCTGCAGGCAGCCGAACCGCGGGGACCGGGCGCGGCCAGGCCGGAGCGGCGCCGAGTCCGGCTGCCCCCGCGGGCGGCGGGTTGAGGCGCGGGCCGTGTCCCGGGGGAGGCCGCCGATCGGTCCCGGGGAGAAGGAAAGGGGTCGGGTGGCAGCGCCCCGTGCCTCCCCCAGCCCGCCGCCGCGGCGGGGGGGAGCCGTCGGGGCCGGCGCCGGGCCGGGCAGGGGGTGGGGAGCGCCCGCCTCTCGCGGCTCGCAGCCGGGTGCCTCCCGCGGGCGCGGCGGGCCGCCTGGCGGGCTGGCTGGCTACCCAGAGTGCAGCAGGCAGGCGGCGGCCGGCACCGAGCTGCCGGCGCTCTCCCAGCCCGTCGGCGCAGCGGGAGCCGGGCCCAGGCGGCGGCGCGGCCCAGAATGCGAGTGTGAGATGCTTCCCCCGGCAGCGGCGCCCCGGGCCCAGGCGGCGGCGGCCCCCGCGTGGATGCGGCTCTGGAGCCGGCGTTTCGCCCTCCACAAACATTTCTATAGGACTCATTCGCCCTGCTGAGGATATCGGCCCGGCCCGGCCGCCTCTCCCCCTCGCCGCCCCCTCCGCGCCGCGGAGCGGCTCCCTCAGAGACTGCCGGCCCGGCCCGGCGGGCATGGAGGCCCCCGGCGGCGCCTCGCCGCTCAACCCCGCGCTGGTGGGCCGCCTCCGCCAGGAGCACGAAAAGGTAAAGGCCGCGGCCGCCGGGCCGGGCCGCAGCGTGAGGAGGGGGCGCGGGAGGGGGTTCGGGGCGGCGGGGTGGGCCGGGCCGGGCGGACAGGGGGACAGTGGTGGCTCCCGCGGGCGGAGGGGGGAGTGTAGGTGGCGGGGAGCACACACCCCCTCCTCCCCGTCCCCCCCCCCCCCCGGGGTAGCGGCCCCCGGGCGGCACGCGCCGGGGCCTGCGTGCGGCGGCGGCCACGTGACGGTGCTGACGTCACGGGTGGCGGTCCAGGCGGGTCGCGGCGGCCGTCTCTGCCCGCGAGCCGAGGCCGGGGGCGCCCGGTGCTCCCCTGGGAACGGGCCCATCGGCCCGCTACGAGCCCGCCTCCGCGGGGAGAAGGGGAGCCGCAGGGCCGGGCACGGTTGGGGCGTGGGGCGCCGTTAGCGTGTCGGCAGCGGCGGTGCCACCGAAATGCCCTTTAAAACCCCGCGTGTCAGCCCGCTGACCGGAGAGAAGGGGCACCGGGGAGGCGCCGGGCCCGCCTCTCGCCCAGCGCCGAGTGCCGCCCTGGCGCGCCTTGCGGACCGTTACAGTCAAGGCCTTGCCGCCCCTGCGCTCCTCCCCGAGGCCCGTCACGCACCTCTTGATGCAGGTCGTGCAGGCGAGCCCGGGCGAGGCCTGCCGGCTTGCTTGGGTGTACCAAAAACTAACGCGGGCTCGCCTTAAAAAAAACATGGATAGCCCTGGAAATGGGCTTGGAAGGGCCAGCTGCCCCGGCAGAAATGATTCCTGGGCGTTCAGGGGCTGGTTCCATGCGGGGCCATAGGACGAACCTTGAGATACCTTTTCCTACACGTCATGGACATGTGGCCCCTGCTGACCAAACAAGCATGATTCCAGGCTGGCACATCTCCTTGTGGGTGCAGGAGGCACCGCAAAGCTTGTGGGCACCTGCCAGGTATTACTGGCATGAATACGCTTGCCCAGTCTGCACGCCTTTCAGGTTTTCTGCTTATTTTTCTCACATGCTTAAAGTTTTTTTAAACTGCTTCCAAGAAGCGCCTTAGAGCTCAGTTATGATGGGTGAGTTTTATCTTTGGTGTGTATTGCTTTGTTACATGCTGGTTTAGTTGAGAGTAAGAAAACTGAGCAACACGTACGTGGTGTAAAAAACCCCAACGTGCTGTGTCTGGAACAGTGCATGTGAAAACACGTCTAGTCCTGAATAGTGCACTGCCTCTTTACTAAAAGATCCACATAACCAACTGACCGTTAATGTCCATGAGCAGCAAGAAGATCTGCTGGAATACTCTGCATCGCCCATTCTTCACGGATAGTCACCCACCACACTGATAATTGGTGATAGTAACTCGTCTGCTTGGGCTCCTTCAGTTAATTTTCAAGGTGGTAGAATTTGGTGAAGAATAATTCCTCTAGTACATTAGTGTCAGTTGGGCCTAATGTGTCAGCAGATGTCTGTCATAACCACGTAGAATTATTCCCAGTTCATGGTAAGACCTCTCTGTAAGCAAGTTTAAGTCTCGTCTTAAACAGATCTGCTTCAGTGGAAAAGAGGCCCGGGAGACCATTAATTAAGCCTCCGTTAGGCTGATGTACCAAAATTATATTTTATCATAGGGAAACTTTACATAATTTCTGCAAATTGGCTAAAAAAATGGAACGTTTCAGCTTCAATATGAAATTATACTCCAGAACTACATATCTTGGTTACAATGGAGTGTCACAACGAAGATACAGTAGACTTTCCCTCTATGCAATGAATATATATAATTGGATTACAACGGTATTTTCCGTTAGAAAATGCTGTATTTTAAGATGGAGGAGGTCTTTTCATTTCAGCCCTCTCTTCAGAGGTCCGTATTTTTCACACAAAATGACTGAGGTTGAAGGCTTGTGTTTTGGTCCTGGCACAAAGATGAGAGAGAATTAGTTACCCAGTACTGTGGTCAACTGGTAATAGTGGTATGAGCAGCATTACGAATAGAAATGTGATTTAGCCAGAATGATATTGATAGTGGCATTTTGATTACTGTGATGTTGTGCTGTCCCGGTGACACTTTGTAAAGAAACCTACTTAATGCTGTTAGTCTGCAGGCAGCCTTTAGTGTAATGGTGAAATACAGCGTTCTCTATCCACAGCATTAAAACCAACATTTGAATCCCAGTTGATTGTTGTAATATCCAGGCTGTTGTACTACCTTGCTTCAGCTACCAGTTTGAGCTTTGAGGTGCTGAAGAACTGCTCTGGAGAACACGTGAACTGAGGCTTCCTTCCTGTTTAAAATCATTAAAAGAGCAGGATGTTCATGACTTTCTAGCTCTAATCTGATTGAAGCTGCGACTTCCAGGTTCAGGACCCCCGGTGAAAAGTAATTTTAATTCTTGTTTAGGACTACTTGCCTGTTGGACGGATTTCATCTTGTTAATTTGTAGTGATAGTAAGACCAAACTGTTAAAAGCAATTTTCAGTGCTCCCACTACAGGCACTTTGTATAAAAACATGACTTAGAATGTGTGTCTTGGGGATAAATTATAGAAGAATTTCTAGTAATTTTCATGATAAAAACCATCATTGGAAGCACAGTGCCTGCGTAAAGTTTTGAATATTTCTGTAAGAAGAATATAATGTATGTGTCATGGATTTCTTGCAAAAGCAATATATGTTAGCTGAAAATACTGCATTAAATCTATGGCAAGTTAGTACAGGAATTATAAAATGAATATTTAAATAGGTGGATTCTCATGCTGTAGGGCCTCCATTTAAACATAATATTTGATAAACATTTATTCATACTATCAAATGAGTTGGAATTACTACCTGTTAGGAAGTCGACAAGTTGGACCTGTATGATTTAGTAAGACCTGTGTAGCCAGTGAATTTACAGTGGGCTGGCATGTTCTGTAGTTTCTGACCGCCGCGATGAAGATCGGTGCAATGGGAGATGTTACAGGACTGGTTAGACCCAAGAGACATTTGGGGAGTGCAAACAGAGGCATGGCAGATCTAAAGGATTCCAGTGTTAGCTGGCACGAGAGGTTTTGTAGTTGTGTTTTGCACTGACAACACATTTTTTCATTTTCCTTTTAGGAAAATTAGGACAAGGAAGTGACTCTCCTGTCACTCATCATGACACCAAAGCACAATTGGAGTTAATGCAGCTATTACTTTAACTCATTGGCCAGTGTGTATTATGACATATCCTTAATTTTTATGATTGTATATGGTGTGATCTTTAATTTCAAAATTGTTTTCAAGATGCTAGGTACTTGGGGTTTTTTAACAGTCAGGCAGCTTGTAGGTGGGTAATGGGGAAACAAATCACAGAATCCTAAACTAAGGCTCTTTAAGATTGTTTTATCTTCTTCCTGTATAAATTACTTCTGAGGCTGGCTGCTTCTGTCCTGAGTCTTTTTCAAGTGATAATCTGTACTGTGAAACCAGCAACTTTGCAGTTTTAAAGCTGTTCTTGCAGTTTGAAAAAGGCCAGCACAAATGTGATGGGGGAGATACAGAGCCAGCAATAAGTGAAACTGGACTGGCCCTCTGAGCTGGGACCATGCTCACGCGAAGGTAGAGGAGTTGGGAGCACCAGTCTTGGTCACCTGTTCAAAAGATTCATCACAAATTTCTGTCAGCAGATTGTGCTGGGCTTGGAAGAATAAGGTAGTGGAACTGAGTAGCTGGGGACGGGGAGGGATGCAGGCTAGTTTACTCAGGACTGCGGCTGAATGTTGGGCCACAGCCTGAAGGTATGTCTGTGAGGAGGTGCCATGGCTCATGGCAGGTTTAAGTTAGCTTGCTCCGGTATTGCTGGCAGCATAGTTGTTGCACCATAGAGTGCATTGAAGCTTGCAAAACCTGCTTGAGGTGTTCAGTAAGTCAGATCATGGGAGTTCTGTGCTTGCGTCGGACTGTTGCTGTCGTGGTGCCGGAGCTGACTTAGATGCAGTATAGCCACGTGAATACGCTTGCCTGAAATAAGCTGAAGTATTAAGTTCTGAGTTCCTTAGCTCTGCCTCAAGATGAAGTTACGTGACATGGATATTGACTTGCTCCCTGGGAAAGCTGAGACTTTACTCCAGTTTGTTCCTCGCTTGCACCAGTTCAGTTGGTTCAGAGCTAATTAAACTCACTTAGTGGAAAACATCCTCCTGCCTTTGGGATTTTTGTTGGGTTTGTGAGTTGAAATGACTCCCGAAGGGGACTGACAAACAGCAAGGCAGTATAAAGGTGTTGGAAACTCGTGGTTGGAAGTGAGGAAGAAAGGTGCTGGCTCATGGAAGCAGACACTGCCTGCCTGGCTGTCACAGGAGAGTGGGCTGCCATGCTTAATGTGCGTGTGCAGTTAGTGCAAGGGAACTGGAAGATAGGTGTCTGTGTGACCTAAAACTTCAGCAGTGGTCAAAAAGTAAAATAGTCTGGAGAGGGCAGAATTTCCCATCTGGCAAAGAAGAGATGAGGCATTTTCTGTCTGCTGCATAATTTGTAGATGTTTCAAGTAGCAGTTTTAAGCTCCCCAAAATAGTTTTGGTCAGACTTTTTGTTTATTGATAAATCATAGTTATGTTCTACTTTTTCTTCAGAACTGATACACCCACTTGTGTGTACACAATTCATATAAAAATAGTAGATCTTCGCTTGTTTTCTTGTAAAGAAAGGTAAAAATTATGGTTACTTTTTTAAAGATTTTTTTTCCTTTAGAGATAGATTTGCCATGATTCAAATTTCTTGTCTCTCTTTGCTTCAGTATTCTTCCCAAACACGTTGCTGCAAAAGGGCAGAAGTTTCCACCCAAAGGGGGGATTTATGTTAATAATTTGTTGAAATGTAGTGTTTTTGAGTAATATGATTTAATAAATTAACATGAGAGCTCTGAAATGCTTTCTTCTTTTTCCATTAGATCATACAGTGTGCTAACAGACTGAAGAACTTTTAATAGTTTTATTTCATTTTTTGATTGAAAATGGGGCTCTAGGATAAACAATTGTGCAAATGTTAATTCTGTCTTTCTCCATCAGTGATTGCTGCGTTTTAGGCAAGTACTGTGTAGTTTCCTAGAGGAAAAAATGAAAATTCATTTTAAATGTTTATTTTGCATGTGGCTTGCTACATCCTTGTTACCCAGAGTTGATTAAATATTTGACCACCCATTAGTGTTCTCCTGTAATGTAAAGTCATATTGTGAACTGGTTATTTCATTGGTAAACTTTTAGGGTTTCGGGGTGCGACGGAGAAATGGTGTGTATGAGTTGCACGGCAGAGTGGGTATTGATACTGCAAACATTTACAGATGGAGGCAGCTCATGTCCATGTATCAACTGCAGTAAATACTTGAATGTAGAAGGTTAAGCAGTTCAAACTGTAGCTTTGGAGTCATCTGAATTAGGTCAGTGGTGGAAATTATCTTGGATTTATCATGAGCCTTGCGAACGTGGGTCTGCATTTTGGAAAACCAGCATACGTGTCCACTGTAGCTTGTGGGAGGTTCTGAGCAACAGAACCAAGGTCAAGACTCTCATATTTACACAGTCCCAAATGGCAGGGACAGTCTCCTGGAGGCAAATCGTTGGGTTTAGACTTTATTAGACCCTTACTTTAATTACCACCTCATTACTTGCTCTGCTTCCACAAAAAGTATTCCATACTGTCATTTTTCCTAAGTAACTGGAAATGTGATTGAAAGGGATGTTTAAAGTGAGACTAATTCAAGATTAAATAGTCACAAATTATATTATTGCTACATGTAAACAAATTACTTGCATATCTGATTTTATTCAGATTACTTTTCAAGTGGTAAATAATGCTTTATCACTTATATAGTGCTCTTACATCTTTAGAGTGCTTTTCTCACATTAATTAATCATCATTAAACACTCTGAGGTGGGTAGGTTAATACTATTATCCCCATTTTGCAGATGAAGAAATGTAGACTGAGAGGTTGCGATTTGCTCAAGGCCATATGGAAGAAATAGAATCAGAGCTGGGATTAGATCTGTGTCCCTAGCTTCTAACTTCAGAAGGCCAGCCGGAGTGTGAGCCACAGTTTTGAAGGAAAATGCTCAAGTATGCCTGTAGAAACGGCACACGTGCACTTGGCCTCTTAGATGCCTAGCCTGCAGTTAGTTTAAACAGCAGCTTGGCTGTTGTGCCATGCTGCGTGTCTCCACGCTCATTACCCACCAGTGTGGAAAGAGCCTCTCGTTCAGTTAGGAATTGTTCCTAATTTGATGGGGAAATCGATTTTCATCACATTGATTGACAGTAACTTACGTCTCCAAAATGCAGGTTTCTAGTTCTCTAGAAACATAACTGTGAGCGGGATACAGCAGGCTTGGCATCGTTACCCCCGGCTGCCTACAGGTGATACCAGCACCAGCTCTGTTGCTTAAAATTTTCCACGAGCTGAGACAGAAATAAAACCCTGTCTTGGCAGCTTGCCTTAATGCTGTTCAGAACAGATGAGGGAAAGAACTGCCCTCAGTGTGCTAAACCCATCACCTTTGTAGGCAGTGCCTAGCTGTGTAGTAGAGATGTTGTTATGTGTGCTCTCTTACTTGTGGAACTACTGAAATAAACTAGTCTTGGACTGGAGAGGAGACCAGGACTATTTGTGCACCACCTTGATAATTAGAAGCAGCCCAGGGAAGTAAATTCAGCTGTTAGTAGTGGGAGCGTGTGCAGAAGCAACAGGTAATGAGAAATGAGCTGGAAGAAAGAGTATGTGAAGGTGAGGACCTGCTGGGGAGAGGCAGGGTGATGTGAACAGGTTGGAGACCCATGGGAACGTACGGGTAAGAATCCTCTTCCTGCTGCAGCGTTCTTCTCACCTGTCTTCATTCCCAAGGAAACCCTGCAAGTGATGGTAGTGCCTGGCTGCTGAGTTAGGGGATCTGGCTTCTGTGTCTAGCCCTGTTCCTGACTAATGTTAGTAGTTAAGTTACTCAGCCTGCAAATTCAGTGCTGTGCTTCTCCAAAGTGCTGAACACTTTAGTTCATGGAAAAGTTTTCGAGTGCTTCAGATGGAAGATCACAGAGAAAATGGAATATAAATAGATTGTTGCAGAAGAAGCACATTTTCTGCCTTTGGAGAGCTAATGAAGTGTGGCTGTATGGTATGGGTTTGGGGTTGATCTGGAGTCACTAGCCTGCAAGCTCCCTGTTTTCAGATTGGTGTGGTGGAACGGGGGGATGCTTGTGAAGTGATTGTAGGTCTAAAGCTGGTCCTAGAGCTTGGCTGTGACTCAGCTTGTGAAACCTGGAAACAAGAGTTCTCTAAAAGCAGCAACAATTCACTTCTCTTGGAATATCTCAGCCCAGCAGTGATGAGAGCAGAACCAACGTGTAATCTCCTGCCTCAGCAGTTTGGTTTCTAATCCAGATGGTGTTGCACGTGGGGCTACAGGTGCAGAGGTGTGCTCTCCCAGAGCTGTCCCCGGGGCTGCGGGGGAACCTGCTGGGTGCGACTTTGGCGTGTCAGGGCCTGGGAAGCACTGAGCTTTAACAAGTGCCTGTTAAAGGAAGGAATCGAGGTATTTTGCCCATTCGTTTACTATGGAACTTATTCTCCAACAGTGGATCCTGTTTTAATAACCAGAGCCACGATTCAGTAATGTTAAGTTTGTAGCAAAAATAGTTTAATAAATATTTTAGCATGCAGATAATCCATTGATAACCACATGCCTTCACAAACTAAACATTTTTGTGCCTTAAAGGGGAGAATTCAGAGTGTACCTGTACTACTTCCACTAAAAGTAATGCCTACTTGGTGGCACTAGGTGTCCAGGCAAATTGAACTCAAATGAACAAACAAACAGGTCATTTATTTTATTTACCCTGAAAGGAATTTTCATTCTTTAATTGTAACTCAAGACATAAATTATGTGTGGAAGATAGACTAATGATTTTCCTGTGTTTGATTAAAGGCAAAGAATCAAAGATTTGTTTATATATTTATCTATTTGTTTCTTTGCTGTGATAAGACCGGTTGTTATCCAAACAGTGGGACTGACCTAATAAAGGACATATGCATAATTGATCTCCATCTGTTTTTCAGTATTTATTCTCTATTTTTTAATAGAGTTCAGTTCCAGAAGTGCAGTCTGAAACATTTTTAAGGTGGTCTATTTTGGCACTTCTGTAGAAGGTCTTAGTTTATGCTGGGCACTGAAATGAAAAGGTTTGTTGGTGGTTCCACCCTTTAGTATCCCTTCAAGAGAGATTATATCAAAGAAGAAGAATTAAATTAAAATTGATTGGTGTTATTGATTTTTCTTCTTTTTTTTTTTTTTTTAAGGGGATAAAGGGTGATGGAAACTGCATGTGCCCCTATGGTGTTTTACTGATGGGCTGTTTTTTAAAAGCATAAAAAGCATATGTGCCCAATTTACATATTTACTAATTAAAAAAAGCTTCCTGGAAACATTAAGTAGACTATCTTCTGTAACCTTTAACATTGTAACTAATGGATATAGCCTGGAAATTTTCATAGAAAGACCTCTAAATAATGTAAATGATTACGAATATGTAACTAGTTAATATGCAGCTACGAAAGGATTATCATGTAGAGGTTAATGAACATGCTGCTCTTATGGTTTGCAGGGCTTTTCTTTTTGTGCTTTTAGCTTGCTTCATGCATGGAAAGTCATGTATCAGGGATGGAAAGCTTCCTGTCTTTCCCATCTTCATCTCTAATGGGGCAATTAAACTGGAACTTTCTTAAAGGATTTCATAATAATTTTTATATGTTTAATTATGTCGTGTACTTCACAATCAGTAACAAATCTGCAAGACCAAAGGATGTTGATAGAACAGGCTCTGACTCTGTGACTTGTTAGTGGTGGGCTCCGTTGTGTGTCACCATTGTTATCAAACGTTGCTGCCCTGTAGGATTTATACTCTCTGTGGAAACTTTACTCCTACAGTGGGCTCAGTATTAACAGTATGAATTATATTTCTGAGTTTATGTCCTGTAGAAGTCTGTATATTTGCTCTTAACCTTAAAAATAGGTAGCTTCCACATGAAGGAAAGTATTTCCTAGGCATTTGATTTAGAGGACTTGAAAGCAAATGGTAAATTTAAACTTGCCTTACGCAGGATGAGCTACCTGGCTGAATTTCCTGATGGATTATGAAATAGCGTAACCACAAACGTAGAGCTGATCCTTTTCATTTAAGTACTTCACTCTGTTTAAAGAATTATTAGCTCCCAAAGTAGTCCTGTGTTTTTCACTCCTGTGTGAGTAGAAAGTACAGGGTCTGAGATCTGTCCTGCAATCGCTGCACATATGCTAACTAAAAAGAAAGGTCTTTCATTCTGTTGTTTGGGGGAAAAAAAAAAGAATTATCTGCTCCAGTGATTTCAGTGGTACTTGAATGTATGTTATTGTTTTCTCTGCAAATTTTCTCATTAATTGCTTTCAAATGTTAGCATTATTTTGGCTATAGGAAAAATGAAATTTGTAAAAAAAAAAAAAATCTAGAAAATGCTTATATTGAGAAGATGTCTAGACATATTTAATTGCCTCGTGGCTTCATTGCATTTCATATAATTGAATGAAATTGTTTGTGTTGTATTTTTGGTAACCATTATTCAGAGATCAGAATATCTTTTGAAAGACAAAATCTCCACGTAATTACGGCAGAGAAGGTCACAGGTTTCAGCATCTTGTCTGTTTGCTCTATCTAGTAGTCTAAAAAAAGGTACCGTTAAAAAAGAAGAAGAATTTTTCATTTCAACAGTGCACTTTATTTTGTAAATTATTTTGGGTCTCCTGGGAAAGCCTGTGGCAGAAAACAGTAAGTGAAATACCCAGATTAAAACTTCCTTTTTTTGACACCTGGAAAGAGCAGAAGCAGCCCATCATGGTGTCAAATACCCTTGTGTTTATACACTGCAAAATTAATTTGTGCTTTTTGAAATTAAAACGGCCAGTGGAAACATTTGTTGATGTACTGAAGGAGAAAAAAAGGGGGTTGGTGCTGTGGGGTTTGTTTTGCTTTTCAATGACTGAGTGTGGAAGTTACATTGATGTCTTGTTACAATGTATGTTGTTTTCTTATACTGCAAACATGTAACACTGAAAATAGATCTGCAGATTGCACAAACTACTACTTATCTTATATCGCATGTCACCTAATAGTTATGGAGCAGGTATTGTACCAAAATATGAATTGAAAAGCTGTAATTTTTTCTGTGGTTATCAGTCTGCATTAGTGTGTGATAAAGTGTGCTGCTGAAGAACTACCATTCACATGCCTGTGCACTGACAAATAAAAATGTATATAGAGACTTCACCAAATCTGTAAAGCTACTGTTCTAGTTTCTGATGCATTGACATTGCAGCTGTGTGCTTAGCCTTGTTTTTTCATGAGTAGTTATCTGTTTTAATGACAGGTGGTCACTAGCTGCCAAGAAAAAATCCAGCACTGGTAAGTGAAAAATGTTTGATTACATGCCTAAAATACTGATGAGTAACCTAGTTATGTTTTAGTAAAGTACTGCTATTTATTCTAATGATAGCCAAATCCTACTAGGGCGTCTTAGGGATTATAGTTACCAATAGCTCAGAATTGTTGCAGTATACTCTCTTTGAAATGTATTTATTTTCCACTGATATCGTTACTTTAAATCACAAATACACCAAGCCTTAGTGTTTATACTTATGTTTTAAATACCTGGCTCATTTGTCATTTTTCCCCAAGTAACCTTGTGGGATGAACACTGAATTTCCCTGATTGGTGAAAATGTACTCCCAGGGTAAAATTTATTAATCTTCTTGTTTTCTTTCTAAGTCTGGAGCAAGTAGGGAAATTCTGCTTCCTCCCCACCATGTGCTAAAACAATGTGGAAGTAATGTTTCCCTGTTTCCCCCTCCTGCCTCCACCCCCCAGTCAAGTATGTGATAAAGCTTAGTCTGCAATGCTTAGAAAGGAATGGTTTGTTATGTAAAAAAATTATCTCTGGGCACTTTCTCTCTCTGTTGGCAATCTCTGGTTAATAGAAAACATGCTTAGTAAATAATAGTTTTGTATGGCATCTGAGGAAAATGTACATTTAATGGTGAATGAAATCTTATATTATGAGTTACTGTGAGATATAACAGTTGATCTTACAGATATCAAATTACAATATATCCATGCTGTGTTTACCATGATTTTACTGAGAGTACAACAGGAGCTGTCTTGATTATTGTCTGCAGGGTTATTGCAGAATCACAGCAACTGCCCCTTTAGTGGTGAGATTAAACCTTTGGTTATACACCGTCAAGCATATAATATTTTAAATTTATTTTAAGAGGCTTTTTCTTCATGCCTGAAAGATCTCCAAGCAAATAATTTATATTTAGTGTGTATCAAATGTTTTTAGTTTAAATGCACATAGGCTGCAAGCACTGGATAAGAGGGGAAAAAAAAATCAAGGCAATCTATACACATCATCATATTAAATTCTGACTCTTGGCTTGCAAAAATAATCTAAAACTAGTATGTTTCATTTATGTTTAAAATTCAGAGGCTGAATTAATTTTCAATAAGCGAAATATTATTGAAGTGCCTGCTGGTGCTGCTTTGGTGAAGTCAGGCAGCGTGTCCCCGGCCCACGTGCTTTCTCAGGAGCTGGGTGGGCAGTGCCCGTACCAATTGGTTCCCATGTGAAATTCTGCATTCTTTCACTAGGAGATGGGAATTTTCAGAAAAAAAATAATTGACAGAAAGCCTTAAAATTCGAACAGATTGTTAAGAGTTTGGGAAGTCGTGACAATCATTTCCTCTTACACAGATGGCTGAGGTTAGTGGAGTGGGGTGGGCAGGTTGGCTGTGCAAGGAGGAGTTGCTCATGTGTTTGCTTTTATGCAAACTCTGGCCATAGCCCCATGAACTTGGGGGTTTTGGGGCACGGAACATCCAGAGGAGAACCAAACTTACTGTTATCTTTTATGTAGAAAAGCAGTTTATACAGCATCCATACAATCTTTATTAAAACTATTTAAAATTTAGTACCCTTATTTAGATCTTGATTGTGCAAGGGCTGAGTGCTCTTGTTTCAACTGAGTAATTTGTTCATATAAGACCTTTTAAGTAGTCAGTGACACAGAAGAATGTTAAATAGAATTGGGTGAATAACAATAGGGTTTTAAAATCTCAGCTTCAATATATTTCCATTAAATTATTTCCTTTTTCATTTTTTAGCACACGTCTTGAAGTATCTTTCTAACACCATGAATCCAGTAACAGGTCTGGTACAGGATGAAATGTCTAGACCTGTATTTCCCCTTCTAGGGCATGTTCATAGCTGGAGTCCCAAAATTCATCCTCCCAGTTCATGTGTATGGGGACTGTGCGTAGCACCAGCACCCCCTAGAACTCATGTGATCATCGGCTATAAGTGAAGAGGGAGGTCAGCTTCCTTCTTAAGTAATGCTGTTTCAGGCCAATTAATTAAAATGATTGATTTTAATTTTCTTTATCTCAGTTGTCCAGTTCAGGATGTGGCTGCACTTTTAGAGGTTCCAGGGTTTGATCAGCAAAGGGCAAGAGTCCCCTGGAAACAGAAGCATACCTTGCTCTGTAAGGCAAAATATATAGTGATTTCTCCTGTACCCTAATCAGATTACTCAGTAACGGGCAGCAGTCAGACCTTAAAGGCAGTATCTGCTTTTCAGATTAATGAAGAAATGTTGAGCGACTTTCAGCCATGAGATGATGGGAACAGTTAATCCTGCAGTGAGTGGGGGGATGTTCATACCATTCTCTTCCCATGGAGCCTTCTCATGGAGTTTGTGACATGTGCAAGGCCTTCAGCTTGGAGATCAGTTTGTTTTTCAGTGGGTGATTGGATGACATCAGCACCCATCTCAGATACAGATCTCTGTAAATATCATTAAGCCGTTGATTGATATTAGTGACACCAAGGTGTCATCATATTGCTCCTCCCCCCCAAAAAAAAACCAACATAGTGAATTTTGCTAAGATTCATGAGTTTGCCCTTCTTTGAAGGAAATGAATTGTATTTTCACTTTGCTGTGGGCAATGGACAGAGAAACTTGCCTAAAGCTCACTAAACCAAAGCAGCAGCAGCAAGCACCTTTTTTGAAGTAGGTATATGGAATATAGCTTTAATGTCCAAATGCCATAAAAACATAAATTCTTTTTTTCAGGACCAGTTCAGCAACTTAAAATACAAAGTACTCCAGGTATAAAGTAGGGTGATTACAGCAGAGTTCAACTATGAAAGCAGATGAGTCAAAACATAGGAGTATCAGATAATTTTTCATAATGAATGCTGAAGAAGATTTCACTCTGCTTATGAATCTAAGAAAATCAATGATAATATTTTGAGAGTTGTGTTATCAACTATGACATTCATTTTTCAGCACATTTATAGATTGCTTTCCTGAATCATCCCCAGAAAACCTGTAATTTGCATCTTGGGTCAGTGTTGTTAAGTGTGCTGCTCCGTGCTTTCACTTGCCTTTTATTGCAGCATTTACTACCACATATATGTTTACTATTTTGAAATACAAGTAAACAATATCATCAAACCTGACGTTTATATGCCAGCTCCTTCACTCAGGAGCAGATTTCTGAGCATCTTCAGAATGACAGGGGTTCATTAGAAGACTTTCTCCAGCCAAATTTAAGTATTTAAGAATGTCTTGGCAAAAGATGATTTTTTTAGAGGGATTGAGGGAATGTTGTCGCTTGTTTTGTAGTGACTAAAATGCTGTATCTTGCAAAGTCCTCTGAAGAGCCAGGTGTCTCCTGTGGGAATAGTTTGTCTAAGTTCACCAAGCCCTTTCTATCTCGGGTAGCAACAGGTAGAGTGAGCCTTATGTACAGTTTGGATAGAGAAGCAGCAGAGGATGTTCCTCACCTGTTATTATCCCTTGTCAGGGATTGAAGGTGTGTCGGAATCATGGTGGTCAAGCCATTTTTCAGGAGAGCTGACTCTTGGTAGGAGCACAAAGTTCATGTGAAAATCTGAATGAATTAAAATTTTGCCCTTTTCTGTCAGCTCAAGCCAAGGTCATGAATTCTTTGTTACAAGTGATGCTGTGAAGAATTTGCCTCTTAAAAACTGGATTTTCAGTTATTTTTCTAACTATTGATGGTGGTATAATTGTTGAACTTGAACATGGAGTGAGATATACCAAATTCTAGTCAAAGAACTCAATCTTTTTGCCATAAAAAATCAAATTCAGAAAGAGACATGCACAATCTAAAATAATCATGTCCTTATTCAAATACATGTTGTTCTAAAATAAAATTCTAGCTTTTACTTTTATCATCCCTTTTATAATTTATTATATGTGTTATAAGGGTAAAATAGTAAATTTTTCTGGATTTTTTTTGGGTGTGTAATTGAATTACTAGCAGAAAAACACTAACTTTTTAGATATGAAATTGAATCACCTTGAATTTGTCAACAGGAAGAAGGTGGAGAGCGATTACGAGGCTCTTCAGGAACGACTCAGTACGTTGCCCGACAAACTGTCCTACGATATCATGGTACGTATGTTGTGGAGTTCCTGTAAGGCAGTGGAGTAAAATTTTAGTATTGAGGTATCTTGAGACTTGCTCAGGCTGCCATGTAGTGCTTCATAAGGGTACGTTTGCTATGATAATAGTTAAATCTTTGCTTTCGGTTCTTTCTCTTCTCTTTGAAATCCATTATAAACAACAGTGTTACTGACACCTGAGAACTGATGACTTAAACGCTAACACATAACCTGACATGTTTGGTATGTAAACCTATTGTATGTGAAACTGTAATTATGACTGAATTACGATACTTGGTCACTTCCTGAGGAGAAAGTGGCCGTAGCACTTCCTGATTCATGGAAATAAGCCCTAGAACATTGGTTTTTACATAAACAGGTGCTGCTGATTTTCGTTGCACTGATCTGCACGTTGACATAGTGATCTTCCCCAGTGCTTTGAATCTTCCCAAACAACTGCACAGCTCCCGGTGTAAACTTCACCCTGTTGGTTTCTGCTCACCAAAATTTTGACAAAATTGGCTTTTCTTCCTCTTTTCCTCCCTGCTTCTCTTGTCCAACTCCCTTGCAGGGAGGGAAGTTGTACTTTAGATAACTGAATGGCTGATTTCAGCACAAATTGCCCAACTGTTTTCTTCTTTGGCAACCTGGCGCAGTGTATAGACTTGGGCTGTTCATAAAACAGTGTTGGAGTATGTTTATGATGTGACAAAAGAGTGTTTTCTTCTCCTGCACTAACGATTCTGGATTTTGTGTGTGTAGTCCCATCACCATGTGCGTATGTGTGGCCACATGTAGAGTAAAGGATTGTTTTCTTTCAAAGCGTAGGAAAAAATCTATTAAAAAAAAAAAGCTAGATAGGACTTATTGTCAGTTAAAGCATTAATGTCAACTCACATCTGTTATTTTAAATGTATATAAATAGTTCCTATCCTATTAGCCAAATATTTTCATACATTTTCAATTTTGCTTTCATCATTTGGGGGAAGAATGCGCAGGGAAATGGTGCAGTCTGCTACTTGAAAACCAAGTCAGGAAAGGAGGAAGGGTACACATGTAGGAAAAGCATGCTCCTGCCTAGTCTTACCATCAAGATCCTGCCTACTGCAGAACTGTTTGAAGCATTGGTACCCTCCTGGGTACTGAAGCTTGGGAAATTCACTTTCCAGAGGAGTGGCTACCCCAGGCCAAGCGCTCTCTGCTTTAAACACAAATGCATTAGAACACCAGTGGTCATCCCAAGGAAAGGAAGAAGGAAGTAGAGGAATAAAGCATAAAGAACTCCTTAAAACTGGCTTCTCTTCACCCTAAGAAAGTAAAGACTTCAGCTTGCTGTTGGTTCTTTGCTTTTTGCCACCTCCATTTTAACTTCAGTTTGCTTTTGCCACTGAAGCCCAAAGGCAGCCAGGCAAGTGGCAGTAGGTCTGAGGGCAAGAATGGTGGAGACTGGTGCGGGAGATGAGACTGAGGATGGCTCCTTGTTAGCAATGGGATGTCCCCAAGCCCTGTCTATAAAGTGTAGGCTGTGGAAAGTGTCTTAATTCATAAAACCACTGCCCCACACCTTGTAATCTGTGTTAAGGAGGGGAGATACACATCTTAAGAAGCACTTAAAGTTACAAAATGTGTTTATCACCAATGTACTCCACTCTGAAGCATTCTGGTTCTGTGTGTGGTATTGCTTGGTGGAGCACTGCTCAAAGCTTGAGGTCTGCACGCTGGTGGATGATAAAAGCAAAGTCAGATTAAGCCCAGACTGTCTTCCTGCTAGTAGCCCCACACACTTACACTGAGGTGTCTGTGTACTTACCATTAGCAATAAAGATATTGAGAAAAACAGCTCAACTTTGAGTTGACCATATATGTTTTAAGTGTTTTTAAACTTTCACCAAGCTAAACTAGCTTTTACTAGGAAATGAATGTAGTCTGGGCATAACACGTCTGTAACTCCCCTAAGTCACAATGTTTTTATTATCAAGGCTTGCACATTAGGATTAAGTGAATTAGTTTTCCTTGTGAGCATTCAGCTATAGTGTAGTTTTCTGTCACAAAACAAGTTTCCTAGTTAAATGCCACTTCCCTGATTTTGTAAGTACAGTACTAAATTCAAATGGATCTGGTCATTTGAATATTTATGGAGGGTTAGTCACTAAACAACTGCTGTAGAATTTTGATTTCTTTAACTCTCTGTTTTAATATTACTATTTTTTTTAAACTAAGATGTGAATGACCATCTAGATTTTCTTTTCCTTAGTGATTTTTCAGCTGTTTCTTCTGTGCCTTTGACAGGTACCTTTTGGTCCTCTTGCCTTCATGCCAGGAAAACTTGTCCACACCAATGAGGTTACTGTTCTGCTTGGGGACAACTGGTTTTCAAAATGCTCAGCAAAGCAGGCTGTTGCGCTGGTTGAGCACAGAAAAAAACGTATGTATGGTTCTCTACTCAAAATTATGGATATTTGTATTGCTATATAAAATTAGTTGCATCTACACAGTTCTCTTTTTTCTTGTGAACTACCTAACAGAAGGCTTATTCAAATGTAACATCAATTTCACCCCTTACTTTTCATCTTTGCTTCGTATGTCTTAATTCTTACAAAATATCTAGCCAGAGCCTTTTTTTTGATAGACCAGCTTAAAGTTACCAAAATTTGAGTTTTGATGTGTTAGTTAGAGTACAAGATCAGACAAGATTTGTTCATTTTTTTATTAAATATAAAATTAAAAAAGAAAAAGCAAAGCAAACCAAACCCAAACTAATGGCACCTCGTCACGTTCCTGTAATGTGAGAAATGCTGTATTCTTTTCCAGAAAGTGAGCATCACATTGTACTTTCAGTCTTGGTTACCTTACTCCCTATTTTCTGTTCCCTTTCCTCTAAATTCTTTGCTGACTGTTTGTTTTTTCCTTTGTCCATATAATTCTTCATCCATCTTCTCTTTCTGTGCTTTACTCCACCTTGACTCCTGCTTGTTACTTTTTAACTTGCTTGCTGCTCAGCTGCATTTCTGCCTCCTGCCCTTGATGTTCCTGTCCATTGGTGTAGAGAGATCCACTCATCTCCCCAGATCAGGGATGCCATTGCTGACCACCCCCAGATTGGGGGTGCCATTGCTGACCACCAAATTTATCTCACAGAGCAGCAGATTGCAGAGGCAGACAGGCAATTCCTGGGTTTGTTTCCAGCTCTTTTTAGTTGGTTAGTGGGAGCTTGGCTTTGAAGAGCCAGGCCCACCAGCAAGTGGTGTACATGGCGTGCTTTGGAACCTCTTTATGTCAGCCAGAAGGAGAGCCTCAAGTATTGGATGTAAATGTCAAAAAAGGAAAAGCATAATAAAATGGAAAATAAATTGGTACCTATTAGCCTTTGCTGTTTGCTTCAGATAAGAGTTTGAGTAATTTTTTTTCATATTGGTTTTACCTATAATCTGTTTTATTCCTGAATGAGTGCTCACTGCAGCTTTGCCCTGGGTATGTTACATCTGACACAACTGTTTACATTGGATTTTTGTTTGAGTTCAACTATCCATGTTGCTGCCTGCCACAGAATACCTTAGAGGGTCCCCATCTGAATATGTTTGGGGTTTTTTTTTAAGTTCTTGCAAGTGGTACTCCTGTAAGAAAAGTTTGAGCTCTTTATAAAATCAAATTTGCTGTATTGCTTTAAAATATGCCTTTATGAAGAACATTAGATACATTACAACGTGTGTAATTTTATTTTACCTATTTATTGTCTTTCTTAATCTGGTTCTCCTGACGCAACTTTGCAATTTTCTTTCTTACTGAACTGAATCTAGATTATTTATTGTGACTCCTGCAAGATCTCAGGTCCATATTTTTTTTTCCTTGATCATCTGATATTTTTTTCAGTGCTGTAGAATATTTTTGTCACTGTTACATTCAGTGAAATCATTTGACCTTTGCATAGTAGATGTTTGAACATTAAGTAGTCTGCTGGGAGACACACAATAAATGCTGGATTCTTTCCTTTATGATCTTTTAAATTGCATTTAAAATACAGACTCAGAAATACTCATTTCTTTTAAAGCAAAATAGTCATTGATGCCTGGCTATAAACTCTCCATTCAGCTGGCAGTTCACTTCAGCTGTGTGATGGCTGCCAGTGGGAGGCTCCAAAACACTGGTATTAACCAAAAACTTTTTATTTAAAGGACTATTTTCAGTTTGGGATTATAAAAAATGTATTAGGACATACAATCCAAAAAAAAAAGAAAAAAAAAAGAAAATTCTTTCCTAGCTACATGTTCTCCTTTAAAATAATACAACTGAATTAACCTGTTTCAGCCTTTTTCGGGGTGAATGAGGGCAGTGCAGAGGAGACTTGGAGAATGCATCTGTTTATTCTAATTAGAAAAAAGTTAGGGATGGGAAAGACCTGTAGGCCATGGCTATGTTATGTGAGTGGCACACAAAAATGCAAGTGACTGGTGTTTCACAAGTATTACTTTAAAGTCTCCCTTGGGTATTGCACTGTGGTTATTTGCATAGGTCTGACCTCTGATTCCACTGGCAGTTTGTGAGCATGGGGCTTGACAGTTTTCGGGGTGATGGATACTGGGCGGTATCATTACACTGACAGATCGTGATTTGATTCTCAGAATGTAATCTTTTCAGTTTGGAGATGGATTTCGTGGGTGGGTCACACGGGAGGGGGGGAAGAGGGCATGCTTACTGCAGGGGATTACGCTGCTCGCATCCCCAGTGTCCTGCGTGCCGGCCGGCCGGTCCTCACGCAGCAAAGCTTTTTTAAGCACATGCTTTGGGCCAGTGCGTGCTTAAAGGCTTTAATAGATAGGAATTTGGGTCTGAATAGAGCAGAGCAAGGCTCATGCCGAAATTCCTTTTCGAATAGAAAGCTGGCAATATTTGTTGATGGTTTGTTTCTTCAGTGACCTACATTTTTTTTATCCAATGCTACGCTAATTTAGATGGGTATTTTTCCATAACTAGCTGGTCAAATCTGTTCACAGAACTGAAATGAACTTAGTTCGTATAGCACTAATAATTCAGTGCTTTATCAGAAGGGACAAGTTCGAAGGCAATAAATACAGGGCGCACATTTTCATTGCGTATTGTATCTTGTGTCCCCCTCTCCTGAGTGCTGAGGGGTAGGAGAACATCAGTTCAGAGTTTGAGTTTTCTGGTGGGGCTGGCTCTTATGTAGAAGAGGGTAAGTGGTTCCTGTAACTCACTTCTGAGTGTTGTTTCTTGCTGGTTCTGGGGAGTTTTCATTATTGCCTAGGACTAGTTTTACGTGCGTCTGCCCACTGAAGATCTCTGGTCACCAGGACATGTACCCTCTGTACCTTTGAGGACAGCCCTGCACTAACAGTTAGTTTGATCAAGGTGCACAGGGAGTGTTCTTTACAGTTTGATTCCTTCCTGTGTGTTGGATGCAGGCAGGAATGGATGATAGGGAATTGTGTGCTTAGGCAGTAACAGTGCCGGATAAATCAAACAACATCAGGGAGGATAAAGTTAGGGGTAGCAATGAGCGTACTATATATAAAAGCTTTAAATATTACTTAGCACTAATTAGGTCATCCTTTTTGTCTTAGTAGTTTTGTTAAATTTGCTTTTTAAAGGAGAACAAGTGGAAAAAATGTATGCTTCTGTGGAATAGAGAAAAGCCCAGCCACAGCAGATTAATTTCTTGGTTAAAATTTATTTAATTGAAAGGAATAATTGAAGGGTGACTGTACTGGATTTTAAAAGTAAAAGCACTTTAACGACATGGCTGTAGAGAGCCCTATTTTGGGGATACGTTTCTCTTTGCTTTTTGATTTAGATGCAAACTGTTTAGCGTTGCGATTGGTTGAGATGTGTTTGGTAAAATTTGGGACAGTCACTCATATCAAATGTTACTTTTTCATAAAATATTGATCATGTCTTCTTGAATAATAGTTGAGTTGCGGTAGATCTTTCATTTGCAGCACACTTTTGTGACAGCCTAGATGTTCAGTTAGTTCCAAAACTGTTTGAAAAAAAATCTGGGGAAGTTTAGGGAATTGCCAAATATATTTTTAATTGTTTTAAATTTGTTGCAGTTTGTTAGACTGGGTAGTACGTATAATGGGAAACACTTTACACACGTGTTTGTGTGTAAAACTGTAAAGAAATAGTGAAGTAGATTAAAGGATATGCACACCAAATTCCATTATAATAAAAGAAATTAGCTTTTTAAGTATGTCACAGTTTAGCACAACAATAATGCAATTGTAGTTTTTTCTCTCACAATTATCTTGCTTAAGGTACTTCATAATATTTCTGTTCTCCTCAAGGCAAGACTGTATTGTCTCAGAATTCAAAGAGGGAATAAAGATTCTTTTTGTGAATATGGGATTATATCTTTTACGTGTTTGTGATGATATAAATTACATTCTTTCTCTATATCAGTAATCGCATTAATTCTTTAAGATGGGAAATTTTTCATTACAATAGTCCCTGTGGTAGTTACTATAGAAAGAAATTAAATAGATTTTTCTTGTAAATATTTGTGGATTAATTCAGTATGCTAGGTATTCCAAGTGTCTAAACACTTTAAAAGGTGGGAAATTAAAACATGCACACAGAACTAGGAGTGGTTTTATTGTGTTAAAAATTTATCAGATAAAAAAAAAAATCCCACTTAAAGGAGAATTGTTGAACTACTTAACAATTGTGTCTTCAATATATGTAAGAATACCCTTGCAGTGTCATGCTGCAAATGAATTCATGAAATGAAAATACTGATTACATTAACATACAGTATTGTGATAGTACCCAATTGTAAATTGCGGTATGTAACCTTTAATACAAATATTTGTGTCAATCAAAATTGACCGATAGCTTAGTATACAGGGTTTAAAAGATACCATTGTTTTTAATAAATAAGATGATCCAGGCGGATGAGGACCAGTTTGAATTTGTTCCTTATCAGCATTTCCAGAAAAAAGGATATTGTCTACAAAATATATGATAGGAAGGCTTTCCATTTCCCATCTGTGAATGAGTGAGGCCTTCGGAGGTTTTAATGTTTCATCTGAGGGTGACAATAACTTCCTTTATATTCTAAAGCATGGAACACAAACTTGCCTGTTCACTTTTCGGGGGGGAAAGAACAAAAAAAGGCAGGCAAATGTTACAAAGAAATCTCTCCGTTGGTTTTCATTATTAAAAAAATATTCTGCTGTTTGTCTGCATGCTGGAGAAATTTCTTTCTTGAACATTTTTTTTTACTATTTTTTTTGCAATTATCACTTTTTAGTTTGATAACCTCCATCAGTTCCTTCTTTACCCTTGTTAAGGTAGGGGCTGGCTCGGTGGAGTGCTAAGTGCTCTAAATTTGCTCCACAGTTCCCAGGAGGTGTTTGGTTTCTCACAGGACCACAGTTTAGGTATTTTAACCAGAACACAGTGGAAGAAAGTAAGGAGAATAGACTCCTTTCTGTAAGTTAGACACTGTGATTCAATGAAGCCCCTGCCGTTTTATAATTCTTCCTAGGCAACAGAGTTGTCTGAATGCAGCCCTCCTTCATTTAGGAGGAATTTAAATGTATTCGTATAATTCTAGCAATTACATAGGTGTGTGAATTTAAAAGGGAAATGCATTGCATTTACTTAGTGCTCCTAAAGCCAAATTATCTATACAATTTTTTTACAGAAGAAAATCCAAATTGCTTTGGTTTTGACACCAAGGGAACATGGCAAGCAGAATGAAGGTTGTCTTTAAAGGGTGCAGAGCTGCTGCACAAAGGGTGGCATTGCGTTTTAAAGAACCGGTGCAGTTGCTGTTAGAAAGAATGAATTTATTTATGTTGTTGAAAGCACAAAGAGAGCTTAAATCTATATACACAAAAAGCAATCTAGATTCTCTTTTGAATCTTAAAACAAATGCATCCCTAGAAAAAAGAAAATAATAGAATAAAATAGAAGGGTGTTTTGAAAAGCTCTTAGTAGATACTACTTTCTGCAGAACTGTAGATCTTATTTGCTTCAGGGAAGCTGTGATAGTTTGTTGGATAATTATTGGCTAAAAATGTTTTGTTGCAGATTAAATATATCTTTGTTGAAATACAGTTAAAAATCCTCAGGTGATTGATCTACTTATGCAGACATCTAAAGCAAGAAAATAAGCGAAGCACTTAAGATAGCATGTTAGCACTCAGACCAGTAGTAGTAGTACTTGTAATTGTACTGGAGCACTGTACTTCATCAAGGCAATACCTTCTGTCTCCAAAGAGTTCGGAAATAGAGTATGTGCACCGGCTTGTATGCTGCACTACCTCCGGCCTTGGTGACCTTAACCAGCTCCATAACAGCCTATGTGATGGGTGGTGGTGTTTTGTCCCAGGGTTGATGGTGATGGTGCTAGGTATTGCCAAGCAGAGATTTTGCAAAGTGCTGCTCGGTGACTCCCACGTGTAACTTCTCTTCTGAACCTGAGATGGGGCAGTGACAGCCCCATGTTTCCGTGGTGGGGGGTGAGAGCCGTGGCAGTGCTGCCTGTGGGTGCAGGTCCTCTGTCCTTGTGCTGTCCGTCACCGAGGTAGGTGGTTCTTCCCTGGCCTGTATAAACACTGTGTATGCATAACCACCTTAAGACTGGTTACCTCCTATGTGAGAAACTGCGTTAGATGATGAAGACATCTTAACCCTAAATCTCAATTACATAGGGAAGTCTGTGAAATACTTAATCTAAAATTTTTGTCCAGCCACCTGTCCTCAAGGGAGATTATTTCCTAACTTTCCAGTCTTTCTTCACAATGGTGCATCCACCAGGCTCCCTCAAAGACTAACTGAACATAGCGAGGTGGACCAGACTTCATCTGGGTTTGTCCTGTTTCACAAAGCCTGACTTTCCAAAATAGATCAACCTGTTCTCACTATTCTTATCTGTTCTTACTATTTAAATCCCATTGTAACACACAGTTTCCAGAAGTAACTAAAATAATGTCTATGATTCCCCAAATCCTTACAGACAAGACTCCAAGGACATTAATGTCAAACTCAGATAATTAAAATTTGTATCCAGCCAAGCTAATTAACCCATTAAAGCCAGAATGCGTAGATGAGAATTTGTGTCAGTTTGGCATTAGTACGTTGTCATGTCTTGTAAAATCTGGCATCGGTGGACTTCATTTCAACATCACAAAATGTGTTCCCCTCTACCAATGTGTATGTAGCAGACAGAGGGCTGCTGCTCAAAAATGGCTAACCAGGGTGTAAGGAGATCCAGTCAAGTCCTTTTGGAGTAATAAAGGAGCTGGGAAAGAATGATCTAAATAGAAAAAAATCTCGCTGCCTGTAAATATTCAAAGGCTGCTGTGCTGAGGAAATCTACATATCCTGATTGCTGGTTCAAACACTGTTTCCTTTTGGCAGTCCTGGAAAGCAGTCCTGGAGACTCCAGCTTGTCTGTGGTGCTGAACTATCTTTCCGAGCGGTTTAGCCGAGACACGTAAATAGGAACTGCTCGGGTTCACCTGAAAGCCACGTCAGCCTTCTCCCAGATTATTGGATGTGACAAAGTTGGACAACAGCCTCTGGTTCAATCCGTCTTAAAAGGCTCTAAGAAGCTTAAACCACAGGGTAGTAAGAGGAGGAGACTATGGAGCCTCTCTTACTCTACGGGTATTTTTCTGGGGGTCTCAATTAATAAAAACCCCTGTAGTTTGTGAAGTGTTTCTTGGTGGATGCAGTACGTTGCAGAATTCAGCGAAAGGCATTAGATGCTTTTTGGATGCACAGGGGCAAGTTTAACATGGGAAGCCCCGAGCTAGGTGCTGGAGACCCAGCTTTGTGCAGGGCCCTGGCTAGGGAAGGTCTCTCCTTTGGCCAACTGGGAGCCCTGGTTTCTGCCACAGGAGATGCAGGAGTGACTGAGTGGTCAGAGCACCACAGTAATCCCAGCTGTCCCGCTGACGTGCTGTGTGGCCCGGGGCAAATCACTTAAACTGTCTGTTTCTTCATCTGTAAAATAGGAGAGAGTAATACTTGACCATACAGGGCGCTGGGCAGATTACTTAATGCTTGTACAGTGTTTTAGAATAAAAAACGGGCTGTAGCTGCTTGTGTCCTTACCTGATGGAGCAAACCAGCATCCTCTGGTCTGGAAAGTGGCACTGGAAGCTGGTGCCTTAGTTCAGCATAACGTAGATAGCTGTTGAGAAATATTTAGATACAGAGGCTATGACTGAGACGCTCGTGGTGTTTAAGCATCACATTTACTATGGATGTAAAATAAAAGCCTGAGGAAAATTGGTCTCAAGCTAGACATTTATGCATACTGAGACTACCTTCAAGAGCTGAAAGCACAGATGTGAGCGTTTTGTATGAAAACTATCGCCACCTCTCTTTGAGTTGGGTTTTGGAGGGTATGTTACACACTGAAAAAAGCTGGGGATGATGTTGGTAGGAGCTAACCAATGAATAAAAGCTGTGTGCGAGAGATGATGGCACCCACGGAGGACAGGGTGGCTCTTGAAGGAGCTGTGCAAGGGGAGCGGCACCCTGATGGTGCGTGGAAGGACCTGTTTCTTCTGAAGGGTGTGTTGTCACCACTCGAGCCTCGAATGCTGTTTGGAAGTAGCAATTCATCCACTTGTGTGCAGTAGGAAGTGCAACTGCCGGGCATTTTTCAGGGGAGAATCGTGAGCTACTTCTCAGAAACAGCTTAATTAATGGAGATGACCAAACGTTTGACAGATAGGTGGTTGTTTGGTTTAAAGGCTAATGCTTCTGAAATATCCCAGAAATCTGAGTTGTGCCTCCTTGCTTGGAGTGGCCTTTTCCAAAATGAGTAAAGTTCTTTCTGAACTACTTACTGCAAATAATAGATTTTATCATAATTGTATTTGATACACTGGGAAATACCAATGGGGAAAATCATACAGTCCTGCTGGATCTGTTAAAATTAGGATAAGAGTAATCGCACATGCTTGGTGGTTGTGCTTCACCTTGACTTTGTCGTGTGTAATTCCCCCTTCTGCATGTGCAGAGGGAAAGAGGGAGCCAAATCTGTTTGTTGAAGTCTGACCAACTCATTTTGTCTACTTGGGTGCATCTTGTCATCATTTTGTGATTATCAGTATATTTTTGCCCATTCGTATCTGAAAGGCCTATTGTTATAATAAATGCAATCTTCAAAATATTTACAACCACGTGCCCTGGCCAAAACCTGTGTGGGGCTCAGCTGTGTCTGTACTGCAGCTACTTTAGGATTAGCTGCTAGACTAGAGAAACACTCAAATACTGAAGTTAACAGGCGAAAGAAAATTAAGGAGAAGAGGAATAATAGCAAGAAAATACTCTGAAAATAGTTTTTCAGTTAGAGTATTTTTTGGTAACAATTTCATCGTTACACATTCCTGTCCGTGAAATGGGGGTAGTGGGGTTCTCTGCCATACTTGCATCTTTGGATGGCGTATGAGGCTTTTCACATGCTGCATGACTGGTGATGATGGTGTGGAAGTATCAGAAACGGAGAGAAGCAGCACAGAGGAAGGAGCTAGCTGGATTTATGAAGTGAGTTACTGCTTAAAGAAGTTTCTTGGAGTGTGACTTTGCTGATCCCGCGGTAGAGAGGATCTCTTCGCCTCCTTCATAGTATTATGTGAGACATCTTCTTGCGTTGCTTTAATGATTCCAAAAAAGAGTTTTAAAATAGAAAATCAGCTTACTTCTTCACAAAGGCTTTTAGCTCCTTGAGGGTATATAGGACCAGTAGGTGCAAGGTCTTAGAGATCCTCTGTTGAAACTAATTTATGTAGTAAGTCTTCCCTCCTGAAAATTTGCATTTGTATTAGTTTTGAGTTGAACAAAGAGTGCAAGTCTATTAATATTATTAGTATAAGGCTTTAATTGTGCCCTCTTTCCCCCAATTCTTAAGTCTTAGCAAAGCTGTGTTTCCTTTTCAGGCAGTTATGACCTTCT